>OY041604.1:9610200-10831723 GCA_955876795.1 Eupithecia tripunctaria
GTGTGAACGTCGACGTCAAATAAACATGGCGCCAATATGGCAGCGTTTTTATCACTCGAAAATGATTGTAGTTTTGATTTGGTTTTTTACCTTGTTATTGCGAAATTCAGTGAGCGTCTTATCATTTTTCGGTTAAATAATAACCTAAAGAATCGATTAGAACAATAAAAAAAATCGATGCATATACCCTATTCTGCATATTTTCCTGCTTGTATAAACTCTTCAATATTAATGGCGCTCCACATGCGGTTAGGGGGAGCGCAAGGAAGCTCCTATGACGTCAACATGAAATGACGAGTACCAGCTGTTAGGAGATACCTAAACTGGAATTATTAAAGGCTGCTTGACCACGAAGCCGGTAATTAAAAGGTATCGTAAGGTCTCTTGTGTAATTTCAAGGCACATGCTCCAGTTTTTGCCCTTCCTAATTATTATAAAGAATGGCGTAGTACGAAACAGGAATGTTTACAACAACTGCACCTGCTGAGCTATTTAAGGGTCGCATACAATGGGCACTTTGCTAATTTAAACTTCAGCTGTATGCGGATGTGGTCATACTTACACATTTCCTATTAGATGTCAGCCAGCAATTTGTTTTTGTTTTCTACGTGTAGCAAATATTTCTGTCTACAGTTTCTAGGACACACACCCAAGTAAAGTAAAGTGGCAACATACCTATGGTATTTTGTGATTATGTTATACTTACCTCAGGAAACAGTTTCATAAAGCAAGTGTGTGATTTTTTTTAAAGAAAAGAGTTTATTAGTAGGAACCTATTATGTATTATTAATATGTATGTATCTGTAGAATTGTGTGTTTCATCTCATTAGGTAATTATGCAGTTGATCGATCGTCTGTTCCCGTAACAAGCACTGCTTGCTTTATTAAGAGTTGACTACGCTTTGTAAAAATTCTTCATTTGAAGATGTCAGTAACATATCTTCAAACGGTCGTTCCTCCCTTTAATTATAGCCATGAATGACATAAATGTTAAATCATCATACTACATAAGGCTAACGAACTGATCAGCATCTCCAATTGCATTCCAGTCTTAATTCCAGCCATTTAAATAACATACGGATTAAAACAACTTTTTGCTAGATCGGAAATGTTAAGCTGGACTACAAACGTGTCCTCAGACTGGCGCATGGCGGGCGGCGCACGCGCACGTGCGTGCATACCATATACGGCAGAAATACATGAACGAGTGAACGAGAAATTAAACGCTGCGCTGCCCAGACGGGGCGAGGTCACGGTATTATGTTTTCTTTAATGTTTACAAACCGTCTTTTGAAATAACTGGTATGGTCGAGCTTTTGTTCTTTGCATTCAATGTTGCGGAAGTAATGACGTTCCTGTTGATATCATCATCATCTTTGGCCTTTGTAATAAACTGAAAAAGCTAAATACATCAAGTTCTGTGGTTTTTATTTAAAATAAGCATGTGGATTGCAGCATTTCATAAAGACACCGTACTAAAAAAAAGGTTGATGCCCCAACTGTACCTATGCCTTCTTATGACAGATGTTTTCAGAGCCTAGCGTTAGTGCAACAACAATATTGTCTAAGGGCCGACAAAGTCCCACTTCTGGACAAAGGTGTTATATTTTACGCCACATCTTTCAGTCCCTACAATTTACTTAGTTTAAAGACGCATTAAAATGAGCTACATTTTTCAAACAACGTGGGTGGTTTCGCTACTTAGTGTAGGTAATGAAAACATCGGGCTGGTGATAGGTAGGTATTATGTATCCAGAATTGCAAGTTGATACGTATTGATTAGAATTAACAAATGGCGATAATCCGCAGAAGGCGTTGTTGTCGCTGTTTTGCGTTCTAGTTTCAAAACAAATCCCTAGAGTGCCAGTACGTGACTCAGATTGTGTTCCATAAACGACAGAACTCGATTAGTTGCATAACAAGCTGAGCAACTTTTGATATGAAATATTTGAGGGTTGGACTTGGAGACCAGAACAATAGTCCCCAATTGTTTTCTCCTAGGTAATCGGATATAATATCTACATAGATAAATAGATAGGGTTCCAGCGACCCTCATCATAACCGCTCATTCGGTAGTCGGATCAGCAGTCCCAAGCTGAGAAATCAAAGCAAAATTATAAGGCTAATCCGTCAAACATATGTATGTTTTAAACCAACAAAACAAAATAAATGGAATTAACTTGACACAAGGTAGGTACTGCAATTCAAGAACTTTTCCTTTGAAAATAAAAACCTGCTTAGATAAATAAAACACTGGTTTCCAGTTCAGTGAGAGCTAGACTGATTCCGCTTAGTAAAAGCGAAACTGGAACATGCCTGTGGGATATCATAAACACTGCTGCAACGGCAAAAAAGCGAAGTCCAGAAATAGTTCTGGCATAAACACAAGAAAAGAAAACTGCTTTTAACATGAGCGTAATATTCATCATTCTACGCGTTATGTGTAAAGTTTGATGATAAATAGTAACAGGAAACGTGTTTTGATTTTATTATATTATGTTACACAACGCAAAAAAAAATCGTTCCCACGGACCTAAATAGAGAATTCATTCGTAACACAGTCGTTGATTTTGGCGCTTATTTTGTCGATTTGGAGACATTGAACTATTCTTCTTTTTAGTCTTTGTCTAGGCCGTCTTCAAACTCTTTCATTTCCATACTTCAGCATCATAGGACTCAATACAGATTTTATTTGTTATGCTTTCTCTCCCTGAACCCATAGGTTATTTCCTCATACTAATTATTAGGTATTCAAAATAATTTGTATAATAAATTAATGCCGAGTCCCTGAATCAAAGGCTTCGATACCACCCATTGCCTCGGGAGTCCTAAAGGAGGATTATATGACGTAGTGCTCTCTGGAATGCAGTTGGGATTCGAAACCAGTTCGCCATTAGAGCATCGGCATCTTCTACAATGTCCCTTTTGCAAACAACGCCGTGACTGCCAGATGATTCTTAGGTAAGTATATATACCTATGGATGATAGAGTTTATATAGGTACATTATTAAAGCTGAAGTATGGCTTATTTCCTTCCATCTAGAAGTCTTCCTTCTTCAGCTTAAGTTATTTAACTTTCGAAAGGTTAACCATTTGATTCACAAAAACCCTTTAATTATTTTCATGTGAGAACTTCAGAAACCCTTTTAATAAATATCAAAATGCCTTGGAAATTTTTAATCTATTTGCTCGATACGTATGATTGCGGAAGACAATCGAAGGAACCTTCAGAAACTTAAAAGGTCTTTTTCGGTGTAAAAAATGGAGATTTGCATTCATGGTCAGGTTTTAAGTTAATTGCCAATTGAAGTGTGTTAATATCACCTATTCTTTACGTTCAAAAGAAAACTAAAGGACACTTAACTTACGCATCGCGGATTTCATTCAAACCAATTAATCGAAACGAGCTCTGCTATTTCCGATAACGCAGTTCAATCATGTACCGGACCTACTACGGCTTCTAACAACCCATCAACAATAATTCAAGCAAAAGTACCGTTGGTTCTATTAGGGAGGCCATTATCATTATTGCTATCTGCTATTGACATTGCTAAACGTCGTACTCGATACGTTCATGGGCGATTTGTCGAGAGGCAAAAAGTGAACATAATTCACTCATAGCATTTATATTGTGCCTACATATTTTTGACCTGTCTTCATTAGCTTTTATTCTTCCGATGTTAGGTTAGACTTTTATCTTGTGAATAATACTGAAATCATTGAGCCGGGCATTCTCTATTGTTAGCTTATCGTGAAATATTGCCCTTGACACCCTTTAGTCATTCATCCTCATGTTTTGAAAGTCTGTACTTAAATCCAATAGATTATTAAGCTATTGCATAGCTTCTATCGCGGGCCTTGAGCGCGGGGACCGAATCCAGAAATTCCGTAACGAAAAAACCTTGACGTTTGTCTCTTTAGTTCAGCAACTCGCCTCTAGATGGCATTGCAATAGCTGTACCGCGGCAGTCCCCGAGTGCCACACGTCTTTTTATTATCATCAGCAATTTTCTTATTTCCTTGACAATCAATCAGTTACTGCCTAGAATAACTTTTCATAGACTTTAGGTCTAGTCTTTGTATTTTCTATAAGTAGAAGGTACCTACATCACATCACCTTCTACACCTACTTATGTTTCAACTAAGTACGTACAACATTCACAGTTAATTCATTGATTTCTTATTTTACTGCAACTTTTGGAAGTAAGTACTTGTTGAAATGTTTATCTTTACTTCACAGGCACGTACTTTACAATGTATATTGTTTACTTTAGGATCACTGGTTACATTTCTCTTAGCGATATTCAAATTGGAATGTTATGTTTCGAACTCATTGTAAGGAAATGCATATCATTATTGTGAATAATATACCTATAAGCAATATTCAAATTTGCTTTTGCGCATCAATGCCAGGACCAATATCGCTTCCTTAATATTCGATACCTACAAGTAGAAAGATAATTACATACATGCGTGGGTTTGAAATGTAGCCAATGTCAAAGCCATTTAACCGGGTCGTGTAACAGTTAATGATTCTGTAAAAACTATTTTGACTAACGAAGACTTAGAAGTGGATACTTGACTTGTTTATTTAGTCACGTACCGGACTTTAATACTCTTACTTGATATTTTATAGCTTTAAACGTGGGTGTAATGAGGATCGTGATAAAGTTATCATTTGTATGCGTATTAACATTAACTACATTACATGTATGCAGAATATGCAGATGTATGAAATTTAATTACCATATTCCTGATAGTAAATGTTTAATTGACAATAAATCAGACCGGCTTGTTTGAACACTGGTTTCTGAGATAACCCGAAGTAATTGGTACAATATCCGCTTGACGAATGACTAAATCTGTTACATCAGAAATCGAGCAACTGAATATTAGTATTTCTCGATGAAATGTTAAGAAATCAAAGCATGAGTAACGTGTGTTTTTCCTCGTTTTACCTACGAGGTACGTGAGAGTGATAAGATCATTCATGCATGGAATTGTTATAATATTGAATAGTCATCCTTAAAATCCTAGTATTAACAACAACAACGTTTATTTCAGTCTTACCTTTTGAACAACAAGTGGTGTGCCGAAGTCTTTCCCGCCTTGCAGCCTGAAGCCTAGCGGCTGTTGATCAGACTTGCTTAGACGCACAGTTATCAACTGTGCCATCTGAAACGGAAAACGCTAATTAGATTGACTAGGCTAGGTATTCAGAGAAAGTTATTTATGAACCAGGATAAGTAGTTTCTTCTGGATGGTCGTTATTTTTATATCATCGTCACCATCATCGATATTGACCTCGTTATTTTTAAAATTTGCCTCCGCAGTTGCTAAAGTAAATATTTGATTTAGATATTTGACGGTTTTGATCTGTTTACTTTCAGCAAAATGATAATGTAGTTTAACGTTCTCGTATACCCGCGTCTGGAATGTTCAGCACTACTAGCATTTCATTGACCTAATTGATGATTGATTTTGTTTCGCGTGATCGCAGAGTTTATATTAGGTCCTTACATATGAAATTGGCGTTTTTCGTACTGGCCACTTTAATCACAAATTTCTCCTCTTTGGTAAGGAATTCCAAATTCAAATTTGTACAGCTATAGACTCATGTATTTGTGTTTCGATGATCGTCATTCATTTGTTTTTTTTTCTTCTGTTTTTTTCTGTTTGCGTCACTCATTTTACAAAATGGAAAACTTAAAATATCGCATTATTTACGAGTACGAGTTCCGCCGTGGCACTAGTGCTGCGGAAACAACTCGAAGGGTGAATGATGTGTATGGCGGTCGTGTTGCAAAAGAAAACACAGTTCGTTTTTGGTTCCAACGTTTTCGTTCTGGAAATTTCGACCTGCAGAACAAGCCCCGTGGACGGCCTGAGACTCAAGTTGATAATGAAGAGTTGAAGGCTATTGTGGAAGCGGATCCATCGCAAACCACGTCCGAGTTAGCTGCAGGCTGCGATGTTAGTGATAAAACTGTTTTAATTCACTTGAAGCAAATTGGGAAGATTAAAAAGCTTGAAAGGTGGGTACCTCACGACTTGACTGAAGCAAACCGGCAAACGCGCGTCGACTGCTGCGTTACATTACTAAACCGGCACAATAATGAAGGTATTTTAAACCGAATCATTACCTGTGATGAAAAATGGGTTCTTTACGATAATCGGAAGCGCTCAGCGCAATGGTTGGATCCTGGCCAGCCAGCCAAATCCTGCCCCAAGCGAAAATTAACCCCAAAAAAGTTACTTGTAAGCGTTTGGTGGACTAGTGCCGGTATTGTTCATTACAGTTTTCTCAAATCTGGCCAGACTATTACGGCTGATGTCTATTGTCAGCAATTGCAAACCATGATGGAAAAGCTAGCGGCTAAACAACCTAGGCTGGTCAATCGCTCCACACCACTGCTGCTTCACGACAACGCTAGACCACACACTGCGCAACAGACGGCTACTAAATTAGAAGAGCTTCAATTGGAAAGTCTAAGACATCCTCCGTACTCCCCGGACCTTGCTCCAACAGATTACCATTTTTTTCGAAATTTGGATAACTTCTTGCAAGGGAAAAAATTCAACTCCGATGGGGCAGTCCAAATCGCCTTCAAAGATTTTATTGATTCCCGTCCGACTGGTTTTTTTAGTAAAGGGATCAATGAACTACCTATAAGATGGCAAAAGTGCATAGAAAATAATGGTTCATACTTTGATTAATTAAATATATTATATAAAAAAATATTCAACTTTTTGTTCCTCCCATACAAAACGCCAATTTCATATGTAAGGACCTAATATTATGCAAAGGTAATAAAGTAATAAGTAAATTATACTGAGACATCTTCAATTATTAGACAAGCCCTAGGTTCTTAACGACTGAATTATCTAGAAAACATTACTTTAATTAATAGAGGTAACTATCAGGAAAATTACCAGACCATCGTTTCATCCACATGTCAAGGGTTAAAGTGGAGCAATAGATTTCAAATTATTTTTATCTGCAATCGAAATCTAAATGCAACCGAAAGACAACAGTGAAAGTCAGCTTAGAACGATTCTTTTTGTTACAAGGAATAAACAATAATCCAATCATTTATGTATTGGTTTTTAGATTTCTCTTCGTGATATTTATAATTTGATTAGAGAATTTACTGATACGATCGCGGATGGGCAATCTTAATTCGGTTCGTATTGTAGAGATGGTATGTAGGTAAGTTAGGAGGTAGAACTCTCCTCTCAATCTTGCCATACATTTTTTTTAAATGAATATAACGGTTTTGATAAGTTGTGATTGTTAGAGCTGAGCTGACTAATCTCTGAGGAGTCAGCTAGTGTATGCACTGAAGTAAATTCTTAAGAGTTTAACAAATTAAATCAAGTTCAAATTTAAAAATATAGGTAGACTTGCTAAAAATAACACAGAATTTAAATGAAATTCTTAAATGTGTTGATGGCTGCAGTAACATTGTCCACATATTTTTCAGCCTTGCATTGACACATTGCGTCCAATCAAGAGGTCACGACTCTTCTCATCTGACGCCTTATGTTATTCATCAATTGGCTCTACAAATAAAACACGATTTTGTATTTATTTGTTGTATCTTTCATCGAGAGCATTTTAACTTAGGCACCTCAGAGCTATTGTGCTTGCTGGTGATTCTTTCAATGTCAACTTTTCCTATAACAATGTAAGGTCTGTTTTAGGTTGAATCATCAGTGGTTGGGCCTCAATCACACAATCACTCATCCTCTTGTAATTTAAATGTAATACCAACTTAGCCTATATTTCCTTATGGTTACAATAATACCTTATTTAAATTCATAATGTACATTGTGAGTGTTTTCTATTGATTTCCTACCGTATCTTTCATCTCATCGCCATTGTTGGTTGTGTCCACAAACCGATCTTGAGCCTTTGTTTGTGATTCAGTCACCACATTTTACATGAGACTGTTCTTATCTCAAGAATGCAGTGTGTGATAATTGTTATTGCTTCTTTACGATTCCACCTAATGTGTTTTTACAATCTTTGTTTACGTGTGGGAGTAGATGTTAATATTTGGCAGGACGAATCTCGAACAAAGAATAACAATGATGCAGTTCACAGGTAGCGATAAACTCCTATAAGCATAAATACTTTTGAGTATCATTAAGTATTTGTATTAATTTATTTATAAAAACATATCTTAAATTTTAAGATCCCATCAGGATTTGTGCAGACTGTTACATTCCTCGGGTTAGGTAGGTACAATTCATTGAAGTAGGCACAGTGGCAGGCAGGTATTACAATAAAACCACCTTACAAGTTCTGCAACTAGGTACCTACTCAGTGGAAAATAATTTTCCACATTTGACCCTACGTTCGTATCTAACAAGCTCATTAATAGTCTAGTAAGTAGATGTAACATGTTTATGTATGAATAGAAAACCAAGTGATGTGTACCGCCAATGCGACTTAGTGGACTATCGTTATTATTGAGATCTTTGTAATAAACCACGGGTCAATACAGACATCTCTATCCGGTTCTGATATAAAACTGACCTCGTCATAAAACTGGCGAAAGTAAACAGGCGAAAGCCAAGAATGATGACTCGACAGGCCCTCTGCATGGCCTTGCACATATAGAATAAGAGTTATTATATATCTGCCGTTGGACAAACCCCATCGCATTTCATTGACTTTCAAGAATTATAGGGGAGACTCAATACGGCTTCTTTCTTTGTCATTGCGAAAGTTCTTAGAACAACGTCACGCACACATACTTGTCTACGTCATCTTGGGCTATACCTTTTTTGTATAGGACCATTGGATTTTTTGCATCGGATTCTTAGTCATACGTTAATCGATGACGTCATGATATGAGTAACGCGAGGGTCCGCGGTCGTTGCCGGTCACAAAAGCGTTTAAGTATCTACCTTGGTATTTGGGTGAGACGGAATTCTTTCGTGAGATAGACGGATCACTATAATCCCAAAATAGTTTTTGTCTGTTATGGAATTTGTGCTCCTTACCTTCAACGGCTTCAACAAAGTAAAAACAAAATCTCACCTCTTAATGTCTTTAAAGACTAATGGACCCATTCCGAAACAGTTAGGCGGTAAATTGTATTATCGACATTTTAATTGGACCTAAAAGCTGTTAACAGTGAGAGAGCTATAGCGACTATATCAATCTACATTTATCATTTCTTCAACAGCTGGCTGCTATTCCTGATTATGTTTCTTGCAAACTTGTTTGAGTTTCTGACCTATAAACCGCTAGTTAAGGCATACATTATTATTCTGGTAGGTAATTCGGAAAATGATTGCCTTCATCATGCAAATTGCAAAATGTTACTTACCTGTTCATAAATTTCGTACACTGAAACAAGATGTTTGTTTGGTTATTTTCAGACATAATACTAGCTGAGGAAATTAACGGCTTGGTGTGAAATTGAATATTTTCATACACCTGCTTCTGTGTCTGCGAACTGTTAGTTGCGGGAACTAGGGATGCGTGGGAGAGGGCAGACAATGAGCTAACAAACAGTTATGATCATACAGACAGTTTACATATAGGTATACAATACATCAATATGGAGTAATGAGAAATAATAATCTAAATATATACCATGTACCTATTATCTGATTTGAGCAATACACGGAAAATTAAATAATCGAGAGAGAAGTCAAAAATTCCAAAGACCTACAATATTAGAGCTGTTGTAAATTTAGGACATTTAATAAAATATGTGTTCGTTTTTCGGGTTTAAAATTTGTTTAGTTCGTTATCTTATTGCATTGGGTACGTGCATAGGTAAAGTAGGCCCCCTAAGGCTTGTCCATTAACTATTTATGTCAGCAATTAGTAAGTTTGACACTAAACAAATTACGCACAAACTTCCGACATGATGCAATTCAATGACACAAGTAGCAGTGAGGAAATATTTCGAAACATCGTAAAAGGTAAAGTATCTATCTACTTATTTTATCTCAAAAATGAAATGGTGATGTCATTGTCTGTTGTAATTACAGAAAATACATACAAAGTTTACTCAGCTGCGGCCTTGCGAGGTCGTGGTATCGACGAAGGCTCAAAAATCGATAGGTAGTCGTTACAGCAAGGTAATAATAATAACGTATTGGAAGCAGACGGACCATTGCATAGTTCGGCGCATGAGTCGATTAAACGCATATTGCATGCCAGAGCATAGTCCGGTCGGGGCGCAGGCCGAGGTGTCGCAAGCATTGGCGTCTGTTGTTCTGAGGCATTCAAACTAGCTGACACGACTATGTGGCGCCGAATCATAATCCCGCCTCTTGTTTGTTAAGGCTTGGATTGACTTTGGCCTAAGAATAACGGATTAACCAAAAGCAAAAGTTCAAGCTTTTGACTCTAATAACGAATAAGTTCAGGAAATGTTTGCTCTTCAATTTACGGACCTCAATCGTAAATCAGTTATTGCAAAATTGCAAGGCCTTCACAATCACAATATTTATATTGAAAATTTGTTGTGAATATTGAGAAACCACACACTATCACGTAGCATGCTATAAATCTAGTCAGCAATGGTATTGTATCAAAATTTTAACTCTATAGATGTACAAAGAAATTTCTTATCGGAACATGGTGGAAATGACATAGGAATTGTTATTTCCGCGACTTCTTTGTTGTAGAAGTTGTATTGTGCATTGCATTGTAAGAGGAACCAGCTATGCAAATAAAGAAAAAAATACCGACAGCATGTAGCATTTTATCTAAGGTTTAATTTTTTACAGACTAAGCAGCAATATTAGTCTGTAAGTACTGTCACAAGTAGGTTAAGGCATTTCCCGATTTTACAGATATTTTAACGAAATTTTGTAGCCGGCTTCGTGAGGTCTTACCACAGAAGAAATATATAGGTCTCACGCAATCGTTTTGGTCCTTCGAACCAGATTATCTGAACATAAAACCTTGCTACTTTTTTCTTGTTGATAGATACAACAAGCTCTCCAAAAACTTATCTCTAAGATATAGCTTACTTTTGGCTGAGAATACCCTATATTTATGTAACCTCTTGTTATTTCTGTCTGACGTGTCTGTCGCGTTATACTCTGCCGTAAACTTGGCACTGTATCCTCGCCCGTCAACAGGTCTTCGAATTCCAGGATTTTGTTTTGTCAGAGAAAAAGTCACTGTAAAGCCAACTTGTTTATTAGCAGTGTTATACAAGACACTATTAATGTCAATAACCCCCAAACTGCAATAATGAAACCTTGGTGAGTAAATATAGAGCGGTTGCGAAACATTTGGCGACTGGCCACGGGCTGACGGACGGACGCTCTCTGTTGATAACATACGAGTCCAGGCAAATGGTAGGTCGGATAGAGCATCGTTTTAGTTTGTAATAACTTCATAAGTATATTGGCTTCTTCGTAGGACTTTCCCCCCCATCAGCATAGGTACATTACATACGTCACACAAGGGGGGTTCTGCCATAGTTACCGCGATTGTCGGATTGGTAATAGCAGTTGCTCAGACCAAGTAAAAAACAAAAAATATTTTTTACTTGGTCTGAGAGCAGTTGAGGTTTAAAATAACGCAGAAGGAAGCTACTGCCTTTCCTCCGTCGGCTCTTACGACATTGACATTAACAGGCTGAATTGGAGGGATTGTTTCTTGCGTCGCGACCCCCACGACTGCATTAAGACTTACTTATTTGTTATTGGCAACTTGAGATAGTGTCTTTAGGAACATCATGTTCCTGTATGATGTTCCTAATAAGTATACGACAGTGTAGCAATCCGCTGCATTCCCATGTTCAGAACATGGGAATTGAAAGGATGCAGCCGATTGTGACCATAAATCTCTATCTACATCCAATGTACGAGCCACATCCAGTGGTCATTTGTTTTATCAATTAAGTAGCCTCAGACAAAGGAATATAAAGACAGCTTACGGTGAAATAAAAAACGAAGCCGTAAAAAACCGTGCTCACCTTGTAAACACACGCGCTCACGCACACAAATATCAACCAAACCGTGCGCAGTGCTCGTCAGTACCCGTCGAGGCACGAGCCAGGACACTTCAACGTGTAATTAGATAACTATGGTTTCCTGTGCAGTGAAGAACTGTAAAAATAGCAGCAGAAAGGTCAAGAAGTCGGAAGGAATAACGTTTCACTGAAATAACACCGTAAAACTTTCTAATAAACACTTGTTTTTGTTTTACTTGGAACACAAAACCTCAACACTATGTTGATATCAAAGACAATGACAATGACAGTGACATAGAGCACGAATGTTACCAGCGTATGATTTCAGATTTTCCCAAGCTATTTGTTATTTTTCGCTTCAAGGGTTCACATAATTGGTAGCAATTTAGACTAATCGAGGATTTCGATAATTGGACCGACAACGATATAGCTAGATTACCACGGACTCACTGACTCACTGACATAATTATTGTTCTCCCGGATGGTGGAGGGTGAGGTATTGTTTTTTTTGCGATAATGTATTTCTCATGTTGGACCGAGGGAAAATTCCTCGGTCCCCCTCGGTTTTTGCGATTTGCTCCCCCTCCCGGAGCCCCCCCGCTCTAACCTTCTTGCACACGGACCAACTTGGATCAAAACGTTTATGGCGTTTGTATAGAGGGGGACAAGTGATTTAAACTGATTTTTTTAACCCCCCCCCCCCCCTTGTCCCAGGCCCCCTCCCCCTTTGTAAGTGCTACCAGATAGCGACGTGATAGAAGAAATTTCATTGCAGGGTCGTATAGAGGGTATCTTCTTGAATCAAAGGAAAAAATTAATTACCCCCCCTTTCGCCCCTTTTTTACCCCTGTTGTATATCTCCCAAACGGAGTGACTTGAATTAAAAAAAAATAACAGCCGTGTAGACGAATACAAGTCACTTTTTTAAGACAATTTTTTTACCCCCTATGCCCAAACTCCTCCCCCTTTTTTGAGTACTACCAAATAGAGGAGATATCGAGGGGTATTGCAGGATCGTATAAAGGGTATCTTCTTGAATCTAAAAAAAATACACCCCACCCTACCCCCATTTTTAGCCCCCGTTGAGATCTCCCAAACGGAGTGACTTTACAGATTTTTTTTTCACAGTCATGTAGAGGAGGATAAATAATTCTAAATGCAGAAAAATGTTTCGAGTAATATGGGAATAAGGATTACGAATTTGATGACGGCGGGCGTGGTTCGCAATCCGACACACTCACACTGCAAGGCGAGCGCAGCGAGTCTTGCTGTGCCCAGCCTCTCCTGAACCCCCTCCTTATCCAAGAATATGATATGGGTATCGTTTTCGACTAACATTGGGGTGGAGATTACGAATTTGATTACGGCAGGCGTGGGTCAGATCGTTTTTGGCTCAAACTTGGACAGTACGAAAAGATGTCCATTTCAAAATCCAATTTGGCTGACATTTTTAAATCGTGGTCTCCTCTCTTGGTTATCGATTTCGATCAAATCGAGGGTATAGGTTAGGTAAAAGGGGAACACAATTAAATAATAAACAACATACACAATTATTACATAACCACCAGGTAGCCCTAGTTAGTAATATTAAAATTCAAGATGGTGGACATTCTTTTTATTTGCCGTTTTACATTATGGGTAAGTATCGATCGTCTCCAACTGAATCGAAGGTGTAGATTTCGAAAATGAGTTTGCTTTAGAATTCAAGATGGCTGAATTTTTTTACCCAATGAGTATCGTTTTAAACAAAAATTTCATCGAGAGTGCTAATCACGAATATTTTTTTATTATTATAATTTCGTCTCTCATTTCATTCCTAAAAATAAACAAATCCACACATCATTTATTATACCATTTGTTTATAAACATACCCGACTTCTCCTGATCGCCATCTATCTTTAACCTAACCAATAATACTACTTCCCAAATTATAGGGAGTTTTTCTTTCAGATGGAAACACTTTCACGCACTCAACTATAAAAAAGTGGCTACATTTTTTAGTTCACCGTAAGATGTCTTTATATTCCTTTGTCTGAGTAAGTAGCTTACTATAAATGTTATTTTACTCTACCTACGTGTTACTACTAAGAAATCGTTTCGATAAATATGCACATTCCAATTCCAATCGATATGTATGTGTTCGCTTGAACATAGAAAACTAATGATGTTTGTTTTTAATTAGTAACGCGTAGGTAGACTTCATTAGCTCCAACTTTAAACGATTGGTTGTCAAACTAGCTAGCGATCGCAGAACACAGGGGATCCCCGAGGTAAAAAAACTCGATCATTTTAAAATTCGACATCATCTTTTTTGGTTTGTATAATGTGAAACACGATTGTGAACAAAATATACCATAAAAATCATGAAAGTGCACTGTTTCGCACATAATTTGGTAGAGATCTCAGAAACCCTGCGGTCTATTGAAATGACTTTTGTTTTGATTCGTAGTTTATTGATTATTATTTGGATATTTGGACCGGTTTCTTCATAAATTGTGTAGTTTTCTTGTAAATAAGCAAAAACTTGTTTTTTACGCTTACCTACGCCGCCGCCGCGCCGCGCCGTTCCAAAAACCTATGCTCTGTCCTGCTCCTATGAAAACGATATACCTACCTACTATGCATATCCTTTTCACAAAATAGCTCGCATGGAGCCTTTTTATTAAGATACGATATGATTTTAAAATTAAGTGCCTACGCACTTAATTTTAAAAGGTATCTCAATAAAAACGTTGGTTTGACATTGTAAGAATAAAGTTGGTATTTTAGACAGATAATTTCATAACAATAGAAATGTGTAGAAATGACGCGTAGAAATTCAAGTAAAAATAACTTCATTCACTGAGAAATCAAGTTCAATGTTATATTGCTTAAAATACTTTACTCACGGCTTGTCCACTGTCCATTTTTAAGTGTCATTGAAGACTACCCACGTGCACAAGCTCACAGAAATCTAGCATTTCACGTATAAATTCTTGAATATACAGTTTTGGCAAAATACCAATAATTATCAGCCTATCACTACCCAAGATTCCTACAAAATTAGAAGTGGCTGTAACCGTGAAATAAAATTTATGTCCACAAACGATAGATCAAAGAGTGGGTCACGGTTTGTACATTTGCTTTGGTATTTAGACATGCATGGAAAATCATGAACGATTGATATCTACTAGACATAGTCGGCAATCGGCATATACTCAGTCAAGCAGATGAATGAAGCTTGAGTTACTGAGTCTATAAAACCGTAAAGCTTGTCGCACAACTGAAAAACACCGCTGCAGCACAGTATAAAATTGTGCAATAAAATATCTATTTATTTGATTAATTTTATATTGATGTGACAACATCAGATGACAGACAGCTCGCGGACCAATCCTTCCGTACGATGTGTCTAATAAAACGACTTTAAGCCCATATTTGAATGCCCGTTTTTATGCTGTGTGGTAGTGGTATTGGATTAATGAGCGCAGAGCTTTAGATCTGTAGGCAAATTGCGCGTGAAACAGAAACTGATAGCGTTCAACCGTCAGCTGCCCCTGGTGTCGATTACGCAGTATTCTTTACCGCTGAATAACCACGGTGTACTTGTGGTCATTCCGAGAAATTACGATATTGGTTGACTTGCTATGGCGTGATGTCAGAGGCACGTGAGTAATATGACTAAAATAAAGCTAGACGAATGTCAAAACTGTTATTATCCGCATGATTTTCCCGAGGAAGTTCATCCCGATTATTGTTTATACGTGCTTTATTAATTATTAAGCTATGAACACTATGTTAAAACTAAATTTTTTTTCATTTGTAACTACATCTATCTATCGCTCTAATTCTTTACCCCCAAAAGATGACTGGAAAAGATCGATACAAAATAAATACATTGTATTTTGATTTTAATAAATTATGTCCCCCAGCAACTTAACCTGGTAGCATACTGTTACAAGAAATGTAAAGCATCAAAACAGCAAAACTACAATAATGTATGTAGTCGACCAATGTCCTATCAATAAAACAAACCTTGGTTTTGCATGTAAATTGATGTGGAAATCGTAAACACGATGAGTCACACCACAAAACACTAATGTAGTCATGAATTAGACATAATGACATGAAGATAGTGTTTATTAGCATGCATCTCTTCAAGTAAGGACGCAATTCCTAAAACAATATAAATTAGGGGTAGATTTGTTTAATAAAAAGTCGTAAAAATAAGTGCGAACCAACATAGAGGCTTGGAGATCTAAAATTCTAAACACAAAAGAATCGAACGATGAGTTATCGTAACAATAGTTATGTTTAAGCCTGTAGATTATAAGGTAATTCTACAGATAAAAGCCAATTCATTATTATTATTATTAGGTTGGTTAAATCAAGTTTGCTACTTGTTAAAGATATTTAATCACAACTAGGCCCGTATAACAATGACTTTTTTGCATTTAAGCCGATAAGTTATACGTAAAAACACCATGCATTGGTAATGAACTAATGAATTTAACTTATCCTTATTTGCATATTGGTTTTCCTCATCCTTTGTTCAATATTTAATGAGTTGAGTTGGGGCCAATATTTTGAAAAAATCCTCGAGATATATCTCGTTTTAAAAAAGGTCCTAACCAAGACTGTAATACTTTTACTAAGGTCACGGTATTGTGCTTCATAAATGAAAGTCGCGGCAAGTTTTTGCTCAGATTATAAAGTCAAAGGGCTCGTACAGTCTTTAAATTCCCTTTGGAGGGCCATTGCACTCTCGTAGCGTAGGACTCGTCTAACCGGCCTGATATCGGGCTGCGCTTCGATACATCGGCCGTCCCAGCCGAACCACTGTGCTCCAGCCCCTATCACCAATCGTTACTGCAGGCCATATTTAAAGCCGAAGCCTTGCAACATTGCCGCGGCATCTCTACCATACTCTTCTTTATGGATAAAACGATGGATAACTTAGAAAGTAGTGTGGTGGTGGTGTTATACCGATGCATTTGTCAAATAATGTTTTTTTATAGATAGTGTTTTGTTTATTAATTTAATGCCCATTACACAAGGGGTTCGGTTTAAAGATGTTTATTTCTCATAAAAACAATAATGTTCACTTACAATGATATACAAAAAATAATATTAAATAATGCTTAAGCTAATTATTACCTTAGGTATAAGTTAGGCTATAAACGTATTTTTTAATTTTGTTTTGAACATATTTATGCTAGCACATTCCTTGATGTCGTTAACATTTTTAGGTAGAGTTTACATGAATCATGAATAGTATAAGGGCGTTGGAACATTTCTTTAAGAGTTCTGAAGTAGATTGATATAAAAAATAAATGGTTTACAGTATTCATTGAGTATATATATGTTAATTTGCTAGTTAGGATGCAAAAATATACACAACTCGTCATCTTTAAGTTTATCATAACTATTATAAAATATTATAATTTAATTAAAAAGATATAGACTATATTGTAAAAGAAAATAACATTCAAATAAAATATGTACCTAAATAAATTAGAACTAGTATGTACAATTGTAACAATTTAGCTAATTGCAGACTGTTGCAAACAATCAGGTAGCTCAACCATTAAAAAGTATGTAAAAAATTAAATAAACGACAATGGTAAATATTATTGTAAATGTCAGAACGGAAGGGTTAATCGTAATAATAAGCGATGGTATACCCACTTATGTCAAACAAGTGAATAATGGTAGTGACTTTCCACCGTTACCAAGCCCGACTTTAATTAAGTTTCTTTTAACGATAACACTGCATTTTTGTGATTTTAAGGATACCTACAAGACCCATAGTTACTTACATAAGAGAGTAAAATAATATACCGTAATATGCCGATACCAACCCATTTCTCAAGCAATGTATTTTTTATGGTTAGTGTATGTCGTTAATCCGCCTACATTGAAACGTGCATGGATAAAAGTAAAAATGTATAAGTCTGATGTTAGTGTCAGCGACTCCTACCTACTCCTGAACCTAATTTAATTTATCCAGAACATTCACCAGTATGTGGGCTGAAGAGATATTTTTTCAGGATGTTTACATTCAACTAAAATCCAATATTCAACACGTTTAGAACTGATGACGGAAAATGAAACGCGCGCACATTAACTTATTGATCATAAGTCTTGGAAAACCAGTAAACTTGTACAAGAAAACAACTGGTTAGGTACCTACTATCAATCTCCTTCACCTCTATGTACTAAGGATGACTAATAAACCCAGCATCATCAAATGCTGTCCAATCAATGTTCAACCGAGTTTTTCCTTGATTCTTATCATAAAAACAAGGCGATTAGACAAATCGTTCGCGAGACTATTGTTTTGTTAGTCAACATCTTCAGAAATAAATAATAAATAAATAAATAATAAATAATAAATAATGCTGGACAATTCACACAGCATTATCTAGCCCCAAGCTAAGCAGAGCTTGATGATTTGAGTAAGCAGCAATAAACAAAACCACTTGTTGATGTCATTTACAAAACAAAGGCCTTTTAGCATTAATTTGTACCTTTGTATACCTAATTAATATGTCAGGTGATTCAGAAGGTAATCCACCTTTATTGAAAAGTGCAGACGGTCAAATACTTAGTCGTTATTAAGGGCTCATATACACGGTCGGCAGTCAACGGCAGTCGACAACTGCCATGCCGCCGTCGTCGCCTAGAGTCAAGCTTTGTAGTTCGAGCATAAGAGCGCTAAGTTATACTCAAGACTTTCGAAGGATTATTATTTTTGGGTTATTCATATCGATCTTTGGGAATACCCAAGGGCGTTTGGCACTGTAGACCGATTTTATGACTCCAGCCTCCCAATGCATAGTGTAGACAGCAATCCGTTAACACACACAAAAATGTACTCCATTGTATAATTTAACAGTGTTTGATGCTCTTTTGTTATTCGACGGTTCTCCGTATCGGTGCGCTCTGTACTATTTTTCTGAACCCAAGGGCTTTTCCCCGGTTTGTTTTCGTGTATTATAGCTCAGGTATTATTACTGCCAAGCGTTCAGAACAGCTGCCAAGTATCGTTAGTGCCTTGGTATTTACTTTTTATCAGCGTTCAAGAGCTGACATTGTGACACTGAGGAGACACCGGCACCCTTGTAGTTGTTGGCGCTTATGCAATTGACTGTCTTCCAAGTCTGGATTCTGTTGGCCTCAGTCCTGTGGAATCTGATTTATTTGTCTGCTCTGATTTAGCCGTACAGAACCTGTTTGTGGGCATAAAGTTAAAACAGTAGCTATAGTCACCATCTATAATTTTATAGGGAATTTAATTTAAAATTTGTCGCAGATTACCATTAAATTAATTCAATATTATATTTGTGTGAGTGTGGATTCGTTATGGCTTATCCTCTTGGAATAATACGTAGTATATACCAATATACCTAATGGTCACTTCTATCCTGGTTCATAAATAAATAATAATAATACTAAGTTTGAGGAATAAAATAAACAAAATCTCATTACCGCATCGCAAACCATCTCAGATTTCATAAAACCTAAACTAAAAGTATTGAGAGTCCCAATTTAGCGCGTAACCAGCGCAATCGATTCCTATAACAGCTGTTTATTTTAGACCGATGCGGTAACGAGGAAAATATCAGGGCTAAAAAGACCGGGTTGTTTTCTCACCGTGGCCAGGGGTGGTAGCGCGGGGTGTTTTTCACTTAGCACTTTCAATCACTGATTCAAAACACGCGGCGCGACCGTTTCTAAATTGGCGATCGCGCTCGCGGGGTATTTATAGAGTAAGTAATACGACACCGGTCGCGGGCGTCGGTCGGTCGGTCGTGTGACTGTGAGGAGGCGAGGCGCGCGAGTGAGCCGACGACGTCGACCAGCGACGGTTCTCCCCCCCTGCGCCTTGCGCCCGCGCAGCCTCTGAGGACGATACCCTCCAACACCACCCTTTGTGTAGCCTGCCCTGCAGCCTGTAGCGAACAATAGCAACCGGCCCTAGACAAGCATACCTAGGTGCTATAAAATCAAGGCCTGTCTTGGATAGTCCGATCAGAACGAATAAGTTAAAATTGAAATATTAACGGGCAGTTGCTTATTTACAGTTTTCCGACGTTTCAGCAGGTTTACAGTCGGTATACATTCAATAAAGATCTTTATCTTTATCTTTATCTTTATCTGTATACATTGTTCAAAAAGATAAGAGAAAATAAAAGATATAATGAATACTTAATTCTTTATTGCACTCGAAACATACAGTAGAGAAGTAATGGCAAAGGCGAGTTAAACCCTAAAAAGAATATACCCAATTAAAATATTCTACTTGCTCAGGAATCAATGCGTTTTAATTATTTGGATAGACTTACAAAATAAAATCTTAGACAAGTCTAATACATCATTATAATAACTTCATGAAGATAAATATGGAAATAAAGTTCTTTAAGGTAAAGTGAATAATGCAGCATTACTTACTATTCTTAATAAATACTACCCTTTTGAATATTTCAATTCTAACATGCAATTGAAGTGCAAGGAACAAATTACGTAGGTACTTACATATTTATTTTTACCATAGAGGGAAACAGGAAAATAAAACACTGCAGTAGAATATAAAACATTATATTCGATCGCTCACATTCTATACAACCCACTTCATTCACCCCAGTTATAAACTCTATAAAAATAATTTAAATAACTTTAACTAATCCTCGACCTCATCATCTGTTGTGAACTCGCTTTCGTTGTCTCCCTGTTGAAAGAAAAAATTATATTAGAGAATAATATTAGCAAGTCGTTATTATGTTAGTCGGGATATCATATATTATATATATGATATGATATTCATAATCTACTAAAAGAGCAGTAGATTACCGCTCCTTTGGAAGTTGGGTAGAAACTACAAGTACGTACGGATCAAAAGACGTACTTTCGAAAATCATCCATCGATTAGTAACCATTAGAACAATGAGTACGAAGGCAAACAATAGAGTGAAAGTATTAGAACTGGACGGATAAAATATACACCAAGAAATATTCTCATGAGTTTTAGGTGCTTCATAAAATACAGATTTGGATAAGGACATTTTAAGCTTGCAGATTAGTACCCCTCTTATAAAAATCTGTTCACTTTGAGCAATGTCTGAGCTTTTTTTTAATCATTAGTGATGATAATAATCAAACATTGCTGAGAAGTTTAGAGAGGTTTTCAGATAAAAGGTTTTTTTTTAATAAAATCTGTAGTGTGAATTGAATATAGATTTAAAAAAGATATATCGTAGAACTATAACTGTTATTGTACTGTAATGTAATGTAATAATGACAGACAGAATGTATTGATAAACATTTATATTTATGGATGAAGATGATTCTTGTTGTCAGTTTCTCCACGTTATCAGAAAACAACCAAAAAGTTTTTTTTGCGTGAGAAAATAGATATAACCTAAAATTTCTGGTAAATAATGTGGGAATTGGAAATATTATTTCGTAATTCCTATTTGGAACGATCGGGCTTACTAGCTATGCAGACAGAGCAACTTTAGTTATATAATTTTTTTTTTGTAGTTGCAATTTTCCTGTTTCCGCAATAGTTGCTCTGCACAGCGCTGAGCTTTATGATTTAGAAATGCTATATTCAGTCATTAAAAAAATCTGATAACAAATATAAAAAAATATATAAAACACTCAATCTAATGGTTAGATTGAGTGTTTTATCAAACTTTTTACTTTTTGCTGGTCGCGTCATAGCGAGACTTGACTCTTTTTAAACATGCTTTAAAATCTTCCATAGCAAAAGTCGTTTGCAATGTCTTGGAAATAATAAACAAATATGCCAACTAATCCTGAGCGAAAGATTTTACAGACTCCTTTAAAGTAAAATTTACTAATGTTATGCCAGTTTTCTCTACACACTAGCCGAACTCTGAATGTTTATACTTAACCTAAAATTCAATTTGTTGCCGCGTCTTTTTATACGCAATTCATATAACCAGTCGATTTGAGATCCTCCCTTCAATAAATATTGCTTACAATTATATCTGAAGTCTACGCCAAGCAAATGAGATTTAGTGTTTTCTGGCTCAGTGTGTTTTAAACATCCCACATCTAAGGTTTTTGGTATTATAGTGCGTAAGCCCTCACACCCTGATTTCTAAGAAATCAAATAATATCCCAAAAATTTTAGACTTTGAGTCAAATTCAGAGTCAAATCGTTTACTTCTTTAGACTTACAAAATAAGCACTAAGAAACTCATTTTTTTTAATCTTGACAAATAGTAATTACTATCAAATAAGAAATAAGGTGCAATTGACTCTAATTCAATCAAGTTAATTGTCCACTAGCGGAAAAGTGAAAAAGACGACGAGACTCTATACGTATACTTTCTGGGTTATAGACATTTTTACATATTGACATTTGTAAATATCGTCATTTCTATATCTCGGCATAAATAGCCTTCGACAATTTAATTTAATAAATTCGACATTTTTTTACCTAGTCATTTTTTCTGATAGACCTAAGTCGCCAAAAGGACTCAAACCCCCCATCCTTCCCTCAGGGGAATGTGCCAACTATACCACGAGGTCAAGTACACCCGTACTTGACCTCGTAGTATTTCCTCAAGTCCCGTAGAAGTCGAAAATTTTCGGGGTATTATTTGATATTCCACATCGAGTTTGGCTAGTGTATAGATAAGGTTTGTCTCGAAAATGGCGAAAGTGGGTCACCGGAGAGGTTTTAGTATTATGCCCTTGTCAGGGCGTCGAGTCATTCTGTGTATCTACCACGAGTTTTGACAATCTATACTCGCTAGCGACTGTAGTTAAAAAATGTATGGAAAATTCTAAAGCGCCTCTAGCGGATAGTTGGGTACTAAAATGCGCTGTGGATAACTATATGCGTATTTACGTAACTACTGTAGTAACGTCAGGCAATTTAACTGTGACAACTCATGGTAGAGACACAGGTCCCCTCCCAGACCAGTCTATTCGTAACCGAATTTCCTCGATGAATAAAAAAAAGGCTGTTTATACTACCGGTGCAGAATGGTCTTTGTACCTGATCATTGTTGTCGCTATCAGAGTCGCTGAGATCCCATTGTGGATGCTCCTGGGGCACCACCGCAGCTTCTTTCACGTCTAACTTCATATCTTGCTGCTGGTCCATGCCGATGTATGAATCTGTTGAATACATGCCACATTCAGACTTCTGGTAATTTGTCGGTGAAATTGAACAATGTTTATTTCTGTACATAAATAAAT
Source organism: Eupithecia tripunctaria (assembly GCA_955876795.1). Lineage (NCBI taxonomy): Eukaryota > Metazoa > Arthropoda > Insecta > Lepidoptera > Geometridae > Eupithecia > Eupithecia tripunctaria. Next base: position 9,633,375 of record OY041604.1, read on the forward strand.
GATGGATATTTCAGTGTCATCTAGCCTGAAAGTAAGCAGTGTTTGTGTTATGCTTGGTTTGTTTTGTGTTATGTTACAGTTAATAACATCTCAAGAATACCTACTCGAGTGAATAGAATTATGAATCTAGACAATGAATGAACTAAACCTTTCATGTCTTTGTGTTTCGTTTGTGTATGTCGTTGACGTTGAATCATGTTGAATGAAATAATCTGTTGGTAGAATCAACTACTTTTGCCGTAATAACAAAACAGTCGACTGTTTTGTTATTACGGCAAAAGTAGTTGACGTTATCTGTAGAAAACCAGTAAAACAAATCGTTGATTCTACTAATGTCCATGGTACAGTGCATGTTTTTGTGTGTCTTGAGTGTGATTGGTAGTCCTGAATTCAGTGCTCAGCCTCTACAGAGTAAAAATGTAACAATCGATATCGAATGTGAAAATTTATTTAGATTAAAGCATGGTTAGTAAAGCTACTTACCCATAACATTATTTGCAGGTAGACGAAATGTGCATGCCAAAACCACCGTAATTAAATAGTTTTAACTAATCAGAACACAAACCACACTAGCAACACTAAGCAAAACCCAATTAAAAGCTGTCACATATAAAAGAAAATGTAGGAACGACAAACAAATAATTATTAAAATCTCTATTAAAGAAAACTTATAATAATTATACACTAGAAAGGATACTACTGTGCTTCCTCTAAAGCTATAAGCTGCAAGTAAAAATAAAAATAAAGTCTATAAAATTTTACTCTACATTGATCAATAAGTTAACTAATTAGGTATATCTAAGCGTTTCGCTAGCTGAATGATAGAGTTACCCATGAAAACTTAAATTACAATGCATGTGCTCGAAAAGTGCGTATTCTAAGGAGCCAAATCGTGCGAAAAGTGCCAATTTGTTTTTTCCATGATGAAAAACGTTTTTGAGCCTCTTTGCGACTTGCGACATGGCGGCTTCTGCACATGCGCAGTACCTAGTAGATATGTAAAGCGCGCATGTGTTTAAGAAAAAAAATCTCGCCATTTGGCAAATTTCTCGTCAGTCACAATTATTCTTGTTAATTGTAACTAGTTTTTAAGCTATTGCATAGCTTCTATCGCGGGCCTTGAGCGCGGGGACCGAATCCAGAAATTCCGTAACGAAAAAACCTCACGCTCCCCACTCCAACCGGAACAGCGGTGATACTTTTTAGTTTTGCCATCTATCGATGAATAGTAGAACTTTTAATGACTTTTTGAAATATGACGTTTGTCTCTTTAGTTCAGCAACTCGCCTCTAGATGGCATTGCAATAGCTTTACCGCGGCAGTCCCCGAGTGCCACACGTATTTTTTTTATTTACTCGCACAATGCATAGCAAAACATTGTATGATACACGTGCGTAAAGATGATTTCCGACTCGTGTGGCTATACGCTCGCTCGCTGCGCTCGCTCGTGAATAATATGCCACTCGTCGATAAATCACCTACTTTCCGCACTTGTTGCATAAATAGCTAATAGTATTATTGCTGTGTTGTTGCTGTATAATGAAATGGTTCAAAAACGCAATGTAAATAAAGTGCGCATGTTGCTTGGGTAGTTCAACTCTGAAGGAAAAGCACCCTTACCCACAATACAATAGGGTATATGCATGTTTTTTTTAACGATTATTTAGGTAAATACATATCCGAAAAAAATATAACATCCACTATATTTTGAATTGAGGTAAAAACCCAGACGTAAAACTGCACTCAGTTTCGGATGATAAATATGCTGCCATGTTAGCTCTTGCATTTTATGACATCACGTTTCATCGAATCACCTATGTCCACTCAAAGTCAAAGATTTATGACCATACAAAAAAGTAAAAATGTGACGTCACAGTTCAGCTGCCAATCTCAATCGCAAAATTTTTAAAATGCAACGTGCGTTTAGAAATTTTGCGGTTGCGGTTTGAGATTTAAAATATCTTCTTTTTAATTTAGTATTAAATTTCACAAAAAAGACGTGTGGCACTCGGGGACTGCCGCGGTAAAGCTATTGCATAGCATTTTGTATCAACTTATGCAATTATAATTTTATTTATTTATTTTATTCATGCAGTATTGCTTTTTCTTTGATATATTTAAAAATACAAAAATAAATATACAGATATATTTCTAAATCAATAGATGAAATATAAGCTTTTTTGAAGTCACATGCATATACTCTATTGCTCCAGGCTAAACTCAGGTAACGTCAACAGCAGAACGTGTAGCCTCAAGCAGAAGCAGGCCTCCCTAACTATCCTATCTTCAGCTTGACGCATCCAGCATCTGCCTGCAGTCATCCCACTTGGCCGGAGGACGCCCTACACTACGTTCGCATGATGATGATGAAGTACCTGATCTGAGACAGCAGGCGAGCGTGTAAATGCCGGGCCAGCGCGGCGCAGTGAAGCGCAACTGCAGCTCGTGTGTGTCCACTAGCGCCGTGACGTGCGCCGGCGCAGTTAACAGAGTGTGCGACTTGCGATCGCAGATGTAGCACCACCAGTATTCTTGTTTCTCCTGTGGAAGTATAGGTTTTGTTACGAGATGGCCTAGTCTAGTACCTACGTTAAGTTAACAACAAAAGCCACTGAACATTGAATTTAATCATAAGATTCCCAGAATGCTTAAAGCTTGATAGTTTTAGGTGAAATTATCTTAAATAGATGCCCTTATCAGATCTCGGCGCGAATCCAAAAACGTCACTCAAGAAATTGGTACCGATTATCGACCGATACGTCCTCGATGTTACAGAGTTTCTGCAACCGCTTCTGGAACTTGTTCCATTGGCCGTGCTCGTTGTCAGCAGATATCTCTGCAAGGTCCGAGCTAGTCACTCACCAGAGGAAAGTAAGGACAGTGCACAGGATGCGAGCTCTTGGAGCGTCCCTCTAGCCGCTCGCGTTTCTGCAGTCGCTTCTGGAATTTGTCCCACTGGTCGTCGTCATCGTCGTTTTCGGCCGTCGACTTGTCGCGCGACTCGTCTTCCGATGAACTGTGGGAGGCTGACTCCTCTGAGCTGCCGTCTTCTGAATCTTCACCTGAGAAATTAAAACAGTATTTTGGGATGTGCACAAGACAGGGTAGAGCAAAATTTCAGCAGGTATCGTGTATTATCAGTAGTTTTTTTTTTATGGAAACTACCTATATTCTGTCAGATATTAGTTTCTTTCTTGTTGCGCCCTTGCGTTTTAATGGATAAAAAGTCTACTACCTTTTATTCAATATTATTATTATTTATCTTCCTCTCGACTCATTATTTTCATTCATGTCTGTCTGTTCTTTTTCCCCCCTTTTGTACCATAAGGTGTTTCATAAACCAAATTTGGTGTTTTATTGTAATACATAAATATGTTATACCTTTAAACGAGCAATTCTTGTATATTTATATATATATATATATATAGATATAGCCATGGGCACTTAGTTGATCAAACGTGCCATATAGGTAGTTATTATTTGATCCGTTTTCACTTGTTGATCCGGGTGGTATTTGTTGATCCAATGCCGCATCACCGTGAGCACGTGGATCCGAACGGAGCCACAAGTGCCACCATCAGTAATAATAATAATTATGTGTTTTTTATACAAATCCACCTTTTTTGCGTTTTAGCACAAGTTGATCCGATTCAAATGAGCCAATCAGAGCCCACCGCGCTCAGCCATTGGTTGCTTGCGCCCTGAGCCTTTTGTTTTACCTAAATCTGATACTTTAATTATTATCAGTTAGGTTCTCTGTTGATGTTTGTAAAAAATCTCTAGAAGATTTGTTTCTTGCAGGTTTGTTTGATAAATTCCAAGCAGAACAACTAAAGTGCGGATCTACGTTCCGATTTTTCAAAATTTCAAAGGAAATTTAAAAGGGTGTTCAAAATGTTCAAATGTACCAACAACTTGTTTATGTTATAAGTCAGTTAGTGTTCGTAGTCACTTTCTACAATACCTTCAGGAAGCATAAGAGCGATACAATTTTTTTAGGCCGCGACAGCATGGCTCAGTTATTAAGTAAGTAATAAATAAATACACATGTTTTTTACTAGAGCACTCCCTATCATCGACGATAGATGTGGCATGACGGGTGACGAAGGTCCGCCTGCTATTGTTGCGGATTAGATTCCGGCCTAGGGTCAAATGTATGCCACTTCAGCTTGCAAATTCCTTAAGCTATTCCGATAACTTTGGTTCTCTGTCGGATGTATTCGTTACGAATCCTATCCTTCAGAGACTCCGAGCTTAGCTCTTTTCATAGCTCGATGAGCGACTTTAAACTGGTGGACCAGCCCTATCGTCAGTGTCCACGTCTCAGCTCCGTAGGTCATGACGGGTAGGACGCACTGATTGAAAACTTTCGTTTTCAAGCATTGCGGTATGGATGACGAGAAGACTCGACGTAGTTTTCCAAACGCTGCCCAGCCTAGCTGGATGCTCCTCTTGGCCACCTTCTCAAAATTGTTTTTACCCAACTGCAGAATTTGTCCAAGGTTGTGTACTCGGAAACAATTTCCAGAGGGTGTCCATGTACTACGACCGGTCCCGGATCAATGAGGCCATTGATCATGATTTTGGTTTTATTCAAATTCATGCCGAGACCGATGCATCGCGAGGCTAAAGCTAGGCCGTCCAGCATCTGGTTCAGCTCCTCCAGCGACTCTGCCATTACGACTATGTCATCAGCGAATCGAAGGTGTGAGATGTAATCGCCGTTTATGTTAATGCCCTTACCTTTCCAGTTCAGCGTCCTAAACATATCTTCCAACGCGCTCGTGAACAGTTTCGGGGATATAACATCCCCCTATCTCACTCCTCTGCGCAGTCGGATGGGTTTGGACTGCTGGTCCTGTACTTGGACACTTATGGTTGCGACGTCGTAGAGACATCTCAGCACCTCGACATAACGATAGTCTACTTGGCATCGCTGTAAGGATTCCAGATGAACAGCCCAGGTTTCGACAGAGTCAAAGGCCTTCTCATAGTCCACAAAGGCCAGACACAGGGGCTGATTATACTCTTCGGACTTCTGTATAATCTGCCTCACTGTGTGTATGTTGTCTATGGTGCCATATCCTCCGCGAAACCCGGCCTGTTCCGGTGGCTGGTGACAGGGGCTCCTCCGGCTTTCAAAAGCTCTGATGTTATGCCGTCCTCACCGGGGGCTTTTCCATTTCTAAGCTGCCTCAGAGCTAGCACAATCTCGTCTTGACTAATGTCTGGCAGTTCTTGAATCGTGGTCGACTCGTTGGGAACGAGGGGCATGTGCAGGTATAATCGGCCATAGAAATCCTCTATCTCGGCGGATATCTCCAGCTTTGACAAAACGGTCCTCCCATCGTGCGTTTTAAGCTTCGTCAGGTGGCTCCTGCCAAGCTGCTGAGTGAATACTTTGGACCCTCGGTTTCGGTCTTTTGCCTCTTCAATGAGGCGTGTGTTGGAGCTCCGAAGGTCGCGCCGTACCATCTTCGCAATTCACTTGTTCAGGTCTGACCTGTCTGACGAAGTTGCTTGGGTGGTTTCCCGTCTTTTTGCCATAGCCCGAGAGTCTCATCCGAGAGTTTGGATTTCTTGCCAGTACGCTGCTTTTGGCAGAACCTGATGCCCTCGTTCCTCACTCAACGTTTCGACCAGATTGTGTAGGGTCTCGTCAGCGTCATCAGTGGAATCCAAGGCAGCGAATCTATTCCCGAGAAGCTGCTGGAACTTCTCGGTGCCCGCCATGATTTGGCTGTTCATGACGGTTTCTTTCAAGCTTTAAGTTGATATTCAGAGAGCCTCGGAGCAGTTTGTGATCAGATCCGGTATTGAACCTGTTGTTCACTGAGACATCTCTGAATAATGTGCTTGCTATCCGTCATGATGAAGTCGATCTCATTTTTAGTCACAGTGTCGGGGCTTCGCCATGTCCACTTCCTTTGGGGCTGTTTCCTAAAGAAAGTGTTCATTCAGAATAGCCCCTCTTTCTTAAGGAAGTTGACAAGCATTAGCCCCCTGTGATTCCTAACTCCATAACCATGCGGGCCTACTCGGGATTCGTTGCCAGTCCGGATTTCCACCTTGCCGTTGAAGTCCCCCATAACAACGTTGAAGTCAGCCTTAGTGGTGTTTTGTAAGGCTTTGGTAATGTCTTCATACATACCCTCTACTTCATCATCCGAGTGTGCCGAGGTCGGTGCGTAGACCTGAATTACCTTCATGCTATACCGCTTGGATAGCCGAAGGATCAGGTACGCTACGCTGTTCGACACACTGGAGACTTCTTGAACGTTGTTAGCGAGGGTCATATTAACGAGGAATCGGCGATATGCTAGGTATGTTTCTACGGCACATGAACGGCACGCAGCATTTTGGCAGACAACCGCTCGAAAAAAGTTATTTTCTGACCATAGAGTAAAGTAATTACCTATGTGTATGACTTCACCTAAATGAGAGGTAGTTATGTTTTGAGCAATTTTATTTTCCTTTCATTCAGAATCTTTTATTCAGATCCAAGGCAACAAATCTGTTTTCGAGAAGCTGCTGAAAATCCTCGGTGACCGCCTTGATTTGAATTGGGTGAGGTCGGGGCGTGAACTTCGTCAGATGGTTTCTTTCAAGCATTAAGTTGATATTCAGGGAGCCTCGAAGCAGTCGGTGATCAGATCCGGTATTAAACTTGTTGATCACTAAGACTTGAATATAATGCTTGCGTCATGAAGAAGTCGATCTAATTTTTGTCACAGTGTCGGGGCTTTGCTACACCCACTTCCTTTGGGGTTGTTTCTTAAAGATGGAGTTCATTAAGAACAGCCTATCCTTCTCAAGGAAGTTTACAAGTATTTGCCTGTGATTTATTACTCCATAACCATGCGGGGCCCATTTAGGTTTCGTTACCAGTCCGGGTTCCACCATGTCGTTAAAGTCTCCCATAACAATGTTGACGTAAACCTTAGTGATGTTGGGAGAGGCTTTGGATGGCATCATCAGAGTGTGACGAGGTCGGTGCGTAAACCTGAATTACCTTCATGCTATACCACTTGGATAGCGAAGGATCAGGTACGATACCCTTTTCGACACATTGTAGATTTCTTGAACGTTGTTAGCGAGGGTCATATTAACGAGGAATCCTTCGCCACCCTGGGATGTCTTATCAACCTCGTGAAAGTAGAGAAGATGGCCCGAGTCTAGGGTTTCTCCCCCTCTATGCGGCCTTCACATTATTCCAGAACATGCCACTTAATGTTCTCTAACTCCACTTCCAACTGCGCTAGATGATGGTCAAGCCTCAGACTTCGTCCTATAAACGTCGCAAGGGCCAGTTTTTGAGTTATGCAGGGTAGCCTGACGTATCGTGGGGATTCTTAGCACTAGCCTTTGGGGGATAATGCCCATAATCAGCGTGGTCACTGGGCAAGCAATCTTACGGTGTCGCTTATGTCTAACATCCTCAAGATGTATTTGCTAAGCACTGTTTCTTATGCTTCATTACCTTTTGTCTTAAAGGCGTGAATAGTCACATATAATTATTTACCTATTAATAATTATTCTACAGTTATGTGACTAATGCCCTATTTTCGATTTTTTTTATTTTTTCATGAGGATATCAAATGTAGCTTAGTCTTCTGTACTCTTAGTTTTTTTCTGTCTAGATGCCCCCATTACGTCAAATGGAAAATAAAATCAATTGATCTTAGCGACTCAAAAACACATAAAACAATGTCAAATCAATCAAGTAAATGAAAGTGCCAATGAAAGCTTTTACTTTTTAAAATTCTCTGCTTCTCTGCAGCTCTTTTGAACAATTTGGTGTATGCCGGTTACGCCCTTTAAGCATTGACACATATACGGAGCCAACAAATACTGAACCTTTTAAGCCTCGATATATACGGAGTCAACAAATACTGAGCTTTTTAAGAGTTGACATATACGGACCCAACAAATACTAATTCTTTTAAGCGTCGATATGAATAGAGCCAACAAATACTGAACTTTTAAGCGTCGATATAAACGGAGCCAACAAATACTGAACCTTTTAAGCGTCGATATAATATGGAGCCAACAAATACCGAGCCTTTTAAGCGTCGTTATATATGGAGCCAACAAAAACTGAAGTTTATACGAAAAATATATCTACGTTACTAAATATACAGTTTCGTTTTATCGGATCAAACAAAGCTCTAATTTTGATAATATAAATCGATAAGATCAACATACGACTTAGAATTTAGGTATATAAAACGGAGCCAACAAGTGTTAGAGCGTTTCAGAATTTTGGCCGTTACGGAGTCGATTAAGTTCGAGACCGTTACGAAAATAATGTCGAGTACATCACTTTCTCGATGAATACGTTTGGCAACGTCGCCCTCAAATTTGCGCCGTTGCCACTCCGGTCAAGATCTATGCAACCGGAGTCGAGTTATAAGGGGGAAATGGTGGAGTCAGGAATGCACGACAATTGGGCTGGATCAACTTAGTGCCCAAGTTGGTATTTATATATATATAATTATATATAATCCTGATCTCGGACTCTTCTTGACATCTATTGGCGAATAGTAATACTATTTTATTCGTGTTTTCAATAATGAACTTTATCCCAATCACTTTAAGAATTAAAGTGAAAAATATGACTCTTCCTGCCGTCATTTCTAATAAGCATAATTTACCAAAAACCTACCTAACTTAACTAACGACATCTGTAACATACGTACCTACTGTAAATAAATAAATACATTCTACATGTTCAATGAATACAGTATAGGCTCCCCTAGTATGAATCTAAAAATAACTATTTTACCTTCTTCATCTTTCTTCTTTGGTTCTTTCTCCTTACTCTTCGACTTTTCCTTTTTCTCGCTAGTAGGCGGCGGAGGCGTAGCCGTGACCGCCGGTTTCACCGGCTGTTTAACCGCGACAGGCTTCTTCGACTTCTTCTGAGCTGGATGCCTTTTATTCTGCTGCTTCATCCAGACCGGTCGCTTCACGGTTTCCTTCTTGTCGTTTTTATCGCCATCCGCCTTTTCTGTGTTCTCGCCGGTTTCATCGTCGGCGTTTTCTCTGTAAATTGATGTTTGTTTAGTGACTTTACTAGTTAAACTGGGACTTCGTGAGCATGATTCAATGGGAATTTCCCAACTAAAATAAATTTAAACGAATAAAAATCATTTATTCAGAACATTTTACAGGTCGGATCTTAAATACGTATTGAAACGATGACACTACCGAAGCTTTACAAACTGTTTGGTAGTGTCAACGCCCAACTCCTAGATTTCTGAATAATGAAATTACAACATAATAATATGGTTTGTGAGTCTTTGTGTGTGTGTGAGGGTGTGTGTGAGTGTGTGTGTGTGTGTATGTGGTGCCTGAACACTTGGTGCTCCTGAGGACACCAGTCTCTTAAGAGTTCGGGCAGGAGCTTCCAAGATGCGTGAGTGTATGTGTGTCAAAACTGGACTTGGATTCTCCTGAGGCATCAGTCTTATTAGAGTCAGGGCTAATTATATGTAGGTAATGGTGTGTTCTGAAGCGAAATGGAGCAAATACAACCACATTGATCGCTGGTATTTAATTAACACATACAATAGGCATTCTAGATTAATATAATTTGGCGTATTTTAAAAAACAATAACCCGATTTCGAATTCCGGTAATTACAATGTCTTGGACGAACGAATTTTTTTTTTTTTTTTGTGTTCTTGAGTTCTCTTCTGTTAAACTATTCGTGTAGTCGGCGCCAAACGATGTTTAGTGAGACGAAGTTTAAGCATATTACGACTTCGTCACGCGCAAACAAAACGAAAACCTCATGTCCTTGAATCGCCATATATTTAATGGCTTTATGCAATACAAAAACCGCAAGGTGACTCATTTGCTTTGTATGTTAATCTACAATATGGCTAGCATAACCAAATTATACGCTAATATGCTGAATTATTCTTACTTCAATTCCTTTTCTTTGATAGTAGTGTCTCCAAATAGCTCCTTCATGTTAGTTCTTCGTAAGAACACGGTTACAGTGACGATAGCACCAGCTGTTACTTCCGTTGAGTTCTCATCATCAATTACTAAAATAGAAAAATCATTTTTTTGCTTATCAATCAAATAATCATAATCAAAAGAACTAACTGCAATGTAGCCTTAAATTGCATCTTGTCGGATATAAAAAGTAGCAAACATCCTTTTTTTATGAAATCCATTCAGACCCTCAGGCGTTAAATAGGTAACAAAAAGTTATTATCGAATTTTAATATTTTATTATAATATATAATATTTATCTATATTATATTTTTACGGGATTAGTCAATTACATTAAATCAATTTCAAAAAAATCGCCACACTCAATATAAATGTTGTGCAACTATATCAGAGCTCTCTTAAATTGGCTGCGCTTGACTTATCAATAGATTGCTAATTGGAAACTAAAGATTGCAAATAAATATAGTTTAGTTTCATAAAAGTGACGTACCTTCAGTATTGACCTGGAAATGAATGTATGGCATGTTGCCCAACACTTTCATCAAATCATCATATTGCTTATCATTCAGGAACCTAAGAACTTGTCTTCTATCTTCGCCAGGCAACTGAGCTAATTGCAGTAAAGATTTGATGTGCTTCTTGCGATTCGTGAAGTATTTTAAATGGTCCTCTGTTATGTAAGGTAGTTGTAGGAGAGGTGATTTGTATTCCCATAGTCCCTGAACTATCATGGGAGACAGTTTCATGCAGTTTTCAATTGTTTCTATGGTAGGCAGGCGAGGCACTGAAACAAAATAGTTGCAAATATTTGAATTTTTTTTACTGTACACCAATATCATGTATGAGTATGACATAATGTATGTTTATAAATTTACATTAAAACATGGAAGATATTGTTCATAAGTAAATGGCAGTCTTAGGTGGGACAGAATAGAGATCAAATTGGCATAGCTGAAATTTAATACAGTAAATGTGGTGCAACAAATCGCAACAGAGACAGGAGACAGTCTCAGTTACAGTTCTTGTCCTATATAGCTAGCACCGATTTTATATTAAGTGTCATTCTAATATAGGTTTATAGACCTAATTATAACGGTTTGCATTATTATTTCTATTTTGCATTAGTACCTATGTTGCTCTTTGGTTTTTGTAAACGAATGACGTGTAACTCGTAATGTGACGTCACCCAGGGGTTCAGACTGAAAACCAGCGTTGTTTCCGTCCTTGGGCGGTAGCGGCATTAAGCTGAGGCTGGACCTATTTAGCCGCGCATTAGGGAAAGACCAATTTTTCTCTTCAGACTGTCTCGTAGAGCTGTTTAACATTTAAGTTTAGTCATAGTACTAGTTTTATTTGTTCTGTATTTTACTTTCCCCCTGTGTTGTATGTCCCTATGTGTGTGCTAAATAAATGTCTATTCTTTTCTATTCTATTCATTCAAATTTGTTTAGCACCGATTTTATATTAAGTGTCATTCAAATTTGTTAAGACAGTAAGTCTTATAAGGTTATTGACACCCCAGAAAAAATGTTGCTTATCGATCCTTATTGCGGACCGTAATCACGCTCCGGCCCCATGACCAATGACCAAGTAGGACTCAAGATTTGTGTATTTTAATGAATGATGTGATTGGTGGACTCCGAAACCGTTCTGGTCCTTGGGGGACACGCCATAATGTAAGAAGCCGGTATAAAATATTAATCTAGTAGCACTCACCTCTTCTAGCATAAGCAAGTGCAATTAGCTGGTTCACACAATTTACCATCTCAAGCACGAGATCGGGGCACCTCGACACTATGTATCTGCGGTCGCACTCCAGCGTGTCTGGCGGCAGACGCATGCGGGAGAGGTGGGCGTGCAGCAACGCACGGGCCTTGATACTGTACGGACGACAGAGAGGCTGTTCCTTGTTCTTTTCGCCGAGATTCGGAAGTTCTCGGAGAAGCTGGTGGAAAAGAATGTTGGATGAAATAAACTAGTTTCTTGCTGAGGTTACGCACACGTTTTTCCAGAAGAATGTATCCTCGGATAACATTCATCTTCTTGCCACATAAATTTTAACAGACTTTTATATTCCAACACTGTGTGTATGGATAGTAATAATTAATTGATATTTGTTAAGGTGGACTGATGACCTGGTAAATGTTGTGATAAACTGCTGGATGCCGGCAATGCAGGACTAGTTTTTATGACAATCTTTGGGGTTACGTAAGTCTTTTTACGTACATAAAAATACAGATATATTACTCTTAGGAGAATGCTGCATTGTTTTGACAGATTAACTTACCGATGGCACTTCTTCATTATCGTTTACCCTCTCAATGATTTCAGAGTTGTGTCTTTTATCAAATTCACAAGAAGCTGCCAGAATCATGAGAGCTCTCTTCAAAGGCATTGAAGGTGTTTTGTGACAGAAATAAAAATACATTTGTGTTGTGTCCAGGAGTACTTGCTCCCCTGAGAAACGTATAGAACGATACCACCACATCCCCACCTGGAAAGCCACAATAAAGTAAAGTAATAGTTGTTTTATTTATATACATATGTATATTAACAGTTTTACAGCAGTCTACAGGTTCTTGAACTAGTTTAAAACTGTGTTCTAGGCAGAATGTGGCCGTCAGAGGAGGAGCCAGAGTAGTATTTCATCAAATATCAGTATCACAGTCATCTGACCATAGCTCAAGCTTTGCTTTTTATCACATAAAATTATTCATTTTTCTTTTCTTTATATCCATTCAAGGTGATGAACTTAGTCTGTTTTAGATTTTAGAATGTAATTTTACTCACAGCAGTTGGCATTGCCACCATAAACACAAGGGCATAAAGTCCAAGAACCCAAACACTATTCTCTTTTTCTACAATCCAGCTTGGCAGAGCAATACCAAAGCTCATGGCACCTGGACCATCAGGATTGCCATATTTTTCCCAATTGCGACGTGCTTCATCATCTGTTAGTGCCTAAAAATAATAAAATAAAGGTGGTAAGTTATACAACATTCAATTAGAACTACCAGAAAAAATAACCAACACAAACAAACTAGATTTGCAGTATACCAGCTCAGATTCATAATGAATCTGTCAAACTATGAAAGTTTTTACAATTAAATTACCTGATAAGCTTTGGTGAGTTTCATGAATGCCTTCTCATCACCAGTTTCCTTATCAGGGTGAAGAATCAGTGACTGTTTACGATAAGATTTCTTAATTTCTGCTTGAGTAGAACCAGGAGGTAGACCAAGGATCTCATATGGATCAAAGTTTGACATTTCATAGTCAAATTGGGACACTTTGTAGGCTAGGAATCCAAGGAGGACCCATCCTGATATTATTGCAATCTTTATGAAGAAGTTTTTTACATTTTTGTAGGGTTGAGACTGTTCTATAATTATCTGTTTTAGTATACAACTTGGACACTGACATCTCTCTGCAATCTTCACAGGATCTGTAACACAAACAAATCAGATATGTACCTACATGAATATGAATCTAGATATTGAGAGTCGAGTCAATAAAATGTAGCAAGTTTCCATGTTTACAAAGGGACCGTTCAATTTCACATATGAAAGTCAAGAACTGATGATAGTAACATGACCTATAAATTAATTCACGATATTAGATCATGAATTAGAATACCAACGGTAAAGGTACCTGCTGTCCTGACTCATTAAAATTACAGCGGCGGCGGCGTGGCGCGGCGCCGCTAAACTAGGAGAATTGACCTAACGGTAAAAAGCTTTTTGTGTGTAGGTGCGAGTGTAATAGACATTGTTACATTTATCAATTACTTGGATATTATATATTTAGAGAAATATGCTCAATTATTACAAGAAAACCGATGAAAACATGACAATGACTTACCTTCTTTCCTTTTCCTCGGCCAGTAATAAAAGGTGGCAGGTATGAGGATCAAAGCAAGAAACGATAGAACAAAGTAAAAGAATGTGGATCCACTTTCATCGTATTCAAATTTTTGTCCACCCATGGTTAGTTTTTAATTCATCAGGCTTGAATTTTCTTCTTTTTCCACAACACACGAAGAAAGATAATTTTGACAAATTTGTACCTACAATTTGTTAAGACGTGTCGAGCGAGCGAGCGAGCGTGTCAGTCGCTCATTCCACCATAGACAAACCACAGCAGTTGTCAATGTCATTTTTTTTTTGTGACCGCTAAAAAACCCTTGAGTCATCTCTCGTCAATCTCGGTAAATTGGCCATCTATTAAAGAGCGAATGAGAAAATTTATTTTTGAAAGTGATGTGCCGACAAGCAAATGACCATGACACCTAGCGACCCGATGATAGGCAAACTACCTCTTGGTAGCCACCGTGTATCCTAGACCTAGCAAGTAGTGAGCAGATGGTCAGCAGCAGAATGGAAGCCACTAAGCAAGCCGCCTATCTGTGCGTGCAGACGTAGCCGCACTAGAATTAGAACCGTTCTTGCGTTGCTTTTTTTAACGCTAGAGTTGCACGTGGCGATTTGGTCGTTAAAGCGGCGCCCTAAAACAAGAAGTTGTATGTAGTTGACGTTTTTGTTTGTTATTAGTATTTTTTTTGTTGTGGTTGTCAATCAAAGAGAAAACATTATTGGTGGTTGTAGGTGGCTCTTTGCGAAATGCGAGTTGCATTTTTCGATTTTACTTCGATCGATGGGTCACGGTTTGACGAGGAAAATTCATTTACCGTTCTAGATGTGATTAATTTTTGTTGTTTCTAATAAAAGTAAATACACTATGACCAATTTTGTGGTGTGCATTGCATGTCTTGGGACAAACGTCAAAATGCTCCCAGTAATAAACCCAATTCACAAAGAATTCTTTGTGAAACTTTCTGATTACAAGGTTAGTATTGTGGAGTTTTTGGCAAACTTACTGGGTCCATAACAGTAGGCATAATTGTCTCACATAACACCTGTCAAACATTGACCTCCCCACTTTATTCAAAGTTTTTGTCAACCAAGTCCCATTAGAAAATACTCGCATCTAAGTAAAGTAGCCTATAATTTGCAAGACAGATCATTACATAAACGCCAAATACTATAACCGTTCTGAGACTGTAACAAATATACTTACCTATACTGTCAAATTTATGTGATAAAACATCAACTTTATATTTTATTTTTCAGCCAACTGTAGGAGATGCAACACAAGACATATTATGCTACATCTGTTTCTCACAGCTGCAAAGATGCTATAGATTCATGAGCATGTCTCGGAAAGCACAAGGGATCCTACAGCAATTACGCTGCTATGGACCACAAGTAGGTTCACATCTAGCATTTTAATTGTCATATTGTCTTTCAGAGATCCTTTTGGATGTAAGATTTATTTAATGGAATTCATGGTGCTGAAATTAATTAAATCTGTGATTGATTTGTTTCAGTTATCGCAGTGCACTGTTTCTGCTATGAAAGACCGACCCACAAACAGCTTTGTTGTTAGTACTATCAAATCATATGATAAAGTATTTGCTGAAGAAACCATGGAGAGCATTCCTTCAACTCAAAATATACAGCCAATGATAGTAACACCTATGCATAAAATAAAAGAAGAGTTTTTAGAGATAAATGATGTAGCAGAAGAAGAACCTGTCACAGTGAAAGAAGAACCAGCAGATAATTATGTGGAATTTTCAATAGAAAAACAACAGCCACATGAAATCAAAAATAAAGCTGATTCAAAAGTGACACATCTAATCAATCAACTCAAGTCAACTATACAAGCACATATTGAAAATAGTAAAAAAGGTAATGGTATGTACCCATTACTTGCACCTGCAAATACTTCATCAATAGTAAAAGACAGTTTACTTACACCACTGAAAAGAAAATATGTTAGGAAGAAAGAAAAGGTTAAAAAAATGTATATGTGCAATGAATGTGGTAAGAGTTTTACCTGTCGTGGTTATTTAGAACGCCATATAAGAGTGCACACTGGAGAAAAACCTTATACTTGTGAAAATTGTAAACGAAAATTTGCACAACAAAGCCATTTAACACAACACATGAGACAACATACTGGAGAGAAGCCCTACACCTGCCACATTTGTAAAAACAAATCATTCAATCATCAGTATAACTATAAAACGCACATGAGAAAGCATTTTGGAGAAAAGACACATAAATGTGAACTGTGTATTGCTAAATTTCATCAAAAGAGTGATTTACAAAGGCATATCTTGACCCATACAGGTGAAAAGCCCTTCTCTTGCAATTTCTGTGATGTTAAATTCACTCAGAAATGTCATAGGACCAAGCACATAAAAGATTTTCATCACCCAGCTGAAAAAAATAATGAGGACAGTCAAGAAACAGTACATAAAACCAAAAAAGTTATTAGACAATTCACTTGTACTTATGCGGATTGCTTGAAAATATTTCAGAGAAAAGGTGCGCTATTTAATCATATTAACAGAATTCACCTTGGAGTTCCAAGGGACAAATCCTTTTTTTGTGTGAAATGTCAGACAAAATTTACAAAAAAAAATCAGTTTAAAAAACACTCATGTGAATTAAAATCTATAGATGAGAAAATTGAAGTAAGCTTTGAACATGCAGATTTGCAGAAGAATGAAGTGAAATGTGAATATCAACCGAAAAATGAAGATAATTTACAACAGGATCTGAATAATGTAGAAGTTAATAATGAAGATAAAATATTTTACCCACCAAATAATGAAGAGGAATACATAATACCCTGAATTCATTGTAAAATAGGTATTTTATAGCTAGTATTATTATGATTATTTCCTTGAGTGTCTCACTGCCGACCAATAGCTTTCCGTTTCATTAATGTAATGTAACACCATAAAACAAAAAATATTCTGCATCATCATGAAGCACTATACAGCTTTATGTATAGCAACTCATGAGCATGAAAAGCAATGCAAAAGTCATCAATAATGTAGAATAAGTAGGTATTTAATTTTAATTCATACTCTGCTGGTAAACTTTGTAAGCATGAATGGAATAATGTAAAATTAAAATTAAGTAATGAAATGTACTTGTTACTTTTTTATTTAGCCTTTTACACATTTCATTTGGGTGAATCGATTCATGTTGCACAGGGATTTAATTTTTAATTTATTTACACTGTTTTTAATTTAATCTGCATTCAATTTCAAATAGACAATTGGAAACTGGAAAGTAATCAACCCCATACCCCTAACGAAGCCCGTCCAAGCCCCGCGAAGCGAGGCAGGGGGCGGGCGGGTTCGTGGCGTCTCTGACTGAAAGGGGTTTGTTTATGTATAATTGCACCCAAAACCCGATAGATTCCCTTAAGAAGGCTACGAACCTCTCCCAAATCCCAGCGGCCGTCCTGAGCGAATTTGTTGTTGTTTCACGTAGAATCGCATCGTGTTGGCCATTTCGCGCCATTCGTCTTATTTTGGAATTGTGCTCCCTGTGTCGCATCGCCCCCGCGTTTGAACGAGTGGTTGCAGAAATTTGAAGGAGTTTCTCAATTTTTTATATTTTTTCGTACTTTGCGATTCATTTTGAATAAACGACTGATTTCAGAAATATGTTTGTTTATTTCTAATGCTGAATATATTTAGGACGTTTGCAGTGTGACAGATTTTCGAATAAAAGTGTCTAACATGCATAAAAAATAGCTTGAAAATGACTCGATTTGGTGGTCAAAATATGGCAAATTAGTTTTACTCTCATTATAAGATCATAATGTTTTTTAAAAAACTAAAACACTACAAACATAGCTATTTGTCATCCGATTATGTATGGAAAATTTCAATACGATCGGAAACGTAGTTTCCAAATGAAGCGGAAAGTACGTTTGTATGGGGGCTAAGGTATCCGTTCCGTTCAAAATTTCAATACGATCGGAAACGTAGTTTCCAAATGAAGCGGAAAGTACGTTTGTATGGGGGGGGGCTAAGGTATCCGTTCCGTTCCACTGGTTGCGCATTATTTACACTACACGTGACAAGCTTTCACGACAATAATGCATGGCCCAATATTGTACACTCTCTATTTGGCACGGATTATTTATTCTGCTGTGCAATAAATTAGCAATGTATTGTGAAAATGATTCTCAATAGGCAAAACGACCGACGCTAGTCATTTTTGGTAGTGTCGTTTGGGCGGAAATAAAGGGTGAGTGAGACGAAACTACTCCCCATTATAGTGGATATAGTATTTATATAGATAATAATGTCCTCCTAGCCGAATTTCGACCACGGCGGCCAGTCTCATCGGAGACTAGCCAGATTGCGCAGGACATATTATAGTGCACAAGTGCACGGGTGCACTCTCTATTCCCTTACTCTCATAATCCGATGGGACGACAGATCGACACGACCGGGGAGAGGACAGGCGCAGGGCCAACGGCTTAACGTGCTTTCCGATGCACGGGGGCTTAACACCCAGCCAACTTCCTGACTCCGGGCTGTGACGGTGATTTTTTTCCAGCTAGAAAAACCACAATATCAACTATTGGCCCGACCCGGGATTCGAACCCAGGATCTCATAATCAACGGTTGAACAAGCTGACCGTGTTTTTAAGCTATTGCATAGCTTCTATCGCGGGCCTTGAGCGCGGGGACCGAATCCAGAAATTCCGTAACGCAAAAACCTGAGGTCCCCCCACTCCGCCGGGCAAGGAGGTGTGGCTTGAAGGCCGTGCATCGCATCGTCTAACGTCGTTTCAGTTCGGCAGTCTTCGGCACGGGTTGTGTGCGTCGTATAATATAATCGGACGAATACTTATGCAGCTGTTTATGAGAAAGTATATAGGTGCATAGGTATTTATGTACAACAGTGAATAGCTGTACTTGTAAAATTTGTGTATAAAGTGTTTTGAATATGAATGAACAAAGTGCAATTATTATTAATGAAGAAAGTCACGAAAAAATAGTGAAAGAAAATGAGTGAGTAGGTACTCTATATACATACATTTTATTTAAGATCCTGTCACCACAGTCGGGTGGGATACTACGGTTCCACGACCTCTAAGCAGATTTGCTGCAGTCCGCGTTCCTACACGAGGGTTTCTCCTGACAAGGTCCAAGACCCGTTCTTGCACCTGAACTCCTACCTCTCTGCCATCCCCGCGCCTTTGAGGAGTAATCCGGTCATCACTCAGAACCCTCTGATAGGCCGCCGTGATGACTCTAGCATCAACCGGATGTTGCCGGTTTGGGTACCTATCCCGGTAAATTCGCAAGGCTTGTGACGCATTTCCTCTAGCTTCACCGTAGCACATAAGCATTTGTCCATACTCCCTCGCACTAAACATAATGTAGGTAGGTAGGTACCTTCCTAACAATAATAAATAAAAATAACACTAACTCAATAAAATACTGAAAACTTAATAAACTAAACTGCTTCTAATAATTATCAAAAAATACACGAAACGGTCAGTACCTACGTTAACACCGCGCGCGACTATTCAGACCAGTTAGTGATCAGATCACGTACTAAAACAAAATAATAAAAACATTCGTGAAATTAGGTAAAATTATTTATATCCCTTTATAAAAGCCGAATATTTCTTTGAGTAGCCGCCGACCGAAATCGCGCTGTCATATCTCCTATGAGTTCTAATGTAATAATCATAAGACTCAAGTTTCCTTTTTTTAAATTTTGTCGGTAAAAATCAAAGACGCGCGCGCGTAAGGCCTTCGGGTAGCCCCGCCGCCCGCGCCCGCGCCACGCCCTTGCGCGCGCCCCGGCGGCGCGCCGCCGTGCGGCACGGGCACGCGGCATGGGCCGGGGCCCGTGCCGGGTAGTGCCGTCGCGACGGCACTTCATTGGCTGCTTCCATTGGTTGCACTGCAGTCGACTGCAGGCGACGCCTCGCCTGCAGTCGACTGCAGCCAATGGAAGCCGTCGACCGCAGTCGATGCGTGTACAACTTGCAGTCCGTGTCAACTTGTAGTCCGTGTAAATGCCCTAGAACTCCCGAGACGAGACTACAAACTTATCTTTTCGTAAATAACTAGCTGCACCCCGCGGCTTTGCACGCGTTGTTCCTGTGGAAACGTTAAAAGGTGATTTTTATCCCACGGGACTGATTTATGGAATAAAAAGTAGACTATGTTTGATTCCAGGATTAGAATTATCTGTATGCAAAATTTCAGTCAGATCCGTCCAGTAGTTTTGGCTTGAAGAAGTAACATACATACATAGGTACATAGAAACTTTCACATTTATAATATTAGTGTGATTTGTACCTACCTATACCGTGTCCATTTTGAATGGGGCATAAACGTAAACATACGTTGGCGCGTCCGTATACGCATACGTAATTTACATTACTTGTCGATTTTAGATCCTGCCTTCAATAAAAATTGCTTACAATTATATCTGAAACTCGACGCCAAGCAAGTGAGATTTTGTTATTTGTGTCGTATTTTGTTAACTAACATGCTTCATTCAATATGGATAAACCATACGTACTTTAATTTGCAGCCATGACCTTGAAGTATGCCAATAATTCATTAGAAACTTTAACATTTTAAACCATTGATTAATTAAAAAGGGAAGATGAGGTACTAGTTTCTCAAAAATGGCAACCTCATATTGTGTAAAATTGTGTGCTCCAACCTTAGTCACCGTCTGACCGGCGGCGGCGGCGGCGGCACGGGCGGTCGTGATTCGCGTGAAATATTGTTGTCTCGGTCTCACTTCGGACTTAGATACGTCTTTCCGTCTTTGTTCTTCTTTGTATTGCACAGGGCTGGAAATATAACTGTGAGCGTATGTGTTTGCGTGTAGTTCTAACACATGCCAATTTTTGAGTAAGCGCTGGGAGAACGTAACCTATCTTCCCTTTTTAATTAATCAATGTTTTAAACATGGACGTAGATAAATTTACGGACGGAATCCTACAGATTCAAAAGT
This sequence comes from Eupithecia tripunctaria, assembly GCA_955876795.1. Classification (NCBI taxonomy): domain Eukaryota; kingdom Metazoa; phylum Arthropoda; class Insecta; order Lepidoptera; family Geometridae; genus Eupithecia; species Eupithecia tripunctaria. The sequence continues at coordinate 9,654,205 of OY041604.1, forward strand.
GAAGACAGTTTTTGTTTTTGTTTTGATTTTTCTGTTGATAATAATTTTGTGTCACATCAAAGTAATATGTTGATGAACCAATAAATTTATTTGTGGATGTGATCCCGTGTTTTATGTTGACGAAACGACTGTGGTTTCCGCGACATTTCACGACAAGAAGACAAGAATGCATTTTTCGTTATTTACATTTGTTTACAACGCTGTACATCTGTTGACGTCTAAAGCCGTAATGGCTGGCAGTCGATGGACAGACTATGATATCAATGTGTGAGTGTGTTCGTGTACGTACTGAGGGTGGACAGACTATCGAGTGCTTCATTTTATTTCTTAATGAGACTCCGTCCGTGAATTTTGCTAGGTCCATGATTTTAAACACATTTTACTTTGTCTACAATAAGTAACTACCTACGTTTGTACATACACACATACCTATAACCTACGTTTGTACGTTTGGGGCATGGCGTGGCGCGGCGGGGCGGGCGGGCTAAGCAAAGGCCGCATACGCGCGTGTAAACTCTTTGACTTTTACCGAAAAACCATTTTAGTTAGTATAGTACCTAGTACCTACGTGTTCGTTGTTCAGTCTGAACAGTTGCGCGGTGCATAAACATGGTTAGTATGTTTATGTTTCGTGATTTTCTTTTGTTAATTATTAGTTGGCTAGGCAGATAAGTTTATGTTTGCCGTTGGCCGCAGCGCGTTGGCTAGGCAGATCATGTGTGTACCTATACCTATTAATTATTGGTGTTGTGTGTTTTATTATTGTGAGTTTGTTAGATAATAGTTATCCTTAGAGGAGGCATTTAATAAGGTTAGTGTTTTTTTTATCATGATTACATTATGTTTAGTGCGAGGGAGTAGGTATGGACAAATGCTTACCTAGGTAGCTATCGATAAACTGCGGGCATCAAGTGAGATGTTTGGTAAACATCTGGGTAGGTAGGGATCCATCAGAGGACTATCGTAGGGCATGTGTTCCTGCCCTCCAGAATTAACGGAAAGGCATCATCACCATCATCAGCCTATAACTAATCCACAGATGCACATAGGTCGGCCTCCCTAATGAGCGCCATAGCGCTCTGTCTTCAGCTTGATGTATCCAGCATGCAGACGATCTTCTAAAGATTGCAGGCAGCTGCAGTCTTTATCTGATCATCATCCCACCTGGCCGAACGGTCGTCGGCTGTCGACCTTTGCAGTCGGCTGCCGTCACCTGCAGTCGGCTGTTGTCGCCGACTGCTGTTAAAGCGCATCAGGGCGCATCCTTCCGAGCCGCTTCCGCCGGAATCCGTGAGTCTAAAGGATTTGAGTAAAATGCGGCGGTGCGGATATTTGCGCGGGGTTGCCTATGTACCTACCTATTATTTTATGATGAATGATTCGAAAATGCGATGACTTCGGCGCCTGTGGCCGCAGGGTAGCGCGGACATACCTACCTAATAAACGCTCGCTCCTCTTTACGTGTCGGGCGGGTGAATGACCGCAGAATTCAGCTGTGGCTGTGGGTGTACGAGTGGGTACCTACTAGTGGGTAGGTAGGTACTTATTTAAGGCAAAATGTGAATGTGAATTAAATGTGTTTTACATTTTTAAGTTATCATCAATTATGGGCATGCTTTCAAGGCCATGGCCGCTGATTAAATAGTAGGTTACCTACCTACCTACTAGGTAATTATTTATGCAAAGATAAGTTTGTAGGTACCTTGTTTCGCTCGGGCGGGAGTTTACGTGTCGGGCGGGAGAACAACCACGGATTTCAGCTGTGCTGTTGTGGCTGTGGCCCTACCAAAAAAACACATTAAATTTTGTCTAAAATACTCTCGTATCGTAGGCTATGGGGTATAGCCTGCGGGTGTCCGAGGGTATTTTAGACATAATTAAATGTGTTTTTTTTTATTTCTAATCAATGATAGGCATGCTCAAGGCCATGACCGGAAATTTAATCGTAGGTAGGTTAGGTAGTAGTTAGGTCAATTTATGGAATGATAAGTTTGTAGGTAGGTAGGTTAGGTACCTAGTCTCGCACGGGCGCGGGCGGCGGCGGCGGGAGTTTTACGTGTCGGGCGGGTGAACGACCGCGGCGGATTACAGCTGTGGACAGCGAGTGCACGTGTACTAGCTTTCGAGTGAGAGGTTGGCAGTGTTTTAAATACATTGCTGATTTTAAATTTGTTTTCTTATCGGTCACCACGCTCGGCTCAAAAAGTGTAACTTGAATTAATATCAAAGAAAAAGCAATACTGCATGAAAAAAATAAAAAAGTAAAATTATAATTGCATAAGTTGATACAAAATGCTATGCAATAGCTTTACCGCGGCAGTCCCCGAGTGCCACACGTCTTTTTTTTTTTCTATTTATATATGTCGCAGCCGGAACGTAGAATTAGCCCGTTTGTAAAACGGCTAGGCCGTTTACAAAACGGCGCCATTCAGCTAAATGCCTAGGCCGATTGTAGAACGATCGGTGAAATCAACGTTCTACAATATGGCTGATCATCTGAATTAGCCCGTTTAGAGAATGGCTAGGCAGTTCACCGTGCTTAGGCCGATCGTCAATGAAGATAACTGTTTCTGTGTACGAGGCTACGTCTGCGCAGAGTCTGCAATTACCTACATATTATATTTTATTACCGGCTATGACATCAATTATCTGCCAAGGAAAGTTGCTTAAAAATTGGGTTCGGAGGTTAGCTCAAACAGAGACAGCGATACCTAACTACCTACAGTAGAACACAATTTTAAAAGTTGGTCGTTTGGTTCCTACCGTGCATACCATAACATGCATTTAAACAGCTGTTACTTTATATTTACTACATCCTCAACTTCAACAACTTGTACTACAAGACGCAGACTTCCCCTGATTAGCTCCTTATTGGCGTTTGTACCATGAGGGGTAATGACCATAAACTTCACGCCTGTGCTCCACGCTTGGCATAGGGATTAGGGATTGCAGTTCGGTGGAAAATTGTTCAGCAGGGGCGCTGCTGCAAACCCTCGGTGGATATCCCTTGGGGTGGTGCAAATTCTAAGCCAGCACCACTCGGCCACATTATTACATTACCTACCTACTTCAATTTTATTGAGGTATATCAAAGATTAGATTTTACAGAAGCTAAATTTTATGCACTGATTTTGATTATTATATATAATATTATTAATAATCTGAGGCACTGTGACACTACTATGGGATTCAAATAAAATACGTTTTACTTTAATCCCATAAAATACGTTTCTTTAGTACCTACATTTCAGTGTTCTGAAGTTTGGTTAGGAAATATTTAGGCAGGTATTTCTCGCACAAGCAAAACCGCGCGCCATTACTACTAATTAGTAATCCATGGTATAAAAAGATATAGCCGTTTTACCATCGGGCTAGGTTTGAGTCAGCCAAATCGTTGAACGTTTAGCGTTTTACAATTGGCCTAGCCATTTAGCTGAATGGCGCCGTTTTGTAAACGGCCTAGCCGTTTTACAAACGGGCTAATTCTACGTTCCGGCTGCGACATATAGATAGCGACCCATCGAGATTTTATAGTAGGTACAGTACAACTGGTACAAGCCTATGAGTTTATCCATTTTGAATGAAGCATGTTAGTAAACAAGGACGACACAAATAACAAAATCTCACTTGCTTGGTGTCGAGTTTCAGATCTAATTGTAAGCAATTTTTATTGAAGGGAGGATCTAAAATCGACAAGACGTAATGTAAATTACGTATAAACAGGCCGCGCCAACTAAGTGAATTTTAGGTTAAGTATGGGCGGTTTGTTTACGTTTATGCTCCATTCAAAATGGATACGATATACTAGGCATAGTAGGTACTATATAATCTCTATGTAGTGACCCATTGAAAATGGTGTATGATTGGTAGAAAAGACTTTTCTGCTACCTACGTTTTTATTCGCGCAGCAGGCCGCGCGCCGCCGCACAATGGTTCCGAAATGAAAAAAGTGAACATAGGGATTTGATAGAGGATTTGATGACCATATCATACGAAATATTATTATACTCTTTTGCCATACCACCGCTACGAGCGTTTTGATTTACCTTACAAGAGTTCATTGGAGTAGGCGTCCACGGCCGGCGGCGACGGCGTAAGTAAGGAGGAGGAGGAGAAACCTAGTAGGTACCGACCCCTCCAACCTCATCCCGTAGAGGTCGTAACGCATGCTCGTTACTCTTTCGGTTCGGTAGAGTATTCTGTGTATTTTTACGATCGACTTAGAGACATGTTTAGGGCGCGGTGTGCTGAAGCAAACAGACGAATTCATATTTTTTGTCATATTTTCGCTTTAATCAGGTAAGGGGTAATTTTTTTTCGTCCAAGTATTCTAGAAACCACATTTTCGTATTACTGGGGATTTAAGAGAGCGCCACACTGGAAAAAACGAGTAACCACCCCCAGACAGGATCTTTTTCTCCAAAATTCCGCCAGGAGGGAACCCAATCTCACAGCAAAGCAGCTAGTGCAAAGGCTTCAGTTAGACCAAGCTGTCAGTCAGCGACCAAACAGTCAGAAAGAGTAATTTCATACTGGAAACATTGCTCTGACAATGACATTTTAATTCAGTTTCTGACAGATGTCAGATGCAGTAAAGACAGAGCCATGAAAGAAGATGTCAACGCGACAAACAAAATCAGCTGTTTTTCGGGATTCTTTTTCCCGTTTACTTGAATTACCTACGAAGCGTTTTTGAGATTTGTGCTGTGCCGTTAATCACTGGATTTCCAATACACAAGTCTCAGATACATTTACCATGTGATAATTCATTGAAAAACTATCAGTGTTTGAATTATGTGAGCTAGAACGAACAGGCCCTGTCGTGCGAGGTAAGTTTCAAAACTATTGAAATTCAATTAATTACTGACACTTACAAATTTACCTCAATACTGAAGAATACATATTTTAAATCTTATTAAATCACTAGGTGCGTACCCATGTACTTTACGTACTTACATGTACTACTTTACGTCGATACAACAATCTCGACCCGCCCTCGCCGCCGATCCGCCCCTCGCTGAAAACTTAACTTATTTTCGTTTATGGTTGCTGTGTTTGAATAGGTAGGTATTGCGTAAGTTCCGAAAGCTACACACATACCAGACTACTGTAAAATAAAACTCCTGAGTCTGAAGAGAATGCCCAAAAAGAAGAAAGCAGCAAATAGACATGCAACAACAACAACTGCAACTAATGGAAAGCAGACCCTCCCTCAGATGAGAATAATATAATAACGGCAGAGAATCTTAAAAAGAACCTATATAGTTAAAGTAAATTTTCTTTACCTACCATTGATTTAAAAAGGGAAGATAGGTTACTTTCCCCAGCGCTTACTCAAAAATTGGCATGTGTTACAACTACACGCAAACACATACGCTCACAGTTATATTTCCAGTCGTGTAAATAAATAAATAAATAAATAATGCTGGACAATTCACACAGCATTATCTAGCCCCAAGCTAAGCAGAGCTTGTGTTATGGGTACTAGATAACTGATATACATAATACAATACACTACATAGATAGATATATATCAAAAACTTACAAGCAGTAAAATCACTCTATGATGCCTTAGTAAGAAGCCATTTGGAATTTAATTCAGCGATATGGTCTCCATATGAGGCCAAGTACAACCAAATGATAGAGCGCATACAAAATAAGTTCACGAGATTTTTATACTTTAAGGTCTACGGTATATACCCCTTCTATCCGTTGATGTATCCAACTTTGTTTGTTATAGGCATGGTTGGATACAACAAGCTAGAAGTAAGAAGGGATGCAGCGCTCGCTCTACATTTGTTTAAGGTGTTGAAAGGGATGATCGCCCTTCCAGGTATTTTGGAGGAAATGCGGCTAAATGTGCCCGCGGACTTTGTGCACAGACGAAGGCGTCCCGCCCTATTCGCAGTACCAAAAGGGCGAACGAACCTGCTACATAAAGCACCTCTGACGCGCAGCATCCGCACACTTAATCTGATCGCCGAGAGAATTGATCTGTTTCACTGTTCCCGGAGCGAATTCCAAAAGGCTTTGTTTTTTATTTTATGTTATCACAGTTAGATTTTAATATGATTTTTATTTTATAAATTATTGAATGGTTTTTAATGAATGTTTATTTACTTTAAGATTATGATTATTACAATTTTTATTTTTATTTTGAAACTGTAGTTGATAAGTTGTAATTTGACATATTATTTGCATGTGATTGACATAATATTGTAAAATTTATTTTTGACTTTTTATTTATTGAACAATGCTAACTTTTATAATTATATAATGTGACGATATTAGAAGGTACTCTATTGCATTGGGTGTGCCCGTAAGGATAGATGTACATGTTCTTAAATAAATAAATAAATAAATAAATATTTTTTTATTATACTAATAAACATCCAGAACGCCCTGAACAAATGTCTGCAGATCGTACACACATTTGTCCCGAGGCGGGAATCGAACCCGCAACCTCATGCGTCGCAGGCAGACATTCGCCCACCGCGCCACAGAGGTCGTCGTGTGCAATACAAAGAAGAACAAAGACGGAAAGACATTTCTATAATATTGTCCATTTTGAATGAGGCATAAACATATACAAACCGCCCATACTTAACCTAAAATCCACTTTGTTGGCGCGTCCTTTTATACGTAATTTACATTACTTTTAGATCGATCGATTTTAGATCCTCCCCCAACATCCAATATAACAGTTCCCATGGGATATAGATCACCTTTATAACTTTCCATTAAATAAGAAATGAGAAAAGAATTTGATTGCTTCACAGAAAATTTGGATGAAAGTTTGTTACTTCTTCACGCCAAAACTACTGAATTTTTTGCTTACAGGGAATTTACTACTTTATATCCCATAAATCAATTTCTGTGGGATAGACATCACCTATAAAATTAAATGTTTGATCAATGCCTGGGAAGGTACCGATAAATTAATGCTTATAGTTGGCAAATTGTAAGCAGGTTGTAGGTATAGGTACCCAATATTATCAGGGTCATCAACCAGGTAGGTAATTAGAATTTCTTTCAGTTACAACTCATTAGAGTATACCATTGACTTTTAATAGTTCATTGTTCAATATTTAGATTCAGTTTATTGCGTCTCTTTAAACGTAAATTATGCTTCTTAGTGGTTATGCAAATGATTTACCTATTTTTGAGTGAACTTTATAAATCACGAACAAGTAAATAATAGTACATTTTGTTAGGCTTATTTTACTAAGCTTAACATAGCATTGTACCTTTTGCCCTGCTTAGCCAACACCCATGCAGAAAGTATACAAAAAAAATTATGCTATACAGCATCGTCTAGCTCAAAGTTATACCAATAAACATTTGCACTAATGGTGGATAGGATATTAAATACCTATGAAGGTAGTAGCATAAATGACCTTTACCTTTCATTGAAATCGAAGTCAAAACACACCTCCGGACTAACATGTAAGATATGTATGAAACCCTGTCAACTGTTTAATTTAACCATCTGTTGGTGAACTCGGGCCAGTCCGTGAAGCAACTCTGTTGTGTTTCGGAATATGGTCTCGAGTAGCCATCATGGAGGAGACGGGTCTGAGTAGTTTTGCATTGGAGCAGCTGGAGCGTAGAAGGACAGCATCAAGGCCAGTGTATCGGACGGCTGGACATTAAGGGTAACGGGATCCGAAGCACGGTTATCCTCTAGCTGTCCTCAGGTTGTAGGGCCGAAGTAGCGTGACAGCCACGCGAAAGGCTGTCCCGCCGTCTCGCGAAAAATCCCGGAATGATCTAGGTATCGTGCTGGTTGACGAGCGGACGAGAGGACCCGATAGCCATTGCCAGGGGGTTCGGGCGTCCCTGCAGTCTCCATCTCCAGCTCTCCGTTCCTCACCTCAACAACCTATATTAGTCCACTGCTGGACGCAGGCCTCTTCTGATAAGAGCCTTACTGGCTGTTATCTCATGCCCATAATTCCCACGATAGGCATGCGCGTTGGGGATCGCAGTTTGGTGGTAGAATTGTTCTGCAGGGGGCGCTGCTGCCCGCCCTCGCTAGATATCCCTTAGTCGCCTCTTACGACACCCGTGGGAAGAGTTGGGTTGGTGCAAGTTCTAAGCCCACCACACGGCAAGCTTAAGCCCTCCAATGGTGCACAAACCTTCTCTTAGATACACTCTCACTCCATAAGATACCATGCATGGTATGTAGGTAAGATAAATTAAATAAAGCTGACGCGGTCATCTTATGTTTTTTTATACCCAGCTTCAAAGTTTTTTCTGTACTACTTCCCTACACACCCGGAGGAGTAGATACAGATACCTATATCTGTACCTATATCTTCTCCTCCGGATGTGCCCTTTCTCAGCGCTCGACGGCGCGGGGCGTCGACAATCTAGACGTATTGTCGCTTTCATGCTAACGACACTCAATTTTCCAATTGACGTCCACTCTCTAATCTTTCTAGATAGGATAACTGTTTGCAAATGACCTTTTGACGCACTTTATAACGTTAGACAACTTACCTTCTTTAAAAGATCTACATCAACACGTCGACCGTGTGGTTATGGAGCAATATAGATTATTAGCACCTAGTGTCATAGTAGGTATTCATAATTCATTTATTTATTTCACAAGTGGACTTGCCGCTAAAACCAAAACGCCCAAGAGGGGGTAGGTGCGTCCAGGTAGGTCATAATAAAATAAGACAATATTTCTGATAAAAAAAAAAAAAAAAAAAAAAAAGACAAAGTAAGTAAGTTAAATCTTGAACAACAGGTACAATACAAAAACAACGAATGCAAATAATTATTAATATTATCAAATATATTTTTTTAGTCATACACTAGCCAAACTCCATGTAGATTGTTTGTAAATAAACCACCCATACTACCTATTATTTTTCTATTGACGCATCTTTTCATACGAAATTTACATTACTTGTGGATTTCTGATCCTTCCTCCCATAAATAAATAAGAAGGCCAAACATGTTTTTTTTGTGTCCTGGATGTTTTCAAATATTCTACATCAAGTTTGGCTAGTTTATAGGCATAAGAATAGAGGGTCTCTTTTCTTATGGTATAGGTAAGAAGCGACCTCTCCTACTCAGTCCGTGGATGTTGTAAGGCAGCTCTACTCGTTTACCTATCTATCCGCGCCTGGTCTATGACTAACTTGTTTTTTTCGACAAATGTTATTTTTTGGGCGAACCGTACATTTTTTCAAAAGACTAAAAATGTTAATATTTTTTTTTCAAAATAAAATTGAAGGTTCCTAGGGTAAAACAAAACCGTCTTACTACAAAAGAAACGGTAGATACCCTGAAGGGGCCAAAAATTTGCCCCACCCTATATATAGGCCATACGACAGACATTATTTTTTTCCCGTTTTCATATAGATAATGGTATAGACTCGCGCACGAAGGGTAAGAAACCCGTCGTGCGCGAGCACTGGCCGGTTTTATTTTGTGACGTTATGTTTCGTCCAGACTGTATATAATACCTTATCTTTATCTTTGTCCTTCGAGGCTTTATCGTAATTCTTTTTTATTTTTTGCAGAATGCCGCGCGATAAGGAGATTATTCACGAGCGCTAGAAATGCTGACAAATTGATACTCTAGCGATGGTTGCCGAAGACAAGGGAGAGAGTCCAACATGACTTCAGATTTTTAAATACTGGTAAGTGTTTAAATTCAGAAATCAAATAATACCTCGGACTCGAACCAGCGGCCTCCCCTCGCTACGAGGATGTGATAACCACTACACCACGAAGTCAGGTGTCGTAGATGTTGAAAGACTAAAGTTATTGTATGTATTCTAAAGATTTTGGTTATTATAGTTTACACTATGGGTAATTTATGGGATATTATTTGATTTCTTAGAAATTACCCAGAGTGTTAACTGTAATAAGAATAACCGAAAACGCAAGTGTTTGAACTCTACGTCATTCAACCCTTTCACTCAGTGGCGTATATATATAAAGGTATATATACCTGTAGGCCACGTGGGCCATGGCCCAGGGCGCCAGGCAATGAGGGGCCTCGCTGCTTGCCACCACCACCGCCCCGCTAGTTCTCCCTAGTTCTGAATTTATAAACTACGCCACTGCTTTCACTAGAATGCAAGACAAGAGCTTGTTCCAAAACTAGGTAGAGTCTCTAACTCGATAGTAGAGTCACATAAAATTTGTCAAAAATGACTTGCTTATTGATATGTTGATGAATTTAAAACAACGTTACGAGAAATCAAAAACCGTCTTTTTGGCTCCGTTCAATCACAGGCGTTCGAGCAGTTGCGTTCTCTGATGGCGTCGTCGATTGAACTACTACAAGTTTAGTGTCTGTCTCTGTGTTTTAGTGATTTATAATTATTTTTGTGGTGCAACCAGATATTTATCAATAATTCGAACAATAGATTGTGTGCTGATTGTTTGCGCGGAAACGGCAAAAGCGACAAATACAGGTAGGATGTTAGATGTGTTATGTTTAGATTCTAAATATTTATATACGCATGTAAAGCCTTATTTCGGTAGAGCTATAATGTTAATAAACATATTTTGAGATTAATGTATTAGCAATCCTATGAATAAGTGATTTTGATTCCCTGCACGACTGCACGACCTATAGTCGGTGTCCCTGCAAGACCCTGTCGCGTATACGACAAATTACGTTAAATACCAACTTTAGTTCTTTGTTATAGATTTACTATTATTAACGCGATTAACGCGAGTATGGCGAGTGCACGAAAGAGAAAGTAGTGTGTTTGCAACTAAGTAATGTGGGAGAAAAAGAGATGACACTATTTTCTGATTACGTATACATACGTACACATTCAATAACATTGCCAGTTTTCGGTGTTGGGGCCTATCTAACGATTAAAATCTATGTTTCTGGTGACTTATTCGGCACGTGTCATTCACTCCTATATCATCGTCTGACATTGACCCACATTATTGTCGAAATCGATAACTGGGTAGGTACGTTACGTAGGTACTTATCCAATTCTTGCTTCTCATTGCACTATCAATGAAACTTTATCTCGTTTTTAAAATAATTTAAGGCCTTCAATAATAAATAATCATTTCTGTCTGTTTGTTTGTATTCCTAAATAAACACACTTGTTTCGCATACGGAGCTGAAATCTGTAGCTGTAATAAGTTATGAGTTATGTTATGTTTATATTAGGTCCTTACATATGAAATTGGCGTTTTGTATGGGAGGAACAAAAAGTCGAATATTTTTTAATATAATATATTTAATTAATCAAAGTATGAACCATTATTTTCTATGCACTTTTGCCATCTTATAGGTAGTTCATTGATCCCTTTACTAAAAAAACAAGTCGGACGGGAATCAATAAAATCTTTGAAGGCGATTTGGACTGCCCCATCGGAGTTGAATTTTTTCCCTTGCAAGAAGTTATCCAAATTTCGAAAAAAATGGTAATCTGTTGGAGCAAGGTCCGGGGAGTACGGAGGATGTCTTAGACTTTCCAATTGAAGCTCTTCTAATTTAGTAGCCGTCTGTTGCGCAGTGTGTGGTCTAGCGTTGTCGTGAAGCAGCAGTGGCGTGGAGCGATTGACCAGCCTAGGTTGTTTAGCCGCTAGCTTTTCCATCATGGTTTGCAATTGCTGACAATAGACATCAGCCGTAATAGTCTGGCCAGATTTGAGAAAACTGTAATGAACAATACCGGCACTAGTCCACCAAACGCTTACAAGTAACTTTTTTGGGGTTAATTTTCGCTTGGGGCAGGATTTGGCTGGCTGGCCAGGATCCAACCATTGCGCTGAGCGCTTCCGATTATCGTAAAGAACCCATTTTTCATCACAGGTAATGATTCGGTTTAAAATACCTTCATTATTGTGCCGGTTTAGTAATGTAACGCAGCAGTCGACGCGCGTTTGCCGGTTTGCTTCAGTCAATTCGTGAGGTACCCACCTTTCAAGCTTTTTAATCTTCCCAATTTGCTTCAAGTGAATTAAAACAGTTTTATCACTAACATCGCAGCCTGCAGCTAACTCGGACGTGGTTTGCGATGGATCCGCTTCCACAATAGCCTTCAACTCTTCATTATCAACTTGAGTCTCAGGCCGTCCACGGGGCTTGTTCTGCAGGTCGAAATTTCCAGAACGAAAACGTTGGAACCAAAAACGAACTGTGTTTTCTTTTGCAACACGACCGCCATACACATCATTCACCCTTCGAGTTGTTTCCGCAGCACTAGTGCCACGGCGGAACTCGTACTCGTAAATAATGCGATATTTTAAGTTTTCCATTTTGTAAAATGAGTGACGCAAACAGAAAAAAACAGAAGAAAAAAAACAAATGAATGACGATCATCGAAGCACAAATACATGAGTCTATAGCTGTACAAATTTGATTTGGAATTCCTTACCAAAGAGGAGAAATTTGTGATTAAAGTGGCCAGTACGAAAAACGCCAATTTCATATGTAAGGACCTAATATAATGAAATGACACTATAAAATTAGAGATATTAAGAGTGTGCAATAACGCCGCTACGAGATGGATTTCGACCGGGATAACAAGGTATGGTTTTTCGAGAATGAGAAGTGCAGAGACGTGCACCGTTTTTTCTATGCACCAAAACTGGTTTTACCTAATTACAATTTAATGAAACAACCAATCAATTAAAGAAGAAATAAAAATAAATACTTCTAGGTTTCTTAGCAAAACAAAAACCGAAGAAAAAAAGTGTGGTGTTCCTGAGATAAATAGCAAATCGTGTTTTTAAAACATGTAACTCAAGATAAAAGTTTGAGGTAACATTTCCCTAAATACGGAGGTTATAGCTTTCATAGATTCTGAGATAAATAACGATTTCGAAGTATAAATTGCATATGGCACACTCTTAAGTAAGGTACTGTATTGACTGGCGCTACGGCCCATAATGTGACGTATTGTTCTGTCTTCGCTCTGCTTTTTAACGTTGATTTTCGAAGATTTACCTATATAGCGTATTTGAATTTGAACTTTAAATACATGATAGGCTTGATTAAGACAGAAATTGTCATATGTTAGACAACGTGTATTGTATGTATCTACCTTTAAACTGTACAATAAACACAGAGATACGTTAATTTTGGTCCAAAAAAATTACCTTTGACTTCATTACAAGATGATAATGACAGTTTTAGCCTCGTTATCAAATCGTTATTTTAAAATAATGCGCATAAAATTAAGCAACAAAAACTGTAGGAACGTGATCAGGTCAGGTTATATATTAATAATTTATATGGTTTTAAAAAACTATAACCGACTTAAATTTTTATAGTTTTTTCATGAATTTTCATGGATCCCATTGTCGGAACTAAACCAAATTAAAATGGGACCACACGGGAAGCACCCACTTTCATATAAAAAAAACATGAAAATCGGACTACCCAGTCAAAAGTTCTGAGGTAACAAACAAGCCCTCCTCAGACAAGGGCATATCGTGATCAAGACGTTTGGGTTGAGTTGAATGGGTCAATTTTGACGTCGCGACTACCAAGGCACAGTACCTTTAAATATATCGTGTGATATTACGATTAAAGATGAGTATGAATGAATTTCTAATCTCCATCGTAAACAAGACGATAATAATTGCTTGAATCTATTGAAATCAATTACAGAACAATGTATCTCTAACACAGTAATTATGATGATGTAATAATAACTGCGTTTTTTTGTCGCGTGCGCAGCCGTCAACTGAGAAAATAAGATTTTTAACTTCTAACGTTCCGTTTCACTTTGATACTTGAATCACGCAGGTTTCAGATTTATTACGCCACATATACATACATATTAAATATTTTCGCGCAAAACGTTAGAGCTTCGTATACTGCATGCATTAAAAGCTTAATTTTTCAGAAATCCCAAACACCTGTTGCTTAAGTTTCAAATTACAAAATCCCGACGCCGACGGTAGTGTACAAATAAAGCATGGTTTGGTCGAGAGCCAAAATTAATGTACTTAGGTATGTAGGTAATGTTGAATATGCACCCCTCCCCCTCTTTAGGTACTACATGGTACATATTTGTGGTAATAAGGAGGATGTTATTTAAGTACCTATACTAGGCTATTACCTAAATATTGTAGACTTATTAAAATTAACAATGAACTGAGTTTGAAGCAATGTTACGCAATCATATGAAATATACTATGAACTGAAAAATGCTGCATCATGCAAGCAGGGGCTTTGTTCATGACATCACCATAATACTGATCATTATGTATGGAGCCAATGATGTTAGGATATTTTAATAAGCATAATCAGAAGATTTATCAACTGTTCAGTTTCGTGCCCAAGAGGTGTATCTTAATGATTATCTTTAGCTATTATTATTATTATGCTGTCTGATGCTGGCTTATAATTTGCACAACCTCGTCTCTTCGGGGGATATCTTACCGGGGGCGGGCAGCAGCACCCCCTGCAGAACAACTCTACCATCAAACTGCGATCCCCAACCCGTATGCCCAGTGTGGATATTATGGGCACTACCCTCCATGAGATAAACGCCACTAAAACGCTTATCAGGAGAAGCCCTGCGTCCAGCAGTGGACTAATACAGGCTGTTGAGGTTGAGGTTCAGGCACACCTAAGCAATAGAAAACGTCTTCTATGAGATATGTATGTATTTAGGTACCTTGCTTTTGCAGGGTTTCTTCCTCTTTTATGACGCTTCTGCATATTGAAGATTCAAATATTAAAAACCGTTAGTACATTACCGGATCCAATTAGTTTTACACTGTCATCCCAAAACACTTCCACACATGCTAATATTATTTTTTCCGTTGTTCTCAATACCTACAGGTAATTAGGTATATTAAAATGTGCTATTTCATGGTATGAATGAATTGATTAATAGCGATGACATCATGAGAACGTTCAGCCACCATTCACTTATGGTGGATCAAACCAAACGTTGTTTTTATCGATTTAAGGTATTATATTATTTGATACTTAGCTGTGCCCCGCGGCTTCGCACGCCTATCCCACGGGAACAGATTTATGGGATAAAAAGTAGCCTATGTGCTATTCCAGGGCTAGAACTACCTGTATGCAAAATTTCAGTAGTTTTGGCGTGAAATAACAACAAACATACCTACATGTTTACAAACTTTCGCGTTTATAATATTAGTAGGATACTTATAAAGTTTTCGTAAATGCTGATTCAGCCTTTTCAACTTTTCAAGGGAAAATGAATCGGGTCAGGAAAACCAAGGGGTTTTATTTTCGACAATCGAAAATCGTTCCAGTAGTTTCGGAGCCTATTCAATAAAAACGAGCAATCAAATCTTGTCTCTTTATAATATTAGTATAGACTAGCAGCACCTCGCGGTTTCACCCGCGTAGTTCCCATTCCCGTGCGAATAGGGTATATGCATCGATTTTTTTTATTGTTTTAATCGATTCTTTAGGTCATTATTTAACCGAGAAATGATAAGACGCTCACTGAATTTCGCATTAACAAGGTATAAAAAAAAACAAATCAAAACTACACAACACTGTACAATAATTTTCGGGTGATAAAAACGCTGCCATATTGGCGCTGGCGCCATGTTTATTTGACGTCGACGTTCACACTTGATTAAAACCTTTTGTGACGACCTCGGTAGTGATCATCTCAGGAAAGAGGTTTTCCGAAAAAACTGAAAATAATCGACAATACGAAATGTGAAGTGGGCAGAATAGTGTCAAATCATGGTGCAGCAAGCAGAATAAAAAAAGAAGAAATGTGTACAGTGATGTCACGTCCGCTCTAGTCAATGGCGGCGTAGCGTTTCGAAATTTTGCGATTGAGATTTAAAATATCAATTTTTCAATGGTTAAATTCTACAACAAAAACATCTCAAAATGCAAAAATAAATATGTAGATATGTTTCTATATCAATAGAGAATACGTATATATTTTTTTAGCCATTTTGAAATCACATGCATATACCCTATTCCGGGATAAAATATAGCCTATGTCACTCCCTGAAAACCTTTCTAATGGTGAAATATTTTTTAAATCGTACCAGTAGTTTCGAAGCCTATTCAAATACAAACAAACAATCAAATCTTTCCTCTTTATAATATTAGTATAGATAGATAATGTATTAAAAAGTAAAGGTCAATTTAAGTACTTTCTTACGTCCGTGAAACTCTGAAGCTATTCTAATCGTTATGTATAACTTTTCGCGGACGACGTGTGACTCTAACCCCCGGTTTCTCGAACGCTTGTCACATTGAATGGATAGTCAACGGCTTGTTATATACGCACTGCGGAATCTGACAGCGTGAATTTTAATCTCGCGGAATATAACCTGCGTGATTAACGTAACTTACACGTACGACGAATAAAATTCCTTGCTATTTTAGCTACCTACAACTTTATAGTGCTCCAAACATTCATATTTTTCCGCTAGTGAACTTTCATTAGGTTACAGAATTCTGCAAAAAAACCACGCGAGTAATAAAAGCAGTGCGTGTACAGCCTGACAAAATGTCAACAATTTGTCAAAATAATAAGCGTTCGAGAAACCGGGGGTAATTGTGTCATCGAATATCAATCAATAGCAATGATAACACCATAGTTGATAAATTATTGCTTTGCTGTATGAGAGTGCAAATTATCCTGTCTACTATTACTCACTCGGATCATTATAATATACATAAAACATAATAGTATTATACATTTTTGACGACCTCTATGGCGCGGTGGGTGAAGGTCTGCCTGCGACGCAGGAGGTTGCGGGTTCGATTCCCGCCTCGGGCATGTGTACGATCTGCAGATATTTGTTCAGGGCGTTCTGGATGTTTTCGATGTATAATAAAAAATATCTATCTATGAAGTGTATTGTATTAAGTAGGTATATCAGTTATCTAGTACCCATAACACAAGCTATTCTTAGCTTGTGGCTAAATAATGCTGTGTGAATAGTATAAAAAAAAATGCGAAAGTTCCGATGGATGTTTGTTATCTCTTCACGTCAAAACTACTAAACGGGTCGGGCTAAAATTAAGAAAACTTAGGCTACTTTTTATCCCATAAATCAATTCCCATGGGATATAAATTACCTTTAAACATGTCTATAGAAACAACGCGTACGATGCCGCGGGCGTAAAATAGTATTTCATAAATAAACATTCAACACTAAAGCTTCACAATGAATTTCATTGAACGTACGCTCCATTTAAGAGGTTATCGATAAGATTATATAGATAAAACAACATTGAGACGGTAAAGATACCTACTGATGAGCCATGCTGCATTGCATGTTTTAGTCGAGTAGTACAAATTGAGCGAAATAACCTGCGCACGGGCAACTTCTTATCATTCGACGTTGAGCCGCGCGGGGAATTGCACGCGTATCTGTAATCGAAAAGTTTAAATTTACGGTCAATTTAATAATATTTTCATTTGGTGACTGTGCGTGCGGCTGATTTGTTTTATTCTTGGAAATGTAAGTGGGTTTTTTATTTCTTGGCTGGTGCAGTAGATTTGTGTAAATTATTTATTTTGCTTGGTTGTGTTCAATCTCAACCTGAACAGCCTATATCGGTCTACTGCTAGCAGTGGACCGATATAGGCTGTTGAAGTTGAGGTTGACGCAGACGCAGGCCTCCCCCTGATTATGCGCTTTATTGGCTTTTATACCATATGGGGGATAGTGTCCATAATCCCCAGGCTGCCAGGGGGCGGGCAGCAGCACCCCCTGCAGAGCAATTCTACCACCGAACAGCGATCCCCAACCCGCATGCCTAGCGTGGGGATTATGGGCTGGGATGTTCGTTAGTTACAAATAATAAAACATGGTAGCAATAAATAACGAGAAACGGTTAACAACTTATAAAATAAATTACCTATTTAAACGCGAATGGGATTTAGTTAACTTTTTTTTATTGGTATTGAAATATAGTCGGGATACATTATTGGCTGTCTTTTGAGTATGTAACTATGTACTTACTTATATAATTACGCTATCTTCTCAAATTCAGTTATCTAAAAAATTTGGTAGATGCTTACAATGACCACATTGTTTGGTTTTTTTAGGATATTTTAGGACGTGTTTTTTACTGTTGTACAATTATTGTAAGTAGAATTTATTTTCCAACTTTCAATATTGTTGCAACAAACTGTCATAAGGTTTTTTACGATATTATTATATTTTTCGCAATATATTTAGTTTTGCGTTTTTTCATGCAAAAAATTTAGGATATTCTAGGACGTGTTTTTTACTGTTGTACACATGTTGTAAAATTTATTGTAAGTAGAATTTATTTTGCAACTTTTCTTTTTCGCAATATATTTAATTTTGCGGTTTCCCATACAAAAAAATCGTCATCTGCAGTTATATCGACATGTATAAACATAGTTTAGTTCATTAAACTAGCTTATACTAGCTCTCTGAAAATCGCAAAAAATAACAAAAGAAACCGATAGAAGTGCGTGCCTAAAGACCTAACTCATAGGTCATTAAACCGGCTAGACAAACACCTAACTTTGCTGTGCCGATTGTACATAACTGTTGAAGGCATGAACTAAACTAACTACCTTGGAAGCCACATAATTACTATGTACATACTTCTGAGGGCAATCTAGGAATGTCTTGTTGATATTTACCGCTCCTTTACCGCGAGCATTCTCGTCGTCTGTGATGTACCTTACAAGTTTCATTTGTGAGCATTCATAAATCCTTCTAATATAATAAACGCGATTGTCTGCGTTAATGTTTGTTACCACGTATCTCTATGTAGATAGTTTAGGTCTTAGAATATTCCAATGACACATAGACTAATCCAATTTTAAAATTAGCTGCTGAGAGGGTTAAATAGGGTGGTAAAGTTTCTATGGAAAATCATTATTTCCTGGTTCGATTCACTCATATCTCAGTGTAAATAAACTGTACAGTAAATAATTGATTTTTACAAAACTACCCCTAGTAAATCTGCAGTAAATTCTGAAATTTTAACACGTACGGAGCCGCAAGGCACAGCTAGTATAGATAATAAATAAATAAGCCGGACAATCCACAGAGCATTATCTACCCCCAAGCTAAGCAGAGCTTACGTAAGTTTAACGTTGCTTCAATAATATAAGCACGAGCATCGCCTGTAATGTAACAATCCAAAAAGTTGCGTGTTCCACGCTGTGAAAAGATAAGTAACATGCATGATTCGATTTTGAGCATTATGCTGTTGTAGAATCATTTTTTTACAATGTCAGACGAAACGGCTTTATAGCTGCTTTGTCGAGCATTATAGTGCGCGGCCTGTAAATCAGATATTTACAGGCCGCGCACTGTAATGCTCGATTCTCCCCCCACTGATTTTAATGCTCAATGAATGTTACTTAAAAGTGAATGCTCCCGTGGGGGACCGCCTTTATACGCATTGAGGTAGATGCAACTAGATAAAGATATCAGGTTGTATGGTGGTAGATTAAAATCAAAACACGGGCTTGCATGTGTATCATGCTACTTTAACACTCAATGCCCACAAAGTACATGTGGTTTGAGCACTGTTTTGCATGCAGCCGCGGGGCGAACCCCATGCGGGTCGCACTGCAGAGGCTGGGCAGTGAGAGTGTTAAGCCCCTTACGGGTTATCATCATCATTCACAGTCTGATTACACTACACCTACTACTGGGAATAAGATCTCTACGTTCTGTTCTTATTTTGCGTTAATCTCATCCAATTATATTTATGTTACCTTAAAACAATACAACAAGCTTCTGCCTATGGCTTCGCACGCATTTTTAGTATGAAAAATATATTATTTCTATACCTACATAATGTTATTTTAGTTTTAGAGTACCTTTATGCAAAATTTCAGCGCAACCCGTTCATAAGTTTTTAACATATTGTGGTAACAAACAGACGTCCTTGTTTTCGCGTTAACTCGTTAAACTATTATTTTTATTTACTTACTAGCTAATAGTGCGATGTGATCAGATTTTTCTTTATGGCGAACTAAACGCATTCGCTACCTAGAGCGGTAGCGGTAAATTTCGCTAGAACCAACCTGTCGCGTCGGCCACTTTCCATCAGGTGACATTGTGGTTTTATTTTATTTATCATAATTTCTATTTATTCATAACTAGCTTCTGTCCACGGCTTCGCACGTGCCTTTTCGGTATAATGTAGCCTATTATCTAAGTTAGGCTATGTTCTAAATGTACGCAAAATTTTATCTTTATCTGTCCAGTAGTTTTGGAGATAGGTAACAAAATAAAATTCACATTTCACAAACTTTCGGCTAAATATTAGTAAGATTCTCGGTATAATGATTATTAAAAAATAATTCTCGTTGATATTTTATTTGACTGTAGGATTATAGTATATTTCCCGGCTTTCGCTACCGGTATCGAATACCGTATAATTCTGAAAGGGTCTTTATAGTCGGACATGTCAACGGTTGCTCTTGCACGCTCAAAAAATAAAGTAGTGATAAGCACGTTTTTTATTACGAAAACACAAGTTTAATTGCTTTTCCCAATAACGATAATGAAATGCGATAATTTTTCACCTGTACGCTAGGTTAGACCTTGACCCTTCGTTACTTAATGGGTGATGATAAAGCACGTCATAAACTATAATTTACATATCTATAAATGTTTATAATGCTGGTTCAAATTAAACTACCTGTGCAGTTGATTTTTATACCTTATTCAATTATATAAAGTTGACGAAATATTTTTATTGCACGATTACGTACTTTGTCTCGCCTAATATAGTTTTTGACCTGTCTGAAATTATATTTTAAGCTTCATGTGTGTGCTAAAGTAGTTTTAATTATATTCGATTTTAAAAACTATTCTATTTTTTAGGTAAGTCTTTCCTAACCTAGGCTAATGAATAGTTAGGTTCCTACTGAGACCTGATGATTAATTTGTTTGTCTATAAAAGTATGTGTCTTAGGTATTTCATTCAATTCATATATTTTATACCAAAGGGCATTTTCTGTGACCGTAGGTACTGGCTATTTGCACAATATGACTACTGCGTAGGAAAATTTCCAAATAATTGAACAGTTTACATTTAATACATTGTAGAAACGCTCTTTAGATTTGATATTCTTGCTAGTGTTATTTTTGTATTGTTCGTAAATAATTGCCAGCTGTGTAACGGCTAGTTGTACATTGTTATATCAAGGAGAAAAAGTAATTGAAACGCAAATGTATGTAAATATGAATAATAATGACCTTATGGAAAAGAGGAATATGAAAAACATTTCTCATAATAATTTATAAGTACCTCTGACAAAAAAAAATAGACAAAGACGTGTATTTTATTTTACCATAATACGAGTAGGTACTAATTAGAAATTAAATGCTGTAGATTTAATAAATATGTATGTACCTAACCTACCCTCACATCTATACATTACATACGTATAATCTTCTAGACTATACACTAGCCAAACTCAATGTGAAATAATTGCAAACAAACCGCCCTTAACTCAAAATTCACTTTGTAGATGTGCTGCAAAATACCGTATATCTAACAACTAAATCTAGCTTAGAATTGTAAGCAATTTTTTTTAATCATATTTATTGTAAGAACCTTTATAATTAAAACATGGCGGTCCTATTGTCTTTGGTAGTTTAATTTGAATACCCCGTTCATTTGAAGAAAGTAATTTAAATTCCGTATATAAGTGCCGCCTTTCATATAAAAGGCGTATAAAAGTGCCTTTTATACGCCATGGTTTGTTTGCAAACACTCCACATTCTTCAGTAAATATTGCTTACAATTCTAAAACTGGACGCCGCCGCCAGTTAGATTTTGTTTTTAGATATACCATATTTTACAGCACCTCTAATTAAACTAGTCCACAATATGTTACATTACAATACACCTCCACCCTGCGGCTACTTAGTAGGTTGTCCATCTAGTGTTACACAAACAACATTCTGGAATTGGGAAACTAGTATCGGTTTCACGTATTTATTACAGTGTAACATAACATTTCGAATAGGCAGGAAACGGAAAAGTCAAGTGTTTAGTTTCCAAGAAAGTTTATTACTTTTGTTTATTAAAGTCAGAATGATAGAGCATGTCATTTTATTATTGAAAAAGTTGTTGGTTGTTTTTCAACTTTCGAGGCAAAAGAATTCGATCTTCGATGTTCTAACACCCTTATTATAAGTCTATATAGATCTATGCTTGAGTGACGTTTATGCCGTAGAAAAGTGTTACTCGAGCATAAATCGTTGACTGAGCAAGCACTGCGGGAGCCTTTTTGTGGTATGGGTAGGTAGGTTTCAAAACAGATGAACCGATTTAGATTAAGTTTTTTCAAGTGAAAACTTCTTTAGCACTTTTTTGGTATGGGTGGGTAATAAATGGTAAACTCGTGCCACGGTCACGTGATACTGATCTAACATGCTAGATCAGCCTAACGTGAACGTAGTGACGTAACATGCTTGCATTACTGTAATTTTAAATTGGTACTACATTGTAAGCTAGCAGCCTGCTTAGATGAGCTTTCAAAAGTAACAGCTACCTGTGTAAATTGTTCACTAAGTTGAAAAAAGATGTCGCTAGTTCCGGGAGCAACACAGAACCCACAGCGTCAGTTGAGATGACCTTACATAGTAGTAGAGAAGTGTCGCCGTAGGCTAACAGATGGCGCCGTTCTAAGTATTTATTATCGCAAAAAACAAAATTGCCACTGGTGGTGCCTTAGTGTATCGGAAGAGTGTGCGTGTAGTTTTCACTTCTGCCGCCACTCCCGAAGTGCAACCAGTTGTTTTTTTGTTTGAAATGTGACTTCATCGAAAGTGTACTTAGCTATCCAATACTAAATTACAAGCGTGAAATTAATTATGCCTGTCTCTTAGCTTATCAAGCCAGCTGAACAGATTATTGTAAATTTGGCAGAGAGGGAGACGGTATCCCAGGGAAGATATAGGTATAATATAAGAGTCGTTATTTGTTATAATGGTTCAAAGTAAAAACGGCAAAGGCTTTAGATATGTGTGTAGCGTAGGTAGGTCTGTTTTCTATAAATTACACTTTGTTGCGTCTATTACGAAGTCTTAGGAATCTGCATTTCCTTGTAGTTTTGGCACATGCAACGCATCAATTTGCATATTTCAGAGCGTTTTACAGATTGAATGTTTCTGCTGCCAACCTTGGAAATCATAATTTAATTATGTTAGTTACTAGTCTGCTTTAAAACGAAGTTCTTGTGTGCACTGTAAATCACAAATTTTATACGTTAGAGAACAACACGTAGTTTTCTACCTTTACAACGCTAATATTATATCTATCTAATATACCCTATGATTTCGTTTTTATATTTTATTTATTTTTACATATAAAATCCCCGTCTACATGGTGTTATTTTCCACATAATCTGCACTGACCCGAAATGTGGCGGTTTTAGGCCCGTATTATGAAAGCTTCCTCATTCATCGATATATGCTTAAGCAACGCTTTTCTATAGCATAAACTTCACTCAAGCATAGCTCTATGACTGAGCAAGCTTTCATAATACGGGCCTTAGAACCCAAAGGGGTAAACTTTTGCAGTAACTATGTTTTTTAAAGCTCAAATATATTTTCACACTTTTTAGGCTTAGGGCTCTTATTATACACGGACTGTACGTCTCAAATACACGGACGGCAAGAGGGGCGTACATAGGGCGCTGGGATTGTTCGTGGCACCGTATATAATTCGAGCGAGACACTCATGGAGAAACATAAAATGTTAGGTAGTTAAGATATATAGAGAGAATGGTTAATTCCCAATGCAATGAAATACCTAAATTATGTTGCTGGTATATCGTATGTTTTTTTTACAGAATCCGCGTCATTTATACATATATTAAAAAAATATTATGCTACTGTGTAGATAATTATCCCAATATAATATATCTAACTGATCCCATTAGTATTTCCTTCCGATGGTAACTACTACGAGTATACTTACTACCTATAGTTGTACCTATAGTTTTTTATTATGGGCTAGATGAATGGTCCAACATTATTTACATTTATTGTCTTACCTATTCAAGAAATCCTTAATTGTTTAGGGACCAAGTATGACTCTTTAATTTTGATTTTTCGGCAACCAGTCATTTATCACGTAACCACAGAAAGTATGTTAACGACCATTTTAAAAGTTAAATCTTATAAATAATTCACTATTAACGTCTCAAGGTGATCTAGATAGTGAGCTTGCTGTATGTTTAACTATACACCGTAATGTGTCGTGTACTTACTGTACAGTCAGCGGAAGAAGGAACTCACAATTTTGCACAACTCTCTATGCTCAACTCACTTGCAATAATTTCTTTATAATTACTTATATTGGCCCCACAGTGCAGCAGTGGGAAGCTATTATCCTGTCGCTTGCATGTACGTTTGTTGAGATCTAGGTAATTAATTAGCGAGTTGGAAAAAAGGTTTAATGTATTTATTAACTACATCAAAAAAATTTCGAGTGGTATAAGTGAAAAAGGCTCGTATAGGCATCACATTAGTTTCTGATATTGTTGTTTGAGCGAAGCAAAAAATGTCACTTGCACAAACATCCAAGTATTAGTCATTCTTAATAAGATGTAATTTGATTGTTTTAAAAACAACTAGAAACCATCTTCAAATTCCACTTTAAGTTTTGCGGGACAAATAAATCTCATTGGATTTTTTATCTGGGAATTATCAGTTCGGTCTATAATTGACGGAGAAATTGGCAAATATTAATAAAACTGACAGCCGAACACAGAATCTCCTACTATTTTAAGAGTCGGTTAAAAATAAGTATGATAAAGCTGTTGAAAACTGTACGATTGCATAATCCCATTAATCCCGTGGGGGGTCACTACACTCGCTAGTAAGCAGTAGTTGGTACAACAACAAACTAGCTAGATTCGGACTTCATTCCTGTTTTCAACACTCCTTGTTATGTAAGTACTTATGAGTTTGATAATATATAGGGGCCTAAGAGGTTCTTGAATGTTATTATTTAACGAGTTATTGCACGCAGCTTCGCACGTATTGTTTCTACGTTTAAAGGTGATGTCTATCCCATGAGAGCTGATTAATGGGATAAAAGTAGTCTTGTGTTTGATTTCAGGATTAGAATTACCTGTACCTATTCAAAATTTCAGTCCCGATCGTTTCTGTAGTTTTGGCGTGAAGAAGTAACAAACGTCCATCCATCCATCCAAACTTTCGCATTTAAAATATTAGTGTGATGTGATATTATTGTGATTAGATTGATAGGTTTAGCCCGCGGCTTCGCACGTGTTTTCCCAGAGTGCATAAAAAAACAAAAAGTTCATATGTTATTCTCGGTCTAGAGCTGCATTTCAGCGATCGGTTCTATCGGTTTGATAGTTTCGACGTGAACAGGTAACAAACATCCAAAAATGTTTATTACGTATAAATGTTAGTGCGAGGATTTTAGCCCTAAGGTCCTTCTACTGAAAAATACTCTCCACTCCACTTCTCCTGCTTCTTCATGCGTTACAATATACTATCATGTTACCATAATTTGTTGTTGTCTTTGTTGTTTGTATGGCTCTTTCTGTAGTTTCCTTCCTCCTTCGTTGCCGACTCCAAGGCAACTGCACCCGTCGACTGCAGACGATCGCAGACGATGGCAATCGTCGACTGCAGTTGTCTGCTGCAGTTGATACGACGGTAGTTGATTCTTGCAGTCCGCGTGTAAAAAGCGCATTCGTTTGATAGCGCCATAGATTAGATCTTACGAATAAATCCCTCAATATCTGTCTAGCGCCGCCAGAAGGATAGTATAAACGGCTTATGTATTTACAGCGTTTATAAGGAGGTGCTTTGCTTATAGGGAACCGGAACATAACCAGTTAATCAGCTACCACGATTGAAACAGCCGGTTTATAAATATATTTATTTACTTAAATTTTATTGGCTGTGTAGTTTGGAATCACGCCGTGATCAAAGAGATCTACCTACTTGCAGTAAAGTGGATTATTGTTAACTTTAATTTAAAGTGTTTTAATATAACTTCTGTAGGACGTGTGTGTAAGTACACCTAACGAGTATGCGCGCTAGCAAATGACATTGTCAAACACGTAAATTACATGCGGCATAGTTATTTTCGTAGTTATTATCACAGTAACGGTCTGCTAGTTCGACAAATCATTGGTATAATAACGATTCATTCGATGAATAACTGAAGGTTATACTACATACAAGCTTACACCTGATAATAGGTTATTTGAACACATTCACGCCCTACTTCACAACAAGTGTTCTAATAATCAACGCGTACGTTTCCCACGTGCATTTTCTTTCACGAACTTTGCTAATTTTACTGATATAAACATGTTTTGATCACGTGAGTGTTTTAATTCATTATTTCATTGCATCAGCGATATTTATTTGTATATAGAGTTGACCTAGCGCTTTGTCACTGAAAGTTACATAGTTCATCCACAGGACAACATCTCTTCTAGCGTTTCAACTCTCTCTGCCCTTGTTCGAATTTGTACGTATTGTTTTTATCCTGTTCTTTCATTTTTATTTTCAGGTTAAATATTTTGTGCTAATGTTAAGAAAGTTTTACGACAAGAGAGTTTGTTTACCATATTTGTTATTGCCTATGTGTAAAACCATATAACTGACTGCAAGCGGCTTTCGCTATTTAACACTTCAATGAATTTTATAGCGTTGAAAAAACCCTTATCATATTTGTTTATGGAAATTGAAATCTGTATGTAGTTATATGTAGTTAGGCAGTTACCTAACCTCAACGAACTCGGTACCTATAGAATTTCATAGATTGCTGGCTTTATCAGCTTTCAGATTTTAATTTATTTTGGTTCCAAAGGCTTCGTACACGTGTGTAACTGCGTGCTAAAACTAAACATTTCAATGTCCTTGAGCGAGGTTTTAGTGCAGCGGTTGCAACGCCATGCACCGTGGTTAGTTAGATACTGCAAAATTTCAAATGACTACGCTTTGTTAAGTGTATGTAGGTACTGCACTGTTTACTTACATCTACATTCGTTTGTTTGGCTATCTAAAAGCAAAATCGCTTTTTTTTTATATAAGTTCGTAAGTATTTTCATCTTCTAAATGGTATGTAAACCTGGGTACAATTTTTAAGTATAACCTATCTCATAGTTGAATGGTTCCGTACGATCAAGTTCATACTGCGCTATTGAAATTATGTGCTTGTTGTTTTAAAATGGTTTTCGATTACATCGTTGTACGTTGTTGTTCTTATAGCTTTCAAAACATGTTAAGAAGGAAATTTAGGTAAATTTCCTTCTTCCTCTTCTACACTAGCCAAACTCGATGCATAATTTGTTTATGTTCTTGATCAACAAACTTGTCGATTTGAGATTCTTCCTTAAATAAATATTGCTTACAATTAATTATATAAAAGTATAAAACTTGAACTGCGTCAAGCAAGAGAGATTTAGTTTGTTGTGTCTTAGTTTGTTTCCACACCAAACGTACCAAGGCAAATATAAGTCGTTTTTAATGGTGTTGGTTTTACCAATAAGAGTTGTTCTTACTCTTCCAGAAATATGATGTGTTTATTGATTGTCCTGCATATCCTAAGGATAAAATTTATTCTTATCGTATGGATGTCCTTACTACGCATGGTTGTTATAAGCCTGTGGTGTTACTGCACTGGCACTGCAAGGTTCTCCTCTTTACTATGCAAGAAGGACTGATTCTTTGGTAAAAGAATGGAACTCACACTTAGTAGATGGATGAGGAACAGTATTATGCCATCCATACCTTATATGTACATCTTTGGTATTTTATGACTTTCTGACTTCAACTTTCAGATGATATATTTCCCTTTGTATAAACAAACTTATCTCCGTCGTTTTCTGGTTCATTATAATTCACGTTTTTATAGCCCCCATTGTGTTAAAGCATGTAATTCATAAGTTTTATTATATTGCGAATCATTCCACGAATATAACCAAAGTATGGTAAGGATGTCCACTGGGGAATGAATTCAAGCTATTTGTCGCCGATATGGTAGTCGTTTTCAGAGTTTTTTACCTCCATGATGCAATGGCAGAGCGTCATACGAGTAACTACAGGTTATAGGAACGGTAATGTAATAACGGGCGTAAGAGTTCGACTTCACCAATTTGCTTGGAAATCGTTCGAAAGCTGCCCCTTGTTCAACGGGTTCTGTCGCCAGAAAGACGCTCAATGTTTTAAAAATTTCGTTCAAAATATTGTTATGTTTCATGGTTTGATATTAAAAGGCGTTTTACTAGCAGCTGCGAAACAATTTGACATGCAAAGGTTTATTTTCATTGCACTCTTGCATTAGACGTCATTTCTTTAATGTTGCAAAATATTATTTGTTTTCATAAATTTATCGTAAATATTTACTAGTTCAGCGTTAAAATAAGTAACGCCATTTGTTACAGTATTGACTATTGCTTGGAATAATAGGGTTTCTTTTGTGACTCAGTTTTTACTAATAAAACGGTTTAGTCATGTACCTTATACCTATGCCAGGTGTTTTATATTTGACATACTGGCTCATTGTTCTATCAAACATGACATGAGACTTGAAATATTAAAACATAAGTTATTGTATTTCTTTTTTGCAAACATTAAAAAACCGGGTCTCTTTGGTTGGTTGATTCTGTAGGTTATCGACTTTTTCAAGGGCAAACAATTTGAGCAAATCGCACATACCTACTCTACTTGTAGTTGAAGCTATTGGGGAATAAAAGCGTATGAAAGGTTTGGAAGTCAATAAAGAAAATTTGCACTCAATCGGAATGAAGTTGCAGCACTGGAAAGTAAAACCGGTCAATATAGTCCTATCATCCATTATCACTGTTTTATCATTATCAGTTATCGTATTATGTATGATTTGTGTCATAGATTATGTGGGATTACTTTAATTATCGATGCAGTCTGAGAAATAGTGCATTAAGAATATGACCGTTCGGTGATATTTTCAAATCAGTGAAATTGCAAAAAATACTTCAAATATTTCCAATCTGTCACTGTACAGGTATTTAATATGATATTATTACTATAGAATAATATGTCTGTGCTACGTAAGCACACGGTATGTTTCTAACAAATTACAATATCATAATTTTTCTTCACAATTTCTTTATGTGAATAGTAAAGTATATTCACTAAGACTAGATTCTTTATCAGTTTCCGCATAATAAATGCAAAAGATTTCTATTTGCGTACTGTAGTAGGTGTACAACATTTCGCTCTCGAACAGTTTTCATGCCTATTTATTTGCTTTCTTAGTTTATGTAAGTAAATGTTATGTGGTTCTTACTCTTCCAGAAATATGATGTGTTTATTGATTGTCCTGCATATCCTAAGGATAAAATTTATTCTTATCGTATGGATGTCCTTACTACGCATGGTTTGTTTTCTGTACCCTCTCGAGTTCATATTATGAAATCTATAGGTTTATTACAACCGGGGGTTTCCTTTTTGATCATTGGTTTGTAATGACAAACACCAAGTTTATTAAACTATTAATTAAGTTAACAGAAAATTTCCTAGGTTTATCGTGGTTTTCCTTAATTTTTTTTATTAAACTGATTGAATGCGAACGCGATTCCTTTTTATGCCTTTCACATGCGTTTACTTTAAATTTTATAGTTGTTTACATAAAAGCTGTTCACATTCCACAAAATTTATCACAACCTAATATGAGCTGTGTGGTGCTTAGAATTTGCACCACCCCAACTCATCCCGTTGGAGGGACGCGATGAAAGGACGCGTGTCAAAAGTGTTAAAGTTGATACCATTCTATTCATCTCGAAGATTCTGCGATGATACCAGTGTCATAGTTAAGTGATTGGTTACCAGAATTTGTTCCCTGATCTACTTTCAGACGGAATCTGTTCACGTCGACCAAGCTTGTCCCTGTGAGAACTATACCATTATATCGAATCGTTCCGCCTGCTTAGTACGCTTGTTGCATAAGTACTACTGACCTCGAATCTTAGGCATTGTTTGCATGCTCAACAGTCTTTAGAACAGGTAGTTTGGACTGGACTGTTTAGGCTTTTGTTTTTTCCATCTTGTTTTTAAGAATTCTTCGTTGTAAAGTTATGTAGTAAAAGGTCGCAATTGTTGCAAACCAGTTGAGCAGGCGAACACGTGGGATTCGATTCGTTGGGTCCTTTGGAAAAGCAATATATAGGTACATATATGGTTGTATTGTATGTAGTGTTCATATTATACGATATATAGCAATTTTAAGTCAGCTCCTGTCAAATGGGTAATCTGGTTTAGTATGAAAAAAGTATCATGTACCTACGGTATACGTACGGTATAATTCCTTGTCTGGCTTAACTTTACTATAAGAAGGATTCGCGTCGTTCAAAAAAGGTAGTTGTGTGTTCGGTTGCACCTTACCCATGTTTTAGCTTTTTCATGTGAACTCTTCGATTACACCATGAATTGTAGATTGATTAGGATAGATCTATCGCTATTGGATAGAGTAGATCTCGATATGATCCCATAAAAAACAAAAAAAAACAGTGTAAATATTAAGGAATTAGAGTCGATTTTTAGTTTTATCAAAAATTTTCATTATTTTCAGTAGTTACTGGTAGTTGCCACTTCAAACTGAGAACCTGGTTACCTCCTTGGTACCAGGTACCAGTAGGTACTTCGTATAGTACCGTCTGACGGATTTGCAGTTTTTGTATCATGTGCCAGAAACCTTGTTCGAAGCTGGTTTCTAAACTGGTTCCCATAATCGTTTATCTGTTATTCATTATTGTGATCGGTGAATCGTATTGCATGTTGTAAATATAAGGTTGGTAATTGCTTTTCGTTACTAAACATCAACAAAACATTTTAGAGAAAAAATAATGCTGGACAATCCAAACAGCGTCATCTAGCCCCAAAGTAAGCAGAGCTTGTGTTACGGGTAGATAACTGATATAGGTAGTAACATAATATATTAAATGCTCATAGATATATATTTTTATTATACATAGAGAACACCCAGAACACCAGCTAGAAAGCTAGAAGCTAGAAAAAAATATCTGCGAATTGTACAAGCATTTGTCTCGAGGCGGGATTCGAACCCGCAACTTGTTTTGTCGCAGGTGGACCTACGTTACCACATTAGTCGTCAAAATTCAGTAGCTCAATATTGTTTGGCGCCTCGCTCGTGTAGCAATCATAAGGTGCATAGGTATAGGTACACTTTATAACAACCACCTACGGCAAATCTCAGATAACGAACCACTTGTAGTTTATGTTTCAACAATGTCCTGCGCCTGTTCTGTCATAAAGAAGTCGCTGTCGATATCGTCTAGCTAGGACATCATCAACGTCATCAAAACGCGTTTTCATACGTCCCGTGCCGGCTACCCGGCAACGAATTGTATGCAATTTTTGCCAGTGATGGTGGGTACACTACACACCAGGCGAGCGAATGTAAACGGAGTGGCGGTCGACGATCGGTACTTTCGTTAAATATTCCGCGAAGCCGCCTGAGCACGGCCGAAGGCGAACGAAAACCTTCGTATAGGCTCACTAGCTCTCGCAATGACGTTCCACACTGGTCCTTTCCCGTTCGTTCGTTAACGTTCGCTTGCTCTCTCCCGCTTAGTCAGAATTAGAGTCAGAGTCAAATCGTTTATTTCTTTAGACTTACAAAATAAGAACTTAGACAAGTCAAATTTTTACTATATAAACAGCTTGATAAATAGTTATTACTATCAAACAAGAAATAAGGTGCAATTGACTCTAATTCACTTCAATTTTTTGACCACTAGCGGAAGAAGTGAAAAAGAAACCACTAGCAAGTTTATCGCTTATCAACTAATACAATCTTAGGATAACTAAGTCTATCTAGTCTGTACTGTTCCCGGCATGAGAACTATCCCCATACACTTCGCCGCCGACATCTGGCACCGGCTAGCGGCTACCCGGAAACCAGGACGTATCAAAAGACCCTACCACCCTACCTTTCTTATTTTGTGCATTTCTAATATATTGAATATGTCGGGAGAGGTTAATCATCATCATCATTAACCTATATCAGTCCACTGCTGCACACTGTCGGGAGAGGTTCACATGAATAAAAGATGGTGATTGATCGAAGTTCGCTCTGGACCTCAATTGCCTTGCCCTAGTCTGTGTCAGATCAACATGCCTTGTATGATTTAAGTGTCACTGCGACGACGACGGTTACTTACTCGTTTTCTTTACTTTTTTGCCGGTTAAAATAAACATCCGTGCTCTGTGGGCCTACTCGTAAAAAGAAGTTTCTGATTGCTTTTAGTGCAAACGCTATCATTTTTAATGTGACATAACAGCTTAGCACGAAGACGAATCAGAAACTTGATTTTTTGTGTTCCGAGTTGCCCCTTAATTCTTATTCTAAGTGGAGGAACTTTGATCTGCACGGACGTCTCGCATAGGAGTGTATTGTGCATTATCCCCCTGCCTAAGCAAAGCACGCCCTTACCAACCCAGCTCCTTGAAGTATCAGTTGGTCCCCTGATTCCACTGTAAAAGGTAAAGGCAAAGTATTAGTATATTAGTTATCTAGTACCCATAACACAAGCGCTGCTAAGCTTGGGGCTAGATAATGCTGTGTGAATTGTCCAACATTATTATTATTATTCTTTAACTTTATGTCTCTCTGACTATCTTGAGTAAGTATATAGTTCTCTAAAGGATATAATTATGTCAGTCCTTAAATTTCTACGTTTTTGTTTACCGTAAATAAGTAATCAATCACGTCCCCTCATAATAATACTGTGTTAAGTAGGTACCTATCTGATTTGATTGATTAGCAATGATTATAATATAGTATCTACTTTCTAGACTAGACGAACGAAGTACATGTTCAGTAGCATTCTCTCCGAATATAACTAAATGGTTGCATTTCGAACAAATAATACTCCGTTACATTGTAATTGAGTTTTCTGTTGAAAATGCAAGTATTTAATTATGCTTTCGGTTTTCAATGGATATTTCTAAATGTATTGCTAAAAGATTGCGTTTACCAAACGTGAGCTGTTTCTGCCTGAATACCTAATGGATATCAGTGTCGTTCGGTCAAAACACTTATAAACAAACATAGCAACACGATTCCAATGTTATTTGAATGTATCCAGTAAATATTATGTTTATTAAAATAATATGGGCCTTTTATTAGTATAATCAATTATCATTAATGCAGCAAGTTGTTTATTTTGGAATTGATCAGAGGGGTCAGTCTTTTTGAAGTTACTAACGAGATGTGAACGTGAAGTTTTCTTTTCCATAAAATTTAGGACAGCTAGTGGTGGATTAATCCAGCGCGGGGCCCATAGCAAATGTGAACTGCTGTGAATGGGGCCCTTCATTAACATTACTGATTTAAATTAAGGATGAAGGTAAATTCTATAATGAGATTTGTGCGGCGGTGGTTAAAGTTACCTTAAACCAGGGTCAAGTTCCTGGTATCGGCAAATGGAGTGATAGGTACATTTGAGAGGCACGTTACAAAGAGCAAAATAAAATAAATATTTTATTCAATGATTTGTTGCCTCATAAATAGCATCCTGAGCAAAATTAGAATTTGTATATTTATACGTTACGAATAGGGTATATGCATCGATTTTTTTTATTGTTTTAATCGATTCTTTAGGTCATTATTTAACCGAGGAATGATAAGACGCTCACTGAATTTCGCATTAACAAGGTAAAAAAACAAATCTAAACTACAATCATTTTCGGGTGATAAAAACGCTGCCATATTGGCGCCATGTTTATGTGACGTCGACGTACACACTTGATTAAAACCTTTGGTGACGACCTCGGTAGTGATCATCTCAGGAAAGAGGTTTTCTGAAAATAATCGACAATACATAGAAATGTCAAGTGGGCAGAATAGTGTCAAATCAAGGTGCAGCAAGCAGAATAAAAAAAGAAGAAATGCGTACAGTGATGTCACGTCCGCTCTAGTCAATGGAGTAGCGTTTCGAAATTTTGCGATTGAGATTTAAAATATCAATTTTTCAATGGTTAAATTCTACAATAAAAACATCTCAAAACGCAAAAATAAATATGTAGATATGTTTCTATATCAATAGAGAATACGTATATATTTTTATAGCCATTTTGAAATCACATGCATATACCCTATTTACCTCAGTGTGTGACAGTGGAAATAATTTTGCAACTTATGATGTTCTTTTTTATTATGAACACAAGCGTAGCATAGCATACGTTTTTACAAACGACTAGATTTAATTTTATTATTGTAAATTTTTAATATTATGTGTAGGTATGTAAAATTTCATTGTCGCATTGGTGCTATGCTGTAGTGGCAATGTAAATATGTAATAAAATAAATGAATAAAAATTTGCTACTCCTGCTTTATGGATAATCCGCCACTGGCTGGGTACAGCGCATCTATCGTGCGGACAGGGCACTATGCAGATCCCATACTAAAAGGGGACGTCATCAACCCGTCTCACTAATGTCCACTGACGTCAAATAGACGCACCCCTATGATATGGAATATCCAATTCGCTCAGAAAAAGAACTGGATTATTGTTTATTTACCTCTTGGGTTCACGTCAAATACAACGTATTAACATGTTTTCGGTAGAATGTACATGAACCCTGTAAGGGTGCTGCAACATTCTGAGAGGTCTTAGGTATAAAAAAAGGTTAAAAGTTTCACATTATTCATGTCGTACTCATTAGTGACAACATCGTCTCAATCGAAACGAACTCATTGTTTCAAACCACTAACTATGCTAAAACATCGTAAATTCAGTTTCACCTGATTGCTTACATGTGACTTACAAATTTACATGCATTGCTGTGCGATTTGATTCGTGTTATCGCCTCTGCTAATCGCACAGTTACGTGTGCAATACAACGTTTTTATTTCATGGCTGTAATTTGGAAATCAAAACAATAATTAGTTTTCTCCGAATGATAGAACTTGGTAGTTATTTTCTCGTAGTTCTTACAAAGTTTAACACGTGTGAAGAGATCAGGTAGGTATATATTCCCAATCGAAATATACCTATTAGTTATCTGGTACCCATAACACAAGCTCTGCTTAGCTTGGGGCTAAATGATTTTGTGTGGAATTTATTTATTTTCGTCATTAATTTCTTCACTGACCCAAACAAAAATTATAAGAACGCTTTAATGCAAACGTGTATTAAAGCGTTTTTGTTTTGTAGTCTCAAAGCAGTTGGGATTTAAGAAGTTATATACTATTTATTAATAATTATATAAAAATATATTATTATACATACAATTAGACCGAGTTCTGTAGCATGGTCATGTCCCTATTCTATGCGAACTTGAACAACCAGTTGGCCTTCAAATATCGGATTATAGCTAAACATAGATAGACCTAACTTAGGTATTTATGTGTACTTATAGAATTATGTAAATTCTACTGATTAACTTATTTTGTACCTACCGAGGTGTGATGGCCGATAGTGCATTCTCTGTAGAACAGTAGTAGGTATTACTTGCTAGGTGTTTTGCACCGATTAATACTAATATTGTAAAGAGGAAATATTTGATTGATTGTTTGTATTGAATAGGCTCCGAAACTACTGGACCGATTCAAAAAGTTCTTTCATCATTAAAAAGCTTACTTTTCAGGGAGTGATAGGCTATATTTTATCCCGGAATTCCCACGGGAACAGGAACAACGCGGGTAAAACCGCCAGGCGCTGCCAATGTTTTAAAAATTTCATGTTTTTTGACCGTAGTTTTTTATTGTTTCAGATAAACTAGCCTAGCAGAAAGATGGCTCGCGTTTCAGTATTCAAGCCCCGTGGGGTCGCTACGTCTAGTCATAGGTTAAGCATGTGTATTGTAACGTTATTGTTATTAGGTGAGTATTTACATGTTCTTAGCATATCCTCCCGTTAGATCTCCATGTTGTGCAACTTCCTACGCACATTGGTTTTTGGTCAGCCATTCTGAAGGTACAATGTTTGTGAACAACGTACAATACAAAAATCCAAAATTTCCCTATTGGCATAGAGTTAAATGAATCGTCAGCATTTACAGGAAAAAGTAAATCTTAGTCAGTAATTTAGTTTTGCTTTAATGTTAACAGACATCGGATCTTGAGTTTCACCCGAGTATGGTGGTCAGTAGACCAGTTCGAGCAGTAAGCTTCCAGTTCCTCTAGCAATTTTGTCCAACCCGAGTATCTACTTATTTTTGACTTTGAATTATTTTATGCTAATTTGAATTCTATTTCTATTGTTATAGAATTTAATTCGTGTGCTTTTCTCCAGGTTTACCTACCGTACATTCCCAAAATAAGATCTACCTGGATACAACGGATCTGAGTCTGCTAGTCGAAGAAACGCATCTGCTCAATCTGATACAAATGTAAGTATCAAGTGGTTTTGCTCTACATGATGATATTAATTAGTATTCATGTTTCCTTGCACCCTGTATAATAGAATCCGCCAACTCAGCCCGTGGATTTCTTAGAAGAAAAAGACGATTAGGTCTCCCCTAATCGTATATGGAATAGAGGAATATACATTATACATAAGTCAGAGTACAAATAACAAACAAAATCAGCGTCCGATTCTTTAGCATGCTCGTTGTAGCTCTGTAGTTTAGAAGTTTGATGGTTATGATATGAGATTTAACGCATTCACTGCCCAGCTTGTGCGATCCGAAAGATTACTTGGCAATATATGCAAAAAATAAAATTTCCAATTTCCTTCTCTTCTTTTTTACACACACTCTTGTTTTACAAAATATTTCACAAATATTGTTTGCTTGTTTTTTTCAGCAAAACGAGTTTTAGTCATGAATTTATTAAAAAAAAATATTATTTTAATTATCTTTTTACATTTCAAAACAATAATAATAATGTAAATAAACACAAATACGAAGAAAACACGACACAATTCTCAAAAAAGGAAAAAAAAAACATTGATACCTATTCAAATTTCGTAGAACACGTTAACCCCCTTGATGCCTCGAATCGCCCCCTTTCAGCTTAGAACCCTTTCCGTGGCGCCCTGTACAGAGTGAACAGAAACACACAAACATTTTCCACAAAATTCTGCATAACTCTGCGATCTCGAACTCTACTTGTTTACCAACAATTAACTGCCTGTGTAAGTGAAATCAAAGATTTGATATACGAGAGGTAATGATATACCGGTCCTCAAAAGAATTTCTCACACCATCACAATAATAAACTAAAATAAACGACACCTTACTTGAAATTTGATCGAACTTCGTTGAAGTCGGCATTTAACATGAACAATACCTAATTAAACATACAAATTTAATGTTATTGTACCTAATGAACTAAGTCGTCATTCTATAACGTGTTTTATTATTATATTTTATAGTATATATTTTCAATTTATGAAATGGGTTCTGAATGGCAGTTGCTAATAATGCAGAGCTTCGTTTTTTTCCGTAGAAGGTCATAAACATAGGTATTTATTTTATTTTAACTTCAGTAGTTTACGTATTTGTACAATGTTTTGATACTATTTTATGTACCTAATCAAAAGTTTCTCTTGGATTTATCGTGATACTTCAATAATCTAGACAGTTTTACAAGTCCTTTAAAAGTCAATAAGAGTTTGATGATAATTGTATGAAGAGTAGCCCTAAAATCGGCTCAAGTTCCTAAAGCGTTAGGTTCCTGAGATATTCACAGATGAAAATAACAATTGCTCTAATTTCTTTTTTCATACGTATGTGAATATTTCGGAAACCTGACGCTTTAGGACATAAGGTATGTTGAATGACATTTTTTGATCGTATACTCGTCATCTATCCAAATAAATTAATACCGCTGTGAGTCACGAGTTTAGAAAAAAAAATATTAGTACCTACTAAAATCTCCAATCTTCCTTGCGGCGGCGTTCTATTAAAGCACCCTAGATTAGATTAAGTGTGAGTACGACTTTCTTATACACATTTACATTTAAATTCGTCCGTCGGGGAGTAGGTTCTCGAGTGGCGACCGCTATGCAAACGGATGTGGGAACTTTAGGCAGACTCGATGGACAGACGACATTGTAGCGGTCGCAGGGAGTTGATGAAAGGAGGCCGGCCAGGAGGCCTATTTTATTTCTTCAATACCTATTGCGAATTGCGTGTTTCACGATGGCTTACGTTAGTACTGTAATACTCCGAAATAGAGTACCAATATTCAAAAAAACTAAACGAAATACGCAATTGCGTATTTTGCAGATTAAAAATAGGCCTCCAAGACCGCTATTCATGACGTGGTTTGGGGGAGGCTCATGCTCAGTAATCGACGTAGACGAGCTGAGGATGATGGTCCATTATGAGATTATGCTAGAGGACAACTGTGTCCAGTACACAGATAATCCAGTATCATCTAGCCCCAAGCTAATCAGAGCTTGTGTTGTGGTGTCGAATCGTAATTTGAACATTTCTTTCCAGTGGCGAGTACAACACCACACTAACAGTTTCGGCAATAGTCCAACACCCGGATATAGTGCAGCTGGTCCCTCCAACAATGGACATCCCGGGATCGAATGAGCCGAATGCATCAGCGGAGTCCAAGTTTGAGATCTGCGCGTACGGCAAGAGTCCGGGACATTCGGAAGTGACGTTCAATGTCACACCGGCTGGTTATGCTAAGTAAGATACTGTTTATCTCTTTTACATATTCCTCTGTCCCTATATCTATAATCGACCAAACTAAGTTCGTGATACTTACAAAATAAACATCTCGGGTCGAATGATTATAATGCATCTGCGGATCCAAGGTTGAGATCAGTACGGCAGGAGTCCGGAACATTCCGATGTGATGTTCAATGTCACGCCGCCGGCTTTATGGTTATGCCAAGTAAGAGAATGTTTATCTCTCTTTTAAATATTGCTCTGTCCCTATAAATCATCTCTATAAATAGTCAAAGCTAAATTCATGATCCTTCTATAATAAACATCTCTGGGTCGAATGAGTGTAATACATCAGGGTATCCAAGTTTGAGATCAGTACGGCAAGAGTCCAAGGCATTCTGATGTGACATTGAAAGATACGCCGGCTGGTTATGCCATGTAATGTAAGACGCTTTCTTTCTTTCTTTTTAATATTCCTCTGCCCCTATAACTATAATCGTCAAAGCTAAGCTCGTGATCCTTCCATAGTTGACAGCACGGGGTCGAATGAGTGTCAGCAGA
Organism: Eupithecia tripunctaria; assembly: GCA_955876795.1. Lineage (NCBI taxonomy): Eukaryota > Metazoa > Arthropoda > Insecta > Lepidoptera > Geometridae > Eupithecia > Eupithecia tripunctaria. The sequence goes on from OY041604.1 coordinate 9,693,326, forward strand.
CAGATCAAAGTTTGAGATGAGTTTGTAAGCGTTTGGAACATTCTTAGGTGAAGCTTCATTCTGGTTTGCACGGAAAACCAGCGCTGCGGCAGGATTTTCTGCCATTTTTTGTTGGAGCTGTAATTGATTGTTTTTTATAATGTTTGAATAGTGCAACGATATAAAAAAAACTTTATTTACTTTTCGTTCGATGAGACACGGCTGGTTTTATGCAAAGTGGGGGACTACGTTTTGGTGTAAGATAATAAAATATTCTCTTAGAACGTCGTGTTTGGTTTAGTGTAGTTCTTATTTCTAATGTCATACTTGTACAATCAACAAGTTAAGACATTCTACCAATGTTTTATACCTTGCATTGATCAAAGGTTTAAACTAGACTTAGTAGTTTTTTGGTGGGAAAACACCTAAATTCGTTCCAGCCAGTGTCTATGGCTGCTTCCCACCAACCTCACTTCCTGGGCGACCCCGACTAGCTATAACTATTTATAAATGCTAATCAATGTTTAATTAATCAACTAATTTATTTATTTCCAGTGTCGACAACGTGTTCCTACGCATAACAGTAATGCATTCGAACCATATCAACATAATCTCATCTATAATGGGCTGGATCTACTTCGCCGCGTGGTCAGTTTCATTCTACCCTCAAATCTACATCAACTTCAAGAGGAAAAGCGTAGTCGGATTGAATTTCGACTTTGTCGCGTTGAATATCATGGGATTCACGTTGTACTCGCTTTTTAACTGCGGGTTATATTTCTCTTCGGTTATTCAGGTAAATCTACCGTCCCTCCATTTTATTATTTAGACGATATTATTAGACGATCTCTGTGGCGCGGTGGGCGAAGGTCTGCCTGCGACGCAGGAGGTTGCGGGTTCGATTCCTGCCTCGGGACAAATATGTGTACGATCTGCAGAAATTTGTTCAGGGCGTTCTGGATGTTTTTCTATGTATAATAAAAAATATCTATCTATGTAGTGTATTGTATTATGTATATCAGATATCTAGTACCCATAACACAAGCTCTGCTTAGCTTGGGGCTAGATAATGCTGTGTGAATTGTCCAGCATTATTTATATTTATTATTTACATTATCACCATTATTGTGATTTATTTATTTGTTTATTAAATTGCATCCAACATTACTTCTCACAACGCAAGTTAGTATCAAGTAATATGGGTTTTTAAATCTGGACGTCTCAGTGTGCATAATAGAATTTCAACAAATAACCATAGAAATTATATTTTTAAACTGGACCGACAAGGATGCTACTAAAATATATTGCTTATTAGCTGCGCCCCGCGGCTTCGCACGCGTTTTTCTTATGGAAACGTTGAAAGGTGATTTTTATCCCACGGGAACTGATTTATGGGATAAAAAGTAGCTTATATTTGATTCCAGGATTAGAATTACCTGTTTGCAAAATTTCAGCCAGATCCGTTCAGTAGTTTTGGAGTGAAGAGGTAACAAACATCCATCCATCCATACAAACTTTCGCATTTATAATATTAGTGTGATAGTGTGATACAGCTCGCAAACCCAGACCCAATCTTATTAGATTGAACGAACGTGCCTTCGAGATATTTTGTGGAACAAGAAATCCATCGCCAACTGCGTTACAGAGGTTGTCAAACTATCAATAAATGTAGTTTATATAAAATAAATAGAGTGGACATTTACAGAAGGTCAAGTTATAAAATTAAACACTGACAAGGATACTAAATTGATAATTTTGATTTCTGCCGCTTCGGTACGTTGACTAAAGTTAAAATACAAGTCGCATATTTTTCTCTTGCTACAAAGAACATGAAACGACCTATTACCCAGATCCCACCAATAAAAACAGGACCTGGGGAATGGGCCGTAAGCAATGAGCAAAAAGCCGTGGTGTTTGCAGAACACCTTGAGAAAATCTTTACCCCACATGAAGGTCAAGAAAATATATACGTCGACATGCCCGAAATTTGCTACGAAAATCTAGATATAAAGCTTGTTTCACCTAGAGAAGTCTGGAGCGAAATAAAACTAAAGATAAATGCAAAAAAATCTCCTGGGTTCGATCTAATCTCAGGAGCCATTCTGCACAACTTACCAAGAAAAGCCTTGGTTAAACTAACAAATCTTATTAACGCTGCGTTCAGACTAAAATATGTACCAGATCTTTGGAAAATTGCGGAAGTAATAATGATAGCAAAGCCAGGAAAACCACCACAGGAAGCAACATCTTACAGGCCAATTTCTCTGCTGCCTATTATATCAAAACTATTTGAAAAGCTGTTTCTAAAAAGGCTTAAGCCATTATTAGAAACTAAAAAACTTATCCCAGAACACCAATTTGGATTTAGAGAACGACACGCCACGGTGGATCAAGTCCACAGAATTACCACTCTGATCGAAAAAACTCTAGAAAATAAAGAAGTCTGCAATACAGTCTTCCTAGATGTCGCACAAGCTTTTGATAAAGTATGGCATGAAGGCCTAGTATTAAAGTTAAAGAGAATGCTACCCATAGAATACGTTGAAATAATTAAATCATATTTAGCAAATAGAGCCTTTAGAATAAGACAAGATGACTCTTACTCTGAAATAAAGGAAATAAAAGCAGGGGTGCCACAAGGAAGTGTATTGGGTCCGGTCCTTTACCTATTATACACTTGTGACCTCCCAGAACATGAAAACAACACTATCGCCACTTTTGCTGATGACACTGCCATAATAGCCACTGGAAGAAATCACGCAGAAGCCGCTGAAAAAGTCCAAGAGGCTGTGAATAATATACACAACTGGACAAAAACCTGGAGAATCAAACTAAATGAATCAAAATCTATTCATATAAATTTCACGAATAAAAGAGAAGACTATCATCCGGTATTCATCAACGGAGTCATAGTACCATATGCTAACACAGCAAAATACTTAGGTATGACCCTTGACGCCAAGCTACGCTGGAAAGCTCACGTCAAAACGAAAAAAGAAGAGCTAGAGATTCGCTACAAAAAGATGTATTGGCTAATTGGAAGAAATTCCACTCTAGCAGTACACAATAAAATTTTGTTACATAAACAAGTCCTTATGCCAATTTGGACCTATGGCATTCAGCTCTGGGGCTGTACCAAAAAGACAAATGTAGCAATCATACAAAGATTCCAGAATAAAGTACTAAGGGAAATCGTTAATGCTCCTTGGTACGTAAGAAATAGCGATCTTCATCGGGACCTCAAGATTGAATTCGCCGATAAAATAATACAAAAGTACGCAGAGGCTCATGAACAGAAGCTTCTTCATCATGTGAACGTCGAGGCTATCCAGCTCCTCGACAACACGGACATAGTGAGAAGGCTCAAAAGAACCAAACCTTTTGAGTTAGTGTAGTGTTAGTTAAAGTGTAAGTGCATAAGTGCTAATTTTAAAGAACACATGAACCAAGTGTCTTCCCCTTAAATAGAGACAATAAGAAAAGTGCCGATGGACACGTTCTTAGTGATATGTTTTTATAAAATTAAGTTGAAACAAAATTACCCATTAGCCAAATATATGGCTAGATTGTAATGTAATTCTAGTGTATTTAGATTATGTATGCTAGAAATTAATAAAAAAAAAAATATATATATATATTTTTCTCTTCTGTGCAGTTTCTCCCTTAATCTTAGATGGATAAAAAAGACTTCAGTCTTCCGCACAAAGACGGCTTGAATGAATCGAGGAAGTATAAAGGGCGGACTCAGTGCTGTGAGAGATCTCTTCCAACGACCTTATCCTTGATCATACTGTACGAGTAATTATTACGTTTCAGGGTGAATATTTCTCACGGCACCCGCGCGGGCACAACCCAGTCCAACTGAATGATGTGTTCTTCTCGCTGCACGCCGCCTTCGCGACTATCATCACGATTGCCCAGTGCTTTTTCTATGAGGTAAGCGAAATTTTGATACTAAACGGATATAAATAGGCCGTGTGGTGCGGCGGCATAGAATTTGCACCACCCCTACTCTTCCCGCGGGGTTCGTGAGAGGCGGCTAAGGAATATTTACCGGGGGCGGGGGCAGCAGCGCCTCCTACTGAGCGATTCTGTCACCAAACTGCGCCCATCGCCGATCCCCAACCCGCATGCCCAGCGAGAGTATTATGGGCATTATCCCTCATGAGATAAGAGCCAATAAAGGCGGTTATCAGGGGGAGGCTTGCGTCCAGCTGTGGACCAATATAGGATGAGGTTGAGGTTATCAAACCTTACAAAAATTACGTATGGGGTATGGCATAACAAAAAAAAACACATAAGTACTCATTATTTTTTAATCCTTTTATTTGTCTGCGGTAGTTTTGGTATCTTTTATTATTTTTTCCTTGTAGTATCTTTGGAGGCCCTCAAGTACCTATGTATAGTTTTCTTACAGACAATACACAAGCTCTGTTTATTTTGGTGGTAGATGATGCTGTGTGGATGGTCCAGACTCATATCTTATCATGTCCAGCATTATTATTTATTATCATAGTAAAGAAACCAGGTGAAAAAACATTAACGAAGGGAGGCCCATACACAGCTCTGGGTTGAAAAAAAAAGATGATGATGCTTCTTCCACTCACGTTGGTCCCTTACAACAACAAGACCAGCCTATAGCAGTCACTGCTGGTACCAATCATCATCAACAGCCTATATTAGTCCACTGCTGGACATAGGCCTCCTCTAATGAGCGCCATAGCGCCCTGTCTTCAGCTTGACGCATCCAGCATCTGCCTGCAGTCTTTCGCAGATCGTCATCCCTGCTGGTAACTAGGCCTCCCCCTAATATGCGCTTATTAGGGGGTAATACCATAATCCCCAAGCTGGGCATGCGGGTGCAGGTTCGCAGGGCACAGACTTTGTAGCCTCCTGAACTACGAGTATGTCCCTTAATCTTAGTCAAATATCACACAAACCTTTGTATATTTTTCAGCGCGACGACCAAAGAGTATCAATGACTGGACGCGGTATTCTGGCGGTGTTTACGGGCGTTGTCATAGTAACCGCCAGTCTCGGCGCCGCGGGCATTGTAGCCTGGTTAGACTTTCTCTACTGCTGCAGTTATATTAAACTGTGCATCACGCTCATCAAGTACTTGCCTCAGGTACGTTTGGTAGAATAGAGAAAAATTACAACGCATCGTCGTACATTGCGTAAATTATTGGAGTTGAAGGAATGAATTTTAAACATATTACGCATTCGATGACAAAGTCTATGATGTCTCTCTAGATAACAATCCCCGTGTAGGTCCACTGGTCGTAAGCCATTTACAGAGGAATATTTACCATGATTTGAATTAACCATTCCAATATTTCGGCACAGTTTCATGCGTCATGGTCACGAAATAACTCTAGTAAACTAATACTAAAATAACTCTAGTAACTAAATAACGAAGTCACTGCGAGTGAGTTTTAGTTCCAGATATATCCGGTTGTAAATGTCTTTAGTGTTAATAACCACGATGGATTCAGAAGTTTTAACAAATAAAAATCCTCAATTCTCAACGTTTATAAAAAGCCTTTTTAAACTTTGGAATGGAATAGAAAACAAGTATCATAGAAAGCGACGCATGCGTTGTTCATGCGTTTCCACTAGAGAGTAGATGTTTAAGTGCTAGTTACTTTAGCGATGAAATGCATCAAACGTATCGTATTGACTTACCGAAGGTCATAATGATGAGATACTCATGGTTGGAATTAACACATTTCCATTGTTTATCTGCGTACCACAACTATCTATAAAAAGGCGCAATAAATCTCTAAGTATGGGATGGTGTCAGTATAATCCTTTACACGACTGAATATATTAATATCTGTAGCGATCATCGCGCAATAGAATGTAACAAAATAGACTGATTGATGATGTCTTCCAAACGTCTAACAAACTGACGTATTGCGTACCACAACTATCTATAAAAAGGCGCAATAAATCTCTAAGTATGGGATGGTGTCAGTATAATCCTTTACACGACTGAATATATTAATATCTGTAGCGATCATCGCGCAATAGAATGTAACAAAATAGACTGATTGATGATGTCTTCCAAACGTCTAACAAACTGACGTATTTTAGTTTTTCTATTGTACCCTACGCAACAATTTCCGTACTAGGCCTACAGGACATATTATAGTACACAAGTGCACTGTATTGCCTCACTCTCATAATCCAATGGGACGACAGAACGACACGACGGGGAGAGGTCGGATGCAGGACCAACGGCTTAACGTGTCTTTCTAGCCCAGCAATTTCCTGAGGCCGGGCTGCTATTGTGAATTGTATTTGCCATTGGGGTTTTTGAGACTGATGAGTAATTTTCATGAGAAAAATGAGACCAACGAATGTCTGCCGCCAGTTTATTGATGCAAATGTCCGAAAGTCCGGGAACAGCAAAACGTACACTATTTATTCTACAAATGTGCTTATTGATCAAACAAAAATGTGTCTTATTTCCAGGCGTACATGAACTATAAGCGTAAATCCACCGTTGGCTGGTCAATCGGCAACATCTTCCTAGATTTCATCGGCGGATTCCTCTCCATCCTACAAATGATGCTAAACGCGTACAACTTCGACGACTGGGCGAGTTTCTTTGGAGACGCGACGAAGTTCGGACTGGGCGCGTTCAGCTTGATCTTTGATATATTCTTCATGCTGCAGCATTATGTGTTCTACAGGTATGTATTTTGGTGTTATAGTGCCGTGAGTGGGCGTGCAACGACTATTTTGCTTAATCAGTGGCATAGTAAATTAATGTTATTTTTTAACCGACTTCAGAAAAAGGAGGAAGTTCTCAATTCGACTGTTTTTTTTATGTTTGTTACCTCAGAACTTTGACTGGGTGGTCCGATTTTCATGATTCTTTTTTATATGAAAGCTGGTGCTTTCCGTGTGGTCCCATTTTAATTTGTACAGTAACTAATCAGTTCTGACAATGGGATCCATGAAAATCCATGAAAAAGTTATAAAAATTGAAGTCAGTTTATAGTTTTTTAAAACAAAATCAATTATTAACATCTTAACCCCGAAAAATGTGTCTATTCAGATGTCGCAAAAACTAGACTAAACTAATTTGACATGACTAAAAATGATGCTATGGTTTTTATTCTGATCGTTATGACAGGGACGGCGACAATTTTATTCGAGTGTTATATATTACTAGCTGTGCCCCGCGGCTTCGCACGCATTGTTCCTATGGAAACGTTTAAAGGTTGATTTTTATCCCACGGGAACAGATTTACGGGATAAAAAGTAGCCTATGTTTTATTCCAGTATTAGAATTACCTGTATACAAAATTTCATCCCGATCCGTACAGTAGTTTTGGCGTGAAGAGGTAACAAACATCCATCCATTCATACATCCATACATCCATACTAACTTTCGCATTTATTATATTAGTGTGATAGTGTGAAGTGTTATTTTTTATATAAATTATAATGTACTGTTTGTATAATTATTTTATGGCATCTTTCGTGTCTGTAACTATTCTATACTAAATACTTATTCGTGTCAAATTAGTTTAGTTTTGGCAACATCTTAATTGACACCATTGGTTTGAATTGACTTCTTTGTTGTTGAAAAGGTTTGCTACTTTTCTGCCAGCGTCCGGTTTATGGAAATTACATATGATTTTACTTTGATGTATCATGATGACATGATGAACGGTCTTGGTAAAGATACTTATCAACCAAAAAATCTCATCAAAATCTGTTCTCTCTTTGAGAGCTACACACGGACACACTGGAAACTTATATTTATAACACTTGGAAGTTTTTTACATCTTCACTATGTAATGCCACAAACAGAAAGAAAATAGTTCGTTTGTATGTTCGCTGAAAACGGCTTTACGGTTCTATGTGGTTTCCTAACATAGAAAATAAACGTTTTCTATTAATGTTTATATCTCTACGTTTTACTGTTCATTGGTCAGTGACTTTTTTGTTGCAAAACTGTAAAAGAAAACTCTTTTCTCAGTCTCTTTTGCTTTTATGATTTGCGTGAAAACTCCTGAAGACCGAGTACACAGCTTCGTCTCTTTCTATCGTTACAAAACCTCGTTCTAACGAGCGAGACGTTCTACAATCGTAATTCAATACAACACTCATACCGTGCGATCATTTTGGGCTATAGAAAGAGATGCAGCTATACAAACATTGTTCTGTGCTATTTTCCCAACTTTTTAATATAAGTGCTTTCATCTGGGTTTGGTGCTTACTAACATAGCTATAAACAGACATTGACACTAAAACACTACTTCACTAGTGGAACTAGAAGATTGAAACACCTTAAATGATGGATTTAAAGAAGAAAGAACCTTACTTTCATGTGCAAGAGGTGCTTTTTGGAACCAAGATGAAGAGATATAATCTACCCATCAAAAACTGCTCTCAATAATGCTCAAAAGAAACCCAAGGCTTTGGACATGACATGACTCATCCCATGAACTAAAGAGTACATAAACATATTTCTTAGATGAGAACAGAAATACAATCATATCTTGGTACTGCAAATCTCCGAGATTCCGTCATCATTAAACTCCTAAATGAATTCCGATAGAAATCAATGTATTAATCGAATATCAATCGATCGAGGCAACGTCTACCCAGGAGAGAAGATTACAGAGAGCCATCTATCTCATTTTATGAGTTTCTCCAACATGATTTGGAATGCTGAGAGTTCACTCAATGAAGGATCATTATAATTTAGTTGGAACATGGCAAACTTGTTCAAAAATACGAACCTACACATTATTACAAATAATCTCATCATTATCAGCGATCATGTGGGGCTTTATTAAACGCATTTGGGATTTTTTATCGAAACTTGCAAGAGGCAAAGATGTCATTGAAACTGACTTATTTGAGTGACAACGCAAGCTATTGAGTTTTGATTATGACTTGTGGCTATTGGCGTCATCATGAACCTAGAAATGGTCATATAGCAGGAACCCTAAGGCCGAAATCAAGACGAAATAATAAAGCATATTTCGAGAAAAAAAACACTGCATGCATGACATCAAATATATTTTGCTATTCATTTCCCTTTGAATTCATCTTTCTGTTTGAATTGTGAATTCAATACATTCCGAATATCAAAAAATATTTTCTTCATCACAAATCATTGGGGGCTTCAAATCTATCCAGCTTACGGAACACAAATCAAGATGGCCGACTTGCGGGTTTTCGCGGCTAAAGCGTATACTATCTAAAGAAATATTGTGGTTAAATTTTCAGAGAGGGCAATGATTTTGTGATGGTTAAGAGTAGTGACGAGTCGGATTTGGGCAGTGGGAGCGAATTCTATTTGGTGGCTCACGAGTGGTATGTACAGGCTGTTAACACCCCTTGTGTGTGATTTCCTACTATTAAGTTAGTGTAAAAACTATGGGGTGGCGAAACTATTTCTTTTTTTTTTCACTGGTATTTTATTTTTGGCTGTTGTTATAAATATTAGGAACGTTTGATTGTTTTTGACGGAGCGTTTGAATTGTAGCTACAGTTTGTTTGACAAATTAGTATATCATTGGATAAAATTGATGGACCCTCTAAAATGTATAATTATTAAAAGTAACATTAGATTCGCCACTTCTCTATCTCTTTGGACTTAAAGTTCAATTTCTAACAACAATTCTGTTTTAGGAATGCCGAGGGTAAGAATAAATACAATGTGGACGGCAAGGCGTGATGAAAACTCAAGATCTTTCTGTAGTTTAATATCTAGTTTAAGTCCAATGCCATAAGGTTCAGTTTGACCGGAATGTGTAGTGTTGAATTTGTATTAATTTTAATAATTTTATTGAATTCAAAGAGGAACGATACTGAAATCCGCCTAAAATGGTTAATTTGTGTCTGAAATTGAATTCCTCTAAGCCTAGAAGAACTATCAAAAAAAAATGTGCGCTCTTTCAGTATTTTTCTCTATGGTTTTCAGCATTTTTTGACAGTCTGAGGTATTGTCTGTTGTCTGCCATACTCTGAGACTGTTTCTTATATAGTTATAGAAAATACAAACCTGGCAAAATATATCATACATGTTTATGATGATTTATTTTACATCATAAACATGGAGGCTTCCTCAAACTTCGCAAATGTGATGTTTTTTACAGTAACACGGAACTTACCATTTTATTTATAAATAATTGATTCTTTAAACTGATTAATGCATTACAACGCATTTTATTAGACTAGCAAGACTTAAATTCTACTATTTTATTTTCATATTATTTATTTTGGCTCAGCCTAAAGTTTATAGACCTAAGAAATTCAATGAAGTTAGGTATTTTATTCTACAGTAAGGTGATTCTATTTAAAATTTTACTTTAAAGTACAATGTTAATAAATACCCAAAGATTTAAATCATAAGATACGCCATTGAGATCTAAAACTGTGGCATTTTCGCCGACGAACGCACACTATGAATGAGTAGATGAAATTAGTGTTTTTGTCAATAAAACTTATAACGGTTTATTGAAAAAAAAAACACTAATAACAGTAAAGTTAATAACAGATAATAACATTTGTTGCTATTGCTTTTATTGTCCAATCACATAGCACCAACTTTTGTGAACAAGCACACCGCAAAAACACAATTCTCTGATTCGAAATGATTAAGTAAATGAAACTAAACAATGTAACAATCGATGTCGAAAGCGATAATAGAAATGTACAAAAATGTATGGGTTTGACATATGCCTTAGATTTGTTACGTGATCTGTTTCGAATTTTTCCCTACAAATCTCTCAATTGTTTTCGATTCGCTTCATAGCGAATGCCGGTTGGCTAGGCTCTCTGTTCAGTTTGGGCAACAAACATGGCTCGGTCTTACTACGAAAAGGGCCTATCTAACGATTTAAATCTTTGTTAATACCTATATAATTCTGTCAAATTTTGAGTCCTTGTTCATCATAAAAGAATCACCCTGCTTCAAAATTATATTTTTTTGTATCAAATTATTGATTTGAAAACTATCTGTGATGAACGACACATTTTATATTAAAATGTGCAAAAATTGTTTAAATGCCTTTTTGATTGACACATCCTTCTGTGCTAAAAATATCCATTCCTATCCTATCTCGGAGTATTTTTTAAGCAATTTGGTTTTTATTGATAAGCCTTTTTATACTAGAGCCAAATCCGATGTGAAATGTTTTTAAACAAACCGTACGCATAGGCGTTATCTAAAATTCACTGTATTAATATAATATCCAAAGATATTGAAATCTATCCTTCAGTAGATAATGCTAACAATTTTATCTGAAACTGGACGCCAAACATTAGAATTTTGTTTTTTTTGTTATGTATGTGTAACTTACAAACATTTAACATTTAATTTGGCTGGAGTATAGAGATGTGTTACAACGAGTACCTAACAAGTCCTACTATTTTCTTGGCTTATCTGACGGTACGGTGAACACATGTAGATTAAGTTTTTTGATTTATGGTATTAATAAATGGATCTTGGCTTTGCTGTGTTTCATTTCACTGACCTTAGTTAACCAATGAATTAGGTAGGTGAGTGAATTAACAACTCTTTGATTTGATAATTGCAGTAGCAAGACATAATTTAAAACCACCATAAAACTATTAAAGTAGTTATTATCAGAGGTCCTATACAGCTAAACTGATTGCTTTACTGTGGCATCGTCATTGAGTGACACATTTTCGCATTTTAACTTAGATAAAACAACCTTCAGATTTAGGCTGCATTATGAGAGCTTCCTCCGTAATAGATCAATGCTTGAGTGACATTTATGCCATAGAAAAGCGTTATTGCAGCTTAGATCGATGACTGAGTAAGCTTTCATAATACGGCCCATAAAGACGTAACACCATTCTATCAATCTCTAATCGTCTCAAGATAAAACGGAATAGTATGTTAGAAACTAGAGTTTATTTCATCATACCTCAACAGCCTGGTATAAGTCTATTGCTGGACGCTGGCCTCTGCCTGATAAGCGTCTTATTGGCGACTACTAACTATTAATATTTATATAATGAGAATGCCCACAATCCCCACGCTGGGCATGCGGGTTGGGATCGCAGTTTGGTGACAGAATTGTTCGGCAGGACTGCCCGCCCCCGGTGGATATCCCTTAGTCTCTCTTAAGACACCCACGGGAAGAGATAGGGGGTGCAAATTTTATGCCAGTACCACACAGCGTATCTTTCATTATAGTCATAATCATTTTATAGCATGATCTCATAGGATTCTACGTGACGATTCTGCGACAACACCTACATATGTTATAGTAAAGCGGTTAGTTTTTTTATTTGATTTAGTCATATCGAGGAATCATGAAAATGAGAAAACGTTTAATTTGATCTGGGGTACTCTGAAAGGAAAATCTTCGTAGTTTCTTTTATCTTAATGTCGCTCTCATAAGATTAGCGTTTGCCCGAAAACTAATCAGAAACATCGATTTCGTTTCTACTTGTACCTACGGGCCCTGATGATTGAGTTAGGATAGGAGCAAATACCTAGATAGGTCTATTCTATTCCCAGCTGTGAGTGAAATTTTAAATTAAATTATTATAAATATTTATAAGACCATCGATAGATATCGATGGTTATGTATACAGTCGGTGTTAAATATGTATGTAGTTGGGAATGGAGTGGAAAAATATTTATATATCTGTAGGCAGGCAGATGCTGGATACCACCTATATGATCACAGCTTTTTTTTATCGGTAACACTACGCCACTATCCGGACGAACTGGGCGAGATTTCACATTTATGTTTTTAATCTGATAATGTTATTTCAATGAAAACAATAAATGCCATTTTTTTCTATGAAAACTTGACGTACAATATCAGATCTTTGGTGTACCACACGTACCTATTTCGTATAAAAATTCATATGAATACAGTTAAAGGTCATCTAGAAAGCGAGCCTAGTTTTTTAGGTACAAGCTGAAACATGATACACTACCTAACTAATAAACGACCTTCTAGTTTTGTAGGAAAACTTGACCTATTTTATTTTAGACGTACAATTTAGTAACTAAAACGTAAAAATAAATCATGTATAAAAACTATTGATTCAGACCGTGGTACTGGTATCCCTAGCTAGCAGTACCACGGTCTGAAATAGTCTGAATCAATAGCATCACACCACAAACCGCCTTAATTTTGAGAAAGCTGACTGCTGCTGAATAACAAATATTGTATTGTAAGTATCAAAAGTGATCCCGGGAGGAGCAAAGCGGACCGGCCGGCGGCCTGATGGTCAGATGATATCCTCAGGGTGGTCGGAAGACTGGGCGTGCACACAGGACCGAGAGGTGGCGCTTATAAGAGGAGATTTAGAGCGAGTACAGATTAGGCCACTGCTTGGCTATAATATTATAGCCAAACAGTGGCCTATAAACATATATTGTATATATATAAACATTAGGCATTTTTTGACGCGCACTTTGGCAACGCGCGTTTTAAAAACCATGCATTTACAAGCATTCTGAACAATATCTGACGAGCGCGATTAAATAGGAGCGCGTTTGTGTGAGTAGGTACGGATGTAACGGACTAGATGGTTTGGCTGGTGAAAAGCCTAATATTAGTAATATAGGCACCTTAAACCTGAACCTGACATGATTATGATCAAGTGACATTGAGGCTCAATTCTCACTGGGATGTCAGCGACGCGACCATTTCGAACTTTTTAAACGATATTGGTGTTACTAATTTGTATGCCATAATATATATACGTAGTATTATTATATTTTCTCTGATATTGATAAACATAAAATTATTTGAGACCAGTTTGACACCTAAAGTGCTCGCTGTGTCGACGCTGGCAGCTGCCGTTCGGTGTGAATTGAGCCTAAGTCAGGTTTATACTTAGCAATACGTCTTACAGAGTTTTTACCAAGGATTCCCAGCAATGACAAACTAGGAAGAATTGTTATATTATTTGTATCATATTTTCATACAAACTTTCATAATAAATGAAATAGTCCGAAACGAACGTTCTACCTAGAATGTTTGCAACCGGGGCTGTGCGCTTGGTGCCAAATCACTAGGCTCTAGGCGCTAGGTAAGCCGCCTGGCAGTGCGTATATAGCCTAAACCACAGCCTGAATAAAACCTCCTAAGCTACCATCAAAGCAATCAGCTAACCTAGCCTTCGATCCTGCAGTGCGGCCGACCTGTCCAGCATATCCGATGCTACCACAAGGCCGAACATTGTAGAACATGTCCCAGGGTTGCTGATGCAGTTCGACACTTGACACTAATTGATCCTGATTGATTTGGCTAAGTGTGCGCCTGTCTCACAAACCAGAGGGTCTAGCCAATTCACACAAATTCACTATCAAGCGAATTGAAAACAATTGAAAGATTCACAGGGGAAAATTTGAAACAGTTCACGTGACATATCTAAGACATAATAATATGTCACACCCATACATTTTTGGACTTTTGACATTGTCTAGGCCCTCAAGTTTTACGCACTTATCTTATGTAAATGGTCCTTCCATCATCGAAACTGAGTCTCGATAAATTATCTATTCAGTTTAGAGTTCCGTCCCCAAAGAGTGCCAACGGGACCCTATTATTAAGCTGTCTGTCTATCAATCTGTCAACGGGCTATATCTTATGAATCAAAATTCAATATAATGTAACATAAGTTATGTGACGTCTAGATAACCTAATAAATCAAAAATAACTTAAGGTGCGGTGATAGGTCTCACACAAGTGTCACTACTACCTGTGGTCACTACCTAATTGTGAACACCTTAATCAAGCTTGTGTACCTACAATGGACAAAATGCGCGTTAAGGCGGTTGTATGCCGACACCTATTTTATCTTATTATTACGTTTTTCAGCCGCACACATTATATTTTCTTTGCTGAACATGGCTGCCGCAAACGGGGTTTTTGGCAGGCAGATAAGCGATTGCAGTAGAGGTGTTAAAAATATACAGAGGGATAAACTTTCTTCCTTTGGTAGGTTACCTTGGTCAGTTCTTACGACATCTACGACTAAGTTGGAAGCGGCTATACTTAGTTAGGTACGACGCGAACGCCACCGCCATGGGCACTCTATGTGATACGAAACCAATTTCTTATTGACTCGTTTCTTTCCAGTGGCGCCCCCTATATCCTGCTGCCTGGAGTGGTTTCACCGGAGGAAGAAGAAAGGGAAGAAAACGATACACCTGAAACCCCTTATACCTAGCCCAATAATGAATACCGAAAACCCTATCTGAAAACATGATGATAAAGGTGATATAATGTAGGTACTGCTAGTTTCTACCGTCCAGAACTAAGAAAAAAACAACAAAAGTAACTTACGAATGAAGGTACTCTATTCTGCATAAATATTACAGTTTAGTGCGCCAATTAACCGTTACGTGTTGAATTGAGATTTTTGTGTAACCATAGATTATGATGATATCCTCCTAGCCGATTCGACCACGGTGGCCGTCAACGAAGACTAGCCATGTGCGTAGAACGGATTATAGTGCACAAGTGTATGCGCAAACAGATGCACTGTCTCTTTCCTCGTTCCCCCAATCCGATGGGACGGTAGACTGTACCGACCAGGGAGAGGTCAGGCGCTGGATCACTTTCCGAGGCACAGGGAGAACACTGACAATTTCCCGACTTAAAGCTGTCATAGATTAATGAAAAAACTAGTGGCTTTATGTGGTCCATAGTGTTACGTGTCATCTACGAGTCTATGGATTAACGCACGAGAAGTCAAGACAACGTACCTAGATGTTTCGTGAAATTTCTTCTAAAAATACAATAATTTCTATCATCAGCTTTCTAAAACACGTTCTTTAAATCGGGACGAACATAAATTGATCTAATTTAGTGGACAGAACTAAAACAGAGACATTGTGCAACGCAGAAACGCATGAAAGAGACATTTCAAAATCTTACGTTTTAACAACGAAAAGAGAAAGTAGGAAGTTAGAGAAATTGAAGCATTACTGCTTTGATATTACGGTTTCAAATCGAATGCAATATAGATATACCTGCTTCAATGAAAGAGTTTGGTTGTCGTAATAATTTAGTGGATTATTTTCAGCTTTTAAAAAAGGCAAATGTTGTGATAAAATCGTTTCAACGAAATTAACATAAGTAAAGTGAAAAGTGGAATCTCAGTGTGTAACAAGAGTTTTGAACTTGTGATTGAAAAAACATTTGAAAACACGGTGTAAAGTGATGTGAAAATATTTCAATGACACTTGAAGTGAATATGTGACATAAATACTTATAATTTTAATTTGTATACGGCGATATAACTTATAAGGCGATATCCTGAGGCGCACTAGCGCCTCCGCCTATTTTATCATATTATTCCGTTGAAGAAAGGAATTCTCCAAAAATTAGAGGCCAGTTTACGATACCTACCATAAGCTTTCTTTTAATACCTCTTTAATCGTTTTTATACATATGTACTTATAGTTTAGGAGATGCGAAAACAGAGTTAGGTGGTCACCAAGTGCAACTTCGCATCTCCTGGCCGCCATCAACTTGGCGGCGCTAGTTTAAGTCGGGGTACCACCTTAAGGCACTGTTTTATGGCAATAAGTTGTATAATTTAGCATACTAAAATGGTCGATGGCTACAGTACAATACAATACCGTCTACCTAAAACATGGCTATGTGCAACTAATAGTTAATAAGACGTAGCATTTGCTTTAGAGTTGAATGAAATTTATGCTATTTTATTTCCAACCTAAGGTTATCTAATAAAAGACACCACCTTTATCGAAGAGTTTGCTGCACTTCAACGAGATGCAAAGCAAAGTATAACCGGCGTACTTACAGAATAGGATTGGCATGACGTCATTTGTCATACTGTCCCGTTTAGATCGATAAACTGAGCAACACAGCACGAGAGATAGCATTCTGAATCACATTCTATAAGTACCTGCATGTTATACAGGCTGTTCGGCACTGAGGCACCCAGTAAACAAATGACACATAATTGTTACACATAAGTGCAGGAGGAACCAAAGTGCAATAGCTTGGCAGCTTTTTATCCCTGAAAAGCCGCTTGGCAATTTATAAGATATTTTTTAGTTGTTATGTAACTTTTTTGTGCGAAATACTATTGAACTTGGTTCCACCTACCTCCAGTTACATAAAGGCACACGGTCTGTATACTGGTAGAATCATCCGCTCGAAAATAAAGTCATGGCTAATCAAAATATTACTACTTTTTATGTGCATGTTAATTTAATAAAGCCGATAGTGTTTTAATTATCGAGGAAAATTCGTGATGTTTGTTGAAGATAAAAGTGGTAAGTTTTTCTAATATGGTAATCAAATATTATGCATTCGTTCAAAATTATGTACTCGATAGTGCCTTTTGTTTTATGTTAGCTTTATTAATACTAATTACTAATCTTCATAATAACTCACTAATCTTATTTATCGTACCTATACATAAGTATTAGTTAAATATGGGTTAAACCAGTTATCTTGTGAAATAAAATCATTTCAGCTCCGATCAGACCGATCGGAGCTGATTTTAATGTTCTCATTTATTTAAATAGATAATTAGTTTAGTTTGGTATATAAGTTAAAACTGTTTAGTTTTTTATAATTTTTGTTTTTCTTCTGTTACTTAGTTGGAGCGACATAATCGCAATGTGATTAAGCTCTTTAAATAAAGATAAAAAAAAAAAACTATTATCGCAAATAAAATACCTAATTGATAAGAAACTGCGTTTTTTTTATCTCCAGTCCGTCAAACATTTGGTTCAAAATGAAGGTTAGTAGGTATACCGATATAGTAAAGACGTGATAAATAAAATCGGTCAATAACCTTTCTTTAGGTATTTATTTTTTAGTTGTTTTGATCTTAAATTTCAATATGCGGCTTCCAAAAATAGAAATGATTTAAGGTTTAAAAACTTATTTTGTATTCAAAGTCTAATTTAAAGTGTAGCATAGTTTAGTCTAGTAATATAGTTTTGCTAAAAGTCTATGGCTTAGTCATGAAATCGGCCATTAAGTTTTTGTAGAAAAATAGTCAAAAAAAAAACAACTAGCTTCTGCCCGCGACTTCAGGCTCGTTTTCTTGGATGATAGTATTATATCGTATATTATGTCTACAGACATCTTTGCATTTTTTTCTTAGTTTAGTGTGAAGAGGTAACAAACATCCACACTTCTTACAATCCTACTTTACACTTTTGAAGATGAACGCAGGCGCGAACTCGATACCAAACGCGATCAACTTAAAAACAAACCGCCAGCAAATATTTATTATAACTTTTCGAATGGTGTACTGACGTGTACAATATGTGCACGCACATTTAAAGCCAAAATTAGCTACGCCAGTCATCTCAGGGCGCACCAGAAAACATAAAAAATAAATAAAAAATAAATAAATAAAAAGTAAAAAAAAGTGTGCAGAAATAATGTCGCCGTAGCCGAAATCGGCAAGGAGGACATCATCATCATCATCATCATCAATATTATAAACGTGAAAGTTTGAATGTGTGGATGTTTGTTACTCTCTCACGCAAAAACTACTGAACGGACCAGGCATAAATTTCGAAAATAGGTAATTTTAATGCTGAAATCAAACAAAGGCTTCTTTTTATCGCATTAATCAGTTTCCGTGGGATAGAAATCACCATTCAACATTTCCATAGAAATAATGCGTGCGATGCCGCAGCCAGATACTAGTCTATATCTATACCTACATACATCTACACTTTCACATGTACCTACATATATGTATGTATAGTAAGTGGTAAGCAGAGTTTACACGGCGAATGAGCGTGAATTTTACTCGCTCATTCCGATCGACTATTTCTCTGCTCTCTCAGTCCTTTCCGCTGGACCATTTGTTGGTGGAATTACAAGTACCTACCTATACCGTGTCCATTTTGAATGAGGCATAAACGTATACAAACCGCCCATACTTAACCTAAAATTCACTTTGTTGGCGCGTCCTTTTATACGTAATTTACATTACTTGTCGATTTTAGATCCTCCCTTCAATAAAAATTGCTTACAATTATATCTGAAACTCGACGCCAAGCAAGTGAGTTTTTGTTATTTGTATCGTGGTTTATTTACTAAAATGGTCCATGCTGGATGGATAAACCATAGTAAAATGGCACCGTTCCGGTGGAAAACCAGCTTTAGTGTGATAGTATACCTAGGTGGTCATAAAGAAATAAACAGAACTCATGTTTTCGCTGGAAGATACACAAACAGCGTCAGATAACGAAAAATGCTATTATTTACAATGTACTTTATGAATTACAATAATATTCTAGTGTAAAGTGTAACATCACGAGGGCGTATTGTCACAAACAGGACAGTAAAGATAAGCTAATTATTCAGTCATATGACTGGGTGTCATATCATATGGTTAATGCAATCGAAATTATGTGCAATGCAATTTCTAGATTTGGTACATAGTACTAGTTTTTACCCGACTACCAACGTAGGAGGGTTATGTTATGAGGTTAGCACTCTATGTTTGTTTGTATGTATCTAGCCGATTTTTATGTTCCCACGTTGCACTGTGGTGAACGGCTTAGTCGGGTTTTAGTGTATTTTATCTTGTTACTATCGACTTCTGATCTAGATTTGTTTTACGTGAGAAGGGACATATGCCTGGGTGTCATACATAATTGATATGGCTAATAAAAAAAACTAAATTGTGCAATACAAATTTTTATTTTCGTATACCTTACTAGTTTTTTAGGGTTCCGTACCTGGAAAGGAAAAACGAAACCCTTATAGAATCACTTTGCTGTCCGTCCGTCCGTATGTCTGTCTGTCAAAACCCTATTTCACAAGTACGCGTGGAGGTATCATGCTGGAATTTATATCATATACCTACTCAGGTCTACTGTCCCGGAGCTTTGAAAAAATTAAACTTCTAAGATCACGCAAGATTACGCAATCAAATGATACAGCCGTTTATGCAGCAAATTTTCGACACTCGCAAGACATCAAAATCCGAGAAGTCCCGTGAACTCAGAACCTTAAAATTTGGTACGAAGCACAGATAAAGGAAAAATTGCGAAAACCGTAATTTTTTAGTAACATCATATAATAAAATTATTTATCGGATTTATGCCTTTTCGAAATCGTGCATTGTAATATCTGCTTTTTGTGTTTACCACTAAGTTTTAGTAGTTTCGATCATGGATTTCATTCGACACTTCTTTTACGTGCTCTTTGGAAAAGGATAGCAAGAAGCTTTTTAAAGCTTCACTCCAACATTTAAAATGTAAAGCTAACGCATGTTAAAAGCAGTAAAACACCGATTTTTAACTAATTTATTATGTAGTTCAAATCAATTTGGAAGAATTTACCTATACAACAAACTCCATGTACAATGTTTGTGAACAAACTGCCCGTTGAGCTTAACTCGTGAAAAATCAATGAAGAATAATTAAATAACACCAGGGGGTTTGCACTATAGTTACATAATACTCAGATTGTTTTACCGCCTCCAAAATAGAATTACTTTTTCTGACGTGTTCTCGTATCTTATTCAAATAGATACCTGCTTTGATGCACTGATATTGAGCGGGTTTTACATTGTCTGTTTGAGTTCATGTCAAGATATGTTTTCTACTTCTGACCTGAATGTCCCCAAGGATCAATGATCTTTCCAGAGACAAATAAAATAAAGGTTATAAGGTCTTCGCTAACGTTTTAAATACCTACCGTATTGTGAAATCTTGCTCAGTCATAGATCTATGCTTGAGTGACGTTAGTGCCAAAGAAAAGTGTTACCTACTCATAGATCAATGACTGAGCATCGAGCAAGCTTTCATAATACAACCCTAAAAGTACCTATCAGAGTTGTAAAAAGTTGTGCATTTATTTCATACCGCTAAGGTTTAACATTCGCTGCCTGTTTCTGTTTAAAACCTAAATCTGGGTCAAGAAAATTGTGAATAGGTGTCCTCTAGACCTTCGTAATAAATGGTCAGCTACATTGTCAATTCATGCCTCCCCTAATGAGCGCCATAAAACCCTGTCTTCAGCTTGAGGTATCCAGCATCTGCCTAAAGTCTTTCGCAGATCGTCGTACGGATACATCTGACAGAGAACCAAAGTTGTCGACATAACTCAAAGAATTAGGAAGCTACTTCAGCTTCCTAATTCTTTGAGTTAATTATAACTATGCTGGGGGTCTCTCTGAAGGACAGTATTCGTACGGATACATCTGACAGAGAACCAAAGTTGTCGACATAACTCAAAGAATTAGGAAGCTGAAGTAGCTTCCTAATTCTTCGTCAGATGTATCCGTACGAATACTGTCCTTCAGAGAGACCCCCAGCATAGTTATTTCTATAGCTCGCTGAGCGACTTTGAGCTGGTGGACCAGCCCTACCGTGACTGTCGCCTGGACGTACGATTATCAGGTGAGATTGTAGTCGAAACTCAACCTCAACCTCAACAGCATGTATTAGTCCACGGCTGGACGCAGGCCTCCCCCTGATAAGCGCCTTGTTGGCGTTTATTTAATGGGAGGTAATGCCCATAATCCCCACGCTAGGCAAGCGGGTTGGAGATCGCAGTTCGGTGGTAGAATTGTACCGCAGGGGGTGCTGCTGACGGCCCCCGGTAGATATCCCTTAGTCACCTCTTCCGACACTCACGGGAAGAGATGGGCCGGTGCAGATTCTAAGCCACACAGCTAGTAGGAACTAATTACGATAAAAAAATCGAAATACTAAATTTTATTATTTAAACTATCGTAGTTTGACGTATTCATTACGGATGTAAGCGGGCTTACCACGAACCTTATTTGGTTTAAACAAACGTTGGTGTTCTTCCAACACAAATGAGGTTCGTAGTTAACCCGCTTACATCCGTAATGAATACTAAATTATCTTGCGTTTTCAAATAATTTTCGGTTCCTTTCCACCTGAGACTTGTTATTCATGTCATACCAAACTGTGATTGATTGTCAAAAATACAAAGAGCACCAAGCTTTAAGAATCAAAAGATCCGATTGACGGTGACTTTCCTTCAATCGGATTTCTTGATTCTTAAAGCTTGGTGCCTAACACCGTCACCGTGGCAACTGTGTGTCACATTTTGGACGATTTGTCGTTCAACAGTCGTGTTTGTCGTGTAAGGTGTGTAAAATTTGTCAAGAGGATATAAAACTAACATTGTTGGTTCTACAATGTATTATTAATTACCTTATTTCGATGCATCTAGTGACCTATATTTGTAAGAGAGATAACGAAATGCATATTTAGTAAATTATGTAGTTATGGGATAGTGATTGGATGTTTCATTATACCATTTTATGATTATACGATTATATATAATATGGTCTTAGATAACTAATGTCCCATTTATAGTCCCATCCATACTTTTCTTTAACATCAACCTCAACCTCAACAGTCTGTATTGGTCCACTGCTGGACGCAGGCCTCCCCCTGATAAGAGCCGTATTGGCATTTATCTAATGGCATAAGAGCAATACCCATAACCCCCACGCTGGGCATGCGGGTTGGGGATCGCAGTTCAGTGGTAGAATTGTTCTGCAGAGGGCGCTGCTGCCCACCCCCCGGCGGATATCCCTTAGTCGTCTCTTACGACACCCACGGGAAGAGATGGGGTGGTGGAAATTCTAAGCCAATACCATACAGCTTTTCTATAAGCATTAGACCAACTAATAACCCTCCGGCCAGATGGGATTACGATCTGCGAGAGACTGCAGGGAGGCCTATGTCCAGTTGTGCACGAATATAGGCTGATAATGATGTTCATGAATTTCCTTTGTTTACACAACAAAATGCTCTATCGGTGTTGACTGATGGTCGAGCCGAAGTTATTTTTGTATTACGAACTTGTCGGTCCTAAAGTTCATTTTCATGGTCGATTTTACGTAGCATGTAGGTACATTCCAGTGACTTGAATACAAGCAAAATTAGTGATGAATTTTATGGACACATTTTGGCAGCAAATTTTTGAGAACTTAAAATTAGCTCGATGATACTGTTTTCACGTCGAATGTAAAGTAAATACAAAAGACTGATCATGTTTACCGAACTACCTTGTGTTGCCTTACCGTAAAGGATGATGGTACCTACATTAGATAGGGGATTGGCAAACGGAAAATTTATAGCGGCTCTAGGCTTAAAGTTTCCACTCGAATCAATGATATCTATTAAGTGAATAAATTATCTTCATCTTTTTGTAATGGATCTAATAATCAAGACTGCAGATGAATTTATTGGGTTCTAAAATACAAAACTAGTAGGAATAAGGTAGGAACTTAGAAATCAGAAGTCTAGTTGGCCATGTTACTAAGGAAGCGTCAATAATGAGCCTATAAAATAACAATTATTCTTTGAACTTACGTTTATGCAAATTCGAGGACGACTGTGTGCAAACACCGCATAAGTAGGAAGGTAGATATCTAACTAATTTCTATCACCCAAGTTATTTTGACTTGTAAATATGTAGAGGTACCTAATGGCCGTTTATATAATTTAAGTTATCAACCGTAAGTAGAGAATTTACAGTTATTTATACGTTGAATTTTACGCTACAATCATCAATTACCAGCGCGTATATAATTATCTGCGAATTAGATACACATGATTATCTTAAATGGTAACAAGCAATAATTTACCGTAGATACAATAATACAATACACAAATGCAGCACGTGAAAAACACGTGCCTAAAGAAGCCCGTAAACAAACAAAATATAAATGAGAAAACTACTCTCCTACCTTGCCAGTCTAGTCCGCACTGCCGAAGCAAACGCGCGTTATTAAAATGACAACACAAACACACGAACGTTCCATTTTATAGATAAGTGCTCTTAATATACAGTAAATAATGTGATAATAATTGATTGTGGAAAAATATCCCTGTGTTAGTGTATTGACCTTTTAAATTTAATTAGTGCAAATCAGTGAAAATGGCAGACGAAAAGTAAGTATGAAATTTTATGTATTTCAAATAGTTTATAAGTTCAACTATAGTGTTCATCCGTGTGTATTTTTAGATATAAGTACCTATTCTAATCAGGCGTAGATTATTTTCAATATTATTATCTTCAAAATTGTAGTTGTGAAGTAGCGGTGATAATAATTTGAGTTCGATGACTTGTTTGGATTTTTAGATAATCTAGCTAGCTAGATTAAAGTTGGAAAAAGTTTTGTTAGTCGTGGTTAATCTATCAAAACAAGAATAATATTATTTTTAGATATGTAGATCTCTTCAAAGGTGCCCGTTACCCGATCTATGGGCAAATAGATTGCGTGACGATTTCTTCATTCATGAAATCATAGCAGTCGGAAAAGACATTATTAATTTTATAACGATAAACGAATCTGCGTTTATCGTTTTCTTTATCATGTAGGCCTACTGTGTCTTACTTGGTCTGAGACTGTGTATTAGAATGTAAATATAAATATTACCTAAACCTAACAAAACCAATATAAACAGAGATAAGTCCAATACTATCTAGTGGACATCCGTAGTTAGGCTTAGAAACTACTGTAAACTCGAATCTAATATAATTTACGATAAAGACCAAATAAACGGTCCTATCAGTAGTAAGTACCAATTACTATCAAATGCACAGTACTAAGTAGTGGCCCGAGATTGCATAAATAAATAATGATGGAGTGGAGCATTCTCACACACCATCATCTAGCCCCAAGCTAAGCAGAGTTTATGTTATGAGTAGGTACTACAGTTAACTGATATGCTTACCTAATACATGTCGGCATTTACGGAACCAAATAAAATATCTAAGATGCGCTTTAATTTTGGTGCTACGTTTGACTTTCCTTCATCCCTTGCGTCTGTGCTCGATTTAACTGACCTCTGCTACCAGAAGAGGCAACCTATTCGTCTTCAATGCTTTATTGTGTTCTTCATATATCCAGCAATGCAAGGGTTGTCGACCGCGGGTATCATCGGTCTTGGCACTACGAACTTCCTTCACCTTGCATCGTTGGCATCTTCACGCTGACTTATGAGAGAGATATTCACATTTACCGAAATAGATTCCTAAATCGTCGTATTACAACTTTTGTCTCTTCAATGGGATAGAATTTTAAAATTCCTTTTCTCTTCGAATCATGTTCATAGAATAGAATATAGTAAATATTGTTTTTATACGGAAACAAAAGGTTAGAATATTTTTGGCCACTGCGCTTTGGAAAAACTCGTGGTTTAAAATTCTAAATATATCTACCTACTTACTTCATATTGTTTTACATTTGAATGTGTGGTTCAGTAATAATTTCCTTATCACATATTATACAAGTTTGAGTAAACACCTTATTTTCCTCGTACATATCAAGGTCTTGGAGAGTAGAGAAAGTTTCTGTATAATTTGATGATTGGTTCGGTTTTTGGCTTTTCCCAATGTTTGTATGCATTCAGCTATTTTTATCTTAGACTTTTAGTGTGAATTGGCGTGTTTTGAGCCAAATTTCGTATCATGTTCAAAGTCCACCTATGCTGTTCCTTGCCAAATATCCATACTACACTACTGTTGGTGTAAGTATGTAGGTACATTTATTTGTATTTATCATGCTGTTACCACGTGGTGGCGTATTCACAGAGCATGTTGTCGTAAGACAATAGGTGTTGTTCAAATATTTGCGATATACTTTTATGTAAAAATGATTGTTTCAGAATTCGTCAAGTGCATATTTGTTTTGGGGTTTAGCAAATATATTTTTTTATGGAGGTTACACGCCCCAATTTTATTACAAAGTTAAACCAACTATAATAATTATTTACAATGTACAAAACTACGAAATAAACGTTCAAGCAATTTGTTTTGATGGATGGTTTATTCAAGAATATGAGCTTGTTATTTGAACTAGTTAGTCAGATTCTTTTCATCATCATCAGCTCTCATCATCATCATCATCATATTCATCATTATCAGCCTCTTACTCCAGGTACTTTTACTTGCGTGAAAAATGTGCATTTAATTGCTTAGGACCCGAAGTGCTTAGACGAGAAGTACCTATGGTTTATCCATTTTTAATGAAGCATGTTAGTAAACAAAGTACGACACAAATAACAAAATCTCACTTGGCTTGGCATCGAGTTTCAGATATAATTGTAAGCAATCTAAAATCGACAAGTAATGTAAATTACGTATAAAAGGACGCGCCAACAAAGTGAATTTTAGGTTAAGTATTGGCGGTTTGTTTACGTTTATGCTTCATTCAAAATGGATACGATATAGGTATTAAATATAGCAAAGTACATACAACGATAGGTACATAAGATTGATAGTAAATGAAAAGTAAATAGTAAATAAGATCATAGGGTGTAGGTATCTTATCACAGGGAAAATTATTATTTATTATGATTATTCTTATCTTTTCGGCTTATTGCAAGTATTCCCTCATATTTATCTGATATAAGCGATAGGTATCATGAGAGTCATGAGCCCAAGTGTGTTACCTAGTGTGATAATTATTAGGATAGGTATTTTATCATTATAATCTATTGTCAATCACGCCTTATCGGCATCATTTGCGAACGTGCAAGATAACAGCAAAAACGATAAGAATGCAAAAAGAAATTAACAGTTTTTCCTTTGTTAACCTTAAAAAGCTCATCAACATCAGCCTTTGCAGCATAACTGCTGTCGAAGTTGTGTGTTTTTTCATAGACACGTGCAGGAAATTTACTCTGGATTATGGTACTATACATTTCCTATCAATCCGTAATTGGGTACCTTCAAAGTTTAAGCAAACGCTTATAGCCATATTAGCCACATAAGAAGTAGACGATTTTGTCTTAAAGAGACAGCAAATGGAAGGAATTCGAAAACGTTTCCTAGAAGTTTCAAATTAATTTTCTGTAGGTATATTAATAAATTTATAATCTAGGAAGTGTCCCAAAATAGCTTTACTTAATTTGTAACTAAACTACCTGCTATGCAAACTTTTAAATAATTACTTTGATACAATTGACGAAAATAAAATGATAATTTTAACAATATTAAGGTAAAATTTATTATGAAAGTATCCACGTGGCGAAGCCACGTGGATACATTACTAGGCTACGCCACGTATTCACCTTTCACTACGTGGAACCCGCTACGAGGCTACGCTACGTAGCCACCTTCTACGACGCAGAGCCCTCTACGAGGCTACGCGGCAGAGCCCTCTACGAGGCTACGCCGCGTAGCTACATTCTACGACGTAGGTCTCCCTATGAGCCTACGGCGCGCAGCCACGTGCTACGTGCCATAGACAAGACACTCTACGGTGTAGAAGTAGGTACTCTACGAGGCTACGTCGCGTAGACACTCTCTACGGCGTAGACGTCTACCTACAGTTACTTTGCGTAGACAGTATGAATAGTTAATTAATGTAAATAAAATAGAGTTGAACGCATTTATTGCAAAGTTCAAACGTCTCTAGTCCCTTCATAGGTAGTTATTATCTTATCTAGAACTTCCGGAAGTTATAGCGCTAAAACTACTATCGGAAATGATAAGAACGCGGCTCAATGACAGTAGGTAGATTATACCCATATCACCCAGTTTGATAGTTTCTCAAAGTTGAGTGACCAGTGATACACAAGCTTATTCTCCGATTCAAAACGTGGGTAGTTTTTGTAAACAAAGTTGTTACAAAACCTATGGAATATTATTGGAAAATATTTAACGACATTGGTGTCATCGAAGCTAAACACAGATTCTCGAAATAATTTTTGGATTTGAAAGTATTTATTCATCATTTATTTGACCTCTCTTTTATTTTCGAAGTCAAATTTAAATATTTTTCGCTGCATACGTGAAATAATACGTTGTTGAGTTTTTAGTGATAACCTTACCTTGTTGTTTTATGTTATTGTTAGTTTTCACTGATGAATGTCTTTGTTGACATAACATATCTTAGATTCTGTATTGGTGTAAATAGAGTTCTTACATATCAAGCCATCTCTTGCCATCATTCTTATCAAATAACATGCGAGTGACTAACTAAAACCTTCTTGTTGCTTTTAAAACTAACCTGTTGTTTTTAAAACCAGGAGGAGATTATGTGGACCGTCTTCTTCGTCTTTTGACGTCACTGTGTATGATTCTATGTAAGTCTACTAGTGCTACTGGGTACTAGGGTGGTAGGTACCTACTGGGTGTTGGGTTTGTAGTTTTTTTGTTTTTGTCTGTATCGTGAGTGCTCAGTGTTTTAAAAGCTGTATGTTTTAAAGGTGAAGGGTAGTTTTCTTTGAGATTATTATTCTCAATGCGTTGTGCTGTCTTTTAATGTTTCGTAGTAGGTTGGCACGGTCCATGTCTTGTTTTTATTTTCATCTATTGACGACCTCTGTGGCGCGGTGGGCGAAGGTCCGCCTGCGACGCAGGAGGTTGCGGGTTCGATTCCCGCCTCGGGACAAATATTTGTACGATCTGCAGATATTTGTTCAGGGCGTTCTGGATGTTTTCTATGTATAATAAAAAATATCTATCTATGTAGTGTATTGTATTATGTATATCAGTTATCTAGTACCCATAACACAAGCTCTGCTTAACTTGGGGCTAGATAATGCTGTGTGAATTGTCCAGCATTATTATTATTATTATATTATTATCTTTAAGTTTATGTTATAGGATCGGTTTTCAAAGGTTATAGATAGATAGATAGAAAACACATTATGATACCACACAAAAACAGAAAAAATACTTAGGTCATTTAGCAGAAGCTATTGCTATTTAGATAAGTTAAGTACCTATTATATACATATTATATGTTGGACATGTAAGAAAATGGTCTTATAAATAAAATATTAAGAACAAAGTCACGTAGAACAGGCAAATCAAAAATATTTTTAACACTCATTCAAGAGTTTTAATGTAGTGGTTTTGATCCTATTGCCAATGATATCACAAACACAATAACTATATCAAAACTTTGCTAAAATAGGAAATCTCGCTCTGTCTTGGACGCGTAATTTTTGCAATTTTGCTAGGATGCTTCTTACTGTGCGAGCATTAAAATGACACTAGTTGATATGCAAACCGAATATGTCGAATGTATTCTCATTTGAAACAGGCGGTTTCAGAGTGCGCATTGTGAATCTATGGGGGGTCGGCAGATACATTGATCGAAGCTTCGAGTAGAAACTTGGTTATTCAACATGAAAGATTGGAAGCGACATCAATTGTCCTAATTACTGAACTACGGCAAACCGAGCTCGAATAGAATGATTGCTAATGGCTTATTAACTTATTATCCACTCATTTGTATGGAAAACAGGCGATTACAGAAAGGTTCTGGCAGAAAAAAAACATAAAAACAGCATTATCAATCTATTAGATACTTATTTCGCTTTTTCATAACTTTTCTGACACCTGAAAATTTTTAGTAGGTACCTACTAATTATGTAATCTACTCCAAAATAAATCTTACGCGAAAGGTCAAGTAGCTTTGTACCTACAACTTAATAATTTTGACCAAAGCTTTATCAGTGTTCTCTGACGTCATGCAAGATAACCCCTACTGCGCGGTAGGTGTGGTCTAATTGGCCCAATTTTATCAATAAACTATTTATTTTATGTTTTTACCTATTGCTTCGGTATGTTATTATTAGACACAGCGGGTGATTTATTTGTGTTTGTCGTTTTCATGGGATTTATTGTGATATTTACTATATGGGTTAGTAACTTGTGGTTTTTAGAAGAATTTGCTGGAGAGTCAGCAGCCTGAAACCGTGGATACCACGTCTAAAAAACTGGCTAAGTGCGAGTACTCGAGACTCGCGCACAAAGGGTACCTATATTTTTAAAAGCGGCAAAAAAACATGTCTGTTGCCATGGGTGCCTCCTTAAATATTTATTTAATTCTGTTTTTTTAGTATTTGTTGTTAGAGTCTGTTCAAAAAGAGAAGGGTCGTGGGAATTGAGGGCGCTCGTGTGCCAATTGACCACTTTTGTTATGACAACACTGCTCTATCATTGCAGTACGACTATAAGTGTTAGTTCACCGTAACACCACGACTCTCCTCTTTTTGAACAGACTCCATACTTAGCAGAAAAAAAAACTTTAAAAAAATCGGTCAGACGGACGGACAGCGGTGCCTTAGTAATAGGGCCCCGTTTTACAGTTTGGGTACCTACGGAACATACATAGGTTATCAAGTTCTAAAGAGACAAAATAATTCAATAAGTTATAGGTCTTCTAAGAACAATGTTACAATAACGTATTGTCAACTCATAAAAGTCTGTTAGATAAAGCGCTGGCTTTGGTCGGTGCCGTCGTGGAGACCCTTTTCTGATAACCCATAGGTCATGTCGATAATGCGATATTATTTTAATTATGTTAGTAGCGTTTATATGTACATCATCGCAATTATCTTTCCACGAATAACCACGATAAAACAAAACCATAGAGAGGTCTTTACTTTAAAATTGAAAATGTATTGTGTTTATTATGGTACGATTCGACGCCCTCTTGCATTCAATTTTCATGGCTTCAGTCATCTCATCTGTATTGGAATCGTCGCGCTAGGTCTTCCGTTGGGGTATTGTATACTAGTAGTAGGTATACAAATATAACCAATTTACTCCACAAATTGTTTCAAACAAACGTTACCATAGTATTTCAGATTCTGTTGTGTTTCGACTACCAACGGATTAGGGTTATAAAATAAATCAATCAATCAAATAAAATTCATTTATTTCAGACAACACAAAAAATCTATTTAGGTCCATATTATGTTAGTCAAAAATGTTCTTAGTCCATGTTAGTGGTAGGTGTTATAAAGTTGGCACACTAACATACATTATGTACCTATGTTTGTTTGTGCATAAGTATTGTAGTCGATTTTTATGTTCCCACATAGCGCTGCAAACTACTCATTCGATTTCAACAAATGAGATTTCAAATGATTCGTGTTAATACCCTGGTGGTTATTTCCAGGGTAGATGACGTCAAACATATTGGGGGTTTAACGAGACAGACGCCTTACTTCGAAAATCAAAAATTTCATTGTTAAAATAATAAACACAATGCCGTAGTCAGGCTTTAGTATATTTCTTGTTCTTGATTATTGGATGCTATCAAGCTATTATTTATTTCAGAAAAGATTCAACACCATTCATAAAGAATGGCACCTCCGCAGTCGTCACCAAAACAGTGGCCCCACAGAAGTCCAGCAAAGCAGATCGAGGCAAGGCTCTCAGGCAGGTATTGGCCTCGTTCGTGGCTAACCTGGGAACCATCAACACTGGCATGGCCTTCGGCTTCTCCGCCACAGCCTTGCCGCAGTTGAAGAGTCCTGATTCTAGTTTACATATCACAGAGAGCGAAGCCAGTTGGATTGGTAAGTAATTCCCTAGCTTTATTACAATACAAATATTCTTTACACCACAAATACAAATATTTTGTACACCAAATAAAAACAGAAACACAAGACAGGAATATACAAATACAAATAACGTTGCACAATGGGCGGCCTTATCGCTATGAGCGACTTTCTTTCAGGCAACCTTTGGATATACAGGAAGCGGTAAATCAAGTGTAGACGGTGCCGTGTTATTTATACAGATTAGTATTTGGGTAAAACATACGTAAACAAATACTGTACCTAGCAATAATTATAATATAAAAATATGACAGTGTATATAAATAGGTAAATATATTAATTTGACATTAACAGTTTGATGTAGAGGTAAGGAAGTGTTCGTAGACCATATGTTTGAATATAGGAAGAGACTTAGCTTGTCGAATTGAAGAGTGTAGGGCATTCCACAGCTATGGCATGTACTGTACGCCATGTACGGTAAAGGCAGAGCTATAAGAATGGAAGGGGCGGAGAGTTTTCAGTTGAAGAGTATCGGTTGAGCGGAGGGAGCGGCTTTGCGTTTGGTGAAGGTATTTATTATCTTCTCATTGTGGGTTACTGCCATACTCCCCATGCTGGTCAATCACACTAATCACACTAATATTACATAAGCGAAAGTTTGGATGGATGGATGGATGTTTGTTACCTCTTTACGCCAAAACTACTGAACGGATCTGGCTGAAATTTTGCATACAGGTAATTCTAATACTGGAATAAAACAGGCTACTTTTCCGTTATCCCGTAAATCTGTTCCGTAGGATAAAAATCACCTTTAAACGTTTCCATAGGAACACCGCGTGCGAAGCCGCGGGGCGCAACTAGTCTGGTCATAATTATTAAGGATTGGGGACCGCAGGGCTCTTATTTTTGTGCCGCCGCGCCGCCGACCCTGTTTCCTATCGACGGCATAGTGATTTAGCTGTGGCTTATACTGACTGCACTAGTAATGCAATCAGTTGGCTGAGGGTCCAGTACAGATGAAGGAAGGGCTTTTTGGGTTATCTGCAGGGGTATTTTAATTCATTCGATACGTTTCCGAAGCGAAAACGTCAGATTCGAATTTGAATTCTATTCAATCGTCAAGTCTTGATTAAAAAGATGAATTATTACCTACTGCTATCTAAACTAAACAAATCTATCTTAATCCGTTATAAATTTAAAAATAGTATCTAATTGTTTGGTGTGTTGTGATGAAATTAAAAATTCTGACAAGATAAAGGGAAACAAATTAGCTTGACAGTGTAGAATTACAGAGTCCCAAGAAACGTCATTGAAAAATCGATTTTCGAAGGTTATCCTTTAGCTGCTAAAACGTGTGATGAATTCCTACTTGCCATTCTTATGAGTACGTACTAGGGCTTGCAAATATTCGAAAATTTTTGATATTCGAATATTCGAATATTTTTCGGCTACTATTCGAATATTCGAATATTATTCGAATAATAGAATATTATATAGAAATAACTATTTTTTTTTAAAATCACATCTTTTATTGTAATAAGTATTATTTCCATGAACAATTTTAAATATCAAATATGTGTCGCTGTAAAGACCAGACATTGGCGATTTACACGAACAATCAACCAAAAAAATTTAAAACAGTCTTCAAAATCTAGGGTATTTTAATACAATTTAACACAATAACAAGTAAATAAACACGTTAAGTAACGATAGCGCGTTAGTATTTACTAAAGTACAAAAACATATAAAGGTCTTTTAAATCACAAATTATAAAATTAGCAGTTACTCCCCTCTAACTTTATCTTATTTGTATCATCAGCCTATATTAGTCCACTGCTGGACATAGGCCTCCTCTAATGAGCGTCACAGCACCCTGTCCTGTCTTCAGCTTGACGCATCCAGTATCTACCTGGAATCTTTCGCAGAAGGTCTCCACTCTAGAACTCGTTTACCCCATCGGTTGTCGGTTCTGCGCGAGATATGGCTGGTCCACTGCCACTTCAACTTGCTAATTCTCTGAGCTATGTCGAAAACTTTGGTTCGCTGTCGGATGTGTTCGTTACGAATCCTGCAGAGTGACTTCGAGTACAGCTCTTTCCATAGCTTGCTGAGCGACTTTGAACTGGTGAATCCCGGACACCTACGAAACCCTATCGTAGGTGTCCGCGTCTCAGCTCCGTAGGTCATGACGGATAGGACGCACTGATTGAAAACTTTGGTTTTCAAGCATTGCGGTATGGATGACGACAAGACTCGACGTAGTTTTCCAAACGCTGCCCAGCCTAGCTGGATCCTCCTCTTGGCCTCCTTCCCTAAATTGTTTTTTCTTAGCTGCAGAATTTGCCCAAAGTAAGTGTACTCGGAAACAATTTCGAGAGGGTGTCCATATACGACGACCGGCCCCGGAATGAGGCCATCATTGATCATGACTTTGTTTTATACAAATTCATGCCAAGACCGATGCGTCGTCGCGAGGCTGAAGCTAGGCCGGCCAGACACAGGGGCTGATTATACTCTTCGGACTTTTGAATAATCTGCCTCACTGTGTGTATGTGGTCTATGGTGCCATATCCTCCGCGAAACCCGGCCTGTTCTGGGTTCGCGTTACTTCGTACAATAAAGATAACCACCACGACAGCGTGCAATACACAACTGAACATAATTCTGCGTTAACACAACGACATTCACGTGAGCAACAGAGACGGATAGACAGAAGAGTCTCGTCAAATATGCAAACGCACTATGCAGTCGCGCGCGGCACTCCCGATTACTCCCGAGTGTTTCCGAACCGTGTTCCAAACCCCTTACTTGAACTCCCCTTATTTTAACTTTTACTTGAACAACGTAAACTTGTATTGTCTTGTATGGATATACCGCGCGAACTTTTAAGTGGCCTTTCATCCACATCAGAATTTTGACTTTTTACTTAAAACGAAAATTCGAATATTGCAATATCAGTATTCGAATATTCGAATATTCGAATGCAAGCCCTAGTACGTACGTAGTACGTACGGAGTAGGTACGTAGCCGAATATTTCAACGGATTATAAATATTATGATAAAACACAATTTAGGAATTCTATGTCAACTACGTATTTAATTATGATAAGAAGCCCACTATGGTATAACAGTACCTACCTACAAATTGTGATGTTGAAATTTTAAAAGATCATAAGGTCAAGTGAAAGGTATCGGTTTGTATTGTACATCTCAAATTTAGAAAAATCTGTAGATTACTTACAACATTTTGAAATATTTAGAAATGAGTGGAACAATTTACCATTCAGCGATCCATCTAAAATGTAGGTTGATACCTTCTATTTAAAGGTATTCATTTAATAGCAAAGTCTCTAACTTCACTATTTAATGAATACCTAAAACACCGGTACCTTTAGTACATACTTGTATAATTTACAAATGTTCAAAACCCTCTGCGCCTGGCACGACGACGGTCGGCCTTGGCTTTTTAAAAACTTCTACTACTATCAAGTATGCAATAACTGCATTAGATTTTTAGAAGCCATCCCGACCGATTTGTGAGTTTCGTCAATAAAATAACACTAAAAATATATTCTCTCTTTTGACCAGCAAGTCTGAGCGCAGCAGGCACGCCCATGGGCTGCATCCTCAGCGGTTACCTGATGGACGCTATCGGGCGCCGACGGACTCTCATCATCACCGAAGTTCCTCTCATCATTGGCTGGCTCATGGTGGCCTTCGCGCAGAATGTTCCTATGATGTATGTCGGTGAGTCTTCGCTTGCATTTTCTTGAGCCGTTCATTTGTTAGAAGACCCATTCAGAAAATTGACATGATTAGATTAATGTTCCTTAGTTCAGGCGAAAAGGAAAACTTTACAAGACTCAGAGTCAGAGTCAAATCGTTTATTTCTTTAGACTTACAAAATAAGCACTTAGACAAGTCAATGTTTTAATACATAAACAGCTTGATAAATAGTTATTACTATCAAACAAGAAATAAGGTGCAATTGACTCTAATTCACTTAATTTTTTTGTCCACTAGCGGAAGTGAAAAAGAACTTGAAGAAACTTGTTCATAAATGTTCATATAAACTGCAATGTTTTAAAATACCTTGCTTTGGATAGAGTGACGTGGAGGAAAAGATTAACATGTAATTTAACTGAGGAATCGGCTGAATTGTCCGAGTTCTTTCGAAGAACACCAGCTTATGAAAGGCCAAGCTTATTTCTTTTAAACCAAAGTATCATTTGTCACTGTCTAAGCAGTGGAATAGAATAGAAATATGTCTAGATATAAGGTAGATGTATGGTTTGTGATGATGTTATCGAGAGGTTCTAGAATAGACAGAAATATGTGTTATATCTTTTCAGGAAGACTGCTAATCGGTTTCGGCTCAGGCATGGTGGGTGCACCAGCTAGAGTGTATACTTGCGAGGTTTCTCAGCCACATCTCCGTGGTATGCTGGGGGCTCTAGCTTCAGTGGGAGTGTCGACTGGCGTTCTTATACAGGTAAATACGTTATCACCACCTCAGTCTTTAACCTCAAACCTCAACCTCAACAGCCTGTATTGGTTCACTGCTGGACGCAGGCCTCCACCAGATAAGCACCATGTTGGCGTTTATCTAATGATGGGTATTGCCCATCATCCCCACGCTGGGCATGCGGGTTGGGGATCGTAGTTCGGTGATAGAATTGACCACCTCAGTCTCTGGCGTCCAATGCTAGACTCCAAAGATGACATTATAGATATAAGTAAAACTCTTTAGATATGTTCTCCCTGCGCTAACTTAACAAATGGTCTATGTTGTATTACAACTAAACGCAAAGACAGGCTATTTCCATTTTTCAGCAATATACTTAGGTACCCAGAAAACAAAGATGGAAATACGTGGGTACATATTGACCGTGAAGTATAACCGAGATAATAATACGCACGCGAGGTGGGTTTTTAATTTATTTGGACTTAATTTGAGTTCCACTTTTGAGAAGCTAGTGGAAGATTGGGTCTCCCAAATTTCACTCACATCGACATGACATGGCCGGTTCTGTGATGCCCGAATCCAGCGGCCTTCGAAGGTCGTCGGTCAACCTTATTGCTTTCTCACAAAACGCCTCCAGTACATGGTTGCCACACAAGAGCCATCCGGCGGTGTGAGATAAATACAATTCCTACTTAAATTAAGAATAAATTGAATTTCATTGCAAATGACTGATGTACTTTTCAACAAGTATACGACTCTATTAGATATAGATATAGAAAAATATTGATTTTTAGTCTTAGGTATTGACCTTTATTGAGTGTTTTAATATGAATCAGGCAATAACAACTCATTATTTATAGCGTTTTTATTATTATATATTCTCTGGTTATAGCCAGGACTCAAATCAGGGTTAGCATTTATCTATTTGTCTGTGCAATAAAAATAACAGTTAGAAATAGGCGCCTTATGTGTACGACTAGTTATTTATTGATTTATTCACGGACAACTATTTACAATCGAATTTAATTGTTCATGAATTAATAAATAGAAAAAACAAATAGGCAACCTTTACGAGTATGTTCTCAAAATATTTGTTAAACAAATAATGAACTGATAAGAGCTATTCAACAAATAGGTCTAGGTGTGTAAATAACTAAACTGTCTTCTCACGTATGGCCGTTGTTTCGTCAAGGTGTTTATTACCAAACAGTTAGCACGTAGGTGGGTTCAAACCGCGTCAAGGAACGTCACCGTATCATTTACTTATTTGCATAAAATAACTACTAAAGTATACCGAAACTGATAATACTGAAAAAACGACCGATGTGGCGCGACGGGTAAAGGTGCGGGTCCAATTCCCGCCTTGAGGCAATTATTTGTGCGTTCTGTTAATATTTGTTTCGGAAGTTCTGCGTACATATTTGAAAATTATCTATTTCGCGTCGATTATGAAAAATAATTTTCAGTTTTACACTGCGGGAAAGAACTCAAATCGGCAAAATTGAAAAAAAAACAACAACGAGAACTGATTTTTACTGGCAACGTTTAAAAATATTGTAGGTATGTTGAATTTGGCCGGAGTATAGTTAGGGAGCAATTGAAGCCCAGCATGGTTTATCATTTTTAACCGACTTCAAAAAAAGGAGGAGGTTCGTTTGTCGTCTGTATTATATTTTTTAATTCGTCTGATTTTTTTATGATTGTTACCTCAGAAATTTTGACTGGGTGGTCCGATTTTCATGATTCCTTTTTTTATTTGAAAGCTGGTACTTCCCGTGTCCCATTCAAATTTTATCCTCAAGGTCATTTCGGCATAGTAGTAGTTAAATTAGTATGTGTTATGTATTCTACACATTCGCTAAAATATCCAGTAATTTCCAAGTCACCGATGATCGTGATGCGTACTCGGTGATAATTACGTTATTTATTAGCATTGCTATACAAATATGTATAACCTAGAACAACATGTCACAAATATTTTTCCCAACCTAAGCCCGACACTGTTTTATTTATGATAAGATTACGATCATACCTTGTCTATAGGAGTCAGAGTCAGAGTCAAATCATTTATTTCTTTAGACTTACAAAATAAGCACTTAGACAAGTCAAATTTTACTATATAACCAGCTTGATAAATGGTTATATAGTACTATCTACGACTATCAAATAAGAAATAAGGTGCAATTGACTCTAATTCACTAAAATTTTTGTCCACTAGCGGGACAATTGAAAGTAATAGGCAGGTTCTAGGTACACAAATCTATATATATAAAAATGAATTGCTGTTCGTTAGTCTCGCTATAACTCGAGATCGGCTGAACGGATTTATCGTATCTTGGTCTTGAAATGTTCTAGGAGGTCTAGGGAAGGTTTAAAAGGTGAGAAAATCAACACGTGCGAAGCCGCGGGGCGCAGCTATACAAATAAAAAAATGCACTTTGTAATTTGATATTTTATTAAAAGAGATAATTACTTACAATCATAAATAAAAATAAATTAAACTAGTATTTACAATTGAAACAATTGACCTGCCTGCTGTTACAAACAATCTACAGGAAGCTAAACTGATCCATATCAATACCAGTCGGAAGCGTACCTACCCAAGGCGCTGGCTGCATTGCCCCGCTGTATGGCAATGCTGGTGCGCTGCGCCAGATACTCACCAGCTCTCACGCGTCGCGAATAATTACAATTGTAAATAGATAAATAGTAAAAAATATTCTTGGTAAGATGTTTATAATTTGTCACAATTTTGAATGGCGCTTTTAATATAAGCTCCCCTTGTTTTTTTCCTACAGACTGATATCAGATTTATTTGAGATTTTTTAACAAAAATTGAATTTCTACACAACACGGCTCAACTGACTTAGTTACCTCTAGCACAGATAATATATGTAATACTTTACTATTAACTGTACTATCTTTCTGTATATACCTAGTCAATTTTGGAAGGCATAATTATTATCCAATATGTATGTACTTACTTGCCTACTTATTATTTTATTAGTTAGTTCATGGGCAAGACAAATTGTAAAATGTTATTTATGTTCGGTAACCTACAAAGTTATTTTTCATACAATTTACTTTGTAAAACAGAAAATGCAAGATAAATAAATGTAAAAATATCAAACGAGAACCATTTTTGCAAAAATTGTGCAAAGTTTGTTTCGAGTCTTAGTGTTTTCATTTGTACGATTATGATCAACACAATTGTGATCCTTTTGTTGATAAGCCATCATATTAGATCGGCTTAACCGAACTTTTTTCTGATTAAAGTGACTTCCAAATTTTTTTCAAAAAATTTACAAACCTTTAATATATAAAATTTGATGAGAATTGAAAAACTTCAGAATTGAGCAAAAGCGGCACCTCTCGTTAAACGAACTTAATGTAACCTTAGTCCGAACAGGAACTAGGGTCCGTACGAAGTCCCAGAGATATTTGACTCCTACGTCACTTGACCTCGTGGTGTGGTTGGTATCACATTCCCGTACTGTGGGAAGAATGCGGGTTCAAGTCCCATCGGAGTCAAAAAACATTGAGACATTATATGACTTGTTAAATACCCATCTGCACCAATCTCACTTTGGTGATTATGATTCTGTGAAACGTTCCGCACTATTCATTTATATTAATTTTATTTATTTTATTCCAGTACGTGATCGGCAGTGTGACATCGTGGAACATCCTCGCAGGGGTCAGCTCAGTCATCCCGATGATATCTCTCTTGGGGATGCTACTTCTCCCAGAGACGCCTAACTACCTCCTCACGAACGATACCAGAGATCGCGCAGAGAGCTCGCTCGTGAAACTACGGGGCTCCACTTGTGATATCAATGAGGAGATACAGAGGATGATTGCGTTTAAAGAGAAGAATCATGTTGAACCGTAAGTTTTTATAAAATGATAAGACATCTATAGAAAATCAAATTTTTGAAAACAAAGTCTTCACAAGTCTGGCAACAAAGTCCCTTTATTTGTAATAAATATATAAAATAAGTCTGGCAACAAGAGGTAGAAGTCTTGAAGTCTAGGATCTAGCAGGTCTGTAATAGGGTATATGCATGTGATTTCAAAATGGCTAAAAATATATATACGTATTCTCTATTGAGATAGAAACATATCTACATATTTAATTTAGCATTTTGAGATGTTTTTATTGTAGAATTTAACCATTAAAAAATTGATTTTTAAATCTCAATCGCAAAAACGGCCAGTGACTAGAGCGGACGTGACATCACTGTACACATTTCTTCTTTTTTTATTCTGCTTGCTGCACCATGATTTGACACCATTCTGCCCACTTCACATTTCGTATTGTCGGTTATTTTCAGCTTTTTCGGAAAACCTCTTTCCTGAGATGATCACTACCGAGGTCGTCACAAAAGGTTTTAATCGAGTGTGAACGTCGACGTCAAATAAACATGGCGCCAATATGGCAGCGTTTTTATCACCCGATAATTATTGTAGTTTTGATTTGTTTTTTTTACCTTGTTATTGCGAAATTCAGTGAGCGTCTTATCATATCTCGGTTAAATAAAGACCTAAAGAATCGATTAAAACAATAAAAAAAATCGATGCATATACCCTATTGTTTTAAATTGATTATTTATAAAAAATATATGTTACTCTACATGCTAAAGTTACTAAAAAGTTTTTAGGACATCCTTTTAAGTATTAAAATATACTTGTGCCCGGATGTCCTGATCTTCTATTAAATTACATGGTTTTAACATACTGGTCTGTCAATAGTCACAATATTTTGTCTCGTAATTATTTATCGAGTCCAATTTTCACTGGATGACTGCCATGTTAACATGACTAATTTCATGTTAACAAGCACTTATCTATCTACCTAGGTTTTTGTTAAACGCGCTTTTTGTTCTGACTTACAGATTAAAAACAGTGAAAGAAACAGTAAAAGCACTTTTATCTCCGTCAGCGTTGAAGCCTTTTGCAATACTAGCAGTGTATTTCTTCGTTTACCAGTGGTGTGGTGTTAACACTATCACATTTTATGCTGTTGAAGTCTTTGAGGTAAGCAATCAAAAGTATACTACTCAAAATTAGTAAATATCTTGACTTGACTAACGAGGTTGTCAGCTTTTAAGATTCAGCGACTATCGTCCCGATACTCATTTCGCTTAGCGGCGTAATAGAGCCTCGATCAACATCTCAAGAGACCTTCGCTAAAACTTTGGATAAAGGGCCTTCAAAATGTGTACTTACCTATGTTCCTTTATCTGCAATAGTTTTACAAACTTCGATGACACGATGCGCCTGAGTTAACAAGATCCACGTTTGCAAATTATAATCATATTACTATGATTAGGACCAATATATGTACACCCTTGGGGGATACCGAGTTTTGTACCTATAGAAATCCATACGTACCGGAATATTTTCCTTTTTAATTTTAATCCATTTTTTATAGAAACATTCGTTATTTTACGAAGAGGGGAAGAGGGTTGACTATATAATAAATTACGAAAGTTTCTATAGTAAAAATGGATTATGGGATACGCCGTAAAGATGTGCCTAGTTAAGGGATGAAACTATGGTGTTTCTTCTTCCAACACAAATAAAGTTCGTAGTAAACCCGCTTACATTCATAATGAATCCATTTTTGATTATTATATACTACTGTACTAGCTGCGCCCAGCGGCTTCGCACGCGTTGATTCTATGAAAATATTTAAAGGTGATTTATATCCGACGGAACTGATATATGGAATAAAAATTAGCCTATGTTTGAAGGATTAGGATTACCTGTATGCGAAATTTCAGCCCGATCCGTTCAGTAGGTTTGGCGTGAAGAGGTAACAAACATCCACCCATGCATCCCTACATCCATACAAACATTCGCATTCATAATGTATAAGTGTGAGAAACTTTCTAATGGCTCAATGGATTATTTCAGGCGTCAGGAGCTGTGAGTGACAAGTACTGGCTTACGATATCGATGGGTATCATACGGTTAATATTCACCGTAGTGGGCTGTGTTTTATGCAGGAGATGTGGTCGGCGACCGCTTACCTTTATATCATGTAAGATCATTCATATATTAAGGTTTTTGTTTGTTATAGTGCGAAAGCCCTAACACTCTGGTGATTTGAAATCCCCGTACTAAGGGGAGGGGTTCGAATCCCGTCAAAGTCGAAATTTTTGGATTTTTATTTCATTCATATATTTCTTACTAGTTTCAGTGCTTTGCACGCAATTTTCCTGATAGATCTCTACGTTCTTCCAAGTATATGTAAAACTACGTGTATGAAAGATTTACATCCGAGTTTTAGTGTTGATGGCGCACACATATCAACAAACATTAATACCTTAGGCACTTAGGATTATTTATTTTAGCATTTGTCGTTGTTATTGTTATATATTAGTTGTTCTATTGTTATTATTGCCGTGTGGTACCAGATTAAAATATGCACGACCTCAACACTTCTCGCGGGTGTCGTAAAAAGCGACAAAGGGATATTCACCGGGGACCAGCAGTAGAACTTCCTGCAGAATATTCTACCATCGAGCTGCAATATTCAATCCGCATGGCCAGCGTGGGGATTATGGGCATTACCTCCCATAAAAAACGAGGCAGAGGAGAGGCAGTTAAATGTTATTAAGGAACCATGAAATTAAAATTTGATCAAGTTAGCATTTTATTACACAACGATAAAAAATATCATCTATCATCATAATCTATCTCTTTTCAGCAATCGGTTGTGGCACCACCATGGTTACTCTAGCTGTATACATGTACTTCCTGAAGTTCTGGAAGGAGAACAACATCGAGCCTTCCTACTCCTGGATCCCTGTCGCCAGCATCTATATCTTTGTCGTATCCTGTACTCTCGGCTACCTGATCGTGCCTTGGGTCATGATTGGAGAGGTGTATCCTACGCAGGTGATTAACTCTTTAGGGATTCTGCCTATGCACGGATCTTAAGTTAAAATAATCGCCAAACAGAAGACGTGAGTCTAATCGATTATAGCGACATCCATCTGTAGGATGCAATCTACTGCCGTCGACGAGTGCAGTTGCCTTACACTTGCTAGCTATCGATTAGACTCCCCGTGTCCTGTTTGGCGATTATTTTAACTTAAGATGCAAGAAAAGTGATATCATAATGTTCACGTTTCTGTTTGTGGCATCGTTGCTCGCAAACGGATGCATCGAAAGTACCAGTAGTTTTGCAGAAAATCGGCGAACCCTTATGATAGCTTTCATTTGTGTGCCTAACTTCGCGTTTCTAGGTCATCCGGGGTTTTCGATTTATGCAAATTAGCTTGTTTTTGTGATCTACGATTTGTTATAGCTCTGCTCTACCGAGATTTTGGTTGAGTTAATAATCTCCCCAATAAAAAGCATCGGAAAGATCCAGAGGAAAATCAAACGCGAAGCTCAAGATAGCACCCTATACTAATTATGACCATGTACACATTTTTGCATTACCCATAGTAAATTGTCTCCCGTCAAATCTTGAATTTTGCGCTTGAGCTATTAAGTAATCTATCGTATTCAACATGTTCAAGTTTCTCTCAAATCCCCAGGTCCGCGGCATAGTAGGCGGCATGACGACCTGCGCGGCGCACCTCTCCGTGTTCTCCGTCGTGAAGACCTTCCCGTTCCTCAAGAGTCAGCTCAACGACTACGGAGTCTTCGGACTCTATGGCTGCATGTCTCTGTGTAGTAAGTATACTTATCTGATATACACGAACGTATAATAGACGGCACATATTAGACTCCATGACGACCTGCGCGGCGCAACTCAGTGTTATCCGTGGTTAAGACCTTCCTCCTCAAGAGTCAGCTCAACGACTACGGAGTCTTTGGACTCTATGGCTGCATGTCTCTGTGTAGTAAGTATACTTATCTGATATACACGAACGTATATTAGACGGCACATATTAGACTCCATGACGACCTGCGCGGCGCAACTCAGTGTTATCCGTGGTTAAGACCTTCCTCCTCAAGAGTCAGCTCAACGACTACGGAGTCTTCGTACTCTATGGCTGCATGTCTCTGTGTAGTAAGTATACTTATCTGATATACACGAACGTATAATAGACGGCACATATAAGACGCCATGACGACGTGCGCGGCGCACCTCTCAGTGTTACCCGTGGTTAAAACCTTCCTTCTCAAGAGTCAGCTTAATGACTACGGAGTCTTTGGACTCTATGGCTGCATGTCTCTGTGTAGTGAGTATACTTATCTAATATACACGAACGTATAATAGACGGCACATATTAGGCTCCATGACGACCTGCGCGGCGCAACTCAGTGTTATCTGTGGTTAAGACCTTCCTCCTCAAGAGTCAGCTCAACGACTACGGAGTCTTTGGACTCTATGGCTGCATGTCTCTGTGCAGTGAGTATACTTATCTAATATAGATGCACGTATAGTATAGACGGCATTAGGCGCCATGGCGACCTGCGCGGCGAACCTCAGTGTTATCCGTGGTTAAGACCTTCCTCCTCAAGAGTCAGCTCAACGACTACGGAGTCTTCGGACTCTATGGCTGCATGTCTTTGTGCAGTGAGTATACGTATCTAATATACACAGACGTATACTAAACGGTAGATGCTGGATGCGGTAAGCTGAAGACAGTGTGCTATGGCACTCATTAGGGGAGGTCTATGTCCAGCAGTGAACTATCACAGAAATATTTCAG
This sequence comes from Eupithecia tripunctaria, assembly GCA_955876795.1. NCBI lineage: Eukaryota > Metazoa > Arthropoda > Insecta > Lepidoptera > Geometridae > Eupithecia > Eupithecia tripunctaria. The sequence continues at coordinate 9,737,730 of OY041604.1, forward strand.
TCGCTTTTTGTGATTGTTTTTTATTAATCTTCAGTCTTAGTCACATGCCGTTATTAAGGTAGCTGTTAATTTCCTGAATATTGTTAAAATAAATAAATGACACATGCGTCCACGGCTGAACAGAACCTAAACACGGGGGTTATGCCATAAACACCCCGCGCGTGACGCTGGTCATTTTAAGTAAATTAATTTGGATATTATCTTTTCAGGTATCCTTTTCTTCTACTTCTTCCTTCCGGAAACCAAAGGCAGGACCCTTCAGGAAATCGAAGACTACTTCTGCGGAAGAACAAAGTCACTACGCAAGGCCAGTGTGAACGAAACTGCGTGAGCGGATATCAGAATCAAAACTAACGTTTTATGTGTTTGTTTACATGCTTGCTGAGGTGAATTTATCCTTGGGATTTATCCAAGCAAGTAACCTCATTTGGATTTTATCCAAGTACCTTCTTTGTATTAACATTGAGGAAGGGTCTTAACATTGAACCTTTGCCAATTTTGGGTTTATCCAAGTACCATATCCTCGCACATAGTATATCAGTGAGCCACTGAACTTAAAGGTTGGTGTAATATGCAAAGTTGCCCCTGCATAGATAATCACTTCGTGAAAAACTGTAAATATATTCCTACTGCACAACTCGATTCTAGAATCCAAGATATTTTATGTCAACAACAGAACAGAACGTAAGAAAAAGCAAGATTTGTGCAACAAAGACATTCCTAACAGAATCTGATAGTGATAACATTAACCGAAAACAACAAGATAACACTAATAAAAACAGCGTTTAGATTCGTAAATGAACGAAAGACGAATGAAATGATGTAGGTCCCTATAACAACAGTTCAAAACATTGGTTTTTGAAATCAGTGTTTTAAACTCTTTGATCCGATAACCAGCGCTGCAGCGTCGTATAAAATTTTTCGCCAACATATCTTTGATTTTGTAACACAAAAATCTAGAATACTAAAGATTTCATGAAAATGAAATGAAATGCTTTATTAAATAAGAACAACATTACCTAGTCGGTAAAATGCGATAGATTTCTTATCAAATAATAAACAATTAATCATAAATACAAATAAATGTCATAGAAATAGAAGCTATTGGTATGTAATGTAATACAATTGTAGGTAGGTTTATTTGTAAGTAATTTGTTCTTTAGCCTAAGTAGCTAAGTACAAATATAATGTGCCTTGAGCCTGAGTTTAACCATTAACGTAGGTACTGTTGTATTTCTGAAAGAAATGTTAGAATGTGATTGTATATTATATTTCAAAGTATTAAGTAAGTAGGTTACAACATAAATGTACATAATTTTAGAGTTTCGTAGATATGTAACAATGTTTTGATATATGCGTGCCATTTAGATAACGAAACAATTAACTTTCGTAAAAAACTATTTACTTATTTTTGCCAATGATTAGATCATTGTTACGGTTAACTGATCGCCAAAATACTTTAAGCATGCTATGCATTTTGTTATTGTTAAAGCATTTGTGATAATTATATTAATAAGGAAATGAATCTTTTGCGAGTACATAATATCTTACATGAAATAAAAACTACGAGCTACTATGATATAGTCGTTTTTATAATCACAGGGGATGAACTTAAAAATTCTGTTTTTATCCTACTTATTTATTAGAATTAATAGGTACCTTCTCTTTATTTATTTATTTTATTAACTGCAGCGCCATAATACTCCTAATAACACTAGTCAAGCACATAACTTTTAATATCAAGATTTTAAATTATAATAGTCAATATACCTAATACGATACTAATATGTAGGTACATACGCTTTAATAAAAAATATGATTACAATAGAAATAAAACTCATATCACAATAACTATCTATAACTACATATATATAATACTAGCTGTGCCCCGCGGCTTCGCACGCGTTGTTCCTATGGAAACGTTTATAGGTGTTTTCCCGGCAATTATTAGAATTTTTCTTGCCGTAAAAACAATCCTTGAACTTCAACGAACATTTAAAAAAAAGAGTTGGCCAAATTGGTCCAGGCGTTATTGAGTTATGCGCTTACCAACACATTTAGTGATTCATTTTTCTATTATAGTTAGATTAATATTCCTACTACTTGTCAGGTTTCTTTATTTTGGTGACAACGAACCCAAGGTCCACGAGATTTACAAACATGAAGAGAATTTTGTAAACATTTAGGTACTAATTTGCATTAGCTTGCACTCATTCAGTAAAGTTTCATTGACCAGTGCGCAAATGAGTGTACAACTATGTGGTTTAAATTGTCTGCTTTGTTATTATTAGCTCTTCATTTTAGTGACTGCACGAAAGGAGTGCAATTCGAACAGAAGAAACATAAGGCTAGCATAGGCTGTGAGTACCTAATCTATAGTAGGTACCTACCTACGTATTTTCTCTATCGTTCCAATCGATTTGCCCGTCGACTGCAATTGCCTACAGTTGAGCCTTGCAGTCGCGTCGGGAACTTGCCGTCTGTATATTTGACACGTCCGGTCACGGACTGGACGGTAAACGGGCCCTTAGCTACATGGACGGTAGGTTAAAGACTGCAGTACCAGGCCGATCGGAGATGATCTCTGTTAAGTTCTATAAAAAAAACCATCTATAAATGTTCTCATTTATTTACAAATTTTAGTTTAGTATATCGTTAGTATATACTCGTAAGTTTAATCTATTTAGTATTTTTATAATTTTCATGTGTTTTTCATCTTTTCTGTTACTTAGTTAGAGCGACATAATAGCAGTGCGATAAAGCTCTTAAATAACAAATATGCATCTGCACGACATTTCTAACTGAAACTGATAACACTAACCGAAACCCGTTGGCCGACCGCAGTTCTCGACGGCTGTTGACGGCTGCTATCTAGTCAACTGCAGCCGATGACGGCAGTCAACGGGTGCGGTTACCTTGCAGTCGGCAATTGGCCGTCCGTATGAGCCATACTAAGTATGGAGCTCCATGGTTTATTTAGGTACTCACTGCGTCGCCGCCGATTCAATAACAGTGCAACACCCAAGGCCTTTTGCATTTGGTACAGCAGCAGCAAATATATATCTACTGGTCCATAATCGAATGGTGCAAGTGAATGAAAAGTCGAGTCTGTCAATCTGTAGGTGAAGGACGGCGATTCTGATTCTTTTCGACTTAAATTTTGCGTATCCGTGACGATTACGACTGAGGGACCACATTGGAATTTCATAATTTCATGTGTGAAAAAACAGTGCAGTCTTTATTTGTAAAACTTTTATTCAGCCAATAGTTACAGTCAGATTGTAGGTCAGATGTGGCTGCGATCGTCATATCTCAAAAACAAGCCAGTTAAAATTATGGACTATTGAGTTGAGAGTTCGATTCGTTTATTTTACCTCCCTGTAAAATAAAAGACGAATATGACGATCATCCTTTATAGATTTCAGAAAATACCAACCTGTGGTATATGTTTACAAGGGTACATAAAATTACTATTGTTGTATAAAAATATGTTTATGAACTAATTAATTCCGGACCCATGGCATTGCACCCTGAAAGATGCCCCTGGGGGTGTTATGGGTAGGTACTAAGATTTATTTTATAGAACATTGGGCGGTCGGTGTTGTTTTTCAGTTCCTAAAACGCGAATGGTCAAAGGTGTAGAATTCAGCGACATAGGGCGCGGTCCGCTGCTGAAGCTTCTAATTGCCTATGAGGAACAGCTAAATAACAGGTGAATATTCAAGCTGAATCAACAGCGTCAGATGTAGTAGCTAGGGTAAAAATCGGACTAAAACCCCTTTCAAACGAACATCAGTGTTAAGGTCAACCCAATACCTGCTACTAACCTGGCTTTACCATCAATCGATAATATTAAAAAACGTTCGCGACGTAAGCTAGAATCGGTTTGTTTTCAAAAGGATTCTTGAACAGAGTAACGCGAGCGAAACCGCGGATACAAACTAGTTATTAGTATTAAGAGCCTCACCAGTCTCTAGGAAAACAGGAAAAGAACAGTTTGTCATATGCCAAACAATGATAAGTGAACGTACATCGTCCTTTTGAGAATCAGTTTATTTGAGAACAAACCTAAGAATCGATCCCTCCAACCATAGCCATAGACGAATAAAACAATTGTTTTTTACTCGTCTATGCCTCCAACTCAGCCCGCGGATGTCGTAAGAGCCGACAAAAGGTACCTACCAGAGGAATGGCAGCAGCTTCCTGCGGTGTATTTTTTTTAATACCCTTACCGCGCATCACCGATCTGCCTGCCAAGCATAGCGATTATAAATTCCCCATTTTTTAGAGGCTCCTCGTTTAGCAGTAGACGTCGTGAGAGTTGGTAATGCTACTTTACATGATTGGGCGCTGATGATGCAAATGACGTGCTAGGGTAGAGTCCTGGGTAAAAAAATATTATTCTATGATTTATCACACTAATTTATAGATGCGAAAGTTTGGATGGATGGATGTTTGTTACCTCTTCACGCCAAAACTACTGAACGGATCAGGCTGAAATTTTGGTTACAGATAGTTCTAATCCTGGAAACATAGGCTACTTTTTATCCCATAAATCATTTCCCGTGGTAAAAATGACCTTTAAACGTTTCCATAGGAAAAACGCGTGCGAAGCCGCGGGGCGCAGCTAGTTGCAAATAAAGGGACTTTGTAAAGATATTAGACACAATCTTTTGCCAATTAAACAAAAAACAAAAAAAATAATGCGCGTCGAAAGTTTGGGAGTGGCGTCATACATTATTAAAAAAAAGTGTTGCAAGGTGTGACGTCACGCGGAATTTTAACTGGCTATATTCTTTGTCATTTCTTTTTTAAAAATACGTGTATATCCAACAGCTTCTGTTGATATAACCGACTGACTTATTGGATTTTTTTAGGATAGCCTAATAGCCTAATTGATTATGATAATGAAATGTTATAATGTAAGAAGTTTCTGTTATAATTATGGCTACGGAAGAGCGAAACCTCCGAGTACCAGTATTCTATACTTAAAAGGAGGGTTCAAAATATTGTTTAGGATAACTATGCATTTTGTGAACGAAATAAAAACATTTCTTTCTATATTTGATTCCAGGTTAGCAGGCAAGAAAGTGAAGCCCATATTCACAGTTCAGATTGCAAACAATAAGCACACAAAAAAGTTTATTTACCCTGATGTGAGGAAAAAGGTTCAGCCGAGTGATATAAGAAGTTAAATAAATAAATATGAAATTATCATTACCATTTCATTCTTTGATGACCTCTGTGGCGCAGCGGGGTTCGATTCATGCCTCGGGACAAAAGTTTGTACGTTCTGTAGATATTTGTTCAGGGCGTTCTGGATGTTATTTTATGCATAATAAAAAAATATCTTGTATGTGTATTGTAATAAATAAATCAGTTAACTAGTACCCACAACACAAGCTCTGCTTAACTTGGGACTATATAGTTCCATATAGTCAATATGTATCTAGAATACTAATATTTTTACTCGGCTAAATACTTACTAGATTGTTTTGTCGCAGAATCAAGGAATCGAAGTACCTATTTAACAATGATTTCATGATCTTTCCAAAGAAATATTTTTTGAGGAACACGTTAACCTTCTTCCCTCTGATGTTGTTGTAACCTATATAAGTTCTAAACCTATATTTTATAAGTCTTGTATATTATGTGATTATTTTATGTTTTGTGCGTCTAAAAAAAATAAAAATACAATACAATACAAATATAATCTGAATCTCGGAAACAGCTCCAACGATATTCATGAAATTTAGTAAACAGGGGGTTCCGGGGGCAATAAATCGATCTAGTTAGGATTCATTTTTAGAAAATGTCGTTTTATTCGTGTTTTTAATAAACTATCATCAACTTTATCGTAATCTATCGACTCTTGCTGATGTCTATTGGCGAATAGTTATACTTTTATATTCGTGTTTTCAATAATTAACTTTATGCTTATCAACGTAAGCACTAAACTGAAAAGTATGACTCTTTCTGACATCTATTGGCGAATAATATTAGATAGATAGATATTTTTTTACTATAATTGTTAAAAAACAACAATGAACCAAAAGAAAACCGAGCAAAGCTTCATTCAGGTACTTACTATTATTTTATTGTAGCCTTTCGTAACTACTGGTACTATTAACTAATTCGTAACTACTACTACTATTAACTACTGCTACTATTAATTATTATTATTATTCGTAACTACTGCTACGATGCTTGCTTGCTACAGTTGCTACGCTGGCTCTTAGCATACAAAAGACTTCAACGCGCTATTAGACAACAAACTAAATACTTTACGAGATACTCTGAAACTAGAAGACGTAGGTATACTTACAAAAATACAAAATACAAAAGCCTGTACGTATACAGGGAGGGGAAAATTTTTGGCCAATTAAAGGTTACGGTACTATTAAGAACCATTGAATGAGTGACATTGTTGTTTTCACTTACTCGTTTTTTCATAGAAAATGTATGGGAATTGTTTTTTATTTATTTCCAACACCAAATTAACTTACCAAATGAAATCCGATTTGATTTGGTAAGTTAATTTGGGAAAAGTTTTCCTGGTTAGAAATAGAGTCGATTAAGATAAACTTATTTTTTTGACAAATCAAATTTTTTGGGCGAACCGTATATGTATATTTTCAAAAAACTAAAAATGGCAATATTTTTTTCTTCAAAATAAAGTAGAAGGTTCCTAAGAACTCACTACAAAAGAAACGGTATCTACCCTTAAGGGGCCTAATTATAAAATTTCCCTAATTATATAAGAAAAAACGCGTGCGAAGCTGTGTAACCTGAATCTTGTAGCCTATAGGTACATTCCGAATCTTGTAGCCTATAGGCTAAAGATACGACTCCTTCAGTTCAATGTCTTACGCCTGTTTTTGAAAATAAAATAACGAAGAACATAACCGTTTTTAACGTACAAATAATCTTCAATCAGGTATTTCGCGGCCTCCTCCGTGGATATCTATGATCTATTTGTCATACAGATTATGCAGATTGCAGATTATGTCAACAGATCCCCATAGCATAAATTAAAATACAATACAAACAAACAAACAATCATATCTTACCTCATTATAATCACATCATACTAATATTATAAAACCGACAGTTCGTATGGATGTATCGATAGATGTTTGTTACCTCTTCACACCAAAACTACTGAACGGGTCAGGCTGAAATTTTGCATAGGTAATTTTAATCCTGGAATCAAACATAGGCATACTTGTTAACCCATTTGTCAGTTCCCGTGGGATATAAATCACCTTTAAACGTAATTATTACTTAATACCTTTACATAATATATTTAAAGGTGATTTATAATTAATATAGGAACAACACATGCGAAGCCGCGGGGCGCAGTATTACGATAGATTTGGTGCAATAAGGTGTTCCCGTAACTCGTGTTTGCAACGTCGACGTACGACGACGATAGGTACGGTTTAGAATGATACGTATATTGACTTTAAGAAATATGAATACCTAACACTATATATATCGTATCCATTTTGAATGGAGCATAAACGTAAACAAACCGCCCATACTCAACCTAAAATTCACTTTGTTGACGCGTCCTTTTATACGTTATTTACATTACTGGTCGATTTTAGATTCTCCCTTCAATAATAATTGCTTACAATTATATCTGAAACTCGACGCCAAGCAAGTGAGATTTTGTTATTTGTGTCGTACTTTGTTTACTAACATGCTTCATAAAAAATGGATAAACAGCTATGCTGTCGTATTTGTTCATAATAATTCACATAAGCCTTCGCTGGATATCTTATTCTGAGAGACTAGATGCCCTACGCCTCACTACTCTGGAAAAAAGACGCCTTCGTGGTGATCTGATAGAGACCTTCAAAATCCTATCCATCCTATCACACACTTACAACCTGCCTCACATGTCATTTATTCTCGACACAGCTAGAGGCCACAGTCTGAGAATAGCCCGTTCATCATCTAACACCAACATTGCCCATCACTTCCTAAGTAACCGAGTGGTGCACAACTGGAACCGGCTTCCTGAAGAAGTTGTAACAGCTCCCTCGATGAACGGCTTTAAAAACAGACTCGACCACTGGCTACGAACGCACAATCTGACCACAAGTGACAAATTGTAGTAAAAATAAAATAAAAAAGCACTATGATATAGACATACCAGCTTTAAGCTGCTCGTCTATTATCCAATAATAATAATAATAAACTAATATACTAAGCTTTTTCTTTTCCACTATCCAAGTCGGTTTTTTTTAAACCTAGTATACCACAAACCTAGTATCCACATATATCCAAGTACATATCAAGTTGTCTGTGGTTAAAAATACTAATACATCGTTGATTTCGCCTGACGAGAATTCGTCAGTTAATTTTTAATCTCGATTTTGATTTCTTTCCTAATGATGCCAATGAACTTTCAGCTAAGAGTCTTCGTGAAGTAAGTAGAACCGGTCGTCTACAATTAAAGTATTCTTCTATTTCTTGAAGCGTCAGTTCACTTGTCTCCGGGAGCCAGAAGTAAAGCATGATCATCCCTTTAAAGAAAAAATATATGTATTCCATTACAATGTACCTTAAACTAGGTTCTTATGTCGAATTGAGAAGCCCCTCTATTTTCAAGTCGGGGGTAGATTTTAGCGATGGTGTTTGCGTTGGCGTACCTAAGGTGATTAGGTCTACTCGAGAATATCTACCGGGTGCTTTACTAAAGGTGTGCTTTGTACACAAGTCTACCCTGCGTAGCATTTAATGCACCCAGGTAATATACCTATTTCAGGTGAATTAAGTCTACCGAGTGAATATAATTATTTTGTTTTAAAAACTATAAACAGACTTCAATTTTTATAGTTTGTTCATGGATTTTCATGGATTACACTGTCAGAATTGGCCCAAATTAAAATAGGACCACACGGAAAGCACCAGCTTTCATATAAAAAAGAATCATGGAAATCGAACAACCCAGTTAAAAGTTCTGAGGTAACAAACATAAAAAAATACCGTTGAATTGAGAACCTCCTCCTTTTTTGAAGTCGGTTAAAAAAAGGTAATCGACCTATTGAGCTCAACCCGTGAACATCGTAAGAATCGGCGAAGAGAACCTACGCGCGAATTTAAAGAGAGAGAATACACAGAAAAAAGCTGATGCAGACCAGCAGTTTCATACACCGATATTTATAACACTTCTATTATGATCACCAATTCGCCTGCCAAGCGCGGTGGTTATGGCAAACTTCAGTTGTTTGGGGAGGCATGTTCAACAGTTGTATGTGAGGAGAAGGAAATTTTATGCCAGCTTACCAAGTAAAGAAAATGTGCCGAATATTGCCATAACGTTGGCCAATCCAATCGCTTCACGCATGTATGGATAAGTTTTGTTCATGCCGAATATCATAAAATTCATTGAAGTCATATTAACACCGGTCAAAAATCCTCGATGCTGCAATAAACAAAGTAGCTTAACTTCTTCTACCTATGTTTTTGTGTTTGTATATAAGTACCTATCGAAAACATTATATAAATTATATTGTTACAAGTAGAGCCAAGTTAATAGCTTGCTTCGCCTGTTATAATTATAAAGCACATCCAAATCTCAGGATCTTGTGGGCACCTTGGCACTCGCCCTAACAAGTGCCACGGTCCTTATTATTGAAGGACCAATAATCCTTTCCTGCTGAAAGGGTGTTTCTACACGGTCAACGAGTTCCTTAACCGTAGCAATTAAATAAAACTATATTGACTTTATGTAACTTAAGTTAGCTCATTAGACAAGTGTAATTTTTTATAACTAAGAATTTGACATAATTTTCTTCACATTGCATGATATTTTGATGTACTACTGTTCAAACTCAATTGTATGGTTGTTTCTGAATAAATGATTTATGATTTCAATCGTTGAACCTTAGCGGGGGTAATTTTTTTTTTTACGATAAATAGACCTTTGTTTGACCGCAATCTCACCTGATGGAAAGCGAAGATGCGGCCAACGGTGAATCACGAAGGTCTAGAAGATACCTATTCACCCTTGTCTTGAAGAGACCCAGGTTGTTGTATATTGGGGGTCTCCCAGATCGACACGACCTGATGTGCCTATTCGAATACTGCAACCAGGCAGGCCGCATTTGTCTGGGTTTTCTTAAGGCTTAGTTGTCAATTCAATCTACCACACGAACCTGCAAGGGCAGTATTTCACTCATTATCATAAACGGCAGCGTGTAGTATCCCACACAACCGAACGCTATGTAGATAATGAAGAAGAATAACGGAGCAATGTGAGTCCCGCCATGTGTGTGGAGGTATATGCAGATGCCTAAGCTAGACAATCCTACACCAATAGCTGAAAATAACGAGAATATTAGAAAATAATAACAGATTGGGTTCCTTGAGAAAGGTTTTGTTTGGGAAAGCAGACCACATATTTCCCATGGACAATAAGTACCATTGAAAAGACTCTGTGGCGAACACAGACACGACAATATCTATTCTAGTGCGGAGCCATGCGAAACGCCTAAATATGGCGCTTTGCCAGTCAAGCATAAATTTTGACACGCCTAATTTAGACGCCTTGCAAGCGAAGAGGGTACCTCAACCTCAACTGCCTGTATCAATCCACTGTTGTACGCAGGCCGTCTCCTGCCTTGTTGGCTTTTATCTCATGGGGGTGTGCCAATGCCCATGATTATCCCCGCTAGGTATGCGGGTTGGGGATCGCAGTTCGGTGGTAGAATTGTTCCCTAGGGCAGGAGGTGCTGTCCGCCCCCGGTGGATGTCCCTTAGTCGCCTCTTACGACACCCGCGGGAAGAGTTGGGGTGGTGTACACTATAAGCCAGCACCACACGTGATTATTTTACCGCCAAGCAGAATAGCTGTGTTTATTATGGCCGGTTTTAGTCCGTATACAGGAAGAACGCTAGAAACTTATAAGAGCGCTGGTAAGCGCTTATAAGTTTCAAGCTTTCTTTCTGTATTAGGCCTTACTCTACTGGAAAGATGCGGACTTCCAACTTATGTTGTCGGGTGCGGGTAGTAGGTAGTGTTTGCCCTGTATATTGCTCATTAAAAGCATTAAAAGCAGTCTGTGGAGCGTGGTCAAGCGCGGGTGGTTTTCTAATAGGTAGGTAAAAAATAATACTATACCTGAAAGTAAAGCCAGCATTCTTCTTTTAACCTTATAAATTATTACAGCTGCCAGTATTCCAAGAACAAATCGAGTTAAGCAGATGATTACATATCCTTGATCCGCGCTCATTGCTGTGTGGCTCAGCTGCAGATAGGTAATTACGATTTAGTGTGTTTGTCAATGGTTTCAATTAAGATGTCGTAGAAAGCTAATTTGACAGGACTAAAATTTTTGACTTTCCTTTCTAACGATCGAAATAAAAAATATGGCATTATTTTTACTATGGGTATACTATAAAAAAATAATACATTTCTTCTAGGAAGACGGTTTCAAGTTAAGTATGAAGAAGAATTCTCCAAATTACATCTAATTAAAGCCAAGTACCACAAGGATCAGTGCTAGGCCGTGTGCTTTACTTCATATATACGGCAGACCTGCCTGAGACACCAGATGTAATGACAGCGACCTATGCAGACGATACTGCATGTTTAGCAAAAGATACCGATCCCGAAAAGGCATCTACTAAATTACAGGCGCAGCTGGATAAAATCGGCATGTGGCTTCAATAATTGCTTTTGTTTATGTAAAAAACTATAATCCGACTTCAATTATATGGATCCCACTGTCAGAAGTGGACAAAATTAAAATGGGACCACACGGGAAACACTAGCTTTCAAACAAAAAATAATCATGAAAATCGGACGACCCGGTCATAAGTTCTGAGGTAACAAACATAAAAAAACAGTTAAAAATGTAGAATCAAGTTCAGCGTGACAAAGTCACCTTTTAGTTAAGTTAACATTTACTCAGATCTAAGTTTTACTTGTCCACCTATGTGTCTGTGTGTGTCTGTCAGTTTAATCTTGACTTCGAAACTAAACGGATGAACCCATTATTTTTTAATCCTTGAAAGATCCTTCATGATAAAAATCGGTGCAGCCGTTAAGATCAAATTGCGATATATTTATTGCGATATTATATATAATGCGATATAATTTTTTCATTTGCATAAAAGTACTGGATGACATCTTAACGCCATACCTAAACTTAGGTCAATGACCTCTAATACCCTACTATTACGATTTTACTTCAAACGTCATAAGAAATTGAATCATTGCTACATTCTGTTCTGTACAATCCTAGAGGATTATTAAATTTAATTAAGATTGTCATCATCATCATCAGCCTATATTAGTCCACTGCTGGACATAGGCCTCCCCTAATGAGCGCCATAGCGCCCTGTCTTCAGCTTGACGCATCCAGCATCTGCCTGCAGTCTTTCGCAGATCGTCATCCCACCTGGCCGGAGGGCGTCCTACACTACGTTTGCCGAGTCGCGGTCTCCACTCAAGAACTCGTTTACCCCAGCGGTTATCGGTTCTTCGCGAAATATGGCCGGCCCACTGCCACTTCAGCTTGCTAATTCTTTGAGCTATATCGATAACTTTGGTTCTCTGTCGGATGTATTCGTTACGAATTCTATCCTTCAGAGAGACTCCGAGCATAGCTCTTTCCATAGCTCGCTGAGCGACTTTAAACTGGTGGACCAGCCCTATGGTGAGTGTCCACGTCTCAGCTCCGTAGGTCATGACGGGTAGGACGCACTGATTGAAAACTTTCGTTTTCAAGCATTGCGGTATGGATGACGAGAAGACTCGACGTAGCTTTCCAAACGCTGCCCAGCCTAGCTGGATCCTCCTCTTGGCTTCCTTCTCAAAATTGTTTTTCCCTAGCTGCAGGATTTGCCCAAGGTATGTGTACTCGGAAACAATTTCGAGAGGGTGTCCATGTACGACGACCGGCCCCGGATCAATGAGGCCATTGATCATGATTTTGGTTTTATCCAAATTCATGCCGAGACCGATGCATCGCGAGGCTAAAGCTAGGCCGTCCAGCATCTGGTTGAGCTCCTCCAGCGACTCCGCCATTACGACTATGTCATCAGCGAATCGGAGGTGTGAGATGTAATCGCCGTTTATGTTAATGCCCTTACCTTTCCAGTCCAGCGTCTTAAACATAAGATTGTCATGCATGAGATTATTCTTAAAATATTCGAACTCACTTCCAACATATCAACATTCCACACAACGACCACGTTGCACCCTGCCAGCTGCTGCAGGGTGATGTACATGAACGATATCAGGAAGGGCTTGTACACTGATGGTTCCAATATGGCTGCAATCATCTGTCGTACTGATAAGCTGAAATAATATACCAATGACCTTAAAATAAAGTTCATAGTTAGGGCAACTGCACCCGTGACTGAATTGGTATACTCTAGTATCTGAGAGTTGCGGTTCACCTCTGTATAGGCAATTTTGCTATCTTTCTTGTAATATATATATATATAACCTTGCTCTACCCCTCCCACTTTCTTCCACATAACGATAAATATACTTGGACCTAGACCTGCGTAGCAAGTTCTACAATGATACGATACGAGTGTGGCTACGAGGAAAAATAATAAAACTCATAATTTCTTACGAAATAAACGCTGCAGAGATTTGCGGATTTCACCACTGTGTTGGGAATTTAGCTTTCTTTCTGATGATATAACTTACTTCCCCTACCTCTCAAATTTCCTTTCCTCTATCGAGAAACTTACTTAAACGTAGTTCTTCGTAGCACGTTCTACGGGAGCGGCTTAGCATACAAAAGAAAAGACTTCAACGCGCTCGCATCTCCTTACTACACAGAAATTTTATTTCGTAGAACGTGATACGAAGATCTACGTTCTATTCTAAAGTAAGTTTCTTGTTATGGGGAAGGAAGCGGAAGATGCAGAGGAAAGTTAGATATCATAAGAAAGAAAACAAAATTCCCTACACGGTGCTGAAATGTTCAACTCTCTGCAATGTCTATTTCGAAAGATATTATCAGTTTTATGATTTTCCATCGTAGCATTGTAGCACGTGCTACGCATGTACGCATGTGTGTTCAAGTATATTTCTCGCTTTTGGGAAGGAAAGGAAGTGAGAAGGGTAGGAGAAATTGAGATATATCACAAGAAAAAGAGCAAAGTTACCTACACATTAGTGAAATCCGCAATTCTCTGCGACGGTTACTTCAAGAGTATAGTCGGGTTGCGGCTCTCCTTCGCTTCCGGCATGAGTCAGGGTTATAAAAGCGTTCACGATTACAATAACGTAGTAAAGTACATAACGTAACGTAATAAAGTACATAGCAGAAATACCTGTGAATTTGGTTCTTTTCCCGAAAGTCAAGAAGAGTCTTCATTTCGGCGTCCACATCGTATCTTTTTGATCTGAATTTGTGCAACATTTCCCTGGCTTTTTCTGGTGAGCTCAATAGAAGATAATGTGGAGTCTCAGGAATAAAGATGTAGGATACAAATAATATAATGGAGTAAGTAGCACTTATATAGCAAAGCATCCGCCAATCTAGAAAAACAGCGAGGCCAGCCTGTTTAAAAAATAGAGCTATCTCAAGATTATTTTCTCTATTATCGACATTTGGTTGAGATAGAGGAGTCTTTACAAAAACGTTAAGATCATTGAACTAGAAAAATATTACACAATAGTAATGTTACAATTAGTGGCTTGTCAGGGGTGATGTACAGGTGCGCTAAGCCGAAAGGTGGAACTCTGTTTCATAAAGTCTGCCATAGATTGAAATTTTGGCGTCTACACACCATTGATCTGTAACATGCCACACACCAAAATTGGCGAACCATCGCCGACATGTTGGAATGTAACTCAAAAAAAGCTGATAATTTTTGACGTGATTGATATTGAAATATATTATTCATATTTATTTTGTGATGTTTTTACTGTGTCATGAATACAATCTTTAAATGTTTAATTGAATCTTTGAAAATTAGATATTTTCAATTTCTGGACTGGTTTGTGTGCGTGATACATGTAGCATCCATCCAGTATGGATGGATGCTACATGTATCTACATACAAACCAGTTCAGATATTATATTATATAGTTTTTGGCGCCGGAGAGAGTTAGTAAATCATTTAACGAACCAACATGGAACTAACCATAGCTAACAGGCCAAGTGAGAAAAAAGTGTTAGGCATTGCACCATTGATTCCTCGCATGTTTGGAAGAGATATTTCTGTGAGATAAGGTCGCTGGGCAGAAAGTATAAAACCAAGACCGATGCCAATGATTATCCTTCCTGAAAAAAAACAAAATAATTTGCAATAGGGCACAAACTTCGCCAAACCTATGACAAGCATTGACTAATATCAGCAGGGCAAGGATGTTATGGATATCCGTAACCGAAACTGAAACTATCGGATATCCAAAAAAAAAAACTATTCGTAACCGTAACCGAAATAAATGTTTCGAATAATTTCGGATAGGGGCGGAATCTAAGTGAGAAGTACTATGACAGGTTTCATTTATTTCCCGGCCACCGAGCCAACACACCAGCCATGCGCGTCTCAGTGCAGGGATTTGCGTAGTTGCCTTTCCTCACGATAGAGGCAACTACCGAAACTACCAGAAACTCCGAAATTATTCAATACAATAAAATTCTAATATCCCTATGCGTAGCCGTATCCGAAATAACGACCTCTATGGCGCGGCGGGCGTAGGTCTGCCTGCGTCGCAGGAGGTTCTGTGTTCGATTCCCGCCTCGGGATAAATGTGTATACCTACGATTTGCAAATATTTGTTTAGGGTGTTCTGGATGTTTTCTATGTATAGTAAAAAATATATATCTATGTAGTAACATAACACAAAATCTGCTTAGTCTGGGGCAAGATAAATGATGTGTGAATTAACCAACAAATTTTAGTAATTTTTTAAAATTAGTAATGACTTCATAGCTCACCAATAATAATATAGGTTGCGTTTTTAGCAAATACGATACAGAGCCACCCTAAGACCACGGGGCCTTGGCTTAGCGAGAACAAAGGTTTCCGGCCGTATTTGTCCATCAAAAACCCGCCTAATAAGCTCCCGACGGGAGCACACAGGGTGACCGCTCCAGCTGAAAAAAAAGTTTTTGCTTTGTAAAATTCACTAGATAATTTAATGAAAATTTATCGGGTATTTATCGCCGCGTACCTTTGTTATTATTTCCCATAAGTTTTTTCCAATAACATCCAGTCGCCCCGTGACCACGATCGCTGTAATGCGGTAGAAATAAAAACAAAGGCACGCGATATATCTTACAATGTTAAATAATCATTAAATAATGTTAACAAATCAATGTTAACAAATCGCGAAAGTTTAAAAAGTTTCACACTAGATAAGTTTAAAAAGTTTTAAGTATTTAATATACTTTTGAAAACACTCTTTATAACCTTCCGATAAGGTAATACGGAAGGTTACCTACTTACAGACCGCAGAGGGGAATAAGGATTATTGCCGTTCCCAATATACAGGTTGTGCTGGCTTAGAATTTGAACCACCCCATCTCTTCCCGTGGGTGTCGTAAGAGGCAACTAATGAATATCCACCGGGAGGCAGGCAGCAGCGCCCCCTGCATAACAATTCCACCACTGAACTGCGATTACCAACCCGCATGCCCAGCGTGGGAATAGGGTATATGCATGGATTTTTATTATATTTTTAATCGATTATTTAGGTTTATACATAAACGAAAAAAAATATAACAACCAAAAAAAAAAAAATTTTTGGGGTAAAAAACTAAAAGTAAAACTACACTCAGTTTAGGGTGACAAAAACGCTGCCATGTTAGCCATTGCATTTTATGACGTCACGGATCATCGAGTCCCTTCGCTAAACTCAAAGTCAAAACTTCATGCCCATACAAAAATGTTCAAGCATGACGTCACGCTATACGTGCCAAAATATATCTACTTTTCAATGATTAAATTTCACAATAAAAACATCATAAAATACAAAAATAAAAATACAGATATATTTCTATATCAATAGAGAATACGTAAAAAAAATATTAGCTTTTTTGAAGTCACATGCATATACCCTATTATAGACATTATATTTATAGATAAAGGCCAACAAGGCGCTTATCAGAGGGAGGCCTGCGTAGGCCAATACAGGCTGTTGACATTGAGGAGGCAATATCCAAACTAGGCATTGGGAATATAGGTAATATTGGGCAATTTAGGTTAGCTAGGTAAACAAACCAATCCAAGATTCTTGACTCAAATTCACGTGGAAAAACGTATCCTTCCGCAGCATTGGAATCGCGGCGGAAGTGAAACCAAACGCAAGACCGATGACTATAGCTGTTTGATTGACCCAGACCCCATAGCCGACTTGGATTAACGAGGTCCTGGACCAGAAACAAGGCTCTTCGGGCGGGATGACGATGTCTATTATCGAAAACTCCTCGGACAGCTGACTCGGCTCTGCCGCCGCCGTTGGTTTTGTACCAGATTCTGATTTAGCGTCATCTGGAATTGGACTATCCGGTGAAGACTTTATGTTTTCATTTAATTTTTCATTGTTTTCCTTCATGTTTTCATTCGTTTTCAAGAAAAACAAGATTATTTTATCTTATAAAATGTGATGAGTCTTACGAAGTTATCGAAGTTATTGTATTCTCTTTGATAATCTCAAACAAAGAGAATACAATAACTTCGTAAATTGACTTTAGCATATAAATCAAAACATAAGTTATAATTCTTCCATCGAGAAAAAAATCTTGTCTTTATAGAAGACGCGATACCATAGAAAATGTAATGTACTATTATGTAGGCGTACACATTATTTGACGTCAATTTGCTAGTGATGAAGTCATTGTCGATGTATATATATTATCGATAACACTGAAATACTTTTGAATTAAATTTTGCTTATTTTTCTGAAAGATGATTTGTGACTTGTTATTTAAAATATACCAGAAACATTGTTATATTAGGTAATTCTACCTGCAAACTTATTTAAGAAAAAGTTAGATATTTGGTTACTTTCATATTGTGTTTATAGTGTAAACGAATACTTAAATTATAAATATAAAGAAAATTTGTTAATGCTAATTGTAAACCTACCTAATAATGACATACCTATTTAATATTTGTACACCTGGTTATGGGTCGAATACATTGATATTACATAGTTTTAAGATCTTGACATGACATTTTTGTTGCCTAATTATTGTATTCTGCAAATAAACAATTGATTATGATTCTGCAATTTGTCTTGTGACAAATTGCAGATAATCATGATGATATTTTGATTTTGGTTTAAAACTAAATTTTTGGTTTGAACTTACTGTTAAATCGACCACGTAGGTAACCATGTAAAATTTAGTTACTTAATACGTATTTTAAAGGATGAATTTTCTATAAAACTTTTAAATCCATCATGGTTATTAATGCTAAAGTTATAAAATAACTTTAGTATATTTTCTATATTATCGCTATTCTGTGCATTTATTTTACAAAATTGTATTATTTGATTTACAAAATTACATCGACCCCGATAAAAAAATGGTAGTCAAGCTCAAATTATGAACGTGGATGAGTTTACACAAAAAATCCTTTATACCAAAGAGAATACAATTACTTGCTTTAGACTCCATTGAAGTATTTTCACTGAGCCATAGATATATAAGAATAGTATTGTATTCTCTTTGATAATCTCAAACAAAGAGAATACAATAACTTCGTAAATTGACTTTAGCATATAAATCAAAACATAAGTTATAATTCTTCCATCGAGAAAAAAATCTTGTCTTTATAGAAGACGCGATACCATAGAAAATGTAATGTACTATTATGTAGGCGTACACATTATTTGACGTCAATTTGCTAGTGATGAAGTCATTGTCGATGTATATATATTATCGATAACACTGAAATACTTTTGAATTAAATTTTGCTTATTTTTCTGAAAGATGATTTGTGACTTGTTATTTAAAATATACCAGAAACATTGTTATATTAGGTAATTCTACCTGCAAACTTATTTAAGAAAAAGTTAGATATTTGGTTACTTTCATATTGTGTTTATAGTGTAAACGAATACTTAAATTATAAATATAAAGAAAATTTGTTAATGCTAATTGTAAACCTACCTAATAATGACATACCTATTTAATATTTGTACACCTGGTTATGGGTCGAATACATTGATATTACATAGTTTTAAGATCTTGACATGACATTTTTGTTGCCTAATTATTGTATTCTGCAAATAAACAATTGATTATGATTCTGCAATTTGTCTTGTGACAAATTGCAGATAATCATGATGATATTTTGATTTTGGTTTAAAACTAAATTTTTGGTTTGAACTTACTGTTAAATCGACCACGTAGGTAACCATGTAAAATTTAGTTACTTAATACGTATTTTAAAGGATGAATTTTCTATAAAACTTTTAAATCCATCATGGTTATTAATGCTAAAGTTATAAAATAACTTTAGTATATTTTCTATATTATCGCTATTCTGTGCATTTATTTTACAAAATTGTATTATTTGATTTACAAAATTACATCGACCCCGATAAAAAAATGGTAGTCAAGCTCAAATTATGAACGTGGATGAGTTTACACAAAAAATCCTTTATACCAAAGAGAATACAATTACTTGCTTTAGACTCCATTGAAGTATTTTCACTGAGCCATAGATATATAAGAATAGTATTGTATTCTCTTTGATAATCTCAAACAAAGAGAATACAATAACTTCGTAAATTGACTTTAGCATATAAATCAAAACATAAGTTATAATTCTTCCATCGAGAAAAAAATCTTGTCTTTATAGAAGACGCGATACCATAGAAAATGTAATGTACTATTATGTAGGCGTACACATTATTTGACGTCAATTTGCTAGTGATGAAGTCATTGTCGATGTATATATATTATCGATAACACTGAAATACTTTTGAATTAAATTTTGCTTATTTTTCTGAAAGATGATTTGTGACTTGTTATTTAAAATATACCAGAAACATTGTTATATTAGGTAATTCTACCTGCAAACTTATTTAAGAAAAAGTTAGATATTTGGTTACTTTCATATTGTGTTTATAGTGTAAACGAATACTTAAATTATAAATATAAAGAAAATTTGTTAATGCTAATTGTAAACCTACCTAATAATGACATACCTATTTAATATTTGTACACCTGGTTATGGGTCGAATACATTGATATTACATAGTTTTAAGATCTTGACATGACATTTTTGTTGCCTAATTATTGTATTCTGC
The DNA here is from genome assembly GCA_955876795.1 of Eupithecia tripunctaria. Classification (NCBI taxonomy): domain Eukaryota; kingdom Metazoa; phylum Arthropoda; class Insecta; order Lepidoptera; family Geometridae; genus Eupithecia; species Eupithecia tripunctaria. Next base: position 9,757,981 of record OY041604.1, read on the forward strand.
AAATAAACAATTGATTATGATTCTGCAATTTGTCTTGTGACAAATTGCAGATAATCATGATGATATTTTGATTTTGGTTTAAAACTAAATTTTTGGTTTGAACTTACTGTTAAATCGACCACGTAGGTAACCATGTAAAATTTAGTTACTTAATACGTATTTTAAAGGATGAATTTTCTATAAAACTTTTAAATCCATCATGGTTATTAATGCTAAAGTTATAAAATAACTTTAGTATATTTTCTATATTATCGCTATTCTGTGCATTTATTTTACAAAATTGTATTATTTGATTTACAAAATTACATCGACCCCGATAAAAAAATGGTAGTCAAGCTCAAATTATGAACGTGGATGAGTTTACACAAAAAATCCTTTATACCAAAGAGAATACAATTACTTGCTTTAGACTCCATTGAAGTATTTTCACTGAGCCATAGATATATAAGAATAGTACAAAACACTGAGCACTTGAGCAACACTTGAGTTTTTAAACCTGACTGATTTATGTACCTACCCAATAATAATAATATTTATGTTCATTGCAACAGATTTTTATGGATATTCTAGTAAAGAGCTATGAATCCTAGTCCCTTAAAAAACTTGATATTTGTAGTAACTTTATCGGTTTCTCCTTGCTTCATTCTTTGAGTATTCAAAGGCCCTAGAGTAATATTTTCCTATGTTACATTACCCGATGTTGTGGTCTCCTGGTAGAAAAGATGGGTCAGACATGGAAAAGACGTCTTACTTAAAGAATCATGACATCTTCAAATCATCATAAACACGAACATCGTTCCTCCATCGTAATTTCAACTCCAGATAAAACTAGCAACCACACGTCCCCCATTTCGTGGATCAACAAAAATTCGAGTCGTAGTTTTTCGTTCTTGAAAATCCCCCCTGCTAATCCCAATTTTTTCTCAAAGACGTCTATGATCCAGCTGGGTTATGGGGTATGGATCAATATGACTACGTTGGTCACGGGTCTTGCAATTGGATTCACAGCTGTTGTACTGCCTCAAATGCAGCACGAGGATTCCAAAATTAAAATCACCTTGAGTCAAGCGGCTTGGATTGGTAGGTATGGGTAATCATAATAATAATGTCCTCCTAGCCGAATTTCAACCACGGCGGCTGGTCTCTATAGTGCAACAAGGGTGTGCGCAAAAACAGGTGAAATCTCTATTCCTTTACTCTCATAATCCGATGGGACGACATATCGATACGACTGGGGAGAGCCAACGGCTCTATGTGCTTTTCGATGGATGGGGTGTAACACCGCCAACTTCCTGACTCAGGTCCAATAGTTGTTATTGTGGGGGTTTGGCGGATCGGCGGTTCGAATCCCGATTCGAACCCAGGACCTCATAATCAACGGTTGAACAAGCTGACCGCTAGACCAACGAGGCAGTTATGGGTATGGGTTAGTAGGTTACTTGCTTTGCAAAGCAAAGGACGTTTTTTTGTCCGCGAGGGAAAAGTGTATTTGTCCCTGCTTTTTGCGAGTTGGGTTTTATATAGTTTTTCAATTATTTTCTTGTTGATTAATAATAGATTCAGGCGTTCCTTTGCGGATATTTTCGAAAATGTGTTTTTTTTTGTTGATCGTTCATTTTAAGGCTCACATGGCCTTGGATCCAGAAATAAATATAGCTTATCTCAGCTTGTTGAGAATATTTTAATGTGTCGTTGGAAGTTCTCCATGAGCTTTCAAATAGTTATTCTAATTTCAGTTAGTCTTCTGACTCTGTGCGTCCCCTTGGGTAGCCTATTAGGGGGGATATTGATGGATACATACGGACGGCAACCAGTCCTCGTGTTATGCGGTGTTCCTGTTTCCTTAGGATGGTTCTTTATCGGCTTGGCCGAAAATTTAAACACTTTTATTATTGGTAAGTATTGGTTCCATTTTTCCATAAAAGAATTTCACGAAACAGAAATAAAGTAAATAAAAACAATGTTTGACAATTCACACGGCCCCAAGCTAATCAAAGCATGTGTTTATAGTAGGTACCTACTAATTGTAAGTGTAACTTGTTTATTTATTGGGTTTTACAAATTTCTGTAATGTTAGCTTGTTTTAGGTTGTTTCGTCATTAGCATCGGCTTAGGGATGATGCTTACAGCCCCTCGAACTTACATTACTGAAATAACTCTTCCTAACATGCGGGGCGTCATTGGAGCTATGCCTTATTTCTTTCTTTCATTCGGGTTTGTGACAGTGGTAAGTTCCATATCGACGGCAGAAAGCTATACTAGATAGTAGAGTCAAATATTAGGTACCTATATCGACGGCAGAAAGCGGAAGTGGCGTATCTCAAAGATTGGTCTAAATGACTTTTAGCTATATTGTATTAACAATACATTTAGCAAAATCTTTGAGATACGCCACTTCCACTTTCTGCCGTCGATATAGGTGCCTAATATTTGACTCTACTATTTAGGATTCGATACCAGTAGAGCATTTTGAAGTTATTCATGTACTTATGATTATTACATGATTGGTTTACATACATACCTTGCTAATTTAACGATGTACTTTCTATTTATTAAAAATGGCTATAACTTGACCTACTATTTCAGGCTACCCTCGTGGCTTTTATAGAATGGCAAACCATTAGCTACATTTGCGGTGTTTATTCCATTATATTGATGATTTTCAACTGCTACCTTCCTGAGACGCCTCATTTCGTTCTGTTGAGTTCACCGGAAAAAGTCATAGAAATCTTAAGGAGATTTAGATCCAAAAGTTTTGATGTGCAAAATGAAATGGAAATGCTGATTGACTACCGGGATGAAAACGACATTCGTAGGTTATTAATAAAAATAAATTCTATTTGAGAATTAGGAAAGTCGTGAAAATGTGTGGCAAGCAAGACAAATGCTTGTATGACTGTGGTATGCCTGCAAAAATCTGTTTGGACCTTGGGGGCTTTATAATGCGCTTTTTAAAATCCTTTGTTAATCATTTTCATAGTATGTATTATGAAAAAACACTGAAAAATTGGAACGGACAAGGACGACTAAATTTTCTATACTTAAATTGGAACATGTTTTGTGATTCTACCAGTTCATTATCTAATTACCCTATTTCAGATTATCGTTAGGAGAGTCGATTGCAACAATGTTGACATCTTCAGTCTGCAAGCCGTTCGCAATATCATTGGCATATATTCTGTTGATGCTATGCTCAGGTTGCATCGTAGTGATCATGTGGACAGTTGAGATGTTGGAGGTGAGTTCTATTTAAACGCGTTTTTACGGTATATGCATTATGCGTGTAGGGTGTGATGTTGTTTTTATGTATGTATGTGCAATTTGCACATCAATGTTGCCAATTATCTCCAAAACGGCTTGACCGATTAAGGTGCGGTTTTCAGTTTCGGGTTCAAAATTTGGTGGCGATGGTTCTTAGCTAGTCGTTATGGTCGTTATGGGGGCGCTGGATGTGAAAACCAATGTTGCCATTTTTCTCCAGAACGGTGTGATCGACTGAGACACAGTTTTCTGTAAAAGGTATGGGGTTATTTGGCAATGGTTCTTAGGAAAGATGTATGGTGTTTGCTCACCAGGGAGCGATATAATCAACGTTTTAAAAATTGTATGTTCTAAACTTGTGCCTATTCGACAATAGTAACGAGACGTGATCGTGCCGTCTCAATTTGTATGGGATTTGCGTAACCACGACGTGTTTAAATCTGACTTAGTAAAGGAACGTTTTTCGCATAAATAAATGTGTAGATCATAGACAAAACCCTACTTAATCGAGTGGAGATTTTGGTAGTGCCTCTAGCTAGATAAGTAGCGTCAGAGCACTGCAGCAGTTTTCATAACGCGGGCCTAAGTGTCGTAAAATCTAGAGCATAGAATAACTTTATACCTACATCGATCAAAGTTTTCGCCGGTCCCCCATAGATTCACAATGCGCGCTCTGAAACCGTCTGTATCAAAGAGTACCGCGAACGGGAAGATAATTATCCTCACAATGCAAAGATCTCTTGTAGTTTTTATCGATTATAGATCTTTGTAGAGTACCAATAAAAAGAATTGCACGTAAGGAAATCATTATCATCATCAGCCTATATTAGTCCACTGCTGGACATAGGCCTCTCCTAATGAGCGTCATTGCGCCCTGTCTTCAGCTTGACGCATCCAGCATCTGCAGTCTTTCGCAGATCGTCATCCCACCTGGCCGGAGGGCGTCCTAAACTATGTTTGCCGTGTAACTAGACCCCTCATCTGTAAATACTGACAGACGCCCACGCCCATGCCCATGCCCATGCCCTTTTGCCATGCAAGTTTTTGCTCGAAAGAGCAACAAACAACTGTATTTGTTTATAATATTACTCTAGAGAGCCACTAGAGTATTTTAGATAACTAATAAGCGTCAAAGTGTCAAACAACTCCTTTTAATAGCTCTAATAAAGTTATAACTGGTTAAATCATTCTTAGTCGACGTGTTTATATTACTTTTAATGTACCAAATGGTCCAAATAGATCATACTTGGGATCCATCAACTACTAATGTTATTATCATGCAGTTGTCCAACACCGCAATCGTCGCGAGTACAGGGAACTTAATTATCTGCGTAGCGAGAATCGTAGTTGGCATTATGACGTCAGCAATTCTGTATAAAGCGAAAAGAAGGGTGATGGCTATAGTTTCAGGTTTGTGTGTGTTCTTTTCTTTCTATCATATTTTTTTCTCAGAGGTAGCTTTTCTTTACCTTCAAAAGTATGACGTCGTATAAAGTTAGTTATTATTCATGTTCATTGCAACAGAGCGTTATAAATATTCTAGCAATCTAGTCCTTTCATATCCCTTACATGTTAGTAATCTATTCTTATGGTAAAGATTTGCTTTTCGGCTGCCTTGGTAACTGTGTTTTGTAATCAGTTAGAAACGAAGAAATTGTCATCTCGTCTCGTAACTAAGTTACAAACGAAGAACTTTTTTTAACTTTTTCTCTGTTTTCGTAAAAAAACTATTGCGAAAACAGAGAAAAAGTTACCTTACTATACCACTTTTCTTAGTAACGAAACCCAATTCTGTTTCAACTGTTAGTCAACTTTTTGAAAATCAACTAAATGAGATGGGCAGATAAAATTATCTCGTTTCAATGACAATATACTCGTATCTTCATAGATGTATATCATTTTTATGATAAATAACCACTTGCCTAATTTCGTACAACATAATCGTTTATGAGTAACTATTTATACCTACTAATTTTGGTTTGCAATATATATTCGCAATGTGTGTAGAGTAACTATATGAAGCTTCGAAGCTTCCAAGATAAGTTTGACAGCTGTCAAATTTCAAACGACTATACCTCAAAACCCACTCGTCTGGGACTTTCCATTTTGACTACTGTCTATCTCAGAAATTATTCGTCCTAGACTCTCCGTCCTTATTTCAAATTATATCTATTGAAGATATTGTGAGAAAATATTTGAATTAAAAATAGAAGAATTATATACCTCATATACAGGGTGGGGCAAATTTTTGGCTACCGTTTCTTTTGTAGTTAGAAGGTTTTGTTCTAAGGAACTTTCTGTTTTATTTTGAAGAAAAAAATATAGCCCTTTTTAGTTTTTTGAAAAAATTTACGATTCGTCCAAATAAATGACATTTAAAGGGGCCAAAATTTGCCCCACCGTGTATATAGAAAAATATTATGAGATTTTTTTTAGATTAAAATATATCGAATCGCGCATTTTGCCGCATGAGAATGTAAAATTATTCCTCTGTAAATACACTGTTAGACAGTGTTTGTTAGTTTTTATATCCGTTATTCTGTTTTTCAGCTGGTGGCGTTGGCTTTTCTGCCTTAGGTATTTCTGTATACCTGCAAACACAGGTCGGAATGCACATAACCCCATTTTATTTCTTCATGGCCTACACATCCTTCGCCGTCCTCGGATACTACACCTTGCCTCTAATAACAATGTATGAGATATTGCCATTGCAGGTTGGACATTTTCATGAATTTTACTGATAAAACACGTGAAGCTGCACTAAAAGTCCAAAAATCTTTTCAAAATCAAAATATCAAAAAAAGAAGAGTCGTGGCGTTTTGGTGAACTCACACTTTTAGCCTGCAATGACAGAGCAGTGTTGTCATCGCAACAAAAGTTGTTAAATTGGCACACGAGTGATACATGCACTCTTCTAGATGTAAACGGATGATGTACTTTGTTTAAACATGTACTTACCTATTATATTTTTACTTTTCACATTGAGGTTATACCTATGTACATGTCTATAACAGTAGGTACCTACCTACTTAATAACGGCAGACAGTGCTTCTTGCCTTTTTTTGTTGAACTTCTAAAATTTCACTGCGTGCCGTCACTGCCTCGACTTAGCTACTTTATTGATTCTAAAATGCCCTAATATTCCTATTTTTCTGACTTGCAGCTTCGTGGAGTCTTGAGTGGCATCAATATAACTCTTATGAATTTAATTATATTTGGCATGAACACCAGCTACCCATACATACTTGAAGCAATTGGCTTAGCTACTCTGATGGCAATATTTGGCGGGATATCTTTGATTGGTAAGTTAGGAAGAATAATGTGAATATATATAATTCTTACGTAAATATATTTCAGTACATCTTTCTAGGAACAGTCATTTTATCCTACATTCTGCCTGAGACAAGTGAAGTAACACTACAGGAAATAGAAGAATACTTCAGAAATAAACGGCCGACTTTAGTCTCATCGCGTACAATTCGATCTGACCAGTTTATTTGTATGATGAGAGCTTCATCATCACAAGCAAACGTTGAAATGACACCACTTAAAACATCATCAGTTAGATTGCAAAAACTAAGATCTACAGAATTAAAACATAACAGAGGCCAAAATATTCTACATGAAGAAGGTTCTAAACATAAAAAACCGGAAAGGAAAAAAGACGAAGATGGTTCTCAAGATAAAATATCTGATTCCCTATCAGATATTTTAGAAAAAGGTGCTTAAGATAACGAGAGTCTTTCAAAATTTTAAGAAACACAAAGAAGCCGAGAACTACCATGACGTTTCGAAAGATAAACCATCTGAGAGGGAAAAACACGAAAACCACGCGAAAGATAAAGGATCTGATATAAATATTGACCAAGAGAGTTCGATTCGTAAACAATCTGCACGGAATGTAGACAAGATCATTAAAAATAAAGAAAAATCTGATGATAAATAAATAAAAAGGGAAGACGAAAGATGAACGCTGTTAATAAATAAAACTATAAATATTAACAATCAAAATAATTATTTAACCTTTACAATGGCCAGCAAGAATTATAAATATTTTATAAGTTTCGAAATCAACCAAGGACACTGCTTTTGCACTTTACCAAACACTAAAACTTCTCAACAAAAGTATCTTCAGATCACTGTCGGACCATATCACGTGTCTATACGTCACATTTGTGAGTTATCATCTGTTTTAGCTTGGTTGGCAGGTAAAAATGTTTCCTCACTACCAAGTGAGGAAACATTTTTACCTGCCATAAAATTATCGATAAATTCTGATTGATTTGGGCGTTGGCAATTTAAATTCTAATAAGTGAAAATTATTACCATAAAGTAAAGTTTGAGAAGACAATGCACTCCCTTACTGAGTGCCATAGCGCCCTGTCTTCAGCTTGTAGCATCTAGCATCTGACTGCAGTCTTTCGCCGGTCATCATCCCTAGTCGTCATAAGCAACGTTTGCCAAGCCGCGGTTGCCACTCAAGAACTCGTTTACCTCAGTGATTGGGCTTCAAATGACACCCTGTATATCAACTCATAGACAAACCAAATATTAATTAACAAAGTCCGCTAACATAAAACAACTGCTAAGTAGTGTTATTTCTCAGTATGACTTATGTCAAAAGTGTTTACTGTATATTATTGTATACCTACCTATTGTAATCATGTTTTTTTACTAAGTCTTTGTATTAGAGGTAGGTAGACCCAAACTCACCTATTTTATATAGCTTTTCAGCTGATGGGATTTCTTTAATGGAAATAAACGGTATAGCCAGTCTATTACTATACATTTTTACCTAGAGAGGTAAAAATAGTCATTTTATTTCAATAAAATGACTTGATAGTTTTTTATTTCAAAACTTAGAGAGCTAAGTTTTGAAATAAAATGACTAAGGGTTTTTAGATTTTTGTTATTCTACCTATTCTGTAAATAATATGAATAAAATAAAATTATTCTAATAAACATAATGTAATCAATTGTAAATACTGGTTCTCATTTATTTATTTTATTAGATTGTACCTAATTTTCTTTTTTAATAAGTGGTATTAAACCAAAAAATATTATTGTGTTATTTTTATTTCGTATCATTTTATATCTACATATACATAATAAAATCAAAATATAATATTCTAAGAAAGATTTGCATTTTTGTATGTTTGTAACAAATAAAATCAAAAACTACTACAAACATTATTTCACCATTAGAATTCTTATATTTTCACAATTCAGCACAAAACTTGACGCAGTGGCCACAACTACATCGCATCATTATGACTTGTAGAATGGTACATCATCCTTGAGTAAGTAAATATGAGTAATAATATATTTTTTTATCTAGTAATAATAAAACATTTTATTCTTTATGTTACTCAAGGATAATGTACCATCTCTACTAAAACTGAAATAATGAAAACCAAAGTGTATTTTTGTCCATAAAATGTAATTCAACGCATGCGCTGCGGAAACTATTGATGGTAGGACAGGCGGCTAGTGGTTAATAATAACGTTAGTTTAGTATAGTATACACATAAGTATACGTTCTAAGTGCCTGCAACAAATAACTACCTACACAGACAATAAAAATATAAAAAATTATACAAAATATTATAAAAGAAAACAAAATTAAATAAAATATTCCAAAAACATTATTTATTTATTTTTCAGTAAAACGATACCGACCTACTGGCAGACAGCGATAACAAATCTCAGACCTCTAGAAATCTAGTTTTTTTTCCTCTCTGTTATTTGTGAAATTCGCAAATATACAACAACAACTATTACTACACGTATCTATACATTGGCTACAGCTTTTACAACTGCTTCCATGACTTTAATTCCCTTCTTGTAAGTATCTATATGTAACTTCTCATCATGCGCGTGGAGCAGAGTTGGGCTGTTGTCAAAGGGTGTGAAGTTGATCGCAGGAATCCCCTGGCGTCTCACGAAGCGAGCGTCCGTTGCTCCTGGACAAATCACCGACGTAACCTTCATTCCCCTGAAAGAAAAGCTTCTATTATCAACGAATCACCTTCAAATTTCTGGTGGTTTTCAGATAGCTTGATTTTAAATTCTTACATAATCACACTAATATTATAAATGCGAAAGTTTGGATGGATGTATGGATGGATGTTTGTTACCTCTTCACGCCAAAACTACTGAACGGGTCGGGCTGAAATTTTGCATACAGGTTATTCTAATCTTGGAATAAAACATAGGCTACTTTTTATCCCATAAATCAGTTCCCGCGGGATGAAAATCACCTTTTAACATTTCCATAGAAACAACGCGTGCGAAGCCGCGGGGCGCAGCTAGTAATAATAATAATACAAGCCTTTCATTCAGACACTTAAATTTGCTTAAGATTAGACATCGACAACCTCTACATATATTTGTTTGCCCAGTTTTGGCAAAGGCCACTTCTAACTGCTTCCATTCTTCCCTAGCTCGTGCTGTTGTATACCAAGTCGGTCCTGCAGTCTCTCATATTTCATCCTCCCATCTTTTTTTTTTCAAATCTTTTATTGCTGATGGATTAGCGTTTGGCTACCAACTCACTTAAGAACCGTTAAAGGTACTTACAAATTTTTGACAGTCTGCTCTAGAACATCCCAAAACGGTAAACATCCATCGATCTTAGTGCTTTTGATTTCAGGGTTTTTGACGACATACTCGAAGCTTACTCCCTCGCCAGCTTCTTTGCACCAGCTTTCGATCTACAACATGAATATCGTTCACTTATCGAAACACACATGTTCTAAGTTGGTAGATTTGTACAGGAAGGTATTGTGATATGTTTGGTATTATCTGAATCAAAATGTTCACCAGAGCCAATATGACAGCTTCACCTATTTCATATTTTTACGTTTAACATCTTATTTAGTTTAGGAAGAGATGCGAAAATGGAGTTTGGTGGCCAAAAAGCGCAACTTCGAAAAAGCTTATGCTTTACAAAATGAAACATTCTATGTAATAAATAACTTATAATAGATACCAGAAACTACGATGGATTTTTAAAACTACCTGTGTTTAACGTAATAATATCTAGATAAAATAGGTGGCGGCATAGATGTTCTTTCATTTTGTAGTTGGTGAGGTCTTCTTTAACGCGTACTAGAATTTGTTAGATCTTATCGGAGAAGTTTTTTCGCGGAATTGTTACTTAATATTTTATTCCTTATATTTACAATGGATTTCCGCAAAATAACGCCTGAACCGATGTATAAAGCTACAAATATAACGCTTGAATACAGCTTAGTTTCTACATTACTTTATTGAATGGTAGATCGATATGTAGGTTACCGTTCTTTCAAACTCGTCATGGTCTACGTCTGGAGGGATCCGAATGTCAAAGCTTACTGACAGGCTGGCTGGAACCACGTTCACGAGGACTCCTCCCTGCAAGGAATCACAAATCACATTCAGATGTTTTAAATTTCATTATAGAGGTAAGCTAGCATTTTAGTGCATATAATCCCCACGCGAATCGTTTTGCAGGGAGCGCTGCCCCCCCCCGGGTATATGGAATAAATAATAACAAAAAATATAATATAAATAAGTTTGTATGGATGTATGGATGGATGGATGTTCGTTACTTCTTCACGCCAAAACTACTGGACGGATCTGGCTGAAATTTTGCATACAGGTAATTTTAAACCTGGAATAAGACATAGGCTAATTTTTATCCCATAAATCTGTTCCCGTGGGATGAAAATCACCTTTGAATGTTTCCATAGGAACAACGCGTGCGAAGCCGCGGGGCGCAGCTAGTACATCTATACTTACTAGTTCTAATTATCGAATACATTTTCCTATAACACACCACACACAAGCTTTCAAGCATTTTCCTATAACACACCACCACAGCTTTAATGAAGTTTGTGGGAGCTATTGGTCATAGCTAGATAGTAAGTTTAATGATTTCTTACCTCAACTTGAGTCAAATTGATAGAGAAGACGTCTCCTAAGCGAGCACCAGACTGTAGTTTCTTCAGTTCTTGAGCTCGGAAAGTCATAAACTTGTCGACGATGACATGGAACTAAAACAAGCATGGAACATACAACATGAACCATATAACATTTCTGAAAACTATCAGCCCATGCACCAGTGTTGTGCAAAGAACAAATATTTTGCGGAAGGTAAATTTCAGTTTAAACAAGTTCAACCAAAACTTGGGCTAAACAGTGTATTCCAAGAATCTAAATTAACGAATTATGGCGCATACCCGAGCCAATATGACAGCGATACCTATTTTATCATATTTTTACGTTAATCATAGGATTTTTTAATAATCCTACGTTCAGTTTGTGGTATCTATTTTAAGCTATTTTTTAATACCTCTTTTATAATTTTATCTCCTATAGTTTAGGAGGAGATACAAAAATAGAGTTTGGTGGCCAAAAAGCGCAACTTCGTATCTCTTCCTAAGCTTTACAAAATGAAACTATTACAGAGTCATTAATAAATAACTTATAATAGATACCACAAACTGAACGTAGGATTTTTAAAACTTGCTGCGTTTAACGTAATAATAATATAAAATGGTTGGTGGCGCCACTTTCGTTGGTGTATGGGCCTTAACCATTTGGGTGCCCACGACGCTCCTCAATCTCAACCTCAACAGCCTATATTGGTCCACTGCTGGACTCAGGTCTCCCACTGATAAGCGCCTTATTGTCGTTTATGACATGGAGGGTAATGCCCATAATCCCCACGCTGGGCATGCGGGTTGGGGATCGCAGTTTGGTGCTATTCTGCAGGGGGCGCTGCTGCCCGCCCCCCGGTGGATATCCCTTAGTGTTACGACACTCGCGGGAAGAGTTGGGGTGGTGCAAATTCTAAGCCAGCAACACACAGCTACCGCGACGCTTATGTCGTGGTAAAGTAACAGCAGCAGCGGCGGCGGAAAGGTTTTTCGCGCCACACTGTGCTGCCGAGGTTGGGCAGTGGATACTTAAGTTGTACTTAGGTGCTTAGTTGTGTTATAAAAAAGTCTTAGAAATTTAATGAAAGGGTTCAAATTCAAATAGCTGAAACACTTGTGTAAGCGTTGGTGTTCTTCCAAACATCCGTAATGAATTCGTCAAAATATGATGGTTATTATAAAATGCTATGATACCCGTAGTGTTAATGTATGACATTACCTTTTCGCCTGCTGTGCCCGACGCCATCAATGAGCCATGGCCCGGAGTTCCATCGCATGTGATTTTGATTTCTAGAAGCGAACACAAGTTAATTGTAAATAGTATTAATGTCTAAAGATCAATTATGGAACCTTATAAAAAGCTAAAAAAACATTATGAAGCTGTCATACATTTTTGCAGTGACCTGGAAATTCTTCCGCTACTAGCAGTAAGTTGGCTCCAAAATCTAAAAGTTGACTGGTGAGACCTTAAGAGTTGTGAAATTTGGTGTTAAGTTATTTTATTACTTCTTGCTGTTCATTTATTGGTTCAAGTTTTTGATTATTTGTTTAGTTGTGAAAAAGTGTATGGCATAATAGCAAAAGACTTTTAAAACCCTTTCATTACGCGAAATTTTATAAATGTACCTACCGATTTCCCTTGGTCAAGGGATCACGTGTGAATGGCTGAACCAATTTCGCTAATTATTTGTTGTGTTAGTTATTATCAGGAGAAGATAATATCATTGAGGAGAAGGTTGTTCTTATGAAAGAAAAAATAAACAAAGATAAAAACATACATTTCAACGTGGGCTAAGCCACGATATTATATTAGCCCGATAATATACATTCTTGCTCCGATACAGATAACGTACAATGTTTCTTCAGGTTAAGCATAATTTATTTCTTGCAATAAATTGACTTTTTGAAAAAAAAAACCATTTTGTTCAACTTTCACGAAGTAGTTACCTATAGTAGTTCTATCAACAGAACTACTCTACAGAACAGGTGGGAGTCAACGATAAAGTCCAATGAGTTCGTCATTGGAAAAAAAAATCCTATAGTTCAACTCGTTGAACTTCGAGTTGAATTTATCGGAATAGAGCATAAAGAGTTTATTAAAAATGACGGTAAGGTTTGTTGCTATAACAAGGTAACTATTATTAGACTAATATAGTGTTGCAGTCTCACAAGATACCATCGCCTGCAGTCATATTAAGAAACGCAAGGATTATCCCGGTCACACGCGTTGCCAAACACGATGCTATCAGTTACTTAAACAAGCCGTTTGGGTAATATCTTGGGTGTCTAGACATATCTAAATGCAACTATTACATCAGCACGAAGCAATTTGTCATCCTGTGTCCTTATTAAATGTGTGTGACTGCTCGGTGCGGATTCTTAGAGAATATGTTGTGGTTTTTTTCTCGCACTCTAGTTAAAGTTAAGTTTGTATGTAATATTATAACAACACCAAACCACTGTATATAATTAAAATCTGCCGTATGAGCGATATTAGCTATATAATCATTCAAATCCATGCGCAAAACATCATTTTTGGAATAGGTAGTCATTGAATTGATAACCATGGATTTTTCGTAGCTGTCGCAGATCACTGTACAGCATCCCCCAGAAATACATATTTTATGGCAATTACGTGCGCTTCTATAACGAGACAAATCAATCAATGATTGTTCTGATTTTGCGCTTGTACCTATTAAAATGGTTAAATTCATTCTAGAGAGAATTAATTTAATAATTTCAATACAAGAGCCAAGCTTTTATCCTACCTATATTAAATAAAACCGGCCAAGTGCGAGTCGGACACGCGCATGAAGGGTATATATCCCTTAGTCGCCTCTTACGACACCCGTTAGAAGAGTTGGGGCGGAGCAAATTACACGCTAACCCAAAACAAAGCGGAATGCGCACATATCCACGCCGCACGCACCGCGTTTTACCAAAAACCTTTAGGCATACGGATTCTGGCTCGGACGGGTGCGCGGTCACCTTTAGGCTAATTAGTTGTTAGTGGTGTAATAAGTAAAAGGCGTTGCGCTACTCAAGCGTGCTAGGCTAAATACTACCTAGACTTAGAATTAGGGTCAACACACTCGTTAATATCGTGTAGAAATTACTGATATTACACCTACTATGAAGACTTTTTTTAAAGTAGTCTGTAGTCAACCGTGCTCGAGCAAAAGAAAACAAAATGGATGAAATTTTATCATGGAGCGAGAAAAATAAAATAGGGATAGTGATTTGTCGATAAAATATACCGTACTGCACTCACCCCCTTTCCGTTTAAGCCTGGCCCTATACTTTTAAAAATTAAATCGAAGTTTCTGATTTGTTTTCGTGCAAACACTAATCTTATATAAGCGAGATAAGCGTTGGTTTTACACGACAACGAAAACGAAACTTATGATAAATGTACTCACGTCTTGTAGTTTTTTCGCCATGGAAAGCATGGAGCTGGTTAGGTTTCTCATGCACAACACTCTCGTCTAGTTCGAAGCCGATGTTCAGGTTCCTAAACTCTTCTGACTCCGAAAATTTCCTCATGCCATCCAAACTGCCAATTTCTTCATCTGGAATTTTTATTCGCTGTGGTTAATGTATTATACCTACCACTGAGCTCTACGAAGCGTACTTGAATAATAGACTAACTAGCTGAACCATAGAAAGAAAAAAAATCCTCTGAATTGTAGTGGACCACGGAAATAAAAAATGCCCCTGGTACAGCCAGGTGTACTATGTAGGTGGACCACGGGTTCGGATCGTCGTCGTCAGTGATATCTACTTAGTTATATTCAATGTTTTGGTGGTGGGTGGCTAAGGGATATCTTTATAATGAAGCAAACTATCGAAACTCGTTCCATGACCATCAGCGGACGATACGTCCAAAATTCTCTCTCAACGACACATCCACTTCCTTCTTACTTAAGAGTTTAGCAGTGGACGTGTCGTTGAGAGAGAATTTAGGACGTATCGTCGACGGTGATCATAATCAGCGTGATCAACTGGGAACAACCCTATTATGTAATCATAATAGTAGATAAGAACAACTGGAAGCATCTGATGGTGGGTACATATCTACAGTACAGTACAGACCAAGCAAGCTAGAGTTAACGAATGCAAACGAGTGGGATTCGAAGATCGGTATATTCCTTTAATTTTTTTTTGATGTAGCGACAGCCGCCGGAGCATTGCCGAAAGCAGATGAAGGCTCGAAGTTTGGGCTTGCTTTAGCAATGACGTCCACACTGGTTCTTTAGCGTTCATTCGTTAGCCTTCGCTTGTTCTCACTCGCATGGTCTATACCCGGCATACGGTTTAATGTAAGATCGTAACTCACCAGGCACAAAGCTGATGTGGACTGTTCTCTTCAACCTGACTCCAGCATTTTTCAGACTCCTGACTGCTTCTAGGTGCGCCATACCCACTCCCTTCATGTCCTGGGTTCCTCTGGCATAGATCCATCCGTCTTCGATGTCGGCTGCAAAGGGAGGGTGGCTCCACTGGTCCTGGAAAGTTGCAGAATTTTGATTGTATTTGTATTTATATATTTAAATGAATATTCATAGGACTTAAATTAATAACACTCTTTAAACACGTAAGTTAAGGGTATGATCCAAATAAGAAAATATAGAAGAAGAAAGAAAATACATTTATTTGGACCAATTACACAAGACACATAACACGACATACGTAAGGATTATAGATCAGTAGAAAATAAGAAAAGAATGACATATAATAAACCAAGGAAAGTAGTACATAAATAAAAGAGGAGCATTATAAAGGATGTTATATATGGCCAAAAAGGTCCCTGTCTCAGCATTATGCCGCTACAGCCGAAGCTATAACGGCGCTGATTTTCAGACAGGTCCTGGAGTGGTGGCGCAAAACTAGAAAAAACATTTTGTATAGATATTTACAGCAAACAAGATAGACGTATGGAAAAAACAAAAAAAGTCTGTAGCTGGCCTAAACACATTTCACATTTGTTGCGACCTAAACACATTTCACAAATGTTACATTCCTCGGGTTTTAAATTAATAAGAAGGATTTAGAGGAATTACAAAGATAGGTACACATCGGCACATCGTACATCGATGTAAGTTAAGCTTTTAATTAATACCTATTTATTATTATCTCTACTTTATGGTCATGTTTCTTTTAGTAAGTTTTTTTCGTTGAGGTACTAGCTAGCTCTCTAGACCTACGGTACCTGCCGAAATCGAAGCCTTGGGTGATACCTACCTAAGTAGGCAAGTATTTTATGTACTACTTCTAATTTATTTCTATTCGATTGTAATTTTCCTTGTCAATAAAGTGGTAAGTATTTAAAATAAGACATTATGACAGTGTGGGGAGGTACTAAACTAATTATTTTATTTTAAATACTTATTAGAAAAGACTAGACTTTTATTAGACTGGAATGAAATTCTGAAACAATAAAAAAAAAATTAGGTGCTTACCTAGATAGATGCTGTACCTAATGTACCTATTACCTACTTAACCTACTATTTATTGTTATTTTGCAATTATTTTTAGTTTATCATTATTTACCATACCTTTTAACGTAAACACAAATATTTACCTACCTATCTATACATATATCTACATTGTACAGTGGTATCAAATATTGGTACTGACATGGCGACATGATCCTAGATAACAGACTGCTGTGCTTATCATGAAGCTTAAAATTTATGGTCTACCTATTTGTTTGTATACAGTTGTGCCTTGTTTTCAAATTGTTATGTTAGGGCTCCTATACACGGAACTGCACGTTGCCGTCACCAAGGAACCCGTCGACGTCGGCGTCGACGGCCGTTGATGTGATGACAGTCGTCGGCGCGTCGTCGACGACGGCGTGTATAGGAGCCAGATACAAAAATATGTTAAAAGCACATGTCTACCCAATATATATATAAATATAATATAACACTATTAGATAACATAACTATTACTTATGAATGTTCTGATTAATATTCTAAGTAAAGCCTCCAAGCGCAGGAGTAATTTACCAACTTTAACTTAAACTTAATACAATACACATTTACCTACTGTTTAAATTTATCTCATTTTATTTGAACTGTAAAATTTTTATGAGAAATAAAGTTCTTTATACCTAACAAGCTACGCAGTTAACAGGTTATAATGGAAGCTGCAGTGTACCAAAGAGGCATTAGAGGCCTAGAAGGCGGCTCAAACCGATTTTAGTGGCGCCGTATGGGGGAGGCTTTTGCTCAGCGTTTGTAGGCTGATACGATCGATGATTGAATTTACTGTGTGCGTCACCCATATCACCCACACTTTCACTATCACACACTGTCTTTGCACAGAAGCAAATCGTTGACTTGCGAGGAGTCTTCCCGCGGTCGTCGTAGAGGCGACTAAGGAATATCCATCGGGGGGCGGGCAGCACCCTCTGCGGAACCTTTCCACCATCAGACTGCCATACCCCAACCCTCATGCCCGGCGTGGGAATTATGGGGGAATTAGGGCCAAGAGAATTCCCCTGATGAGAGCCAGTCAGGCTCTCATCAGGGGAAGACCTGAGTCCTGCAGTGTACCATTATAAGCTGTTGAGGTTGAGGTTGAGGAGGAGGAACTTATCTTTGATTTTAAACTAAAGTATACTTATCAACATTAGTACTGACGGCTGAGTAGAATTTATAACACACCTCATATACAGGTACAACATCCATATGCGAGTTGAGCAGGATGGAAGGAAGCTGAGGGTGAGTGCCAGCCCAGGTCATCACCAGCACCGGTTTGGTTGGCACCAGCTCGTGAACCGTCGCAGGAAGGCCCAGCTCCGCTGCTTGCCCCTTCAGGAAGGTGATACAGTCGCCTGAAGTCACACACCAACAAATTGGAAAGATTCTACTAATAATTGGGTTTTTAGTGAAAAAAACTATAAACCTACTTTAATTTTATGGTTTTCTCATGAATACCTGTCAGAACTGAATTGAAATAGGACCACGCAGGAAGCACCAGTTTTTAAATAAAAAAATAATCATTGAAATCGGATCACCCAGTCTTAGTTCTGAGGTAACAAACATAAAAAAATATAGTCGAATTGAGAACTTCTTCCTCTTTTTGAAGTCGTTTAAAAAGGTTAATAAATAGGTAACAATAAAAAATCGTTCCTAAGCGTTTTTCAATTAAATTAAAACTTGTTCAACAAATGAAAATATTAGATAAGAACATAAATTGCCTATAATGTCGGTTCGTCACGGGCTGTTAGGTGCACGGGTCGTAAGTACTCCGAAGTACGCAAAAAATAAACAACCAGATAAAAATACGAGTTGACAGTTCTACAAAGAATCACAAGACATGTTTACAGCATCCTTTGGCCTAAAGGTACGCAGGCATAGCTTGTGTTCTAGGTCAAAAATTAAGTCAAGTCGTCTTGTTACTCATGTACATAATTAATATTAATACGTATACATACACCAAGATCCAGACTTGGGTAATACCTACACAAAGATTTTCCCGCATCGGGAAAAAACTCGCGATCATCTATTCACAGGCGCACTGAGGTCGTTAAATATAATGAATACATTAGGTATTGAAATAAAGTATCTTAACTGACTAGTATCTATTAATTAATTTATTATTATTTAATTACAAAATACACTTACTGTTGTAGGTACAACAGTAATGTATTTTGTAATCGTCGGCCGTAGCGCGATCATCGAGAAAACTGACAATCAACGGTGTCTATTCAGATGTTGCCAAAACTAGACTAAACTAATATGACTAAAAATGATGGCATCCTTATTATTTTGATCATTATGACAGGGATAGCGACAGTTCGATAATACTGTCTATTCGATGTCGCCAAAACTAAACTAAAGTAATTTTACTTTAGTTTAGTTTTTCAGTATTATCGAGCATCGCTTACACAAGAGAGCAGTAGGTAGGTATGTACTTACTGTAGTCAACATCAGGGTGGACACTTGGTATTTTTAGATACTCCCTAAATCTTTGAATAACTTCATCATTTTCCCACAAATTACTCATAGTGCGTACTGTGCGATAGCTCACGCGATACTAAAATTTATTTGCTGCAACTGTTAGTACATTATCTAAATTACTAACGTAGGTAAATAAGCCGTTATTCATATGTATACATTCATAGGTACTTTCAATGCTATGATAACGTAAGATAAATACACTCCGGCATCTTGTCAGTAAGCGATGCGAAGAAAACGTTACCTTATTATCATAAGACTTTTGTACCTTAGAATGTAGATATCCATCCAGATAACGTTAATCTGAACGATGAGAAAAAAAGTTAACGCCAAATAAATGCGTCGAACGGAACGCAACAAAAGAATGGCGCGAAACCCTCCTACGCGGGCCTTTCAAAAATCCCCACATTCGCGATTTGCCATCCATACTGCGTTCAGCCGCGCGCTACACGCCGTGATTTTACCGATATAAAACAAAATTAAAAATAAACAATTCGTAATAGAATAAAATTGAAACTGTGAGATTCATTTGTTTTGTGTGTGAAATTATTATTGGAATTTAAAATGGTTCGCAAAATTAGTGCGCTTGTTTGCTGTCTTTGCGTTTTTGGTATTTCGTTGAGCGACAGCGCGATATCATCCGAAACTGTGAGTTTTTTTTCGATAATTCCACAATAAATAATTATTTTATGTATTGTATTATGTTAACTATGGTTGGAAGGGTAGGTAATTTTTATTTTATTAGAAGATCACAAGGCATGTTTGATTAACTTTTTTATGATAATTGGGTTTATTATAAGACTAAGTTGTCCCTGTAAAAGTAGTGTACTTTTTTATATAATAAATAAATGAAAAAAATGTATAACAGTCATCTAGTAACATTGCTCAAGCTCTGATTAGCGTGGGGTTCAGAACAATATAAATTAGGTAAGTACTACGGTTTTATACTGTGTGAATTGTCCGGCTTTATTTATTTATGTACATATTTATAACTATTATTGTCCAACAAAAAGATTTCATAAGTTACTGATGAAAACAGATGTTCAAAACAAATTAGGTAGGAATCTGCCTAGTCTACGACTATTCAAAGGTAATTTTTCCATCAATCCAACACCGAATTTGAAAAAAGTGGCACCTTCTGCTCCAAAATTCCCTAAAAATCTTAAAACACTCGCATTAAAAACGTTTAATTTTAATTATAAGACACGTGTTTAATATTTCAAATTAATTACCTACTCACATAAATAACATAATGTTACGATGTGTATTTTACTGTTCAATGTAAACCGCTCCAGTTCCCACTCGCCGACCTTGGAGAGCCGGCGTCGGCGACTCAAAGCACTTCATAACAGTCATAGGTATTATGTTACAACAACCGATGACAATAAAAATAATAGTAGAAACACCTCATGGCTATTATACACGGATTACACGTCTCAAATACACGGATGGAAAGTTGCCGACTGCAAGCCAAGGCAACTGTACCCGTTGACTGCAGGCGACGACTGCAGTTGATGCCTTACAACCTGAGCCCTAATGGATTGTCTTTTGTTTTTTCGTATAATTATCCACGCTGATGTCACAAATCCAGGTTTTATACATACTAAGAATAAAGAATTGTCCTAGCTTATATTTACACTTACCTAAATAGGAAGTGTTTAGTTGGAAAAACTAAGATAAACGAGAAAAGAATTTCCAAACCGAAGTGGGTTATTTATTTATTTGCTGAGTTCAAGCCGAGTAAATGATATGTTTCATTAATTAAAGTACATACGAGTATATGGTACTTACACAACTCTCGTTTTTCTCGTTTGCTAAAAGCTTTGTTTTAAAATGGTAGGTTCCGACTACTTATTTCACTAGAATAAGTAAATACACGATTAAAGTTCATAAAACCTGATCTATCAGGAAATCATCTAACATTTATCAAACTTAAAATATCCTAAGCACTTACTAAGTAATAACTTGGGACAATGTTTTCTACAATGCTATGGCAGGTGTCCTCAACAATTGGTGCGTGGAATCAACGCAGAGAAAGTGAAGGCACTCGCATAGAGTATGCTAATTATAGTTCACACTCTGTCATGCTTTTGTTTTTAACCGAAGCGGATAGAAGTGAAGCTATTTAATAACCATAACCACAGCAAAATAAAGTGTAATTTTTGTTACGATTTTGGTAGGTACAGATAGATGGATAACAAATTTTCTGTTTATAATTAACTGCACGCATAATTAAAAAAAAATGTTACAGGTAATTTAGCCGCGTATTTGGCAACGCTATGGTTTCATAAAAAAAAAACATCGCTATAGGGAGTCAACATTTCAACCAGCCACTAAAAAAATTCACCAAAACCTGTTCTCCAAACTAAATCATTCCAACATCGGTAAACCAAATTTCCCTTTAAAAGTTCAATCTTACGCAACAATGTATTGCGGACGAATGCCGACCATATTGGATCTTGGAACCATTAATTCATTTCACGCACGAATCATAACATATCAA
Source organism: Eupithecia tripunctaria (assembly GCA_955876795.1). Lineage (NCBI taxonomy): Eukaryota > Metazoa > Arthropoda > Insecta > Lepidoptera > Geometridae > Eupithecia > Eupithecia tripunctaria. The sequence continues at coordinate 9,779,634 of OY041604.1, forward strand.
TATAGCTAGCTGCGCCCCGCGGCTTCGCACGCCTTTCCCGCGGGGACTAAATTATGGAAAGTATTCCTTGTTATTCCAGACCTAGAACTACCTGTAGGCAAAATTTCAGCACGATTCGTTCTGTACTTTTTGCGTGGAAGAGTAACAAACATACAGACATGTTTACAAACTTTCGCGTTTACATATAATATTAGTACGATTATGCACTATCAGCTATTCAAGATGATGTGATAAATGTTAGACACCCCTGTCTATTGTAATGGATATTCAGATATGGTAATTTTTAATGAACGCCTATTGAATTAATTTCTCTGTCTTACGAGATGTGAACAAGATCTGATTAGCAAATTGCAAATGTTGTAATGTAGGTACCTACCTAGTCCACACATTGTCTAGGCACTCTCGTATTCAGGTTGTCTGGCAGAGATCGCTCTTGAGCAATAAGACTGCCAATTGTCACTTAGTTTTAATTATTTCATTTGTAAATTGTTTATTAGTTTAAAGTGTGCAAAAAACTATTTTCTATCCACTTGTATCGTATCCATGTAGTTTCGGCGCCTATTCATTACAAACAAACAATGAAATGTCCTCTTTATTGTATTATAAGAATAGATTGCATGGATATTGTTAAAAAAATACAGGTTATTTATGCGCGTCTTTGGTAACTTGATGGTTCAACTTCAAAACATCGCAAGGATAGGTATATATGTAGGTAGAGTGAACATTTCAACCAGATATAAATAATCATAAGTAAAGGCTTGAATGATTCACAAAGAAGCCTTAAATTTTACAGCGCGAAAGGACTACATTTTATATCTGGAACAATATGGTCATAAATTCTCCCTCAGGGCATTAGGGTCAACATCATACCCCAGTCTGAGAACTCGTAAAAACCTCACAATGAACTTTAGGCTTCCTTTTGGCTCGACTATTTGGTGATCATTCAGCCAGCAACCTACACAGAGCCGTATTTAGCGTTAGAAGTTAGCAAGGTTACACCCACGCAGCAAATGAGGTGACTCAATTCACATGGACCTCGCATTTCAATTTATCACAGGCATCGTGTGGTGACAAATCGTACTGTGCATTGGACACAACACAATAGATTTTGCATCAATGTGTTACAGTTTGAGGAGCAAATATAATGAACGATGAAACCTAATGCTGTACAGGATGTTGTCCGAAGGTGTGTCCGACATTTCATATACACATGCGTAAATGGTTACAAAGTAAAACAGGTTCAATAATTTAAAGAACTGTCATAATGATGAATCCTAGCCGAACCTCTGGCCATGGCGGTCAGTCTCGAAGACTAGCCAAGTGCGCAGGATATATTATAGAGCGCGAGTGTGTGCGCAAACACAGGTGCACCCTCTAATTCCCTTTCTGCCGTTCCAATTAACTGGCATACGAAGAAGAAATATCTTTTCTGATCATTAAGTTTTTTTCATATTCATATTCATATTCATATCATTTATTGTGATTTTATGCATACAGATATTATTGTTCTTAGGTGTAGGTCTTAGTGGGTAGGCACACAATGCATAAAAACCCTGTCAGGGCGCAACAATCATTTTGGATTTGCTTTCGTTATACATTATAAATAGAATACAAGAATAAATAGAAATTGGGTTTAACAGGACAAGGATAAATGGTAAATAAGCTCTCAATTTGGTGAAACAATAATGTCAGATTGTGAAAGTAATTATAATTATAATCTATGTATGTCTAAGTGGGTAATGAAATTGCATAAATGTCATTACAGTAGGTAGGTCAAATAAATTTAGATTAAATAAAAAGGTCAACGTTGTGATTTCGTAGGTCGTACTTACTAACTTAATTATGTAGGTGATAGTATGTGTGCAGCTAGTACACTTTTGGTCATTTGTTTTAAACTATCGTCGGAGAAGAATTCATGGATTGAATAATAGCACTTTTGTAGTAATATAATTTTCAGGTGTTTCATAAAAATATTATCTTTTGCTTCGCATTTTAGGTTTTCAGGTAGATGGTTATATATTTTAATTAGTCTAAATTTAGGGCTTTTACTAACCGTTGTAAGGGATGTATTGGGGAGTACTATCTTATTTTTGTTTCTTCTATTATAGTTATTATCGAGTTGTTGTTTTGTTTGGAAGTAATTTTTATGTTTTCTAACAAACATTGCCGCTTGTAGTAAATAGATGCAGGGTAGGCTAAGAATCTTTCTATGGATGAAGTGTGGCTTGCAGCTTTCTCGCGGAGGTATATTTACTAGTATGCGTATTAATTTTTTTGTGTTATGAAGAGATGTTCGAAGTTTAAAAAACTTTTTGAAAACTTTTCTTATTTCATAAACAATACAACAAACCGGCTTCCTACAATACGGGACAAATAATTTCCGATAAATAATAAAATAAATACTGCTGGGCATTCCACACAGCATCACCTAGCCCCCTAACCACCTTATTGTTATCTCATGGGGGGGTCATGCCCATAACCCTCACACTGGGCATGCGGGTTGGTGGGGATCGCAGTTTGGTGGTAGAATTGTTCTGCAGCAGGCACTGGTGCCCGCCCTCGACGGATATCGCTCACGACACCCACGGGAAGGGGTTGGGGATTCTTTTCTAGCTACTAAGTATCACATTACATAGATATATTATAAATCTTATCAGAAAACTCCCAGAAATCCCAGAACAAATATGAACAGCGGGCGTATTTTAATTCATTCTATTCGTTTGCGAATCGAAAACGTCAGATTTGAACTTGAATTCTATTCGGAACTTTAGAACGCTATTTTGATTTGTCAAATGATTCCTATTTCGAACCCGACGGCTTTTTCGACGAATTAAACTACCCCTGAAGATCGTACAAACAAAAGAATAAAAAGTTTTTTTAAAACTGCATACGTAGCTCACTTTTATTTTGAGATACTTGTGCGGTTTGTCGGTATTGGCAAGTCAGAACCACTTAAGCCTTATATAACAAACCAGATAAAAGACACACAGCCGTGGAGCATTGGTTCCACCGCACCAAGTCTATTGCTAGTACGGTAGAGTCCTTTTTGCTGTAATTAGGTTGACAAGTCTGCATATTTAGCAGTTGGGAAACTGAACACCAGTATTAAAGGTTCACCTAGATTTCAGTATGTTTCACAAACACGACCAGATCGAAGACCGAGCAATTGAAGAATTTATATCATTTATCGTCCAATATAACGAGCTACATAAAAAATGTTGTGATAAAGCCTAGAGCGCGGCACAATACAATTGACGCATCAGATGAGTTTAAATATAGGTACACAATTCTTAAATATAAGAATTAAAAAGTAATGCCTTCCTTGTAAAAACTTTTAAATAAATTTTATTCAATTTTATGAGGGACATCCCAAACAAAATTAACTCAAATGTATGCCATAAATATACTAGCTGTCAACAAAATATTGTATAAAAAAGAAAAGGTTACTACATGTGTACAACAAACAAGCAAAACATTACTCAAACTAACTCAGCAATTGAAAGGTTGTCCTTAAAATGGATGTGGCCAAGACCCCGCTGCTAATATGGCGATCATGCGTTACCTATGTTATTTAGAAATATGTAGATGTGTTTACTAAACGCTCAAATAAGCACGGTACCGCTTAGTTAGTAAACATTCTTGACGTTTTTAACTTTTTCATAACATTTTTACTAGACGTTTGGGTGACCATATTTCAATTATTTAGCGTAAGTTGACACATTACCTGCAGCGGTGTTTTTTGTTTAAGGCCCATACATGAAAGTGGCGCCCCCAACTATTTTATCTTACGCAGGAAGTTTTAAAAATCCTACGTTCAGTTTGTGGTATCTATTATAAGTTATTTATTAATGCCTCTGTAATAGTTTCATTTTGTAAAGCTTAGGCAGAGATACGAATTGCGCTTTTTGGCCACCAAACTCTATTTTTGCATCTCCTACTAAACTATATGAGATAAAATTATTACAGAGGTTATTAGTCATTTATCGCTAAGTTGTCTTGATTTTGTAACTATAATATTTGCATTACAATACTCTATAGCCTAAAAAATCAAAAACAAAATCAATAAACCTTCACACTCCCACAACAAATGTTAATACATAGTCAGAGATGTGTATGATTAGTAATCATACACATCTCTGACTATGTATTAACATGATTACTTAAACTGTCACTGTCGTACACACAACGTTTTTGTCGTTTATTGTTGCATTTAAGGCATAATTTTGGCCTAAGAATTGCGCTCTGCGCATCTTTCTTTGTCCGTGGTTGGCCAAAGGACAAGAAGTTTGGCGGCAACTATACTACGGGCGTAGGTACATAAGAAACAATGTTGTTGCCAGCAAGGCAAAAACAAAAGCAAGAGAAAGTTGCTCCACACGTGCGCATGCTCTCACATTTTTCACATGAAAAGCCTTCACTTATCTCTTTGAAATGGCAGAATCATGATACCTACGAGTACATGTGTTTTTAGGGTTTCGTATTCAAGCAAGGAACCTCTTGCATGTGAATCGAAATTTTATTACGCAGCTGCTCTATCAGGATAAAGTTGTTGCTACAAAAAATATTTTATCTTCAAGTAAGGTCCCATAGTTACGGAACCCTATCATAAGCCGGTCAATACATCCTTAGCGAGTTTATTTCCTTCTGTCACAGCCACCGGCCACAGCGTAGTAGCGTGACGATGTGACGAATGCAAAACAATAACTGACATAAAGGCATAGAAGAAAAAAGCTGTACACGGTATTGCAGCTATCTGGGTCAAAGGTTAACTAGTCAGCAAGGCTAGTTACTTAAAATTAGTAAATACAAATTAACTAACAAGCCCTCAAGCCAAAACAGACTCTACATAAACTGTTTAAAGTTGTCAATGATAAATCTATCACAAAAGCTCGACTTTTATTCTCATCTGCAATACAGACCTTATTCTTGGGTTTCGTATTTCATTGTATGCCGTCTGTGGTTGGCCATGTCCGATACAAACGTGAGAAGATGGCATTTCTGTGGTTACACATCTGATCTTTTGCACTTGCAAATGACTTAGTTTATGAGACCCCCTCAAAAGCCACATGTTATGGAAACTTCAACTACATAATCAAACTTATAGAGGAACAGACTCATTCTCCATCAATTTTATTATTATTAATAAATATTTTATTAACATTGTGGCCATTGTCACTCGTTCCTGCTTAACCTAGGTAGTTTAGATTCGAGCGGACCGTGATAAGTTTCTCCTAAGTTAACGGGGAACTACGAAAATTCACTAATAATTTTTGTCTATAGTATGTAATAACGTGTGTAATGTAACAAAAATTCAGAGATACTTAATATCTCTAAAATTTCTCATTTGAAAATAATTACCTCTCTGCTAGTGATTATTCTTCTTATAAAAATACAGATAGATAAATTTCAAATTCTAAATGTTATCTAATTTGTAGCCTATTAAAAAAATTCAAGGCTGTGACCTTTCAAACCTAGTAGATCTTTATAGTTACCCATTCTACGATTGTCGTTAATAAAACCAAATATGATGTCAAGATACTTGTCTATGAAACTAACGATATTTGTGTCAAATAGTGTCAATACAGATGTCGCCAAAACGAACTAAACTAATTTGACACTAAAAATATCACATATCGATTAAAATAATAAGGATGCATCGAGTTTAAATCCTAACTCGATGGGATGCATCGAGTTACGATGTAAGGATGGCATCATTTTTAGCCTTGACAAATTAGTTTAGTCTAGTTTTGGCAACATCTGAACAGACACCAATATCCACCTACGAGATTGAGGAGACATCAAACCATCTCGAATCAAATTTGACAAACTCATTAAGGGTAGGTCCACGCATTTATTATTATCAAATTATTATATACATATATAATTGTTATAATATGTTAGTCTCAATATTTTGTGAGTAGCGTTGTGCGTAGCCTCGTGTCACTTTTCTCAAAAACAAGTGGAGTTTATGAAATATTGCATTTATATTCCATCAAACTAAATAAATGCACGGACGGAGCATAGACACTCGAAGTAAATACGAATTACAACACTTTATTAAAGATTATTTTGTTATTTCAGGAACAGAGATGCAAGAACCCCCCGACTGCTCCTCAGAAGATAGAACGGGTCATCACACTGTGTCAAGATGAAATCAAACTCTCGATACTCAGAGGTGAGCTCACAAATCTGACACACCTCTAGAAATACACACTTAAAAGCCACTCTAGTCTAGGCCCGTCCTAAAAAAGAAATTGAAGGTACTGATTCGTTTTCGTGCCAACGTTCATCTTATACAAGCGACTTATGAGTTGGTTTTGCACGACAACAACGAAAACTAAACTTTGATTTTCGTTTTGCGAGTAGGCCCCCTAGTCTCAACACTAGCTCGACTAGTGAAACGATGTAATAAAGCACCGAAGATTCCAGGCCTCGCGTTATTAATGGATAAATAGTTGCCAATAAAATAAATTTTCGATTTATCGTATTTAGAACTCGAATCAAAAACCCATCATTCTCTCTGATTTTCTATAACAAACAGCGAACGATAGAAATGATCCATCATATTATGTTATGTAGCGTGGTGTGACCTTATAATGGATGTTGCGATTCTGAAAAAGGCCCGAGTTTTTTTCTTGACTGTGTAAGATTTGAGACTAGATATTATAGAATAGAATAGAAAAAAACATTGATTTGGACACAGTCATGTACAAAAAGAGTAACAAATAAACATATGAAAAACAAAAACAAAAGCATGGAGGTAAGTGACATGAAAGGGTGGGTGGCAGTTCACACTTAATAGAGGATCTGCCTCCACCTCCCTGTGCTATAGGGAGAGATTTGAGACCTTAATGTTAGATTACATAAATGAGAATCTCAAATTATTGCTCCGTCTGAAATTTAATAAATAGCACTATCATTCGCTTGCCCATAGCAATGCACCTTGCCCTGATTCCCTTTGCATATATGACCCCATTTACAGTACAGCGTACATACCTGCAGTACAGCACCCGAACTGTGATTGTGTGAAAAACCAAATTGGCAAGCGCAATCAACCGAACGGCCATACTTACCTAACAGCTGTACAAATTGTACAATGTAACATACAATACAGTCCAATCCAAACTCGATCATTGGCGGTCACCAGCTGTCAAGGTCGCGCAAACGCAACGGTGAAAGTGATCGGACTATTCATGCCAGCCATGCAGTACACATTCTGTGGTGTTGCTAGCTACGTAACGCATGAAAGGAAGATTGGTAATCAGACACCTGTCTCTTTTCATTAGATGTCGTCGGATGGGTTAAACTTTATTATCATACTAGCAACGCCTCGCGGTTTCACCCGCGTAGTTCCCGTTCCCGTGGGAATTCCCGGGATAAATATAGCCTATATCACTGGCTGAAAAGCAAGCTTTCTAATGGGGAAAGATTTTTAAGCTATTGCATAGCTTCTATCGCGGGCCTTGAGCGCGGGGACCGAATCCAGAAATTCCGTAACGAAAAAACCTTGACGTTTGTCTCTTTAGTTCAGCAACTCGCCTCTAGATGGCATTGCAATAGCTTTACCGCGGCAGTCCCCGAGTGCTACACGTCTTTTTTTCAATCGGTCCTGTAGTTTCGGAGCAGATTCAATACAAACAAATAATATTAATAATAGATGAGACTGCGTTATTTGCGTAATTCATATTCTAAGTTATAACAAAATAACTTTTTGAAAAAGATAATTACAATCAAATATTATAAAAAATTCAAACTTGTACTCACAATTGAAACAATTTAGTTAACTGCAGGCAGACTGTTGCAAACAATCTACAGGTAGATCAACTGATCCATATCGATACCTAAATACTTATTATTTACTTTTTATGCTCTAGGTATAGCAGCATCCATCCATCCATCCATCCACAGCCTGTATCGGTCCACTGCTGGACGCAGGCCTCCCCTTGATAAACGCCTTATTGGCGTTTAACTTATGGGGGGTAATGCCCATAATCCCCACGCTGGGCATGCGGGTTGGGGATCGCGGTTTGGTGGAAGATTTGTTCTGACGGGCATAGCAGCATATTGGAATAAAATAGATGCTTCTGTTGTTGTAGTCCTCGATGAGTCTTTCACAAATAATCTTTTAAGTGACAATCATCGTCATCATCATCATCAGCTTGTATTAGTCCACGGCTGGACATCCACCTTCTCTTATGAGCGCCCAAGCACCCCGTCTTCAGCTTGACACATCCAGCATCTGCCTGCAGTCTTTCGCAGATCGTCATCCCACCCCGGAGAGCCATGTGGGGGAAGTGACAATAATTAATGTGAATGTGAAAAACTCATGATTGCGAAGGATACTTATATCAAGCAAAACATATCTCGTATTATGTAAGAGTAATAAGTTTTATCGAAGTTTAAAGTAGGTAATCAACCTACCAAATACCTACGTAAGTTGAAGCATTCCAAAAACTCGAAACCGTTCACCATTCGATCGGAATTGTTTTAACCTTGCATCGAGTTATCGGATGTTTCGAAGATAGACGTTCAGACTAGGAACTTACCTTGGTTTTTAATATTTTAACCAATCATGCGTAACATTGAATTTTTTATATTTAGGTACATTACAAAAAATACTAGATGGTAATGATAATAAAAATGTATTTTGTATACTAGGGATATTCATACTTCATTATGGCCTTATCTACTTCCTATCTCATCAGACCCGCCTAGCATTTATGTTCCTTGATCAGACCACATATCGTCCACAGCTGGATGTGCATCTTCCAAAAAGGGGGGTTCTGCCAGTACATAACGCTAAACTGTATTGGGAAAAGCAGTAGTTAAAACACAAACAGCTCTTCCACGCCCCCTTGTGCCCTTCATCTCGTAGACTTATTAACTATTATTACGAGTATTTGTATCAATTGTACTAGATTTTTTGAAGTTCCACTTTAAGGGTTTTTGGCGTATTACTGATAAGTAGACTTTGATGAATAAGCTCCTTTTTATTTTTTATTTCTGAAAGTAGTAAATGTTGCCACAATTTTTTGTTGACCGTTTAATTTCCCAATTCGTTTTTTAATAAGGCGTCAGACTGTGTAGGTGCGTACGTATGTACTCTACGTTACGTATAAGCGCGACTATTCTTAAAAGGAAGGTTGTATTCCAACAACTGTATTTTGTGAGATCACTTTTCTGTCTTTCTGACTCATGTAGGTAGGTTGACGGAAAACGTCTTGCTTTGCAAACTATTTTAGCAAAAATAATGACGTAAATGTCTTGTAGACACGTATGTTTTTAACCAAAGTTGTTTTTTTATTTTATATTATAGTTGTTTTTTTAGTGTAAATTAAATTATTATTATGTTTACTTCAGTAAAAATATGATAAAAATATTTTATATTAGTCGATCTTTTATTACAAAATTTAAAGTTTTGTTATTAAAAACACATACCTGTAAACAAATAAATACTATTCAAAATGCCAATGCAATACCATTAATGTTGTTAAGAAACAAACATTATTCAAATAAACGTTGAAAAGGAATTTTACAATTTTTCAACATAAATCAAATTTTTCACTCAAAAGACATCAACGCGTTTACGAAATTCTTAAAAGTGTTCTTCAATGGTTTGCAAGCCTTTTATAAGTCCTTATAAAGTATCCTTTAAGAGAAATTCGGCTCAATCACCTTAAACAGTTAGGTACATCCAGTTACAACACTGCAATTAGCGATTTAATACCCCCTAATTTGAGGTTATTAAGATCCCTTAAATTTGTTGAAGAAAGAAACAGGAATTCTTAATTACCCACCGGTTATATTGTTTAGTACAGATATACGAATAAATGTTACGATATATTTTATAAATCGTAATATTCGATTGTACGTTATACTTAAATTCACGTACGTTAAATTCGATTTGTAAGCATTTTGGGTGATTTTTCAGCTATTCCTAGTCATTCATAGTTAACGAAAGGTAAGCTTCATTGAATTTATTACAGATTTCTTGTTGATATAACCTCGTTTTCGTATGTTTTTTCGTATCTTTCGTATCTTTGATAAAGAACAGCACATTTTTATCATGCTTGAATATGTGTGACATTTAAGAACTCCAAGTGTTAGAACTAAATTTTGTCAACGTGTAGGTAACTTTATAAAAATCCATATATATAATAAGGTCGTAAAATCCTGTGACATAAAAAAGAAAACGGGTTTTGAAGCCAAATTTTATTTAAATAAATGGCTTACCTCCTTAAGTTATGATGAGACAGAACAGCTTCTTGTGGTCTAAAGTTCTAATAGTTCCTAATTATTTTATTTCATTTTTATTTGTTTGATTTTATTTAAATATTTTAATGTCCTTAATTTGTTTGTTATAAGTTTAAATAATTAAACTATTATTCTTTTACTATACAGTGTGTAAGTACTGCCGAGCGCAAAACTTAATATGTAAATAACGAAATATGTAGTCTGGCTTCCTCGATACAGGCCTAGCCTAGTGAGGAAGTCGACGAATGTCACTATTTTAAATTCGCTCAGCAAATTATATACAAAATTTCCTATTTCATGTGTGTTAGCTTAAGTTTATCTGTCTTACATTTGTATTATTTTACTGCAATAAAATATTTTTATTATTATTATTATTATTTACCACATACCCTATTTTATGGATCTTTGTGTTATCTGAAGAATTTAATTGAATTGAATAACTAATTGACTCAGCTTTGACCCGTGATCAGTCTATAGTAATAGGATGGTAATATGTATTTACAGAATATAGGACGCTATGTAAATATGAATGAAATGAGCATGTAACGCCGCATCGCTTTTTGCGGTAAACTTTCGAAATAAACAGCCTAAGGATTACAGTCTAACCATAGACAAGCATTTCCAATGACCCATATTACTTGTGTAATTCTTGCGTAACTGCAACTGCAATCTGCAGCGATAGGCATGCGATGCTCGCTCTACTGTAACTTATGCAGTTTTACGAAATTATTTCGAGGAATATTCGGTATTGATATGTCTCGCTTAAGTAGGTAAGTATTTATGAATTACGATGCGAGCCAGTTTGTTCCAATAAGCATGTAGAAACTGCGCGATTTTATTTTTGCCAGATAGCTACGAAGCTAGTTTATGGTATGGTAGAACTTTCGGGTTTAAATATTTCAATTTGGAATATTTATTTCACTAAGACCCGATTGTCGTAGACTATAAAATAATATTTAGGTCCAATATACTTCATCTAGATAATCCAAACCATAATCTAGTTGGCGGGTAGGGTAACCAATCCTCTGTAAAAGCATGTCTCTAGTTGGCAGGTAGAAAATGCATTGGCAGTACATAGGTACTCGGCAAACAAGTAACTGAATACCTTTTGCACTGCGTATATTTTCAAATAAATCACATTTTTTCATTTCCTACTAATATTAAAAAGGCCAAAGTATGTAAAATGTGAACTTTTCTTTGTAACCTAGCATTTCCAAAACTACTGAACAGATCAAGATGAAATTTGGCCTACATTTAGAATAAAGCCTAACTTAGGTGACTTTAGACTAAGGCTTATTAAAAAAAAGGTACTCAAAATACGCGTGATCAGAAGCTCATATTATTATAAAAAATAATGGAAAGTTAAGATGTTCGTAGGATCCATGTTCGGCCTGAAATTTTTCATAATTGTGGTTCTCGACGTGTCGATTAAGAATATGCTAATTTTCATTCTAGAAATCTGTATAAGGACGCGGACAGACACTAGTTGTAGAATAATAAAATAAATCGTTTCAAAACGATTTTACCAATAAAGGAAACTTGCGTTGCGCTCACCTCGCTTCCTTCAACTGTAATCATCGGAAGTCGATAATTGATAATTACTCAATGAATTTTGATTATTAATAAGTATCCAGCTAGGTTTTATTTATTCAAGGTAATAGAATGCATCTTGACATGCAATAGGAAACGCTAAATATTTTTGTTCAAGTCACTATACTATATGATATTTTGCCCGCTCACGCTTTGGCGTTCCTGGGGTGCAGTTAATAAAACGCTAAAGATGCGGATTTTTCGGAATAAAAAGTAGGCCTTTTTATTATACCATGTACTTCGGAATATTTTTCCTGGTTCTAAGCTACTTACCAACCAATTTCCAGACAAATCCGTTCAGCCGTTCTTGAGTTATAAATAGTATAACTAACACGACCTACTTTTATGTATGTATACTTGGTACGTGGGATTCTCTGAACAAAAGTTTTCTACGAATCATTGCCATTTTTGAAATATCAGGTTTATCTACTCTTTTTCTAGGTTCCTTGTACTGTAAGGGGTTTTTTTTCTTTTATAAAGTGACGATAAAATTTACAGAGGTGTGTTTATACCTTGTGCAAATTAATTGGGTTAGGCCTCAAGCTTTTAAATTTAACAGTGGTGTAGTGAACAATAAACAATATGGCTTTCAATCGCTTTAATTACTATTCCATTGATGGGAAGGCCACCACCCTCTTCCATTTTCATCCTTCAAAAAGAGTTTTAAGATTATTTCAATTCAAAAGTTATGAAATTTAGCATTTAAAGATAAGAACTGTTATTAGAAACTAGAGAATCTACTGATACAACTTTGCAGTTAGAGTAGTGTCTTGTTGACACACAACACATTTTGTCCACGTTTGTTTGTGGCATTGCGACAAAGAACCCGAATATCACACTATCACACTAATATCATAAATGTGAAAGATTGTATTAATGTATGGATGGATGGATGGATGGATGTTTGTTACCTCTTCACGCCAAAACTACTAAACGGATCTGGCTGTAATTTTGCATACAGGTCATTCTAATCCTGGAATCAAACATGGGCTACTTTTTATCACGTAAATCAGTTCCCGTGGAATAAAAATCACCTTTAAACGTTTCCATAGGAACAACGCGTGCGAAGCCACGGGGCTCAGCTATTTAATCATAAATAAATATGAGTATTAATTTAAATCCAGAACAGAATAGGGGATAGGAATGCAATATGAATATACTTATGGAATATACTTATGGAGTGTTCCTTTCATTTAGCACTTAGTAAGTAAACTAAACAAAAGTCAATATTTGCGAGTTTATCTACCTATCTTTTTGGCTGCTCTGCTCATAATCATGCTGGCCTGTGATGTCTTCCTAACTGAGTTTCACCCAATTCGGCCAATCTCAACGGAGACTATGACATAATTATAGTGCACAGATGAGTGTGCAAATACAGATTGAGTGCACCTGTATTTGCGTATACATTTGTTCACTTTAATAATATGTCCTGTGTTAGTCTCCGTTGAGATTGGCCGCCTTGGGTGAAAAAGGACTTTTCTAGGAAGATATTTTTATTGATCTCATGAATGACCTGTGTTTTCAGAGGCGCTGGACGTGATAAAGGAAGAGCACACGATGCCGGCGCAGCGCAAACGGAACAAGAGAGAGGTGCCGTTCTCGCATGATGAGAAGAGAATCGCTGGGGTGAGCTCTCCTTAAGAAATTATATATCCCAAACATTAAGGAAAGAAAGAAAGAAAGAAAGAAATACATTTACTTATAACAACAGAAGAAACTTAGTATACGAATATTGTTTCCTACAACTATGAGTAAGTAGAATCAAAATACAATCTTAAAGGATGTAGTTATATAAAATTTGTTATTTGCCCTAACTCAGCATGAATGCTTGCTAGCCTATCCATCGAGCTTGTAGAATGTTAGTAAACAAACCAGGAAACAAATAACTAAAACTCACTTGCTTGGTCGAGTTTCAGATGTTATTGTAAGCAATATTTTTTGAAAGAAGGATCTAAATCGTCAAGTAATGTAAATTACGTGTAAAAATAAAGGACGCGCCAACAAAGTGAATTTTAGGTTAAGTATGTCAGTCACATAAAGTCCCGTCGACTTTAACCCGCAATGTTCGCCTCATTAATCAGAGTTCATCATCAGAACAAAGACACTGTTTTGATGCCCGCTTACATATAGATTTCAGTCCGTTCCGTGCACTATTTAACGTGAAAGAAAGCACGTTATCGTTTTTTTTTTCTGTGGGGCGGTTCAGCTAAAGCTCAGTTTTAAAAAAGTCTGTGATCCTGTTGACTGGACAACAGATTTTTTTGTCTGTGCTCCAGTTAACTATACCATGTAGGTAAGAGATCATTCTCTTACTTGGTATAGTTAACTGTTAGCCACAGGCTAGCTTTGAATAATTAACATCGATGTAGAACTACGCTATTTTTTCAAATTGCAGAAGTGTATCGGGGAAAATTAATGAATTACTGAGGACTGTCTTCAATACATACCTAGGTACTAATGTTATAAAAACCAAAGTAACTTTGCCTGTCTGCCTTTTACCTTTTCGAAGGAATCCTCATGAAATTTGTCAGGGAGGTTTTATCCCGAGTACGGACAAAGGCTAGCTATGTGGTGCTGGCTAAGAATTTGCACCACCCCAACTCTTCCCGTAAGTGTCGTAAGAAGCGACCACAGAGGCGACTTACGGATATCCACCAGGAAGTGGGCAGCAGCGCGCCCTACAGAACAATTCTACCACCTAACTGCATTGCCCCCAACCCGCATGCCCAGCGTGGGGATTATGGGCACTACTCCCCATGAGATTAAAGCCAATAAGGCGCTTATCAGGTGAAGGCCGCGTCCAGCAGTGGACCGGACCGTTACAGGCTGTTGAGGTTTGAGGTTTGAGGACTTAGGCTACTTGAGAAGTGCGCGCTGGCTCTTATATCTCTATAATAAAATTGAAACATGTTTTCATTAATTTCAGTGCCTGCTGCAGTGCGTCTATCGGAAAGTGAAAGCCGTGAGTATTCCAATTAACATTCGTTCCGTCGATGTCATCTTAAAAACCTCTCTAAAACTTAATAACACAGCGATTTACTTGATGATAAGATTATTATATTATTTATCTCTGTTATCGTTCTGTATCTGAACCGAATCCAGCGCGGGCACCATTTATAAGACGTTGCATAAGAATTATAAGCATGGAGTAAAAATACGATTTCCAATGTCTTTGACTTTCTCTTTATAATGAGATACCTTCCTACACGTTAATTTGATCGTAATTTTAACAAGTTTATTTTTATAAAGATGACCATGTTTAATTCATTTGATTAAGAGTTGTTTAAAAGTAGGTCTTGTACGCCAGTAGATTTTTGTTTAAGGTAGAAAAGACAAAAATTACATCAAATCATCGAATGCGTGAAGTATTTGAAATACCGCAATAATTTACGTAATAATATGTAACATTTTGTCCAGCCAAAAAAAAAGCCATGGTATGGGGCTAGTTTTCAATTAGGAATGAACGATTTCAAAAGACACGGCATGTGCTACTAACAAGGGGTTAATAACATATCAAAAGGCATCTTACGAGTTTTATAATAGGCTAGGTACCATTCGTCGAAGATTTTATGGTCATGGCTACGGATTACTAATAAATAATAAACGATAAAATAAAATTTATATCGAAAAAAGAATTTGAACAACGAAAAGTCCTTGATGGCTCCAAGAACTAATAAATTGAATACCGCTGGACAATACATCGAAATAAAACATGCAGCTTGTTCCACTCGCTTTATGACAGTCATATCTCTGAACGGGGGATTTTCGAGCACTAGCTAGGCTATTATATCTTTAATACGATAAATATGGGCCGCTGTGCAGTGAACATATAGCGGACAACCCCTTTAATGGTCGTTTGGGTTGAGGAAAAGACTAGCGCAGCCGCTCATAAAAAAATATGGATTTTCAAGCTCGTCAGTTTGGCTAGATGATTATATTGATGGCTATGTCAATAATTAAAATGGTCCCCTACCTTGAATAGACCAGCTGGAGTTCAAATTTATAGTATTTTTAATACAATTTATACAAATCGTTTTGGTAGCTTAGACCTGTTTATCCTTTGCTGATCAATTTGACTTTGTTTGTTACTGTGAATCAAATAATATGAATAAATAAATGAAATTGACCTAGAATGAGGAAAAATTATGAGACAAATATACAGACGAAATTATATAGGTATGCTACAACCCGCTTAATGTAAATAGGGCGATAAATACATTAAATTTTTCCTTTTAGATTTTACGAGCAACATTTATAGTAAACAAATTGGAGCAATCTGCCCGCGACAGAGCGATAAACCATTAAACTGGGAATTGCACCAGATGAATTGCACCGCACCTCGCGGCCTTGAAAAGACTAGTAATAATTATTGTTTTTAGCAGGCACTAGGCCTATATTTCAATAATTGAACATGTAACCAGATATTCGCTTTTATGCGTGTTACTTCGAATTCTTTATAGTTTTTCCTTCAAGTGGTCTAGATACCTACTGTTCGTAAGAGCCGTTAAACCAGCATAGCATAAAAACATTCCGACGTGATGACGTTAGCTAGTTGTTTCTTATAGAGCTGACATGGAACTAACAAAGTAAAAGCCAGGCATTCAATGGAAAACGTGCATATGTGAACTACAAAACACAGTCGTTTGTTCGTCACCGCATTGGAACATCGAGAATTTCTCTTCTTCGTGGAAAGCCACTTAGGGCCAATTGTTACTAAAGCGGAGCAGTGACTCTGCCTTTTGTAAAACCACCACCTTGACCATCATCAGATGCATTAGGTATTCTCTTGCTCGCGCAAGCTAAGTTCGCTAAGTTTAGGCTCGCACTGAACAACGGAAGCTGTCTTTTTATTTTGTTAGTTACCATCCTATGTTTAACACTTTAGATAGTTACTGTATTATGTTCAGAGTAGGTAGGTATATCGTCATCAGATATATTTTAAATGACAACGAATCAATCACGCACGGTACTATACGAAGGCGCTGCGCTCAAGGGCTGTTCGTTATACACGTCATAGTTTCAGAGTGCACTTGCCCGCGCGGCTCTGCTCCTAACGAGACACAAGGCGCCTCAGTTCATTGATTATATACGTTTTCGATAGGAATAAGATCCATTCTATAATGTGCATTTCAAGTCCGGACGTTTTTCGAAAAGATTGGTTAAAATTATAAAAAAATCATGTTTCCAGGTGGACGGCTACGGATTCCCAACCCTGGAAGGATTGGTTGGACTATACTCTGACGGAGTGAACGAGCGTGGATACTTCATGGCGGTGCTGGAAGCTTCCAGGGAGTGCCTCATGAAGAACCATGATCTCTTCTCCAGGACTGTTCCTATGGGTAAGCATACAATAGGACAGGACTCAACGTTTCATGGAGTAGTCCATAGAGATGAGTAATCATTGTCTTTTGTATAAAAGTTCAAGTCCGCCTCCGATGCCTACATCGACTGCGGGTTCGATTCTGTCCTTGACAATTGTATGTCTGATCTGCAAGTTTTAGGTATACTGTACTTTGGATTCTTTGTTGACTTTCGAGAGAAAATATGAAAAACTAACCGCTGTCCATCGAAAATGCACTCTAAATAAGTACTACATGCTACTCGGACCCTACGTAATGAAACTAGAGTCGCTAAACTTAAAGACAAGGTTTTTGAAGTGAAAACTTCTTTAGCAGCGTTGAGCACTTTTTTTCTATGGGTAATAAATGGTAAACTCGCGTCAGGTTTACGTGGTGCTGATCTAACATGTTAGATCAGCCTCACGTGACCGTGGTGACGTAACACGCTTGCATTACTGTAATTTTAAATTGGTACTACATTGTAAGCTAGCAGCTTTAGATGAGCTTTCAAAAGTTACAGCTACCTGTATTAATAGTTCACTAGGGTGAAAGAAGATGTAGCTAGTTCCGGGAGCAACACAAAACCCACAGCGTCAGTTGAGATTACCTTACATAGTAGTAGAGAAGTGGCACCGCAGGCTAACAGACGGCGCCGTTCAAAGTATTTATTATCGAAAAGAACAAAATTGCCACTTGTAGTGCCTTAGTACATCGGAAGAGTGTGCGTGTAGTTTTCATTTCTGCCGGCACTCCCGGAGTGCAACCTCTTGTTTTTTGTATACGGCGCTACAGCCACTGTTAAAACAAGCTGTTCCCTTTATTGTAATGAAGGCTTGTGTCTGACCAAATAATATAATAATATTTTATTTTATAATATTAATAATAATAATTTATTCTTTATTTTTCAGATAATGGGCGTAACTGCGACGTTTCCTTCGACATCTTCGAATGCATCTCGGACAGGATTGGGGAATACTGCGGCACTTCGGGTCTTTAGACTCTCCTATTCTTTCTAGTTTAAAGTTATAACTTCAACAAACTTAGTTTTTTTTTACAATTCACTACTGTTAATGATAAATTGTATACAGTTTGGATAAAAAATAGGAAGTGGAAATTTAAAGACGTAAACAATTTTAATCAGAGAACAGATGACTATAGATACATTTTGAAAAGCTGACACGCTTTTCTTTTGATTTTTTATACAATCATGACGTCACAGACACAGACTCCATTTTACAAAAAATAAAAAGGAAAGAAATAATAATGATGAAGAACCAATACAATAACTTCTATAATTGTATTTTAGTATAAGATCCGTTGCACTTTTGTACTGAGCATAGTATCATCACAATTCACAGGTGTGTCAACCTGTTTAAAAACGTTTAAAATTTTAGAAAAATCCGGGAAAAGATCAATTGTTACCTCAACGTTACCGTTTCTAAATTATTGTGCAATATTACTGATCCAGTTAGTCTAAATACATAAGTTAACATACCTTTCATACTCTTATAGGATAAAAATAAGTTTTTTTAGAAATAATTGGATGTAACATTTTCTGCATTAAAGTTACCAAGGCTCACAGCAACTGCAAGTAAATGAAATGTAAATAAAAATAAGATATTTAGGAATAATTACTAAAATTGTGATGCTCATTTACTAATAAGTTTTAGGGAATTAGGAATCTTTTTCATATTATAGAAAAATATGTGATTTATGTGTATCAAAATTAGCTAATTCTACGAACTGATAGATTAATCCTAGATTTAATTTTCGCTTTGTATAAATAAATATAAATATGTATTAATTTGAAATTTTATTTTCCACGTTAATCGACTACGTATATGTATAAAAATGAATTGCTGTTCGTTAGTCTCGCTAAAACTCGAGAACGGCTGAAAGCATTTATTTTATCTTGGTCTTGAAATGTTCGTGGAGGTCTAGGGAAGGCTTAAAAGGTGAGAAAATCAACGCATGCGAAGCCCGCGGCTTCTTATTTTATTTCATAAATCAGTTCCCGTAAGATGGAAATCACCTTTAAAGATTTCCATAGGAACAACGCGTCCGAAGCCGCGGGGCGCAGCTAGTTGTTTATATGGAAACATCTACCGGTGACTTCTGTCCCATTGGAACCATCCCATTGAATTATAGGATAAAAGCCTTTGTTTGATTCCAGAAATTGAATTAGGTATACGTACCTACCTATGCAAAATTTCAGCCCGATTTGTTTAGTAGTTTTGACGTGGAGAGGTAAAAATATCCTTCCATAAATACAGATTGTGATTAGTCTATTAGATATGTATAAGCAAATGTAAATGTTTTCGTAGAGCTTAGAGTTTTACGAACACACATTTTATAAAGAACGTTACGCTGCGCCTGGATCATTTCGGTCGGCAACCAGCAAAGAAAAACATGACTAAAACAGCCGATTGCCCTTAAACTAACACTTTCAAGACCATTCAATATGCAGATGTGCTCCTGGGGCTCTGTAGTGCGAAGGTGCGCTCCTGCGGGTCACAACGCCAAGGCTTGTCAGTGAATGTGTTAAATAAATATGCAATATTTAAGCTAGACACGAACTCTCTATTCCTGGGCATAGGCACAGAAACAGAGAGTGCTTATCTACTTACTACACAACTACACCAAGACTGCATATCAGGTTTCCATTCTGTTTATGTCTTTAATCTACCCGCGGCTTTGAACCCGTTGTTTCTGGGATAAAAAGCATCTTAGAATATTCCATGTCATAGTTATGTACCTATCAATTTAATTCCTAAAGAAACGATTTAGGGCTATTTTTATATATTGGGATAAAACGTAGTTTTATTCGAGGTATACCTGATAGGTATACCATGAAAATTTTGAGCTCGATCCGTTCAGTAGTTTTGGCTAAGCTAAGAGTAAAAATCCTCTAGATCTATCGACAACGCTCGCTACGGCAACACTAGTTCCACGCAGATGCGCGTAAGTTTTTTTTTATAAGTTGTTCGTAGGTAATACCTACCTACATATGTTCGGTTCGGGCGCGCAGCACGTCCACACTAGCAAACCGCGCATTTATGTTGCATTGCATGCGCGGTGCGCGCATAAGAAACACAGATCCGTTAGCTATATTTATGTCCAAGAATCCTATCTTTCGTATTTATGTTATTTGTGTAATCGTGCATCCTAGGGACAAAAGACAACTTTTTTTTGAGAAAAGAAACAGGAAAAAAAATATCTAGAAAATTGACCTGACCTTTCATGTAGGAATTTACAAGACACATATTTCCTGGTTTCGGTGTGAACTACCAAAATCTAAAACAATAACTGATTGAAATGCCAGTGCGCAGGTTGCGCTCTGACATTAATTTCCATAAAACACAAGGTTTTAGTAATTAGATTCAAATCAAAAACACTTTAGTTTAAGAGTATTTTGTAGGTATAAATTTGGATACATGATCGAATAATTCTACCCATTTAGAATAGAAGAGTAGAATAGAAAAACGTTTATTGTCAAAAATACACAAAATACATTAAGACTTAAAATAAAACAAATAAATTAAGGCAAAAGAGGTAAATTCAGCAAATTACTGCATTCATATGCAAGCAGCGCTGGTTTTCTCTGGTCACAGAGAGGATAAAGTAATCACGCACGGGACTTATTGCAGATACGGTAATACTTATGTGAGATTTAACTCTGATGCGAGACAGCGCGAGGCGAGTATGAAAATCAGCAAAAATTTACATCCAAGTTAGACATAAATGTGATAACATACTTTACAGAGTTTTTAAAAATTATTTTGCAGTCCTTGCTAAATATGGAACCGCGCTGTGGTCGCGGATACAAAGAGGTAGACAAACCTTAAACGGCTGATGCAGTGACTACCTAATCATTATAAATAGCAAATAAAAGATTAACCACAAACATAAACAGAAAAATATTTAGACGTGGCAAAAATGTTATAATTACTTGGTATCATTCTTAATAAGCCTGTGAGTCATCACATTACTGGGATTGCAGTTGAGACGTAAAAGATTATAGTATCTTGCTTTCTAGCGGCGGCGTAAGCAAGTATTTTTTATTAGGCACAATTTGTTTACACTTCATCATCCGCAACCCGACTTCACCCACTGCTGGGCAAAGGCTTTAAAACTTTTGTGCCACTCCACACGTTCCTGCATTATCATAGGTTCGCCCTGCGATATTAGAGATATCGTCTTCTCATCTTGACACTTACTTTTTCATAATTATATTTGCTGACGTAACCTACGTAGAACGACTGCAATTTTAACAGATAAGTGGCGCTAATTTACCTAGTCTTATAAGATAGCTGGAACGAACGAATACACCGTGTATTCTATGTTTATCACAAATGTTTTTATGTACTTACTATAAAATTAATAATTAATATGGACCAGGTTTGGATAAACAATAGAGAGTCCCACGATTTCATGTTTCCTGTTTCTATAAAAACAAGCTTTATCTCAATACGAACATCCTTGGGAAAATCATTAATTAGGTATTAGTAGGTACGTATTAGAATATCTTATTTATGAATTTCTGCTATTAATGGAAATTAATTAAGTAGGTAGGTAGGTACGTATCATCTCATTAGCCACCATGTGATACAGTTTTACGGCCTTTTGGCATTCACGTCATCAAATTAAAACTACCAGTCCACACCTGGATTAAAGTCCTCTCTTGGGCCTCCCCTGATATGCTCTTATCATGAGGAGCCCAGGGAACTTACTACCAAACTGGTCATGCGTACGAATTTTAGAAGACAAAGTAACAGAATAAAATTAGTCCACAAAGCAGTTTTTTGTTTTGAATTCGTTAATCAAAACAAAAAACTGCTTTGAAAGGGGTCCATCTGACAAAACCTACTTAGCAAAATGACTAGCTAGCAATACGTCAGCACCTCATCTTCTCTTCACAGTCAAAAACAGTCGAATTGAGAACCATCTGCCTATGTAATTTTTCTACAATACAAATTAATATAATTGCAAAATGACGATTTACTGAACTTTTTGCAGAGAAAGCTGTGAAAGAATTGCTTAGTATGTCTTCTTTGCAGCTAAGTAGGTAGGCACCTATCTACGTGGAATCATAAGCATTTTTTACCACCACAAGGATCCAAAATAGGGAAAACCTATGAGTTAATTATAATTAAGTAATAAATAGCCAAAGGTGAACCTTATCTTGTCTAAACAATTGAATTTAAGCAAACGGATTTAAGAGAGGTCGTGGGACAGGCGCTCGGACAATTACAGATTCTGATCATCAATTTTGTTCGTGCTTTGTATTTTCTGTTTTATACCTAGGAAGTTAACTTACCTACCTGTTAGTAGGTAACTGAAAGATTTTTAACATTATTTTACGATAGTCACCTTAGCAAACCTTTGCTGGTACAACTGGTACAAAGGACTGTGTACTCTTGAATGACAAAGACATGATCGAGTATTTTATATAAATGGGTTATTATAATATAATTGAGTTTGTTTTAAAAACTATAAGCCGACTTCAATTATATGGTTTTTCTCTGGTGTCAGTGGATGCCAGTGTCAGATTTAGACCAAATTAAAATAGGACCACACGGGAAGCACCAGCTTTCAAATAAAAAAAGCATCATCGAAATCGGATCAGTCAAAAGTTCTAAGTTAATAAACATAAAAAAATACAGTCAAATTGCGAACCTCCTCAAAAATAAAGAAACCTGAATGTTTTCGAAACAGAAGTTTAAAACGCATGTATCATCAAATCTGGGCTGATGATCCATTTGATGCTAATGATCTCCCAAACATCCTACTTCATTTAATCCTGAAAAAAATAACAGCATGTTTTTTTTACTCATTTAAATTCAAGCTGATTTGATGTGGTGACGTTCACCACCATATTTTTTTTACAACGGGTTTCGAACCGCCTACATTTACAGCTTTAATTTTTTCCAAGCCTTTTGTGAGGCTTAGGAAAAATGAAAGCTGTAAATGTAGGCGGTCACATAATTTTCCATTACCAGTCTACAGATTTGTCGTCTCCACGTTAATTTTTCCTAAGCCCATCACAGAGATCACATAATATTCCACTTACGAGTCCACTCGAGCCAACCCCGGTTATCGCCCCGCCCGCACGGGTCAACGGCGACGCACGCGCCGTGAAGATCGAGATGCCCTTCGAATGCTCCATTGTTAGCCCTCCGATCTACGTCCTTCTCTTCAAGACTACCTACCAGCTTTGTTTGGGAGCTTGAACGTTGATTGATGAGGACGAGCTATCAATACCTCGGTTTTTCAATGGCTGTGTGTTACTGGTTTAGAATTTTCACCACCCCATCTCTTCCCGTGGGTGTCGTAAGAGGCGACTAAGGTATATTCACCGGGGGGCGGGCAGCAGCGCCCCCTGCAGAAAATTATACCACCAAACTGCGATCCCCAACATGTATGCGGCGTGGGGATTATGGGCATTATCCTCCATGAGATTAACGCCAATAAGGCGTTTATCAGGAGGAGGCCAGCGTCCAGCAGTGGACCAATACAGGCCGTTGAGGTATGTTGACTTTTATGAAGTCTTGAACACCTAAGTCCCCAATACAGCCCAGCGGGTTGGTTCGACATATTTTACGCCGCACCACCACAGTTTTAGTAACTTGGTGGCCTGCCCTGATGTGTAGATTCAATTTGAATACACTACACAGCTTCTTCTTTCTTTTATGTAAAATCAAAGTAGAAATAACTTTTAAGTTCGCCCTAATCTTTTCGTGGACGAGTTTTATATTCGGACGAAACGTCGATTTAGGTAGATATACTTCCATATAATATACACCAAAAAGGAACCAATAAGTACTTACAAGCGAAACAAATATTTGATCCGTAACTAGCAGGAATCGAACCCGCAACTCTACGTCCCAGGCGGACCTTCTTCGGCCACTGCGTCATAGAAATCGACTCAGTACTTTACTTTACCTACCTTGTGCGTTTTGTGGCAATATTAATTGATTTTGTTTTAAAAAACTATAAACCGACTTCAATTATATAGTTTTTTCATGGATTTTTATGGATTCCAATGCCAGAACTGAACTAAATTATATGGTAAATGGAACCACACCGGAAGCACCAGCTTTTATATATAAAGAGAATCATGAAAATCGGACCACCCAGTCAAAAGTTCTGAGGTAACAAACATAAAAAATAATATAATAATATAATACAGTCGAATTGAGAACCTCCTCCTTTTTTAAAGTCAGTTAAAAAGCAATTGAAACAAGAGCTTTTGCTATATGAAGTTTGTGCTATAGGTATCATTTTTGGCAGATTCGTTATTTTAAATGAGGTACCAACCTACTAAATGTGGTAAGAAATTTAACATTGAATGGAAGGGCTCAGGATATTGCCTCACGGAGCATGGCTCATAGAATATGAGCGGTGTGATGGGATATGATACATGAGCGGTTTCGGTCTATTGTGGACTCAGAAACCATTGTTGTAAATAAATGTGCTGATATGTAGACTGGGCGTACTACAGATACTTGTTAAATACCAGGGGTGAAGAACATTTTCTTACAAGTGTGTTCAAACTTCCTAAGTCCCTTTAGTAGTTACCTACTAAAGTACCTAACGTTCAAGTAAGATATACGTTTGGTTTGGACCGGAATACCTCGGTGACGTCGTCACAGGTCAACGTATTATTACTTCTTATTCTGTATTAAATAAAAAATTAAGTAAAAATACTTATATTTCAGTTAACTGTGTTCCATAATTTTTTAGGAGCAGAAATATCTCGAATATTATTTAGTCTATCTAGGTACTACATTTAATTTAATTTAGAATTGATCACATTACATATAATTGATTCGAATTAAAATTAATAAATAGAATAAATGAAAAGTTAAATTAAATCAATTACACAATTACAATTATGAGTTCGATCGTTTAGCGACGGGTTAGCAACGTCTGCCATACAATGTTTGCCATGCCGGGGAGAAGCGAAAATGTATGAAAATGTATGACTCGTTTTTTATTTCGTGCAGAAAGGGTTACATTCTTTAACCGTCACCGTCTCGTTTCTATTAATAATTTTGTATACTAGATTCTGTCCGCGGTTTCGCACGCGTTGTTACCATGGAAATGTTAAATGGTGATTTTTATCCCACGGGAACTGATTTATGGCATGAAAGTCTTGTCTTTGTTAGATTCCAATCATTTATTTTATTAGAATCACCTGTTTGCAAAGTTTCAGTCCGATCCATTCAGTAGTTTTAGCGTGAAATAATAACAAGCATCCATACAAACAAATTTACGTATTTATAATATGAGTAGTATTGTTGCGGCTGTTTGTTTTCTATCTAAATTAAAATAAAATAAAATATTGGTATATATTTCTATAAATAATAATATCTTAGCCCAAAGCTTCCGATTCCTATACCCCTGTTGTAACCAAAGCATACAACAATAGTCCAAACTAAGGACATATTATGCAATATCAGACCAGCATACCCGGAGCTTCGGTCAGAGGAAATCGATGGGCAACTAGTCTGGGCTGGGAGGTCAGCTAATGAATGGCTTCACATTTCAGCGAGTACAATTCGACACAATAATCTGAGATGATCGCTCCGGAACGAGCATTGGGCGCGCGTTTCCATTGGCTTCAGTGTTTTATTGTTCAAAAACATGGAAATGCGATAAATAAATATAATAAAATAATGATGGAGAATGTAATATAAACATTTAGGCACTAGTAATTTCTGTAATGCCCTTGATCAAAAAAGTTTAACATCTGGCTAAATATAATTGAGTATGCCATAGCGCAACTATCCCTGCCTAGCCGCTGCGATGCAATGAAGGGGCGCAGCAGCGGCGGCGCTGCTAGAGCAACTTTCTGAAGTTGGCGGTATCTTTCGTGGCCACACAAAGAGTTAAGTGAGACAATTGACAGATTTAACATGACCATGACTTGGCCTACCTCAGTAAAAATGTTTACAAGCAGGGCTATGCATCATAGAGCACCTTTTTAACGAGCGAAGAGGCCATCGATGGGTCCATCGAGCAATTTGCAACGTCTTAAAGTTTCCTGTATGCGAATGGAAACACACATAACAAAGGTCTCTCGTCAGAATTAGACATTTATTACAGCATTGTACAAGGCTCAAACGGACGAGGAAGTTGAACAAAAGCCGGATACGATAATAATTAAACCGATAATTAGTGATGTGAGGGGAATCTGTACGTCCTTCGAGGAGATGATACTTTGTACTGAGAATACAACGCATCATCAAGGTATCCTTTACGTACAAGAAATAAGACTTTCCGTAAAATCAGAATTAACCTCTCTAATGGAGTCTACACTACACACCAAAGTCGGCGAGACCGCCCAGTGCGTTGCGTTGCGTATAAATAGTCTACAACATTTCAGAGTATGAATGAATATTATGCTCCTTACCCGTGGCCCAGTTCAGCTGGTCCCGATAATTGAACACGGAAGATTCTTTCCTTCCGTGGTCAACTGTACCACCGTCCAAAAAGATCTTCGCTGGTACAGTTAACTGGACCACCCATTTTATTTCATAAGTTAAAATCGAACGTAAAATTTGACAGCTCATAAGTGTTTTGTCATCTTGTACCCACAGATTACACCCGCCGACTTTGGTGTGTCCATTAAATAAGGCAACTTCTTTTATTAGCATCATTAGAGTAAGGCAGAGGCCTATTGTCAGGAGTAGACGTAAAAAGAGGGGTTTAATATGATATGGATGATAGTGCTAAGTTTCGTTTTTTTTAAAGATTATTATCCACACAAGCGCAAGTGCATCATCGATAGTCATGTTCAAACGAGGTCGATAATTTTGATAATTTATAATGCCATCTGTTTTAAATTTTTATAGTTTTTTCATGGATTTTCATGGATCCTATAGTCAGAACTGAACCAAATTAAAATGGAACCACACGGGAAGCGCCAGCTTTCAAATAAAAAAGAATCAGGGAAATCCCAGTCAAAAGTTCTGAGCTAACAAAAAAAATATATACAGTCGAATTGAGAACCTCCTCCTTTTTTTGATATCGGTTAAAAAAACAAAATATAATTCAGTCCCAAATTCTAATGATGATCGAAAACATTTAACACCTAATGAGGATGTACCATGACGCCTGTTTATTAAATAGGTAGTTTGATGGTAAGTTGAATCTCTACTCTATGGAAAAGGCCTAAGCTCAGTGAATGCTACTCTAAGCGGTGCTATTTTAAACTTGGAAGATAGGAAGTGCAGCAAATGCTATGCTTTTCTGGATTTGTTTTTTTTATATATTACACCTAATAGCTTTGCCCGCGGCGAAATTTCAGAAACTTAATAAAAATTTATCACATCCCCTTGGAGTAATTTTGTAGAAAAAAAAATACGTCATTAATCATCTTCATATACATATGTACATCAAGTTAACCGAACCAAGGAAAAATAATTTGTACTAAAAACTTTAGCAACCTTTTAACCCCCTTAGAGATTAATTGTCCATGTGTTATTCTAGAATATAAACTATTTACATATCAAATTTCATCTAATTCGGTTAAGTTAAGATATACGTGGTTACAAACATTCACACAAACTTTCGCATTTATAATATAATATTAATAAGATAACGATCATACTCGTATTAGCAGTCCTTTGTCAGATTGCCACGTTAAATTACTCCAAAAATAAATCTCCAAAATAGCACACTGCAATGCACAAATACTCCTTGAACATATATAGAATAAAACCGCTTGCACCAGTTACGGTACAGACTTCGAAGTTAACTTCTGTATAACATAGCGTAGGATAGCTCCCACTGTCTAACAAGCCTTCCTCTAATAACAATGACGTCCGGCCGTTTTCACGCAGTGTGCATTCGTTAGGAGCTCAATTTTAGCGAGATATATAAAGAGAACCTTTGTTTTTTACTCCATAGTCGAATCTTAAACATTGCGGAGTTACGTGCAAAATGATACAATAACTTTTGAAAACTTAAGTTTCGATAATAGTGCTGTAAACTTATAGATAGAGTTTATTAATAGTGTGATAAGTTATCAAGTAAAATGTATTGGACCAATAGTGTGTTTTTTGTGTGTTTTTGTGTGGTGGTGAGGACTCAAGTGATCCCGGGAAAGTCAAGGGCGAATGATGGAGATTATAATAATGTTAATACGGATGGATCCTTTGATTTTGGGTACGTTTTACTTGATCTTGATACATTTACAGGGTGTCAGGTGACATGTGTACTAAGTCGAAAGGGGATGATTCTGGACACCGAGTGGATCAACTTGTGATACCTACTTATATTTTTTTTAGCTCCTTTAAAATTTCAAAACAATAATAGTAATGTAAGAATACGCATAAAAACGCAATTATGAAGAAAACTAATCTTTCATTTTAAACTATGATTATGATCATCTCAAGATCCAGAATTACCTCTTTTGGTTTAGTCCACATGTTTTTTGGCAAGATGAAGAATACTACTAAGTACCAGGTAAGGTAAGTAGTCAAACATAAAGTTTTACTACTTAGTACTTTTTAATCGTTCGATACTTCGCCCTTACGCCCAAAAACTGTGGCTTTGTCTTTGAATGCGTTCGTTAACAAATGCCGACTCACGCACACTATGATTAGATAAAATTTCTGTTTTTATCAATAAACCTAACTGTTAATATTACCATATATTTTGCAATAACATTGCACGAATGTTTGTGAACAAGCGCACCAGAAAAACACACAGCTCAGTGATTCCAAATGACAAAGGCAAGTTTGAGAACTCACAAACTTCGCTTGGCAACAAACACAGTGCGGTCTCACCACGGAATGGGCCTGTCTAACGATTTAAATCATTGGGCAAACCTAATAATAAATAAAGTAATGAATTAAAGTAATTCTATGCCTACAGATTTTATGCTGAGTTATTGAGTAGGTATAGGAACAGTAGTAGATACACTTCTGAAATAATAAAATTTTTGAATATGTTAAGATGTGTGCTCGGTATAAAAGATATCAACACGCTTTTAGTGCTATTCTATTCGTTAACGTTCGTTCTAATCGTCCAACTATTCGTTTTTGAAAAACCTGGGTCATAAAATAATTAGCAATTTTGTTCTGATGAAAAACATTTAATATTTAAATGCTAATAATTTCTGGACCTAGGTTTTTCATAAACAGCCATGCATAATATTATCCATTATAGACATTTATCAAAACACGCCAATTTTATACAAGCACATGTACGTACATACATTAATAGATACGATAAACTTTCACGTTATACTTGTAGTTTTATAATAGTTTATTGTTAAGAAATATCAATTATGATTTCATAAAATAAATGCAATGTTCGTATCAAATTTTGATCAAATCAAAAAAAATTCGTACAGAAGACTTCAACGCGCTTTTACTACGAAAAATTTTATGCTTGCAGGTACCTTTTTTTAGGCCTAATATATATACCTTTATTATAGATAATGTAATTTTACCTAAGTAGTCTTGTAATTTTATATAAAGTAGGTATTCTTTTTTGTTAACAATAGGTGCTTCTTGATAAATAAATATGTTTACCCGACTACTTAAGGCCACGTTTCCTTCCCTTGAAATTTATGCAGATATTTTAATTAGATATCCGTGATTTTCGTGGGTGTTCTTTCCGATGTCATTCTTTCAAATTCACTTCGTTAACATTTTTGGCATTTCATGTCGGAAATTTCATAAAAAGGCTTATTTTTTATTTTCCTTATTTACAAACCTTTGTTTGGGCAAATAAAACTAGAACTTAAAAAAACAATATTGGTAGGTGACAAATAAAATATGTAACTTTTCTACAATCTGAAATGAATTATTATTACTTATAATTAATTACCTATAATATAAACGCAAATTGGATGTTTGTTTCCTCTTCACACAAAAACTATTGAATAGATCTAGATAATTTCATCCCTAAACACGAGTGCGAAGCCATAGGCATAAACTATTTTCAATTAACCGACCACTGTGTACTTTGTGTTTAACATAATAAATATAAAAATAGCATTGAGACAGCAGTATAGGTAGTTAAAAAAACATTATAGGTAGTTAAACATTCGAATACCTAACCAAAATGACCCTTCTTCCCCAATCATTTAATCATCAATTGCTGTATTTGGCACATAATCGCCTATTGTAACCAAATTATCAGGATATCATCATGGGAATTCGATAGCATCAGCGCATAATAACTACAAGTGAATACCTATGCATGCGTACACAGATTGAGATCTTGAATTTTTAAACAAAAATGGCGACTTGAATAGTGGTTATTATTGTTTTGATGTTACGGAAATTCACATCGGTTTGTGCTTTACCATTAGGTAGTTATTCAGCCTTGGATAATTAATTCACAACTTACTTAGTAAGTAACCCAGGATGCCTTGGAAAAAGCTAAGCCGAGACTATTCTGGACCCCAAGGGGATAAAGTTGTCCACGATAATAAAGTTTATTTATTGAAGTGAAAACTTCTTTAGCGGCGTTGTGCACTTTTTTGGCATGTGTAACAAATGGTAAACTCGCGTCAGGGTCGGTGATGCTGATCTAACATGTTAGATCAGCCTCACGTGACCGTGGTGACGTAATATACTTGCATTAATGTAATTTTAAATTGGTACTACATTGTAAGCAAACCACCTACTTGGGTGAGTTTTAAAAAGTTCAAAAGTTACAGCTGCCTGTGTCAATCGTTCACTTAGCCCCACAACCGCGTCAGTTGACATGACCTTACATAGTACTCGTAGTAGAGAAGTCAATTTACCGGCAGTCTTGCGGTAATTAATATTATAAAATATTAAAGTTTCTTGCTTATTTTTTGTTATACTTGTGTCATAACACAAAACGATCACCCCTAACCTCCAGAATTTTTATTCTGCAAAAAAACTACTAACACTAAATTTGAATATCAGAAATGAATAGTTTAAGACTTCGAAACAGAAACCAAACATAGCGAAATGAAAACATATCTTTAAAAACTGTCGTAGTTTGACGTTTTGTAGGTTAGAACTTGCTTGCAATCATAACAAAACACGGCTGGATAAATTGTTAGCACAGACGAGAAACCAACGTGTGTCATTCCATTGAGCAAGACGCAGACGTGCCTTTCCATCCACGTCCAGGGGCGGTGCCTCGGGTCGCACCGCACCACCGAGACTGGGCAGTCAATGCATTAAGGGGCTACGACAGTGAACCGCAGTATGACGATGAGAAGGTTATCAAATGTAGACAACAGAGGGTTCTTTGTTTACACGTAGACCTATACAAATTTACTATACCTAGAACTGACTAACTTGTTTTAAAGTACCCCAGTATCTGCCTGTGACATCATACCCAACTCCTAACCGTATGAAATCAATATTAGCTCTTCGGTGAGTGTTTTTCGCCTAGGTTTATTGATGAAAACCGGTACATCCGTTGAATTTTATGATGGTTATAAATCAAATTGCACGCAAAGTTTTAGCATGTATGAGTATGTAATATAATAACTAGTATATACCTACCAAGTTATTATATATAACTAGTATAAGATATAATAACCAGTAGTAACTAGTCTTGTACAATAACAAGCTATATCATTGTAAGGGGAAGCACTCACTATCAAACCAAAAGCTGTTCTCAAAATGGTTATGGGAGCGCTAAATAAGTGTCATGTATTTTTTATGCAAAAATCATTTTTTAGTAATAATTGGCTTGTGTAATGCGGCCTAATGTGATTCAAATGCCCTATTTGTTTCGCAATGCTGAGAAAATAAATATTTTAAGTGAACTGGATGTGTGTTAATATTATTTATTATTAATTATTACCTGTCTGTTAGTTTACACTTACACAGTAATGTTTTTTCAGATACGCAAACAAAGACAGAGGCTCAAGCTACCACTTAGCACACGGGAACTCCAATGGCGTAGTGGGGGGTAGGTTTGGCGGGAAGGATCCCGCTACAGATACTGTGAAGGAGGTCATATACACCGCTGGGCCGAGAGGGTAAGTTTTATGGTGCTGGTTCATCGTCATCATCAGGCTGTATTTGTTCACAGCTGGACATAGGCCTCTCAGTATGAGGGTAGAGTCAAAAGAATTTACAAAACTCATAACAACACAAATCGAGGGAAATATCCCTTCCGTTATACGTGATTTTAGTTATAGTTTGAAAATTTTTATGATAAGTCTTCTTATCCACATCTATTCTTTCGACCCCTGTATCTTCTAGGTTTCGAGCGAAAGGTCCCAACGTGCACAGACAGTTAGACCTCGACCAGCGACCCCGGGGGCCCATCGGGAACAAGGACGACCCCTATTTCGACCCCAATGAAGACCCCAGTTACAACTTCAAGTTCGAGACTAGGACCTATTCGAAGAACGAGAATGCTGATAGTAGGGGAGATGTAAAAGGTATCAAATTTTGTTAACCATTCTAACTATTAACAAAACAAAAAAATCTATCTGATGAGCTCCTTTACCTATCAGTTCTAAAGAAGACCAGTTTAATATTTGCACTAGTGATTGATAAAAAAAACATGACGAATTACCTAGGTAGGTATCCTAATAATACGATTAAAAAGTGTTGTCTAGAATTTAAAACAATATTTATTTATTTATTTAAAAGGCTCGGGGTTTCTTCGTTCTTTAAAATTGTTTGCCAGCGACACACACGCCGCCGTCCTTGGACAGCATGTAGTGACCTCTCGGTGTCGAATCGCATCATGAAAACTTGGTAGTAAAATATTTTTACATTATATTCATTAGCGAGACCCCGAAAATATATGCAAAAATAAAATAAAAAACTCACCCAGGTTCCTACACCTTCGTGGACGACATCGGCGAGCGTCACGACGTCCAGTACATAGCGGGAAGAGACACTGGCTTCCACGTATCTTCCTCGCACCCTGACAGCCCCAACCTCATCGGATCTCCATTCCATCGAGCGCCACTCGTCAGGGGCGAGCTCAAGCAGAGAGGCAGGACTGCTGTGCAGCGGAGCTTGGATGGCTCTTACAGGTAACTAATGCTAAAGCAATTGAAATTCTACCTACTAGAAGAAGACCTGTGCTAAATAGAGGAACGGGATATTTAACCTGCAAAGCCCCATTTTAAGCTCCATCATCTGAGTGACCGAGAGAATTCGTCTATCGTAGTCGTATAATCGACTAATAATGTAATTGTAACCAATATTAAACATCATCTCAAACTTGCTTAGTATTAGAAATCAGGCTTGTTTAAAAATGCGCAGCTTTTTAAACAAGCTAATAAAAGAGTACCTGCCATAGAATTTATATACCTAGTACAAGTGTACTTTTTGTACTAGCCAGTACATACTTTAATCTCAAACCGACAGATCACAAAAACAAATCGTTTTGTTTCACATTCAATTGTTTTCCAGGTTTATATCAGCCGGTCCTGACCAGAGACGCACCGAGAGCAGCGACTCCAAGGGGAATGTCAGAGGATCTTACACTTTCCTAGATGACAAGGGTGTCCAGAGGTACTTGAATATTTTAAAGTAAAAGCGTTTTCTCAAGCCTTCTATTTCTAACTGATTGTATTTTCCCCTCGAAGTTATTTTATTGCACAGGATATTGTTTTTGCATTCAACATTTTTATTTACGAAAGGGCCTCCTATGCGATAAAGATACTGAGCGGCAAGAGGGGCCTGGATATTACCGTATTAAACCAACATCCTTACAGACACAGAACAATATATCCCAAGGACTCACAGGTCTCATTAATTATGATTATAGCTCCAATATGTGTCTGTTTCTACTCCCAGAACGGTAAACTACATCGCCGGCCCCGGCATCGGCTACCGCATCGTAAAGAACAGCAACGACCCGCAGATTCCACCCTACTTCCCCACTATCCCCAGCGCTTACGACCCCGAGTTTGTCAACGCTGGAGGAGCGTACAGTCCTAGGCCTGGAGTGGCGCCAAGGGACCCGGGGAGTGATGATGTTTTTAAAGGTTTGTTATTTAATGATGGCGTTCATCCAGCTGTACCTTCTTGCCCAACATACCCAGCGCTTACGACCCGGAGTTGGTCAACGCTGAGGAAAGGCCTAGTGTAGCGCCGAGCGACCCGGGGACTGACAACGTGTTTATAGGTATGATGATAGGTCTATGAGTACGAGCTCGAGGGAGCCTGTAGCAGTGTCTGACGGCCCGACTCGAGCTTTTTAACCTTGCTCTGTTGAAATCCTACATCTTCCTAAGCAGTCTCATTTTCTTCTAGGTCCTGACGGCACCGCAGCTTCAGGTCATGTAAAACCTCCTCCCTACTCCAACGAAGGTCCCGAGAGTCCCGCAGAAGACCCCAGCCCCAGCTCAGGCGCCGAGCCAGTAGACACCAGCGAGACGGGTTACCCCCCGAGCTACCCCCAAGGGGGCAACCCTAACCTAGGCTACGAAGACGAAGACGCTTCAGCTTTCGGATCAAAACCCACGAAAGGACCAGGTGATGAATAAATAATGTGAGGTGTCAGTGATCTTGTTGCTCCCTTTGTGGTCTGTACCAACCTTGTACCACAGATCACAAAGCATGTGACCAAAATATTTGACTACCCTCTTTTCACATAGCACCTGCAAGATCACGACACGCTTAGAAAGTCTGTAGCACTATTTATGATTGCTTTGCAATAAAATGTATTCACCGAGCAATTTGGTTTTTATTACACCAACACCCTTGGCACCGCACCTAGCACTGTGACAGTTTAGATGATTAAAATGTAGCAACACTTGCAGGCAAGCCGGGCCGCCCTAGCAGCAAGCCTTATAGGCCGCAGAAGAAACCTTACGTACCGCTTAAACCTTTTCAAACGCGGAGTCATGACGACTTCGACTCTGGGAGGAGCGATCCTCAGTTCGCAGTAGGGTTTAATATAAACAAGAATAGGCCGGGAACCACGGGTAGTACCGCCATCATACACAACACGGGCGAAGATTACTTCGGGGTTCCCCCAGGGGTGTCGGTTAGGGCCCATGTGCAGAGCATTGATTTGTATCCTTTCGGTTCAAAGCCGGTCTCACCATCGGAAGCTCTAGAAAATGACAAAACGTAGGATCGACCCGATATACGACACTTGTAATGTAGACTCTAATTTATTAACGAATAAAGATTGTACGTTACAACTTGTTTCATTTTAAGTTAAAAACTGTTTTATTTTTGCATATTTTATTTCGAACAACACGACTGTAAATTTAACAAAATGCAAAATTTCTTACAAGGAGTTGGGGTTAGGTATAATTAGTTACATGTTATGTGACAACATGATTCACGTAGTGCCATTCCTTTCCACTCACTCCTATTCACTCCATAACAAAACAAGGTTTATATATTTTTGTAACAAGGTTAACAAGAAAATTAAATAGTAGGGAGGTAATATTTTGGCAATTTCATTACTTACACGAAAAACTTTCGAAACATAAACATTATTATAGTTTTTTAATGAATAAGCGATTGGGCTTTTTTACTAACAGGATTATTGATAAAATATGAAATAATTAGTGTCTAAAGATAATTTTATAGTTCCTAACTACTTGTGAAGTTTAAATAATTATCTAACATTATATTAGTAAAATCTTTAAATTGGATACAGATACAGTATTCTAAGAAGATTGTAAATATTTAGTGAGATAATTTTTTTAAAGTATTGTTACTAAACTTATTTGTTTTAGTAGATTAGGTACTTAATAAACTTCTAGAAGAATTAACTAATTTTAAATAGAAATCTTCTCTTCTACCTGGGTTTCCCACTTTTCATGCACTACTACCTCATTCATTTATGATTGTTTAATACAAGTCTTAAAACTAACTAAGCAAACTTACAAAACACATTTTAATAACTGTTTCTTAAAATTATACAACATATAACCCAGAATAAATGTATTAATAAATTTCACTTAAAATACATTGAGAAGCTATGCTTCTCGGCGTCAAAAATGTGTATATCTTAAGATTAGATTAAATAGGATAGAAAAAGAGTCTAGAGAAACCAGCAAATCACAAAGAGTAAGCTTCATTGAGCGAATATATGTGCAATATATACTAAGTAGATATTGATTAAAATATTAAATATATACAGATAGACCAACATAACAAGGCCATGTGTTTATTTTTGATCCTTCGATCATTATTTCTAACTTTCTGTAAAGCAGTTCAAAAGCTTGACGAGTGCGCAGTACATATTATATATCGATAGGTACTTGACAATGTGTATGCTGCGACACTGACCACCGTTTTTGAGTCCACAAAACTGATTAAGGACTACACTGAGATTAGGTCCGTCTTAAAACTACTAGAGCCCTATGAAATTCGAAAAGTATTTATTGTAGAGTCAGAAATGTCTCTACAGGTCATTTAAGGCTGGTCCCAACCACTCGCATGAGCCTTTGGGATACAAAAACTGTACTCATCTAACTTACAATGAGACAAAAATTTCGTATTTTAACTATGGACTGAAAATGTTCGTTCACATAATTTCACAGCCAATACATGTTACATTCTACGCCATAATACTATAGTTTTAATATTAAAATGTGCGAATTTGTTTATTGAAGCAGTCAAAAGCTGGTTTAATTTAATCATTACAAGTAGATAACTAGTATTATACATTTTTACACTAAATTAAGGAAGGTATGAAGGACATTAGTATGACACAGACATGTTAAATTATAAAAACAAAATAATAATTCTAAAACATTTAATAGAAAAAACTGGCAACATTAATGATTTAATTTTACAAGATCAAGAATTAAAAGTAAATAGTTCGACAAGATATTTGAAATTCTCATCCAACAATAAGTTTTACCTATTAAACAAAATGATGCGTAAAGAACGTTATTCGCAAATTCCTGATAATTGTGTATACGCAACCAATGGCCTAATTATTAGAAAAAAACAACAAAGATTATTTCAAATATCAATTTCAAATATCAAGTCCAAAATGACAAAAAAAGCACCATATATTAAATTCATAGAGTAAGCGACGATCTTTACAAATACCTTGACTTATAAGAGACTTCAAAGTAATGCTTCACATAATTAGAAATAATTTAAAGCATCATTGTTATGATTTTAGGCATACCTTGAATCGTTACAATAAAATAAAGTATTACAGCCTCATTGTAACTATTCAAAGAATACCTAGAATCGTTACAATAAATTTTAAGCTTATGCATAATTTAACCAAATTCATAGTAGAAATAGAAGGCACTGGCTTAAAAATGACTCCAACTAAAAACAGCATAGATTCAACAGGTTAGCCTCAAATAAATGCAGCTTAATATGGGAATAAACCACGTTGTTCCAAAAATAAACTGTTGTTTTTGAAGCAAGTGATCAAGACATGTGCGTTTTTGAAATTATGGCCATTCAATATTTAACTTTTTCTTATGTATATGATTAAATACATTGGTAGATGAAAATGTCGACTAAAATACGTAAAATTAAATGTCCAACCAAAATCTCTATCGACTAGACTAGACTACTCAAACATTTTTAAATATTATTATGAATTCAAATCAAAACATAAATTAGGTAAATTCGAGTTAGTAAACTTAACAATGAAGTACTAGGCAGACCATTCCAGCATTATTTTGTACTCTTTGGGGTGAGTGTTAGATTGTTTATATATATATATGTTCCAGTCCGGTCT
This sequence comes from Eupithecia tripunctaria, assembly GCA_955876795.1. Lineage (NCBI taxonomy): Eukaryota > Metazoa > Arthropoda > Insecta > Lepidoptera > Geometridae > Eupithecia > Eupithecia tripunctaria. The sequence continues at coordinate 9,817,469 of OY041604.1, forward strand.
TACATTAAAAGTATCGATGTTGGTAAACGTTTTAACACAAAAATAGGAAACTGTTTTGAGCGCTTCTATAAAACTAAATAAATTAAGAATATCAACGGCAAATGTTTGAAAAATATTTTTATAATAATGTGTTGGCAAGATAACGATAGGACATTAAAATTGTGCGTCCATAATATTATTTTTTCCATGTCAATACAAATTAATGAAAATATGAAACACCGACGCGCGATGGCATCAAACTTGATGGTAAAACTCAAAAGCACCTGTGATAACAACTGATAAGCCCGAAGTTACACAAAATTTCAAATACGATGGAATTATAATAACTTGCGCTCAACTAGCTTTCCTTGAGCCCATTCAACAAGTTTGTCAGAACAATTCTGTTTTCATACATTCCGACATTATACAATTTAACAAGCGTAGAATTATTTTATACACAAGGTAAAAATATTTAATTTAAAAGATTTTTTCTATGGGACTTGGATGTTGCGAGCATACTGCGGACTCTAAATGACTATAGATATTTTAAAAAGTATCATATTGCTAAGTTTTTAAATATGAAAAACACAATATAGCGGGAGTACATAACACCAAGTTAACCAGATAAATCTTGCATAATATGGGCCTTACCCATACTCAAACGCAACTCAGATTTAAATACGCCTCAAATGACAAATTTTCATAGAAATTTATCAAAACATCGCGACTGAATCAGAAGTCATCCACTTATTAAATCTAAGATTGTACCATAGATAGTTAATTTTAAACAAACATTGGATTCTTTTTGGACAGGAATCACTAACACCTGTTGATTTAAATTTTTAGAGCCCTATTACTACGCATCATCCAATTAATCCCTTATACGAGCAGGTTTTGATACACTAGGCTTAAAAAGATTGCTCTGTGATCCATTTAGTATAGAGCCATGTATAAGATGATAAATTTTTATTGGTTTGAGTAATGGTTTATAAGGGTCGGGATTTGTGATGATATATTCTGTAATAACATAATGCCTTCACTGTGTATTGTAAAATGTTCACAGGTAAAACATTAATAATCAATATAGGAACCCAATTCAAAACCGAAGAGTTGCAAAACAAGAACGCTTTGTGCGTATCCTCCCAACCTGTCCGAATATTCCGTGATCTTAGGACACTGCCCTAAGTAAGATATACTTGATCTCATAAGGAGGGGGACTTTATCATAAGATACAGGAAGCCGATTCAAACCCGACACAAATCAATAAGCTTCGTCGTAAGCTAACGTCAAAGATTTAAATCGTTAAATTCGCCCTGAAACCAAAATATATGGCATTTTTTTTAATGCGTGCGTTAATGAAATGCCGACGCACGCACATTCTGATTAGTTATAAATAGGGTTTTTTCCAATAAACATAACTATAATTAATACCTATTTTTACTATGTAATCATATTGCACAAACTTTAGTGAAAAACACACCACAAAAACACACAATAAATTGATTGATTCTAAATCGATTCTAATTGAGTGATTCTAAATGAGCGAGCTATCTCATTTTGCTTTGCAACAACACGGCGCGGTCACACTACGGAAGAGGCCTATCTAACGATTTAAATCTTTAACTTACGAGTATGTGTATTAATTCCCCCTTGAATTATTGGTCCAATAATTCAATAATAATAATGTGGTGCTCATATTTTTACCGAACTCCTCTAGAATCCCTTATATTAGAGAAATCCTGTACTTAAGGAACATGATTTAAAACCAAACAGTCACAATAAAATAAGCATGTGTATCAATTTCCCCAAGAACTAGGTATTGGCCCAAAATTACGTTATATTCATCTTCTCTACGATCTCCCTAGTAAATCCATGATTTAAGAGAGTGGAGGGGCTTTATGGGGCATACCCGACTCAAACCAAACATCATCATCGTCGCAAAACAACAAGCCTTATGTGTATCAATTCCTCCCCGAATTATTGGCCCAATATTACGTGATCTTCATCTTCTTACCGGTCTCCTCTAGCATGTTCTTTATCTTAGTGAGGGGGGAGCGGAAGTCCTTACCCCCCGAACTTCCCCTCAGAGAGGGTGGGAGATGGATTTGGAGGGGGTCACGGAGACGGTTTAAGTCCTTCTGCAGTTTGTCCACCTGAAATTTACAAATTAATCTTATTGCAGATATGTAGTCAGCAAAAATTGCGCCTTACTACCACTAGGGTGATTTTTCTGTGAAGTGAACAGTTGACAACCACGGCTTGCTCGATATCTTTTGTTTTTAACGCAAAGCAAAATAGTTTCAATCTGGATAGGCATTAGGTTTGATGATGGTACACTCGGGTATATATATTTATTAAGTCCACTGACACTCGCCTAAGCTATTTCTCCATACAAATGTCGCGTCTCGGCACATATGCGCAACATCATGAACGCACGTTATACGTTAGAGTGAGACAGTTGTGAGATAATTGAATGACAAAAAAAAACAAAGGAAATTTCGAACCAAAAACATCGAACACCTTCGGCGTTGTCTGTCAAAATCATTATACATTCCATCTGAGCCCTGTGCGTGCGTCGTTTATCCATTTGGGACACAACAGGCTAGGACTTGGCAAGACGAGGAAACTCAGTCAGGTCAGTTTCAATTCTACGTTACTAGTACAAGGTGGAATGTTGTAAAGCAATTTTTTTTAAATAATTAAAATAGTTTAAAATTTCATGGCTTTCTATAATTTATCAAGTTTGTTAGAGAGATTTCGTCCCTAACGCAATACAAGTACAGGGTGTTATTTTTAGGTTTTAGTCGGTTCGATTTCCGGGAGTGGCAAAGCGAATTTTCAAGAATCTTTGAATGCAGTTTTCTTTCTTTAAAAAAAGGAATGTTTTCTTTAAGGACATTTTTCTATCTACAGTGTTAAGGCTCCGGCGACCGACGACGCTAGCTTCAATTCGAGGCGCGTACAAAAATCGCTCCTAATATGGCCATCTCATTTTAGCTGATGCATGCGCGCACGGGGTGGCGGGACGCGTTACTACAATAGTCGAGTATCTTCCATCCAGGTGGCATTGCAAAATTCCACTCTGTTTATATCCTGATTCAAGTCACCTACTTAATAAATCATGTCGAGTGCCAATACAAAAATTATATTGAGGATTTAACTTAAAGCCCATGTTTGAATGCCAATTTTTCGGCTGTGTGGTCCAGATCTGCGACTTCAGTTTGCCCGCTTTCCGCACTTCCCGCGCCAGCCCAGTATCCCCTTTTTATGGAAAACTCCGAGGGTTTCCCACCCTGGAAGTTTTCCTTTAAAAAGGGTATGCCTTGTGCTATGTATTTTTCTGCGGTCTTACCTCGTCCTTGAGATTATTGTAGTGAGAGATGTCGAGTCCGATCTTTTTCGCCTTTTTGTGCAGCGTCAGAAGATGCTGCCTGTCCTTCACATCGGGCAACACGTACTCCTGAAAAATATATGATATTACTCGTATGTAGATCTTCAAATACTTCAATACCTCATGAAAGTGGTTAACGAACCTCATTAATGTGGTTATCTTTAAACGGACTTCAAAAAATGGAGGAGGTTCTCAATTCGGCTCCATTTTTTATTTATTTTTTTGTTACCTCAGAACTTTTGAGTGGTTGGTCCGATATTCATGATTCTTTTTTATTTGAAAGGCAAAAAAAAGGCCCAATTAAAATGGCATCACATGTAATGCCATTTTAATTGGGTCCACTTCTGACAGTAGGATCCATGAAAATAATAATTGAAGTCAGTTTTTTTAAACAAAATCAATTATTTTCGACCCGGTGGTTGGTACAGTGTCTATAAACCAGTCGTAATTGTATTGTCACACAAGGTTATATACCTACCGCTTTGATGGAAAACACTCTTTCAATATTTTTGAAACGTGGCAGCCTATTTACATCAAGCAGTCGTTATAAATCTACAATTTTGAACACGATCGCGATAAAATTTTAATAAATAGAAGCAAATATGTACCGACAAAGTAAAATAGGATTTTTCTTACAAAATCCATGCCTATCCAGTTCCAATCGAGCGATCGAAACGTCAGCAATGGCGTGAAATGGCAATTTTACCTTTAAATTGGCGTACGAACAAACGCCAAGGAGTCACTTACCTGTTTAGTAAGCACGAAGTAAGCATAAGCCGCCATCGCGGTCCCATAGGTGACGAAGTAGGTGACCGGCTCCATGATATCCCAGGAGTACTCCCACCAGGTGAGGCGAGCTAGCACCCCGAACTGCACGCCCATCAGGCCTAGACCCACCCATGTAAGGACAGACGTCTGCCGGGTTGTTTCGATTTCTAGGGACATGCGTTTCTGAAACAAAAGATAAGTAAAGATAATTTCTACAAAAAAAAATAAAACCATTTGAAAAGTTAAGTCATGGACTGAAATGAATCCCATCAGATCATGATAACATTAGAAGGTTTCACCAATTTTTATCAAAAAACAGCAAAATTTTCGATCAAGTCACCTTTCTAACCGAAATGTTTTAAGATATACCATAGAGCAGGCATTGGCAAGAAAAAGGACTTTCATTTTAATCCAGCAGGAATCATCTGATTATCTCCAATTCAATAACAACCTGGGTCTCTGCAAGACAAGAGGGAATAATTAATAATAATAAATAATTCTGGACAATTCACACAGCATCATCTAGCCCCAACCTAAGCAGAGCTTGTTTTATGGGTACTAGATGACTGATATACTTAATACAATAATTACACCGGATAGATATTTTTTATTATGCAGTGTGAATTTTCCAACAATACTTATTATTATTATCATACATAGAAAACATCCAGAACGCCCTGAACAAATGTCTGCAGATCGTACACACATTTGTCCGGAGGTGGGATTCGAACCCGCAACCTCCTGCGTCGCAGGCAAACCTTGAGAACACAGAGGTCGTCAAATATGTGTCCAACCCAACGACCCATCACCTTCGTGATGCGTAGTTGACTACATCGCACTTACCGGCGACATTGTGGTCAAACAAATGTCTATACACGATAAAAAAAGATGTCAAAAAGCAGAACAAAAGGCCTACCTCTTCCAACGGATGCAGCTCAGTTGTGAGCTTCTCAAGTTGCGCTTGAAGGTCCCTTTCCTTTCGCATCTGATGCTCGCGCACGTTCAGAGCCTCGTACAGCTGGTTCACCAGGTTCCTGACGTCGCTGAGCCGTGTTATCTCCTCGGTAGACAGTCGCTCCTGAAAAGAGGATACATCCAAGATAAGCATTTCGACAATGGTTACGGTAACATTTGATTTCACGCAGCAATATCCTATCATATTATAACAGAGTAGCCCCCGAATACTCAAACGCATCTCACACTTAAGCAAGTCTTAAGTTTTCAAATCTTTCAAAAATTCGTCACTTGAGACGGGCTTATATCTGAGATTTGTTGTGATGTTGTGTCAGAAAGAAAATTCCAATAGAGAATGGCGGGAACACGTAGCTCCTGGATAGTTTCGAAGTTAAGATAAATAAACAGATTAAAACTTTGAAAAAAGGATTTAAGATCAATCCAAATGTTTGATACTTTTCACGCCAAAATGAATGGATCTGGCTGGAATTGCACACATGTAACTCAAGAAGTGGCTTTTATACATACGTTAGCCACGACGTGGAACCTGCGTAAAAGATTGTAGATTAAGTACATTTATTTGTAGGTTGCTACTTTTTATCCACGAAGCGTTTAGAAGATTATGAACTTTTCACTTAAGTTTTCTTATCTTGTGTGTTTTGCTACCTATGGTTATATCACCTGCTGAGTTCAATGTATCAAGTCTATTTACGCTGCCCTAACCGGAATGTAAATCACACTAATGTTATAAATGCGAAAGTTTGTATGGATGGATGTTTGTTACCCATAAAACTTATCCCATAAATCAGTTCCCATGAGATAGACGTTAAACTTTTCCATAGGAAAACACGTGCAAAGCCGCGGGGCGCAGCTAGTTATTGAATAAATTAAAGCAAGCCGAGGATACTACACAATACACATAGCAGATAACAAAGTCTTCAGAGAGAAAACATCACTCCGTGAAACAACATCTTTTCCTTCCAGATCAAACCATGATAAAAACAGTACTACACAAAAGAACCAACCAGTGTATAATAATAATTTAAGAACAACTTCAAAGAACAATTTAAACTTTTTTCATTCAATGGGGATCCCGTAAGTACCGGAGGCTATACGAAGTTCAATGGAGCTCCCGAGGGTCTCAAGATGACTCCATTTAATAAATTATGTTCGGTTCTATTAATAAGGAAATTGATAAGTTTTATAGATTTGTTCGGATGTTTCAGTGAAAAGTTTTGGTTCGCTTAGGTATTTTAAAAGTTAAATTGCTAAACATTACTGGGAAAATGATATAGGTAATCGATCGCGTAGATTGTAATCGATGGTGTAGATTGTAAATCACGACGCTCTGACTTTCGTGAGATTTTGGGAATACTTTTCGGAAGACGTTGGCCATAGGTGCGTTTTCGTGAGTCGTTACTTTTCTTGGGAATAAAGAGAGAGAGGAATGAGCACATCTCAAGTAAGACGTTGGGAATAACTCGTAGGTATAGAATTTACGATCGCCTCCAAAACTCGTAACTATCAAATATGCAGTAAGATAGATTATCCCAGCTTAATGTTAGGGTTGATGGATGGGGTCGAACGCCACACTATTAAGAACTATTCGTACTAGATATACCTAATTATCTTAGATAAATTATATGTTAGTACGTAGTTTGTAGATGCAATTCTCTGTATTTATTTTGGCGCTACTTCGATTAGAGAAAATTGTTTCTAGCTAATGGTTTTCCGAATTAAATAAATAAATCCGAGCTTACAAAATACGGTTTTCAATACAAGCCAGAGCTGTGAATTGGAAATGGTTAAATTTCATCACCTTCAGCTGATACCAGAGCCAAAGCTTAGCTTTATTAATATTCTGTGCCAAAATTGTATGTCGACATAGATTTTTGAAAAGATACTTTTCGCTAGGTTGGTTACCAAGAATTTTACATTCACCATCAAAATGGATGAATATTTGATGTAGTCACGTCATACGACCGTTGAGAGGGGAAACAAAATACGTTTTGACACGCCCTTCGAAAGGCTTTAGTTGAAGAAGTGTTATTTTGTAAACTGGCAACTATTTTGGCCCCCCACCCACCCCCTCTATAACGCATACCGCAAAAGACTATCTCGTACGAGCACGGGTCATACCATGAATTTCAGTCACCATGAAAATATATGAATATTTGATGTTTGTTAATGTACCTACACAAACTCGCATCGTGCCAGAGGGGTGCGGTTGGTAAACTTTAATAAGATGTTGATTTATGCTATGCCCATCTAGAGCTTTGGCACCAGATGGTCCTTTACAATACCGTTGATAAAATACGAACTATGAGAGGTAAGTAGTGGTATTTACTTAAATATTTTCTAAGGATTATAACTAAAAATTGGCAAGAAACATACTATAATCTAATGTCAGGTATCGGTTCAGTCAAAAAAGATAGCAGAATCACGATTCTACTAAACAAAACCCCGGCTATGCATTTTCTGCCTTTGCATTTTGTTGATGCAAAACAGTAAGCACTGGTGAAAATTACTGACATATATAAAAAAAATACTTCTACATGGTGCTCACAATAATTAATTTTGTTTTATAAAACTATAAAACGACTTAAATTTTTATAGTTTTTTCATGGATCCCATTGTCAGAACTGAACCAAATTATAAGGTACTGAGTTAACAAACATAAAAAAACAACAACAGGCGAATTGAGAACCTCCTCTTTTTTGAAGTTGGTTAAAAACAAAGATGTACCTACTGTTGTTAATGTAAAGAACTGTTTCCCGTTTTTAAAAGCCAGCAAGACTTTAAGAACGTGAAGCTAAGCAACGTTTTAAACAACAATGCAACCCATTTAGAGAAGACGAGATTCTAGAGTTTCTCAAGAAGAATAAAAACCGAGCCAGACCTAAATAAACCACTGCAAAACCAACAATGGACGCGGCGAAAAAAGGAAACGTTTTAAAAACACACACGTTTTACACAAGATGTTTAATAAGGGTATTTTCACTTTCTTGGATATTTTTCTAACCACAAAAAATACATTTATGACAACTAATTTCTGTAGAATTCCACATGGTACAGAAATCCTAAGCAAAATGGTCCATAATTTTGGACACACATTATGCAGGCAGGAATAACGCTCGCAACATAAGTGGTTATGCAAGTTTTAAAAGTTTTTCATAATTTTAAAAGCTCATTTCACACAAAAAGAAATTTTACGTTAGAGGTTAGATGGTTTCGGAAATAAGTGAATCTTGTTTGTGTTCTTTTGAGAAATTATGAATTTTCAAACCGAAATACGATCGTCAGATAGGTTGTAGATAATAATAGGTACCTTCATTATTAATTACAAAGCAATTCAAACCAAACAAGGCCAGTTATTGCGATACTGGAGCTTAATTAATGCCATTGACCAGCCCCTGATTTACACTGGATTAATTGTAGCTTGCGAAGGACAAACACTCCCATGGATCAATAGATATATAAGGTGTGGTCCATATTAGTACAAAACTAACTAAAAAGCTGATTCAAGTTTACGAGTATCATCGATTAAAATTACAGTAAAATACCTACAAACTTAAACCGGTATTTCATTAATATGGGCCACACTGCTACTGCTACACTGTATAGCACACACCTAGACTACAAGACTACAAATTTTACTAAGCTTTACGTAAACAGCCATAACTACTTTCTAGAATAATTAATTTTGTTTTAAAAAACTATAAACAATTTTCATAGTTATTTCATGATGTTTCATGGATCCCATTGTCAGAACTGAACCATAAAATGGGACCACACGGAAAGCACCAGCTTTCATGGACATTTCATCGGACAACCCAGTCAAAAGTTCTGAGGTAACAAACATAAATAACTCCTCCTTTTTTCGCAGTCGGTTAAAAAGGGGTATGATGGACGGACAACAAAGTGATCCTATCCCGAGTTCCTTTTTTCTTTTCGAGGAACGAAACCCAAAAAATAAAGAGACCATTAACAATATTTGGAGCCTACTTGAGTCCACCCTTGGGGCCTTGAGGCAAGGGTGCCCAATTACTGTAACAAGCATTTTTATAAACAGGAAAAATACAGGTTTATTTGAAAGACGCGCAAAATGGTTGATGTTCGAATTGGTAATACAAGCTATAAGTAATTATCATATAATACGATGTTTTTGCCTTATCAGAACCATAAAGATCCTGCCTGCTAAAATAAGTTCCTAAATGTCATTCCTACCATATGCCGAGGGTTGTAATAAAATTGTATGGCTAGCAGTTGCGCAAAAGGGTTGTTTATGTACATTCAATGAGTTAAGTGCCTGAAACAATTGGCGCTAGTCAACGTTATAATATAGAGTAAATAAAGGTACCAACATAATCTTTTAGGCCTAGCATCATATTTTTGGAAGTTCTTCCGAGCTTGTGTGTGTAAACAATAGGAAGAAAAAAATATAGGAAGAATCATGCCTCAGTAAGGACAATTTGCGAAAAACTAACTTCTATGCTGCTGTGAATCTACTAAATTACTTGATGAACCTAGATATAGTAAATGTCTAAATATGTTTAAAATTAAACTGAACTCTGTCCTTACACAGAAAAAGGTTTTATTAAAAATGAGCTTATAAAATGATTAAAAACTCATTTCGCTCAGCCACTTACGTCGCGGACGATACCCCTGCATAGTGGGGTCAAAATTATGGACCACGGGAAATACTTTACACCCAAGGCAGAAATTAACGCGGTAACATGCCAGGTAAAATGTTATGTAATAAAGATACATCAAATCGCTTTAACAATAACGCTGCGAACAATTATTTTGTTTGTTCTAAGCCCGTTATAACTTTACGGGATATTTTTTGAATAAAAACATAAATAACATAAACATAAATTCTAACCCCTTAGTACTACTTCTGTACCCCAATTCAAGATTTTGGTCATGGAAAATGCTAACGACTTTTCCCATTAATTTAGACACCTAACCGAAGTAATCAAAGATTGATTCAAGCGATAAAACTAAGAGGAAATAATTATGGGGAGAGAGCTCTTTCCATCTAAAACCCTCTGCAGACAGAGGCTCAATATGTCTGGACCAGAGGGTATAAATAAGTTCTCAATAAAGCCTGAGTGCCGCGAATCAATCAAATACCTAGAGCCTGTTGAGTCGAGAGCCCTTGATGTGCGATTTCAAGAGGCGACGGAATCAATAGCTTCCACCAACACGGCGCCAGGCCTTTTATGCTACTAGGTATGTATTTTCCCCGATTATATCCGATTCCGATAAGGTTTGAGTATAAGTCGTGCCGATATGCTGATCTATGTTTAAATCATGTTGTGCATGCATGCTTAGAACACAATCTAGCATAAGAACCTTTAACCTTTAAACATTTTAGTTAACTACCACCAAACTGCGATACCCAAACCGCACGCCCAACGTGATGATTATGGGCACTGTCATCCCAAGTGGATCTCATGTGGATTATCCCATGTGGGTACATGGAATAAAGGCCTTTATGGCGCTTGTCAAAGGGACGCCTGCGTCCAGCAGTGGTCCAACATAGGCTGTTGAGGTGCGGTGGCGTGTCATGCTTCGATTGGTTTCTGTTTTGTATGCCAATAAAAAAAATAAGATAAAGTGTGGGATTCATCAAAATGTCATACTGTAGCGCTTTGATCATATTTGTCAAATAAATGAGGCAGTAAACATCATAAGCTATGGTATAATATACGTATTATATACTTGACTATCGTGATGTGACAAATACACTATCATCAAGAAGGACATTACGTTATATAAACCCTTAAAATTACAATATCGTTAAGTTAAAAAGTAAACTGCAGCTGCGTTACCTAGTTAACCGTAATTACTGTCACGTTTCACGTTGGGCTTTTAGCATAACGAACAAAGTTAATTAGTTAATTGTTTCAGGGTAAAGATAGGCAAACGATTCTGAGTGCTGGAGTGGAAAAATTATATGTATGTTGTAGGAAAATCTTCGTTGGAGAAAGAAGAACATTCCTATCGACACCCAAAAATTTGGGAACACTCTGTATAATACACGTGTTTAGGTAAACAAGTTTCCGAACGCAGAATATCCATCGTTCATGCCACTCATTCAAACTCAGATCGTACCTTTTAAATCCATCATGGTTATTAATACTAAAGTTATTTACAACGGGATATTTACCATGATTTGAATTTTGAGTTTTCCAATATTTCGGCACAGTTTCATGCGCCATGATCACGGAATAACTGAATGTCTTGCGAGTGAGTTATTATTGGCAGATATATCGATCTACCCTCTTTTTTAGTCTTTTGCTACGAACGTTACCACTACCACCGGTTTCATTATCGAACGCTACTCGATCACGACACACGACACTAACGGTATCACAACGCGGTTCGGCTAGTACATCACTTCTTCGTTTTTTACACACTCTCACTACAGGGTTCCAGGTTCCGGATAGTTGGAAACCTGCTTCTCGGTTGAAGTTCCTGTGTTTGGTAATCTCAATGGCCTCCTGTACCAATCTTGGTATTTAATGTCGCTCTGTTGAGATTACTTGTGGATTGTGTAATTCGATCCAGAGTGGTTTGAACCAGACTCCAGAAGATGCTCGGCTATGGCAGACTTCTCAATTGCCCGATTATTTACCGCTCTTATGTGCTCCTTGACTCTGCAGGCAATAGTGCGCTTCGTTTGGCCTATATAGGAGCTTCCAAAGCTGCAGTCGATCTTGTACACTCCTGGTTTTTCTAGTGGGAACGTGTCTTTAGGTGTGCGCACTGCGCAGGTAGTGTGAGATCTTTTTTCTAACAAAACTCAAAATTCAAATCATGGTAAATATCCCGTTGTAAATAACTTTAAGATCGTACCTATTTTAAAGATTCAAAGTGGGGTGTTCAGGGATGCCAATCTGCATCGAATAGAGCCTATTCAATAGACCAACCACGAATGATCGCGATTTTTTATTTTCGGTTAAAGTCAAAGTAGTTTCCTTCGTGACTTTTAAGCCATTTTCAAAGAAAACACGGTCTCATAGACTTTGAAAGCCTGAATGATGAAAAAATTCTACATCATCTCTGAAAAGGCGTGTAGGTGCGTAAGCTGTAATCCTAAAAGCTTTTTGCCCGTGCATAAATCAGCTCAGGCAATCAATCAAGTAAATCGGGCCATTTCATACATCTCGCTTCCTAAATATTATATTCAAAGAAATCGTAAAATCACTCTCGCGAATTTCATGTAAAAGATTCTACATTAAATCTCCCAATATAGGCAGCTCTCGTATTGGAGCATTGAGTTATTTTTATCTTTGATCAAGGTGGCGCATTGGTTCACGATATTTAATAAAAGGGTATTTTTGTCTCTTATTAACTGAAGATTGCTTGTCGTGATTGTAAGTTGTGATTGATTAGGATAAGAGGCATGGCCTTTATTCCTTTGTGCCAATGAAACAATCAAATAATAGATACAAATTATATTGATTAACTATTGATTAGGAACACCAGAACATATCTTGTTATACATTGTTGTATTGAAAGGGCCGATCACAACAGCAATCCTTCTGAATAAGCATTTCAGAAAGCTTTAACCGATAAGGCCGCCTTAAGCGCATTTTTTTTAGAAATAGAAATAATATTTTGATTTCTATTATGAACAAGTACTGTTCATTCATTGATATTGACCCAGTTGTCCCGAATAAAAGAGCATTAAAAGTCCCTAGTTTATCCGTACCTAAATAATGATTATCTGACTCTTAAAAGTGTTCTCTATTTATGAGCATATAATCGAATCCATGCAACCCCTTAAGAAAGGAGCAAACCTGCAATTCAGTTGAGTGTCTTATTTGCAGAATCTGAATGAGAACAAGTTCTTCGTTTCGCTCGGCTGGCGTCTTGAATTATTCATACAAAACGCTTGCCTAATATAATCTTAGATTATAACTTCCCTAGGGAAAATGTCCTCAAGATTGCTATGTTTTCCATTAACTCGAAAAAATATTGCTCTATGTAATAATCGGCTTGCGGTTTTACACGCGTTTCTTCGGGATAAAAGTGGTCCATATATTATTTTTGCTATCACTGGGTTAAGAACTTCACCATCATTGCAGCCCATTAGTCACCCAATGCTGGGAATTGGTCTCCTTAATTTTATTCTAACCTTCTCTCTGTCCTATGCCTGTTGTGTGCCAGCTTCTTTGACTATGTTATCAACCAAATGCACTTTCGGACGTTTACAACTTCATAAGATTTTTAGCATGCAAATTTCGTTCAATAGTTTTAGTGTTGTGTAGTTGTACAAGCAAATTTCCGGTCATTTCAGTAACTTTTATCAAGCATGATAGATAGTATTTTAATTATTGGCAGAATTGTGGCAAAATATCATAGTTTACCATAATTCTGCCAATACTGCAGAGCCAAAGATTAAAGAAGAAGAAGATTATAGGTACAAAAATCTACTAAAGAATCTCAGTGTGAGATTAGTGTTGAAACTGTTCAAATAAAGATTTGTACCAACATAATATACAGGTACACATTACCTACATTATAATTTATATAGTTGTTGATAGTTTATTTGTCGATGTATGTAATATAATAACCCCTGTCGGGAGCAGACATTGTCTAATCAGACTATTTGTCTGGGGCCAATATACACAGCCAATGAAATATCGATAGTAACCTAATGACAACGGATATGAGAACGACCTCTTTCGTTACTAAACTGTATGTGAATGGAACGTATTAGTTACAATATATTTCATTTCTTATAACCCCTGTTATTAATAATTTATTTTGTTTTAAAAAACTATAAACCGACTTCAATTATAGCGGATCCCACTGTCAAACCTGGACCATGACCAGAATCCCAATAAATTGCGATATACATAATGTAAATACTAGAAATAAACTCGCTGTACCCACAACTAGGCTGCATAAAATTAATGTATCTTTTAAAGGGCAATGTATACGCTTCTACATCAAAACCCCTACTGAGCTGCAAAAATTATCAGTAAATAAATTCAAACAAACTGTCAAAACTTTATTATGCAAAAAGGCTTACTATAAAATATCAGATTATCTAGAGGATAAAAAAGCTTGGGACGGATTTTGCTCCAACTCGAAAAATAACAACTAACAGGCTAAAGGTTTCTTCGTCGTTTCTTTACTTTAGTCTACATACCGAAGCGATCGAAATCAAAAATACCACTTTATTTCCGTGTCAGTGTATTTTTTAATATGATTTGACCTTTTCTAAGTGTACATTTATTGTATTTATGGAAATAAAGCATTTTTGAGTTTGAGTTTGAGTTTGAATCATGAAAACCGGACCCAGTCAAAAGTAGTACAGTCGAGGTAACAAACATAAAAAAACAGTCAGATTGTGAACATCCTCTTTTTTGAAGTCGGTTAAAAATAAAAAAAATAGTATAACTTTTTCACATAACGGATTGGTAGTCTTTTAGGTAAATATAAAGTGTACCTGCGGCGGAGTCTTGACGTAGTATTCCGTGTCGTTGATGACGAGGCGGAAGTCTGCCTCCAGCAGCGCCTCGACGGTGTCGCTGGCGGCGATGCGGGTCCTCTCGTCTGCTGCTAGCGCCGTCGCTCGCTCCACGCCACGATCTTCAGCTTTCACCTGCAATACACAGCATTTTGAAATACTTGTGTTGTATGAGCCGTGTGGTGCCGGCGGCGTCATAGAATTTGTACCACCCCAACTCTTCCCGCTGGTGTCGTAAGAGGCGACTAAGAGATATTTACCGGAGGCGAGCAGCAGCGCCTCCTGCCAAGCAATTCTGTCACTATACTGCGATCCCAAACCCGCATGCCCAGCGTTAATTCTGTCATTATACTGCGATCCCCAACCCGCATGCCCAGCGTGAAGATTATGGGCATAAACCCCCATGAGATAACAGCCAATAAAGGCGCTTATCAGGGGGAGGCCTGTGTCCAGCAGTGAACCAATATAGGCTGTTTAGGTTGAGGTGTAGTCTGCCTTGCAAAGGCCTATGACTAAGAACTGATATTTTACAATCATGAATGTTTATTGAACAAATAGATGAGCATTTTCAAATGAATCAAGTTCAAAGCTAGGGTTGTCTTTGGGTACAAACTAGTTGTTTTTACACTAAGTTGATTAATATTCAAAACTAGGGTTGTCTTTGTCTTTGTGTCAGTCCCTTCCCATTAATAGAACAGTGTAATTAATACTTCATTGACACTGATACAGCCAGTAGTTAAATATCCATTTATAGATCGTATTTCAAAGAAACTGCTTTATCGATAAAACTAAGAGTAAGAGTGAAAAGAACATCCTATAAAGACACTTAGTAATCAATTAAATTATGGAAGCTCAGTTTTTGTTTATTGACATGATCAGTCATGTTACGACCGAGAAGTTGTGCAAATTCCCTCTGGTGATCACTTAGCGGAGATGACCAAACTTGCGGGAACGAACGATAATCTGGGAATAGTCAGAAGTTAGCGTGGACGACAAACTTATGAGGATAGCCGAGGGTGGCAGAGGGTCGAGGTCAAATTTGAAGCAAACAAGTAGTTTCTGGAAAAATAGTTTATGTAAGTCTTAATATTTTATCATCTAAGATTAGAGTTACCTTCAGGATAGGATATGCCTGATAAAAAATAATAATATTGGTACTTTAATAAATGGAAACCACAGAAAATCTGCCCGTAATTTGATTTAATTTTGAATTATAAATTTATTTTGAATGATATATACAGAGGACTGTGTGGTGCCGGCTTAGAATTTGCACCACCCCATCTCTTTCCGCGGGTGTTGTATGAGGGTGTTGTACGACTAAGAGATATCTATAGGGGGCAGGCAGCAGCCCCTCCTGTAAAATAATTTTACCACCAAACTGCGATCCCCAACCCGCATGACCAGCGTGGGGATTATGGGCATTTACCGCCACGGTACAAATGCCAATAAGGCGTTTATCAGAGGGAGGCCTTCGTCCAGCAGTGGACCAGTATAGGCTGTAGATGAGGTGATTCAGAGGGCTACATACACCTGTATGCTGAGTGTGAACTGTCTTAGTGTTTACGACAAAGTTTGCGTTACTCTATTTTCTTTGTAAATGTGACAGCGCTCCAAGCGGGAAGTTTACATAACTTTAAATGTTCCATAATATATTTATTTTTCTATCCTATGAAATTTTCCATATACTGGTCCAGTCTAGACTAGCGCAGGAACGAGGCGATAAAGGCGGCTTAAGGTGGAACTAGTCTCTCATTTTTTCATACAAACGTGGAAGGGTAACTACAAGGCTGTTTGATGTTGAGCATCCAAAACTAACGATGAAATCAATTTATACCGTCATAAACTATGTTTGTATACAACTAAAACAGTAAAAAAAGTATACGTTTAAAAAATACAAGCTTCTAAACTTTCGTATTTCAACACGTATTTTAGCTTAACTTTGGGCGAAAATAAATAGCACACTGGGAAAGAACGCTCTAAAATGAAGGGTTTACCGACATAGTTTAGTTATTAATAAGTTAAAATAAGTAATTTATTTTGAAGATATACATTCAATAGTTGTCTTTAATAATCCTTGTGCTCAAGTCTGTTTGGCGGCATAAATCATTGTGCATTTCATTCTACCGCGCGGGTATGTCTATAAGGACAGGTGAGATAGCATGCATTTAGGCCGCGCTCACTGATGACAAACAGTGTACTCTTACGATAGGGCCTATGCAGAGTCGACAAGGGCTGATACTGATGATATATTCTAATTTAAATTAATAAATGATCAAACCTTTATAAGTTCTATTCACAGAACTGTAAGTATTACAGTTAAATTTAATAACAGTTCCCTAGTTCTATTGTCTTATAGTTAAATAGCTAAAATAACTAGACTGTCTTTGTTAGTCTAATCTCTGATAGTTCAGAAGTCCATCCGAGTTTCTACCAAAGCGTCACTACGGAAGCTGCTTTCATCTGTAGATTCGACACAACTTGAGTTGAACAACAATGCTTTGAGGTATTTGACAGTTATACAGATAAGCTACGAGCTGCGAAGCTAGTTCTAAAACTAATTCCAACACTTTTATTGAAAACTAGCAGCGCCTCGCGGTTTCCCCCAGGTAGTTCCCATTCCCGTGGGAATTCCGGGATAAAATGAAGCCTATGTCACTCCTTGAAAGTAAGCTTTTTAATGATGAAGATTTTTAAATCAGTCTGTAGTTTCGTTGCCTATTCAATACCAACAAACAAACAATCAAGTCTTTATGATATTTGTATAGATTGAAACTCAAGGATATAAGAAACGCATAGTTACTAAAGGTAGAAACAAATAACGTCCGATGTGAAGTTCAAGCTGCAGAAAAGGCCGTTCCTAATCGTTCTTAGAACGTTTCGATGTTATTTTTATCGCGATAGTCTTTTGTTCCTTTATACAATTAACCACGCTGACGTCACAAATCCAAAAACTCTAAAATATTGCCTTCAGTAGGTATGCCTAAAACAAAAGATGATCGCGTTAGCTTTTCAAAATATATGCCGAGTCGGTCATTTACTCGGTCATTAAATTCCCACTTTCTTCTAATGAACTCCTATGTGAAAAACCGATGGATAGGGGAAACTCCTGCAGGCATAATACCGAGCAGTGGTTAAAATTGTGTTATGTGGCGATGTTGATAAGAACAGACATATTTTCGCCCTGGTGTCAACTTTGCATTGGCTTAACGAATTTATTCAAGCTATACCTGAGAGGTACTGTGAAGACCGGTAGACCTCTGACACATCAAATGAAATAGTTCAATATATACGAACCTGTTCGAGGAGGTCTCCAACCGTCTGCGAGACGGGACGCAGTGTGAAGCGGCATCGTTCCCGGCGCGACGGGAGAGGCACTGTGATGACCGGTAGACCACGCCGGTACGTCACTGTGACTTCTGTAACAAGAAGAATAACATATTTAATTTGGTAGGTATACCAAAATATTGCCACAGATGCATATGTGATGGTAGCTGTTTATTTAATTCATCCAGAGGTTTGCCACAACTGATTTCAACCACCAGGACTGGTGCTCTGATAAGTCTACATTAGACAAACCTTATACGATTTAAAG
The DNA here is from genome assembly GCA_955876795.1 of Eupithecia tripunctaria. Classification (NCBI taxonomy): domain Eukaryota; kingdom Metazoa; phylum Arthropoda; class Insecta; order Lepidoptera; family Geometridae; genus Eupithecia; species Eupithecia tripunctaria. Next base: position 9,835,643 of record OY041604.1, read on the forward strand.
TGTCGTATAATAAATATAATAAGTTTCAATATAATGATATGAGAGTAAACGAAAAAGCCTTTTCGAACTATAAGTTCGCAGCCTGAACATATAGTTTTCGGTATTTTGAAACAGTTCTCTACGACTTATCCTGACTCAAACTACATTACAAACAGAAAAACTTAAAACTGGAAAAGGCAAAGGATTAACCCTACAAAGAGTTCTTCCAACAAAACATTAACGCTATAGTATCTCACTATTCCATTATCGGTCTCTACACTCGAATTATCAGCGCCATAACACTTGAAAAACCCAGCGGATTCACAAAATTGTTCACAACCAAATGAAATGGAGCATCGCGTAATGGTATCCCGATGGATTGTCATTCCTTGGCAAATGGAATCCCATTGAGAACGCTGAAAAATGTGCAGCGTTTTATGAGCCGATAGACGGCTTTTACGTGCGAGTGGGTGTTTTAACTAAAACCGTAAAATAAACACATTTTACATTTATACCTTTAATAGTTTCTGCTCACGGCTTTAGACGCGTTGTTTCCATGGATACGTTTAAAGGGCATAGTATCCCATGGGAACTGATTTATAGGATAAAAAAGCCCAGTGTAACAAAACTACTGAAAGGATCGGGCTGGACTTTGCATAGATGTACTACAAAATTTCAGCCCGATCCGTGGTTTTGTCTTGAAAAAGAAGAAACAAACATAAAATCCTTTAAACCCTAAAATGATTTTTTACAACACAATAATAAGGTTCGCAGTTATTTAATCCGATTACTTTTGTAATATAAACATAAATCCATCCAAACATAATGTGATTATGAAGGTAGAATAGAAAAATTGAAGAAAGAAAAAAGGTTACTAAATTCAGCATTTTTTATGGCAGTTTTATTTTAATCAGAGGGTTTTTACCAGGGGGCGGGCAATGATCCCTGCAGAACAATTTTACCACCCAACTGCGATCCACAAACCACATGCCCAGCGTGGGGATTATGGGCATTACCAATGAGATATCAGTAAAGCCAGTAAGGCTCTCTTCAGGGGGAGACCTGCGTCCAGCAGTGGACCAATTCAGGCTGTTGTTGCAGGTTGAGGTTGAGTTCAGAGATGATGTCTATGAAAATTTTCAGACACGATTATTGTCTCTACGTACTAGAGTAGTCTTATCTCCTCTTGGGCAATTGCACATCAAAGAATGGTTTATGTAGTGTTCCCGTTTGTTTTCCCTGCGAGCTTTGTTTTCGGTATCTGTTTGTAGTTGTCTGGCATTGGGAGATGAGCTCAAAGCAACTTGACGGTTAAGATTTTGATAAATGCCTATCATAACAATAGTATGAATTTCGGAAAAGTGCCTAATTTTGCGATACAAAATTGGATCTGAAACGCAAAAAAGTGAATAGGCCCGACGTCGTATTTTTTTTATAGTCGACAATTATAATTGGTCATAATGAACAACAACAACGACAAATTAGAACTAGTACCTACTCGTTTTTACACTTATATAAATTTTCTAAAAATCTAATCAGTTACCAGAAGGTTTTAAACCGACTTCAAAAAAGGAGGAGGTTCTCAATTGGACTGTTTTTTTATGTTTGTTACCTCAGAACTTTTGACTGGGTGGTCCGATGTTCATGATTCTTTTTTTTATATGAAAGCTGGTGGTTCCCGTGTGGTCCCATTTTAACTATGTTCAGTTCTGACATTGGGATCCATGAAAATTCATGAAAAAACTATAAAAATTGAAGTCGGTTTATAGTTTTTTAAATCAAATAATATCCCAAAAAGTTAAATTAGTTAGCCTAGTTCGTGATTGTGATTTTATGAATACATAAATAAATAAATAAATAATGCTGGACAATCCACTAATACACAGGGATAAGTACAGGTGGTTTGGTGTTAGGCGTGTCGGTAGTCTTAGACAGACTTATGAAATCGTCAGATAGGTATGTGGATGTCCGTATAAAAGGAAAACGTAGTAAAAGTCCGTCCATGGGATGGAATGGAATGGAACATAACCATAGAGCTCGGAATATAATTGTTTCATTACGTGGACTCAGCCTGATTGTTGACGCGCTCCACTTACTTACGTACAGTTGCTTACTAAAGTGTTTAGCTAATTTTAAAGATTTTTTAACTTATGCGTATAGAACACACATAATGCCGGAAAATAAGCACAGCTTAACACAAGTTCTGCTTAGTTTGGTGCTAGATGATAAGCCCAAAACTAAGCAGAGCCTGTGTTATGGGTAAAATAAAAAAATATTATCAATATTTTAAATATTCACGGGTTTATCGCGTCTATTTACCTTTTTCCCGAAGCTTCAACAGGTTTACACTCTATCATGGTCGAAAAAAGCTTACTTTTGCTTAAGGTGGTTAGAGATTCTCGAAATAAATCGGATTTTTACTATTTCCCAGTTTTTACAAGTAATTTAGATAGAAGATTAACAGTTTTGCGCACATTCTAAGTTATTTGCATTAGTAGTCTATTGATATAATGTTGGTTTTAGTAAAAGAAATCTCTTAGATGTCACCAAAACGCAAATAAATTCGTAGGTTTTTAAAGCTTGGATTTATTTATAGCTAATGTGCGCAAAACTTATAATCTGCTATATAAATAACTTGTACAACCTAGAAAATAGAAAAACTTTTTTCTAAGGTTAGTTAGCACTTCTTCACACTAGGGGGAGACCTTTGCCCAGCAGTGGGACAACTTATAGGTTAAACAAAAAAAAAAATAGACGTGTGGCACTCGGGGACTGCCGCGGTACAGCTATTGCAATGCCATCTAGAGGCGAGTTGCTGAACTAAAGAGACAAACGTCAAGGTTTTTTCGTTACGGAATTTCTGGATTCGGTCCCCGCGCTCAAGGCCCGCGATAGAAGCTATGCAATAGCTTAAAAAAGTTAGCACTAGATCATAAATTCATAATATACACATAGCTTCTATTGAAACGCCATGCTTTATTGCCACCTTTTCGTACCACTAAACGTATTAAGCTAGTTCGTGTTCCAATAAAATTTTGTTTCACGAGCACGGAACGGGCCAACAACAATAAAAAGTATACAACGCTATATTTTTAGTTTTATTCGAGTAGAATAAGGTAATGAATAAGGTGTAGTTAAACGCCTTTGTTGGGAAGTGGTTGCAGGTTCGACTGCCACCGCGCGACAAATATCATCTAGCTCTGCTTAGCTTGGGGCTAGATGATGCTGCGATGGTTGGTTGTGATCGGTTGTCCAGACTTACTGATTTATGTTATTTATTTGTCCCTTAAATAAAAAAAAAGCTGGGGTACTAGCTAACTCGTATAAGTATTTAATACAATACACTCCAAAGAAGATGGATATTTTTTATTATAAAGAATAAATACCATATATATGTATAATTCTATATTTATAGATAGATAACATCAAGAACACCCGGAACTTTTGAGTACATAAGTAGGTTTCATTTATTAATTGGGTTTAATCTGCCTGTACATTTTTGGTCTCATTGTTTTATTTCTTTAATTTTTTATAGGTACTGTCCAATGTTGCACATTGAAAATGTTATTGCTCACTCTGTTATTATGAACATAGAACAGTTATGTGTTACGTTGTCTATCATAGGATTTTTAATTTAATTATTTAAAGGTATGGTTATTTATCAATAGTCTATACTGTTCTTTTTTTTTAGTTTTGTATTTTTTCTGTATGGTAGAGTAGCGTACGTGAAGCAACGCAGTGGTTTCGACGGAAGATCAGCGTTGTAGTAGATAGCTATAAACCTTTAGCTATCACAACATATGGTGAGTCGAACGCCATTTTGTAGCTATAAGGTATTTTATAAGAGGGTATTTAATATTAGGTATATAGTTTATAATGGTGTTGGTAATTAATTAGTTTCTGTGCATATTAGTGTTAAAATTTTAGCTTCAAATAAAGCATATCTTATCTTATCTTATCGGATCGTAGAATCATTTGTCCTGAGGTGGGATAGGAATCGAACCCGCCACCTTCTGCGTTTCAGGCCAACCTTCACTTACTACGCCACTTTAGGTCGTCTATAATTTTCTATCTAGTAACGTGTGATGCTGCCTTAAAATTACCAGCTTTTTATTTATTTGGAGTCTCTGAGACACACAACCACACAACGGGCATGTCTAGTCTGTGTACTATTACATTATATTCTGCTTATATTACTATTAATTATTTTACCAATCTATCAATTTATCTACAACTAGCTGTGCCCGCGGCTTCGCACGCGTTGTTCCTATGGAAACGTTAAAAGGTGATTTTCATCCCACGGGAACTGATTTATGGGATAAAAAGTAGCCTTTGTTTGATTCCAGGATTAGAATTACCTGTATGCAAAAGCAGCCAGATCCGTCCAGTAGTTTTGGCGTGAAGAAGTAACAAACATCTATCCATCCATCCATCTACCCATACATCCATACAAACTTTCGCCTTTATAATATTATATAGTGTGACTGACTGCAATGATGCTGTCGCGACAACGTATCTCTTTATACGATCAAAATTTACTGAATCACGACAAGCAATAATTTTGTGAATCAAGCTTTGGTTTACTAAAATAGAGCTAAAAAATTATATCTCTGGTTGAAAATTATTTTACGTTTTCGTACGAAAGCTTCACAAAATTAATTTGATAAAATAATATTCATATTCATCCACTCTTTACACTTAAAACTTTAGCTTCTGTTCAGTTATTCAGAAAGCTTTTGAATAATTTCGGTACTCAAACTTAACGGTGGTTTTACCTCAAAAATGGTACTATTAAAATTTATCCTAGCCAATGAAACTTGATTCGTTATATAGAAAAACCTTAGACATTATTCTAAGTATTAAACGCTAGCTTCTAGCCCCGACTTTGTTCACTTGTATACAACATAGCCTCACCCATTTTTAGAATCTGACATGTTAAGTATGTTTAGGAGATTATCATATAAATTTAGAAAAAAATCTACCTACATAAAACTTAGGTATATCTACACTGTCTTCTAAATGGACCTGGTAATTGCTTTGTATAAACTATGATCAGTTAATGCCACATTTGATTTTCTATTTAGAAATTACTGTTTGAAGCAAAGTTCCGTTTGCCATTTCTTTTTTCACGAACCGAAATCGTAGGCAATTTCCGCAAGCACAAAATACCTCTAAAGAGTAAACATAGCCGGCCCAAAACTAGCAAAAACTTAGCAAAATAGCAAACGCTTTTGCTCGCGACTGTACAAAATACTTTGTTAAACTTTCAAGCAGATTAATCGCTCGCTAGAAAGAGAGGCAAAACATCACTTTAACGCCTCAAGTGTTAAGAGAAATGAGGTCTTCTTTTAATTATTTTACTTTATTAACCCCTTGCGCGAAAATATGGGTGATGCAAGACGTGGTGGTCTGTGTGTCTGTCGGCCCCACCATAGGTCCTGTGTTATAGTTGTGTTCTTCTGTGCGGATAGATACTTGTTATAAAAATTGTTAGCTACCTATGTTCTAGGCAGACGTTCTAATCTTATGAATTTATGATAGTTCAGTGTTTTTTTCATTTGATGAAGGTTTTACTAGAACAAAAAACCTGCTCATTGTTGCTACATTTTGTCGAGACTGGCCGTCGCCGAAGTTTGCTACAAAGATCATCAACAACTAGTTTTTAAGCTATTGCATAGCTTCTATCGCGGGCCTTGAGCGCGGGGACCGAATCCAGAAATTCCGTAACGAAAAAACCTTGACGTTTGTCTCTTTAGTTCAGCAATTCGCCTCTAGATGGCATTGCAATAGCTTTACCGCGGCAGTCCCCGAGTGCCACACGTCTTTTTTTATAAAGCGCTGCCGTCTATGCCATAACCCCTCCGATTTACAATGCGCGTACGCAGCTAGCGGCCGCGCGTATGTGGCAGACGCTGTAATTGCCCTGTCACTTTCCTAATTATCATCGCGGCAGCGTTTCTCTCCAATGTTTGATTAATAGATATCACTTTTGCATGCGATCGTACCTGCTCAACATTTTCACGAACCAATCCTACATAAGCTGAAACTCATGTTGGAGGATAACTGTGACTTATCTTTGTGTAATAAAATAATTGTGTAATGTAATTGTGCCAGCTGGTATGTCTGTGATTTGTACCTAATTATTGTTGTGAAAAGTAAATATATGCGATGTTAATTTCCACAGAACTTCATTTGTTATTTTCAGAAGTTTAACATCTGTAAAAAGACACACTAAAAAGATTTTCTTCCTAGCCTTGTCAAAGATTTTCTCTGACGATACATACAGCACGATTCTGTTTTTTATTCATAACTACTGTCTTTTACTAAAATCATCTTATATTTAAGAACAGAGTGGTTAGTTTATTTTTGCGTGAGCAACATCACGCGGTTCTTGCCAGTAATAAAAATGTATTGACACATTGACAGTTATCAACTGTATTAAAGAGTAGTGTTTATTTACTGAATGCTGTGTTGATTTATGTCAATAGTCATGCAATAATGTAAATGTAATGCAGATGTACACGCGAATGAATGTTTCAGCTTTGTAAATGGCGTTTGTTTTTAGCATGCACGCCAATTATAAGCTGGTCATTTGTCTTTGCGCGAGAGCTAATCACCTTACTTATCGTGACATAGTGGGGTGCGCATACTACTCAAGCCATTCGCAAGATACAATGTTGGTAATCAACTCACAACAAAAAATCTGCAATGCTCTTTTTGTCATCGTGTTTACAAATTATTGATTATAAGCTATTTTTTTATTAATTGATTATAAGCTATTACAAATTAATTATAAGCTATTTTTGATACCTCTGCAATAGTTTTATCTTATACAGCTTAGGAGGAGATGCGAAAATAGAGTTTGGTGGCCAAAAAGCGCAACTTCGTATCTCTGCCTACGCTTTACAAAATGAAACTATTACAGAGGCATTAATAAATAACTTATAATAGATACCACAAACTGTACGATAGATTTTTAAAACTTCCTGTGTTTAACGAAATAATAAGATAAAATAAGTGGGGGCGCCACTTTCAAAGCAATAAATAAATAAATAATGCTGGACTATTCACACAGCATTATCTAGCCCCAAGCTAAGCAGAGCTTGTGTTATGGGTACTAGATAACTGATATACATAATACAAATACACTACATAGATAGATATTTTTTTATTATGTATAGAAAACATCCAGAACGCCATGAACAAATACCTGCAGATCGTACAAATATTTGTCCCGAGGCGGGAATCGAACCCGCAACCTCCTGCGTCGCAGGCGGACCTTCGTCCACCGCGCCACAGAGGTCGTCAAAGGGACAAGATACATGTTTACATATTGTATCTTGCTTGAGTTTAAACGTAGTACTTGATCTGGCGAGCATTTATTTATCTAGCTAGGATATACTTCAGCTGCCAGAATTGTTCACTTTTCCTCCCCTTCGCGTCCCTTTTGTGCATAGGATATCCCATGCCGTTAAGCTAGTGAAGCTATTGTCAAGTTACGAACTTAAATCGCAACAAATTATTTAAAAAATAGTCGACTAAGCAGCATAGAAGTCGAATAGATAAAAAAATCCTGCAATTTACCTGTCTTCAACTAACTGTGAAAATAATGAAACTTTCAGTCAGGTTAAACCCGGGCGCTAAGTGCGAAACGTGAAAGTTTTATTTATAAAGCTTCAGGTGAGTTTATAAGTTTCAGTACTCGAACATAGTATTTTTCTTTAGCTAACTTTAAACATTCTAACTTTAAAGTTTGAAATATATTAATGTGAAAGTCAAAGTGGCAAAATGAGAGTTTAAGGACCAGATGCTGGTCTTAAAGGTTTGCAGGGAGTGAATAAAGTGAACAAAAAGGACTCTAGAGTCAAGGTTGCATGGCAAAACAGAGAACTTAATAAAACCTACTACAACAGACTATAACTAATGCTATATAATCTGTAGCTGAGATAGTAAATTATATGAATTTGATTAGAACACATTTGCAAATGTGGAGTACTACAGCGGTTTGATTCGTCGATTGCACGCAATTACAACCTTTACCTACCAATTCATTGAGTAAAGAGCCCGATAAAAACTGCAAAAAATCTACAATTACTTTTTAAATGAAAGCAGAAGTAACATAATTGCATAATTATACCACATCTCATACAGATGCACCGTGATATAGGTGTGTTTGTCAAATGCGTCGTTTTATTACATACATCACGCTCCACGATATATCACCCGACGATCGAAAGATACAATAGAATTCACGATTGCACAGATGGAATATTGAAGTGTTGATTGAGTTTGAGTCGTGGTTTCAATTAAATAGTATCAGATCTAAGTAAAAAGCTTAAAGCTTTGAAACTCCAACCACTGCAAAACAGCTTTAGCTTCGGTCTACAAATAAGTTTTGAGATCCAACGTCAGGCCACCGGTGGCCCGCCGGCCGTGGCAATGCAAACAGCATTCCGGCTGTGTCTTTCGGGAGGACTAATTTTAATACTTATTCAAAACCCAAAAGGTTTTTTCGCGGAATTGTTACTAAATATTTTCATCATTATATTTACAATGTATTTTCGCAAAGTAACGCCTGAATCTATTAAAAACCTTTTTTCGGGCTTTTTCGCGGAATTTTTACTAAATATTTTCATCATTATATTTACAATGTATTTTCGCAAAGTAACGCCTGAATCTATTAAAAACCTTTTTTCTTGCTTTTTCGCGGAATTTTTACAAAATATTTTCATCCATATATTTATTTATTTTTAAATAGCAACAAAGTGTTATTCGATAGTCGAACTAGATGAACACATGATTAATACCTGGCTTTAGTAATAGAAAAGAGATAAATGGAAGGTACAGAGGGAAACCTGAGAGCCGCTAGGTCTACTAAAATCCGTTGCAAAGTTCCATGCCTGGATGTAATAAAAATATTACTTGATTGAGTAATACTTTTAAATCCATCATGGTTATTAATACTAAAGTTATTTACAACGGAATATTTACCATGATTTGAGTTTTGAGCTTTCCAATATTTCGGCACAGTTTTTCATTCCGTGATCATGGCGCATGAAACTGTGCCGAAATATTGGAAAGCTCAAAACACAAATCATGGTAACTATCCCGCTGTAAATAACTTGAGTAATATTTGCTGTTATAAAGGTATGACCTTAACAAGTATTATTTTCTAAGTTGGAATCGAACAGGCAACTCTGACTTTAACAAAGACTTGAAGGACAGAGGTGTAAGAAAATCCTATGTTTGCAAAGAAAACCTTTTCAAGAACAGCTTTACTAACCTGATAAAACTTTCCACGTTAGAATTCTATCGCGGAATGCATTGATTCAATTCCATTCAATGAGCGAGTGAGAACAATAAAACTGCAAGTCAATGGGGAATCGCGTGGATACAATAGAAGCATTCAACGTCCAATAGTATTGGATTTGGATTGCTATTTTCAGGTTATCTGTCGACCTTATAGCTGTGAGTTTAAAAAAAACTAGCTTGTAGCTCAGTAAAATTACATCACAATAATATGATAAATGCGAAATTTGGATGTTTAGATATATGGATGAATGGATGGATGGATGTTTTTGTTACCTCTTCACGACAAAACTACCTAACGGATCAGGTTGTTTTTTTTTGTACACAGGTAATTTTAATCCAGGAATCCCTCATCTCCCATAAATCAGTTTCCGTGGGATATAAATCAACACGTGCGAAGCAATATTTGGATAGCAACTAGTTGGTCAATATTAGTGAGTTATTCCGCATTCTATTGTAGTTATGATGACTTATTTTAATCAGTTAGACCAACTTCTGTTAAGAGCTGCGCTTGCGCTGTTTCCTTGTGATCACTACAAGAGAATACGAGTGAATGATACATTACAAACTTTAGGTCATTTAATTCATGTCTCTTGCTAATGTTCTAAGCGAAGTCGAAAATAAAATGACTATTCTTTTTAGAATAAAAAAACGAATTTAAACGCAAATGTGATTTATTTTTTTATTTTATAAAACACTCCTTGTTTTATTTAAAATACTGATGAAGATAATGATGTTCCATGTTCATGTGGCTGAATAGCAACCTCAGCGACCGGTCTTAACGCAGACTAGCCATGTGCACAGGATAATAAATTATAGTGCACAAGTGTGCGCACAAACACAGGTGCACTGAATAATAAATAAATAATGCTGGACAACAAATATCAGCAGATCGTACAATCATTTATATAATGTATTGTAATAGTAAATAAGTATAATATCAGTCATCTAGTATCCATAACACAAGATGCTTAGCTTGGGGCTAGATAATGCTGTGTGGATTGTCCAGCATTATTTATCCCGAGACGGTAATTGTACCTGCAATCTTCTGTGTCGCAGGCGGACCTTCGCCCAATGTGCCGCAGAGGTCGTGAAATAATAATTGCTCTCCAGCTGTAGAATCCTCAGTTCATGCTCTGAACTTAACCGAAGCATAGCCAACGAGCTGTGGAGAGCTCGCACTTGAAACTCGTCACGGCCCTCATCGCACTCGGGGCGGCTCAAGTGATTGTGGTACCTAATCAATTCGAGTGATTCCAATCTAGGGGCGCTTTATAACACTTTACTCCCGAGGAACGAAACCGATAGCCAAAAATATTCTCAGCGATTAATTTATCACTTTCGGCGAATTAGTCGAACTGATATTCGTGACATTTCTAGTGCTCAAATTTAGGGTCTGTCGGTCTGCAATTTGAAACCTTTTCGTCAAATTTTACTGACCGCCACCGAAGGCCGCGTCAGTCTATGAGACCCTTAAATATCTAAATGTACGTTTTTCAACAAATACATTATTCGGTTGACTTATATTTTTCTAACATTGTATATCCGTGTTGCCTGTAAAAATGAGTATAAACTTTTTACGATTCAGACGAAAGTTGTTTAGTCATTACTCACATCGTAAATCTTCAATCGAATTTACAATTACAATTAAGTATATTGCATCCTCCGAACCAATTTTCCTCTATCAAAGTAAATTCAGTGCCAATATTAAACCCGTAAATTTCCTAGCACTTTTATTGGCAACACGTAATTTACGGGCCAGTCCTGTATCTCCATTGGCCACTCAACAATATCAAATGGAGCCTTTCACGGAAACTTTATATTCTTATCCGGGATGATCCCACCGTTAAATCCGGGTAAGGCCTTGTCATCCCGGACCTTCGTCAAAGTAGTTTTACCTTATGGTGACGAAGAGTTTGCTTTTTGGTCCTGGGGAAGTAAGATTATATGGCTAATATTCTTATTTTGCGGCAACTTGGTCTGTATTTAATTTCAAACGTTGCAATTAGATAGTTCTCGGTTGTTTAATAGACGCTTTTAACTATAAATAGACATTTTCATTATTCTAACTAGGCAGCGCCGTGCATAGAAAATTATGTCATATGCACCGAATAGTAAAAAATATATGCTTTGTCACTAATAATATTGTAATATCGACTCAACTAAGTAATACATTTTCATTATCCTAGGCCGTGCCGTGCATGCACTTTCATAACATATAAAATTATGTCACATGCATGAGTCAGAGTCAGAGTCAAATTGTTTATTTCTTTCGACTGACAAAATAAGCACAGTTTTTTACTATATAAACAGCTAAAAAACAAATAAGATAAAGGTGCAATTGACTCTAATTCACTTAATTTTTTTCTCCACTAGCGGAAAAAGTGAAAAAGAATGCTAAAAATATTGTAATCTAGACTACATACTAAGGTACTATGTCTACAAGACCACGCAGGCTGGCCATTTTTGCAAGAAAAGAGCCACACGCGACATGCCACCGAAACGAGGAAGAATGTACGACACCATTCTTGCGACTTGTTACAAGTTGCGAGTTATTTTAATTACTTAATTACAAGTAAAATACTCAACTTGTATCATGAATCTTCGTTAAAAAGAAAACAAGACTCAGAGGCTTCTACTTTGGTTACCTTTATAGTATTTGGACATGTGCCAAAACAGTTTTGCTTTTACTACTGCCACGAATGTATTGACAAGGCTTTCTCACGCAATTTACATACAGGATTGATTAGGAATGGGAATGAATTATTTTGCCTTTGTTTGTGATATTTATACATAGAGCTAGGATAGTGTTTATGAGTCAGAGGAGAGATCTGGATACTCACTCTATTTGACGTTAGTAACGAGATGTGATCGTAACATCTACTTCTTCCATAGAATTTGGTGCGAAAAAGACGTCAAGATCACCGCTGATTTCTGGGACATTGACTCGTTTTAGAAGATGCGACGACTTTTTCTCGATTAATAAACTAAAACACTATGGTGTCAATATACAAACACACAAGATATATTCGGTCGGGTATACACAAAACTTTATCAAATTCAACAAAAGCTTCCAATTTGTTATCTATATAATTTTTCGAACTCATTCCAGATCTTTGTTCATTTTCTCTTTTCAATTTCATTCAATCATTAGGAGCTCAGATGAAACTCCTTCCTAGAAATGTACGTGAAAATTGGGTTTCATAAAGAAAATACAATTGAATTCGAGCAAAGTTATTACAAATAACAAACTGGGGAAATCGGAAACACTTCGCTCATTGAAAAAGCCAATTGTATTTTTTCGATGAGCTTAAATAACACGACAGTTTTGTTGTAACACCAGACTGAGTCTTCAAATATGAACACCTGTTTAGAATAAATTATTAGAAATTTAATTTTCTGATGAAATTAAAACAATGGTTTAGGTAACCAGTGTACTTATTATTTGGCAGCATTTTACGGATATACATATTTTCAGGAAAACTGAAGGAATTTATACAAAACGAAAGAAAATACGCTTGCCGATTTGGAGGTTATCTTTTTCACACACGTGTAGATTTAGATGTTAGAGCCACCAAAGTGCCGAGTAAATTATTAAATCCTACGAATGCCTAGTGCCGCTTTATCTAAATCTAATAAGAATAGTTAATTCATCTCAAACTTGGTAAATTACAGAGATCTTTACTAATATTATAAAGAGGAAAATTTTGATTGTTAGTTTGTATTGAATAGGCTCCGAAACTACTGGACCGATGAAAAGTAGGACATATACCTACTTTATTTTATCCCGGAAGTCCCACGGGAAAGGGAACTACGCGGGTGAAACCGCGAAGCGCTGCTAGTTATATATAAAAGATCCTCATAACTCGCCACATTACTGGCATGTGAATGAACACCTTCGTAAAATGTTCCAAATAGGGTTCACAAAACAGAGTCTAAAACAGTGAGGTTCAATAATTTGCGCAATAATAGGCATGGGACATCCATAACTAGCATATTTTACCGTGTTTGCGCAAACACTTGTGCACTAAAATTATGTTCTGCGCAGATCTCCGTTAAGACTAGCCGCCGCCACGCCGTAGCCGAAATTCGGCTAGGAGGACCTACATTTTTACGATTAACTTAAAGGTGTCTTACAGCCTATTCTGTTAGTACCAAAGCCTTACTGGCTTTAAAAGGTTTATTTCTATCATAATAAAAGTACGGTAACATGTTTAGGCTATTAAGTTTTGTGCCAAACGATCGAAACTATTTCGTTTAGTAGGTACAAAGAAGTATCGAAAACGGACCAGCAAGTGGCCTGTTATTGCGACTACACATGTGACATTCGCATGTGTTCCAGATCTTCCAAAGTTTTATACATAACTATATAGAATAGAAAACAAATAAACCTATACGAAATTTTATTGTAATCAAATATATAACCGACTGCCTCTCGGGACCGTTAGCTTCATTCTTCATCAACTCCGTAGTTAGATGCTAATTATATTAGAACAATAAAAAGTTATTACATAGCTAGAATATTCCCTGAGAAATACAGGTACCTTACTTCTTGTGCCTGTGTGGGGCTGGCTTAGAATTTGCACCCAATCTCTTCCCGTAGGTGTCGTAAGAGGCGACTAAGGGATATCCACCGGGGGCGGGCAGCAGCGCCTCCGGCAGGAAAATTCTACCACCGAACTGCGATCCCCAACCCGCATGCCCAGCGTGGGGATTATGAGCACTATGAGATAAACGCAAACAAGGCGCTTATCAGGGGAAGGCCTGCGTCCAGCAGTGGACAATACAGTCTGTTGAGGTTGAGGTACCTACTTGTATTATTATGTTATATTCGCCTAGTACAAATACCGAAGGGAATTTAACCTCATTGGTGCGTTAGGATAATTTTAAACATGATTGTAAAATTAAAAGTATTAAATACAAATACAATTAAGTCATACCAGTGACACAAGCTCCTTTTACTTTTATGGTGGCATCATTATACCATTTAAAAAGTAAAATGTTGCCGCCCCTTTCATAAACAACAAAATAAAACCAAAGAGCGAGTCGGACTCGCGCACGAAGGGTTCTGTACTTACCAATATCTATAAAAACGGCAAAATATCATGTCTCTTATATGGGAGCAACCATAAATATTTATTTTATTCTATTTTTTAGTATTTGTTGTTGCGGCAACAGAAATACAGCATCTGTGAAAATTTGACAACTGTGTAACTAGCACGTTTCATGGGATACAGCCTGGTTACTGACGGACGGACGGACGGACAGCGAAGTATTAGTATAGTCGTAGTCGTAATAGGGTCCCGTTTTACCCTTTGGTTACGGAACCCTAATAAAAAAGACGGCATCACTTGTAGTGCTGTTAAAAAAGTTTAGTTAGTCACAGGTTTAGTTGAGACCCTAAGTCCGTGGGGGAGAAATACAGATGATCTTTTTTTTTAAATTATCTGAGCGTCTGTTCGATGCGACGCGTGACCCGAAAGCTGGTGAGTACATAATATCTGGCACAGCGCATCAGCATTGCCATATATAGCAGGGCACTTCACTGGTATTGATATGGATCAGTTGAGCTACCTGTACATTGTTTGATGTAAGCTCAATAGTTTGAAATTCTAAATACTAGCCCTTATTTATTTCTATTTATTGTAATTTTCTTTATCAATAAATGTTTGGTAAAGTTTTGACTAGAACAGAATTGACACCAATATCTGACAGATTCTAGTGTCTACAAAAGCAACAGGTGGATCGTCTACACCGTCGACAAATGCAACTGTTGGATCTTCTACACCGTCGACAAAAGCAACTGTTGGATCGTCTACACTGTCGACAAAAGCAACTGTTGGATCGTCTACACTGTCGACAAAAGCAACTGTTGGATCGTCTACACCGTCGACAAAAGCAACTGTTGGATCGTCTACACCGTCGACAAAAGCAACAGGTGGATCGTCTACACCATCGACAAAAGCAACAGGTGGATCGTCTACACCGTCGACCAAAGCATCCGTTCTTCCGCGAGGTTTCCACCGGGAAAGCAACCGCTCGTGTAATTAGTAGAAACGAGAGCGAAGCGATTTCCGAGTCGCCTCGCAACAATTAGTAGTCCGTGTGTGGTGGCCTAATGTAGAAGAGATCGGCTTTTGGGAAAACTGTTTTGAAAGCTGAGATAGTAAAAGAAATGGGTTGGGGTAAAAATTACACACTTTTTGTGTTAAATTTAGTTCCATAGTTTGAATAAAATGTTGTTACTGTGACTTTTGGCTTTTTAGGTGAGCGCGAGGTTTGAATCCCAACGCCTACAAATCAGAAAGCAGCTGGATTTTGGACGTTTATAATAATCTTTTTTGAAATGTTCTTAAATAATAATAGTTTTATTGAGTTATTAACGAAAACCTAAACATTTTGTCTGTCCCTATTATTCTGTTAATAACAATTGCATTCGTGTGCTAATAAGTTCTCGAAATACACTGTTTGTATACGTCATTCACAATCCAATGAGCTATCGCACATAATTTTAGAAGCTTGATAAAGAAATATAACCTTTGTTAACTCGTTGACTGGAATATTACCTAAATTAAGAAAATAAGATCCGAAAATAAAGACTGTCCAAAAACCAGGACAAAAACATGACTTTACTCGTTAACCTGTCAATTCCGGTATTACCAACGTAAAGCTTTCAGCTTCGTTATATTTCACAAATTCAATTCAGGCAGTATTCGGTTTTAAAATAAAGTAATCTACAAAATGGGAATTTTTGTTACAAATATGCTGGCAAAAATAACAGGGACTCTGTTCTCAATTTACAACGGTTCTATTAACGTAACACTATCTTTTATGGGTCCGCCCATGCCCATGAATAGTTTCGAAAAAGGTCGGTATAACCAACTAAGCTAAAACAATGTTTTGAAAGATCCTTTTCAGCGAGCAACAATCTAACAAACTTGTTTAATTAACTGTAATTTTAATTAA
The DNA here is from genome assembly GCA_955876795.1 of Eupithecia tripunctaria. NCBI lineage: Eukaryota > Metazoa > Arthropoda > Insecta > Lepidoptera > Geometridae > Eupithecia > Eupithecia tripunctaria. Next base: position 9,851,897 of record OY041604.1, read on the forward strand.
TTTAATTAGCTTGAGGCCCAAACCAAGAGCGTAATTCAAAAACATTGTTTTTAAATGGGTATACAAAGAGTTGGTACGATGGTAGGTATTAGGATTTAATCAAATCTCGGAGCCTCAGTAATCTCTGTAGACAAGCAGTGAAGGATTGTGCTTTGGTTACAAATTTGGATGCCGGTGAAATTTCAGACGCAAAATTACAGAGACATTTTGTAGAGAGTATATTGCCGACATTCGTAACAGTTTCATTCGACGGAAAGGACTTTTACGAAAACATCGCAAGTTATGCTGAATATTACAAGTGCGTGGCCTGATATAAAGCACAGTAATAATACGCGTCGTTTTGTTACTCATATCCCCTTTTCATAGTTAAAATAAAAAAACAAGATTTAGGCAAAATCTTTATTTCCACACATCCGAATCGAAACAACCAATCGCTCGTTTGCAATTAAGCAAGCATGTCTCGTCGCAATACGTGTAATCCGATCACTGTTCGAAGAGGGTTAGTAGGGATTACAGTATTTACGCGACTGAAGCAATGAAAAGACTCGTAGGCACCTTTATCTGAAGGGATTGGTTGACATCACAGTAAATAGAGGTAGTGAAAGAGCAGGTTTACCTGCTCTTTCACTACCTCTATTTACTGTGTCTAATCGGCTTTAGCCGATTAGAATGAAAGAGGCTTGTGAGATTGTGTTCTTCTTTAATTTCGTAAAGGTACGAGAGAATGCTAGGTTCTTAAACGTCACGCCTCTTTCTTGGATAAAACAGAACGATAAATTATTTTAATATTAATAATGCTCATAGCTAAAGCAGTACGTTTTCTCCTATTATTATGTTAGCAAAATGGAATGTAATCATTTAATCGTGTAAACATAATCGTGAACATAAAGATAATCATCTCGATCGGAGAAAGCATTAATTCAACTCTGATTGATTTTAGCAAACGTATAATCAAAACGCTCAACACGCTAGCGCTCATAACATAAACTAATTAGCAATAAGTCAAGACAACGCGAGCATCTGCGCGTGCGACGGTACGTTTCACATTTGCGCCGCGAGTCGCCCGGGCACTACGCTGCCACTGGGTCACCATCACCACGACACCCCGTATGCATCAAACCCCCGGTGCCCGATAAACACGAAAAACTATTGTGACAGTCGAAAAAAATGTGGGGATTTTGACATTGACAGTTTAGAACGAGAGCGCGATACCGTTTGAATTTTGGAATGTGACTGTGTGTAACTTTGATTCTTACCTCTTACCTCGCTCTGCAAGTGGGTTGTAAACCTACGGGTGTCGTGCGTGCTGTCAGTGAGGGTGTGTGTTGTGGAATGGGTTGAAGATGGGCGCCGGTCACAGCGCGGAGGGCGAGGGCGGCGCCTACGCAAGCGATCCGCCCGCCCGGGACCGCAAGAAAAGTCATAGCAGACGAAGGAGGTACGTAACCATAATGTAAAGACATGTCATACGGACTGTAGGAACTTAGGACTAAATTTAAATTGTCGTAAATTTTTGTACCTGTATTTAATCACTAAGATGTACGTACGTGCCAACATTACCACCTTAACGAGTACCGAAACTGCCTGATCCGTCGATCAGGCAGCTTCGGTACTGTTGGTGGTGGTAAAGTTAAATTACGCGTAATTACCGCGTCCAGTTAAATTACGCACTACCTCTATAATAGTCATGGACAAAAGAAATAATACTCCCGGATTTCTTTAGTTAATTCGTACAAGCCAAACATGTACTAAAAGATCATAGATTTCGCTAAGCTCACTGACCGCATTAAGCGCCTCTAAACATGATAACTTACTGGCACGGTCATGGCACGTAATTTAGGGGCAGAAATCTTAGAATTCCAGTTGAGAAGGTCCAAAAACCAACATTTGGCAGCCTTTTCCTTGGCTTCTAGCCAGCATCTTGTGTGAACTCCAGTTCTGACTTATAATCATTCTATGCTTACATAGCAGAACGCGAATTATTGAACCAACTGTGATGATGTTTGATGTAGCATAGCAGAAAGAACACTTTGATTAATATTATTAACCGTATTCTGCAGTAGGTACTTTGATCTGTTGTTTTCTCTAAATCGTTACGGTATCTACCACAGAATTCCCAGATCAAAGGTCAAATTAAAAATAGCTGCGAAGACCATCCAGGCCATGGTCAATTTAATTCCACTCCTGTTAATTGCTTAGGGCACTGCTCCTTTCATTAGGCTGAGAAATAAAACGCCATGATTGTAAAACTTTGATGATACTTACTACAATTATATCCTTCTAACCCATTTTACAAAACGCTGTTTCAAAAGTTGTTGGCATGTAGTTAGCGCTTTATTATGCGAGTATAAAATCTACTGGAAAGTTAGTGTAAGCTGTAGTATTGAAAATGATATGTACATACCCAAGCAAGCTAAACCTTAGGTAAATTCTCTAGTCAAGTAACTACAATAGTTTTGCATGGGTGCCAATAAATAAGTTGACGGTGCCCGTATAGGCCTTACAAATCATCTACGTAGTGCCGGAAACCTAACACTACATAAACCACCATTAGTGGCTGTAAAGGCCATTGATGATGAGTAGGTAGGTACCTCCAAAGTAAAAAACTTACCAAGTATAAGACTTATAATACGTATACGACGTATAATACTCCCAGACCATTCTTTAAAGTATTACACATACCTACTCTCAAAAACTAATATTTTCATTCTTATCGTCCAACGTAACTATGCATTCCAATAACTTGTGATCCATATATCATTCAGACAAAGTTTAAAATACTTGAACATGTGAAGTTCCCACCATTATTTCCCGTAAGTTAAAACATGCTTCAACTATACCTATCATTGTTTAGGGACGAGCTAGTACAGATGATTGGTACTAGCTGAGGTGGTACGGGCCGGCGGCAGATGAATTAAAATTTAGTTATTTTGTGGATAGATATGTGGTTGTTTCAATTTAGTGTTTATAATTTTTTTTATAGGTAACTCAATGCTGATTTGAAATTTTTCATCTTTATCGAATAATCTTCTCCATGTTTTAGGTTTTGTGTAAGTACAAACAACAACAACAACAACAGGAAGATCTTTTGCGTAGATTGACTAAGGATCTTCTACGTCTAGAATTAAAGACTAACAGAATGTTTTATGTAATAGCGAATTTGGCGTCGTTATATTAGCAAGTTTACCCTATCCAAAGTATTGCCATTTTTGTAGCAATTTCGTGTAAATTTTGTCACCTTCAACTATTTGCGACAACGTGCTACAACCCTCCCGGGCGCCGTTAAACTTTCCATGTTAAAAATTACAAGAAAACTTTCATGCGAGATAAAACGCTCATATTTCGCGTTTTAGGGGTGTAAAAAATAAATTAAAAGAGGAGTCGTAAAGAGTAAGTTTGCAGGATGCCTTCCCTTAAGGGGTTTTAATTAATGGGATAGAGCGGCGGTTTCAAATGAGGATTAGCCCATTTTGGGATTCTGTCGGCCATAAACCTAAACTCATCAATTTTGGAGATAAAAAAATGCTAAAACCGGATTTTATAGAGCTTTTCCCCTGAGTCGTGGGGACTAATGATGATTGGGTTGTTTAGTCGGCGGTGATTCTACGCCTATGCAAAATTACAATTCAATGCAAATATTAATGATCATGTGGTCCTCCTAGTAAATCGGCGATGCAATATGTGCTCGTTCAGTCATATTTTTTTCATAATACAGCCCGTTTTATGAAAAAATCGCGCGGGATCAGTCGACCTAATCATATTTTGAATCGGGCAACTGATCGAGTCTAAGAGTAAGATAAGGGCAACCGACGTCGCGGGTATAGCTAGTCTTATCTAAAATGGCAAACATCAAAATGCTATTAAATCAACGAACTTTTATAGATAAAGTTTTATAGAGCATTAATAAAAAGCTGCACGGGCGATTTTCTGCAAATTGGATAAGTGCAGACTTCATACTGACTTACGAGTAAGTATCTTGTTGATAACTTTGCCCAGCACCTACGAATACTAGTAGTAACTGCCGTCATTACCCGCTCAAAGTTCGAGCGGCTTACTAAGCTAAACGCCGTTTACTGTTAGCTAAGTCGTCAAGCTACATTGTCGATGGTAAATCTAAGTCACGAAAAAGAGAAATAAGGTTAAAAATTAATAATTCAATACTTATAAACGATAAAGATATTGCCGATGCTTTTGATTCATTCTTTTCTGATATTCCTAAAGTTGTTACCCGGTCTCTAAACTCCTCACCTTCAATCGCGGTTAAATTATTAGAATCATCTGTAGATAAATGTACCGAGGTTTTTATATTTAGTCATGTAAACGCTAATTATATTGTGAAAACATTTAAGTCTATTAACATCAAAAATACTGAGGATCTTTGGGGTATTTCAACCAAAGTACTGAGTTCTATTATTAAGGAAGTTGCTCCATGCTTGGCTTACATTTTCAATAGTTGTATTGATGCAGGAGTTTTCCCTGATCTCATGAAGTATAGTAAACTGGTTCCTCTTTATAAATCTGGTAGCCACACTGATCCGGCCAATTATAGGCCAATTTCAATACTTCCTGCAATGAGTAAAGTTTTTGAAAAAATTATTCTCACACAGTTGTCCTCTCACTTCAACCTCAATAGGTTGTTACATAAAAATCAATTTGGCTTCACCAAGGGTAGATCGACAACTGATGCTGGTACAGTTCTATTAAAGCACATATTGGATGCATGGGATAAAGCGAAAAACGCTATTGGTGTATTTTGTGACCTTTCTAAAGCTTTTGATTGCGTGGATCATGGTACATTAATAAATAAACTAAGTCATTATGGAATTAAAAACAAGGCACTGGACCTTATGCAATCATATTTATCGGATAGAGTCCAAAAAGTAGATATTGGTAAAGAAAGATCTAGGGGATCAAAAATCGATTTAGGAGTCCCGCAAGGATCAATATTGGGTCCTTTTCTATTTTTAGTATATGTAAATGATCTCCCATTTCTAGCAAAAGATCTCTGTGATATAGTCTTATTTGCTGATGATACTTCATTGATTTTTAAAGTTGACAGAAATAAACATAATTATGACGATGTAAATAATTCTCTTTCACAAATACTAGACTGGTTCACCGCCAATAACCTCTTACTCAATAGTTCAAAAACCAAATGCATAAAATTCATGTTACCAAATGTAAGAGAGCTCCCAACTAAGATAATGCTAAAGGATGAGATTGTTCACCTTGTAGACTCAACTGTTTTCCTAGGGTTACATATTGATTCCTCTCTTCAATGGAGACCGCAAATTGATGCTCTCGCAAACAGACTTAGTTCAGCAGCGTATGCGGTACGAACAATTAGATACATTACCGATGAAGATACAGCTAGGTTAGTTTACTTCAGTTACTTCCATAGTGTTATGTCTTATGGTATTTTGCTTTGGGGACAGGCAGCTGACATCCAGACTATCTTTGTTCTTCAGAAAAGGGCGGTACGCGCTATTTATAAATTAAATCCACGTGATTCGTTGAGGGAATTATTTAAAGAAATAAATATTTTAACAGTAATATCGCAATACATCTATGAAAATCTAATGTATACACACAAAAACAGAGATAACTTTATGAAAAGGTGTGATGTTCACAATAAAAATACAAGAAACAAGAACAAATTACACATCCCATCATATAGATTACGAAAGGTAGGGAAATCATTTGTGGGCAATTGCGTAAGATTCTATAATAAGCTTCCATCTGAAGCAACTGAGCTCCCTATTCGTAAATTTAAACTGTACATAAAACGAAATCTTATCAAGAAAGCATATTACTCCGTAGATGACTACGTCAATGATGTTAATGCTTGGCCGGATGTCGCCCAGTTCCATACAGACAATAGTATGTAAGACCAGTTAGACTTAGTTATCCTAAGATTGTATTAGTTGATAAGCGATAAACTTGCTAGTGGTTTCTTTTTCACTTCTTCCGCTAGTGGACAAAAAATTGAAGTGAATTAAAGTCAATTGCATCTTATTTCTTGTTTGATAGTAATAACTATTTATCAAGCTGTTTATATAGTAAAAATTTGACTTGTCTAAGTACTTATTTTGTAAGTCTAAAGAAATAAACGATTTGACTTTGACTTTGACTTTGACTTTGATGTCATGAGCCACACTGACTTTACACCTGAATATTTTTACAATGATATCGATTCTGTTGACACAAAGCTGCAAATTGGAAAAGTCGGCAACACAACCCGCACACATCGGTCGGTGCGATATTTCCGTGTATGAATTGAATATTGCAGACAGCCGACAGTGTTTCGTCAATTTGACTTTGGTGTTTTTGTTGACTCATTAGCTAGCCTAAAAAAGTTGGCATCAACGGCAAAACTTTAAGGCTAGTTTAATTCAAGTTTTCGTGGGAATAGAATCGACATAAATGTTTATCTCAAATCTTATCCTTACCTAAGATAATTTTTTCAACTTACAACAGCAAGTTTGTTTGCTGTGCCAAGTCCCAAGCTTTTTTACCCTAGGATCTAGAGGATAAAAATCTTAGAAAGAATATTAATAAAATATCAGATAATCTGATATTTTATAAACTATTCTGATTTCAGACTTAAATTGTATGAAATCAGAATAGTTAATATAGTATAACATTACGCTTTGAAAGAACCTCTTTGAAAGCTACGACTACTGTCTCTAATGCTCGGTACTCTAGAGTTTATGTTTCAAATGTCGTGTGCAAAGTGGGACTAAACTAAACTGCATGTTTAACGTATAAAGAACTAGTCTAAAGTACTCAAAACTGAGTAGTTAGCTGCAGTAGCGAGCAAATTGAAAACGGAAATGTAGAACTTTTAATAAATAAATTGTGGAAATTATGTAGGATGTTACCTTACTTGTTTTAGTTTTATTTTAAGCTCTATCTGGATGCATTTTAAATTGAAATTACAAGGAAGTATTATATTTTGAATTTTCTGTTCTATAACGAGGATGGCATTTAGCATTGTGCAAAATGAAGTGATGACACATGATGACAAGTTGTTTTCTGATCCCCTTATCCAGGAGTCAAGTAGAGTCAAGGTCAAATTATTTTATACGTTAGCGAGGATTGATCTTTTACTAGTTAAGACAAGACCACATTTAAAACTAGGCAGTTTGGCAGATTAATGGTAGAAATGCGAATGAACTAATCAAGGGTATTTGCCTAAAGTTTACATACCTTATGTTTACATACAAGAGAATAGAGTGAGAATCTAAATTAGCTTGTTTTTTATTGTGCGAGAAATTCAAACGGTTGAACTAACTGCCTGTTGCAAAGCATCCAGGAGTAGCTCAACTGATTCATATCAATATACCAATCAAAAGCGTCTCCATTACGCCGCCGGCTGCATTGCCCCGATGTATGGCAATGGTGATGTGGTGCGCCAGATACTCGCCAGCCCTCGGGGTTACGCGTCGCACCAAACAGACTAGACGCTATGAGATTTTTGTAAGCTCCGAGAGCCTTGGCCCCTTATTACGAGTTCTGTGCTTGGGCCCCACGGATATAGTGGTTCATTTTATTTTCAATGTATCAAAACAAATATTGAAATTTATAAGCGTACCTCACTCAACTCAACACAGACATAATCGTGGTGGTAATTTCTATTGACATGAATTGAAGCTATGTCTTCCGTGTCCCGATGGGCTTATGTGCGCTCTTAAGATTTCGCCCTTACTTAAGTCTTTAACACTTTGACTGCCGCCAACCCACTCTCCGTCCGACTCAACAACGTGTGCTGACAGAGCATCGACTATGCGCCCCTCTAGCCTCACTAGATCTGGACTGTATGTATAACCCCCATGACTTGACAGCTAGAAGCCGCCCTTACTCCAGGTCGCATCGCTGAAGCTTGGCAGTGAACGCGTTAAAACGTACGAAGTCGCGGGAGAAAAATGGCGGAAGCTAGTAAAAGCCATAAACCTACTAAAACTCATCGTCCATCTTAGACTCATGCACCGGTGGAACAATCAGACCGGAGCCTAACTGGACGTCCGTTATCAACGTTTTTATACCAATATGGTGATCTCGATCACTGTCGGCTGGTTTTAAACCTTACATGGTTAGGAATAGAGTTTAGTTGCAAGCGTATACGCTTTGTAGATGTAAAAACCGAGAAAAGTTGAAATATGATACGGGCAAGGGATATTCTGAAAAGTGCTGTTACTCACACACGTTACTTTACTAACTCAACTTGGGAATGTAAAGTTTTCATTTTAGTGAATTATGGTTATGAAATAATAGTTTGAGGACTTGGTTGACCTCAGTGGCGCAGTAGGCGAAGGTAAGGATACGACACAGTAGATTGCGAGTTCGAATCCCGTCACCGGACACGTGTTTGTATAATCTGTATGTATTTTCTCCGGGTATGGGTGTAGTGTAGGGTTAAAGTCTGCATCGATGCACCAGGAGAGATACACATTGCCAAAAAACCAACTACAGAAAATTTATATCGAATTTTGAGAGGATCAATGTGTAGCCGAAATATATCATTGAGTCGCTAATGGTACACTGAAAATAAAATTAATTATGCGACAAACCCAGGTTCCAGTGACGCCTTCATAAAGTCACCTATACCTGCATACGATTCTTACCTGTGTAAAGAAAAAAAGTTCACATTAATATTAATAACAGTTTTATTTTGTGTACCAGTTGGCCTACCTCTACATTGTTGCAACAGTCTGCAATTAACTCTACTATTTCAATTATAAATACTAGTTGCAATTTGTATCTATGAGTATAAGATGCGAATATATCAATTTGCAACTTCGAAAGCTTATTCAAATAGCTAATGATAATGCATTAATGAGTTTGAACACAGTTTGCTGCATAATTTATGACTAATGATACCTATTAGCTTATGAATGTTTCATTTTCCAATCAATTCATTAGACTTCATTAGAGGGTTGAATTCAGTGGGTTACCTACCTATCAGATATGCTCGTTGCGAGAATTATATTTAATTACATACATGCCTAAGCAAGTCCACAGTTGGACATAGGAATCAGACCTTTGTGGCCCGTATAAGTCATGATCCCACGCTGGTCATTTGGATTGGGGATCGCAGTTCGGTGGTGGATCTGTTCTGCAAAGGACGCTATTACCCGCTCCCCGGTTAACTAAGTTGCCTCTTACAACACCCGCAGGTAGAGTTGGGCTGGTGCAAATTCTTAGGTAACCTCCACGTCACGGCTCAGTTATAATAAAGTTCCTGTCACATTACTGTTGACCTGGAAGTACTAAGCAATGGACTATTAGAAATGTGTCCTCGTTAAAAGACTCCGAGGAGTCGAGTCCGAGGAAGAGAGGAGGAGCGAAGTAAATTTGTAGAAGGACCAAGGTAGCCGACATGTGCAATGGCATGCTCTTAATATGGATAAACACGAGAACAAAGCTCGCATCTCGATAGCCGTTGGGCTATCAAGCTCTCGAGTAGCGACCCGATGACAAAGGCTCATGTAGGTAGACCGCCCCATATGTCCTGTAGTAAGCAATTTTTTTCGAGAATATGGTGAAGATGAAACCAACTTAAAGATCGTTATTCCAATTGTCCCCCTTGACAAATCCCCATTTGGGAACTGTTTTTTTTTTTAGTTTTCCCCCTCACTGATTTTTGGCGGTACAGTTTTCCCCTTTGGGAGAATGAAAACAAATAGAAGTAATAAAAACCACAGTACCTACTTATCAGTTTAATCAATTTTTATTTTGTATCTGTACAAATACCTAAAACCTACTCAGCTATAGCACATTGTATACCTGACATAATAAATTAAAGCTGTAGGCAAAGTTACCCGGTGTGAATGACGGTCGCAATTTCTTAATTAGCTAAGTAATTCTGCGTAAAACCGCAGCGCAAAACACATTCAGTGTGGTCACAGTAAGAGCGATGAAAATGTATAGAATAAACACAAATACAAGAGTCCTGAGAACTTCCGACTCTTTTATTGTGCTCGGACAACAAAAACGTTATTGCCCGATATTTGGGAAAAAAGTCAGGAATATCTGCAAATGAGAATTGATTCATGGAAAGCGATGGGAATACCTAAGTGCTTTTATCTGTGGAATTATTGGGTCGAACAATGTTGGATCAGCGAATTAAAAAAAACTTTATAATTTTAGTCAACATTTCATAACATGGCTCTTTTACGTAATTTATTTCATAAACTTTCTTCTGTTTACAATTTTATAACCGCTGTATCCGTCAAGCGTAACAGTAAAGTAAATTAGAAGAAAAGACATTACTTTACTAACGTTATAATGTTACCCTTTTACCAGTCGCGGTGGTGGGCAAAGTGACTTTTAACTGGGGTTGAGCACTGCAGTATTTAGGCGAGTCATCAAACGATTGTAGTAACAGATAGTAACAGATTTGAAAGACCGTACAAGCAATACAGCCGTTGTTCATATAAATAATCTCTATAATTAACTAATCTAATCAGTGATCAAACGTTAATTTGGGAAGAGAATAGCAAGAGTTTAATAATAATGTTCATAATTGTTTTTTTATTATAATAGAGTCAGAATTAAATCTCGCCATGACTCGGACACCATGTAATTGAATCATAATGTATTTTGCATTTAACTACTCTTTCTCTCCCGTTGACTTTTATAGACATTCGTTTCATTGACAGGTAATCTCCATCGTCCCGCATCAATAATCTTTTCTTTTTGCATTTAACAAGCTGTTATAATTGTCTTGGTTGCATATTTGGTATGCAGCCTTCACATTTGTTCAGATAAAGAAAACTAGAGTCGGACAAGCGCTCTTGAGTGTTCCGTAAATAAAAATGTATTGGGCAATGGAGTTTGTTATTTTATAAATTTTAATATATTTAGTGACCAGCAAAATTTTTCTAGAAAAAAAATTGATAAGCTTCATTTAATGCAGCTACGGCCTACTACGGCATTGTTTCTTAGGACGTACAGGCGGCATAGGTTAAGTACTATACTCCTATTAATTAAGGAACCCCAAGAAGAACCCCACCTACCTACTTTTCTCTTAATTTTTAGACGCAAACGCAATACAAATTAACGATAATAATGTCATCCTAGCCAAAATTTCGGAAACGGGGCGGCCAGTTTCAACGAGACACGTAGACAAGCGCGTAGAACATATTTCAGTACACAATTGTGTTGCACAAACTCATTATCCGATGGGACAAACGAACCGACAAGACAATAAACTATAACTAGATAAGTAGCCGATACGTCTGACAGGTGCATAATTTGAGGCGGCTACCCGCGCGCACTCGGGCCGCAGTAAAAGCCGCGCGGCGAAGCGTGGCGGCCGCTAGCGTTTCTCCACTGCATACTTGTCGATGACACACATGTTTTGTTCCAGCGCGTGCTTTGCCGATGCAGGATCTTTATCTTAGCGTTTTCACTTGCTTCAACATGATTTAGATTTTGATTGGCGATAAAGAAGAATTTAGGAAGAAATACCATTTCAGAAATAATCAGTCAATGTATAATGCAAGTTCTTGAGTGGACACCGCGACTCGGCAAAGGACGCCCTCCGACCAGGTGGGATGACGATCTGCTACAGACGCAGACAGATGCTGGATGCGTCAAGCTGAAGACAGGGTCCAGCAGTGGACTAATATAGGTTAATGATGATGTACATATAATGCAAGGTACTTAGGCGGTTTAGGGCTAGATGATGCTGCTTGGAAATATCCAGCATTTTATACAAGCGGCGAAAAAAAACAAGTTGAGTACTTGGACTTACGCAAACAACAACAACCTTGTTGATTAATTTATTCACGTTAAATAAGAGCTCAATGCACACATGCCGGAATCTTTTATTTATTTCCTTTACTTTCTAGTAGATACTAAACCTTATAACAGTTTTAATTCAAATCGTGTAAATCATTACTTAACACCGATCTACCATACGAGTATATAAGTTCTAATTGTAGAGTATGCAAATAGTGGGCATATTTCCATAATGTTAGTCATTTTCGCTTTCACAAACCTTAATTGCGCGCGCTAGCATCAAGATTGTAATGAAACTATGAGGTAAATGTACCTACTTACCTACGGTTCCATCACAGAAGTGCGAGGTGTATTACCCATATAAAATAAGACATTGTGAGTAAACTGGCAGGAACTTCAGCTGTGTGGTGCTCGCTTAGAATTTTCACCACCCCAACTCTTCCCGTGTAGGTGTCATAAGAGGCGACTAAGAGATATCCACCGGGCGGGCAGCAGCGTCCCCTGCAGAAAGATTCTACCACTAAACTGCGATCCCCAACCCGCATGTGCGTAGCGTGGGGATTGTGGGCATTACCCCCATGAGATAAACGCTAATAAATAATAATAAAAAATTACATGTAAATTTAATATTTACCAATAAAATCTTGTAATAAAGCGCTTATCATGGGGAGGCCCGTCCAGCAGTGAACCAATACAGTCTGGTGAGGTGAGGAAACTGGTGGCAAGACATAAGACCCGAAACATGTTATGATAGGGAAATCAACTTTGTTCGTCCCACCGACGAGCAAATCGAACCCTGACCTCTCTTTAATTGTTTCGACGAAGTATTTAAGTGGATCTAGGTATTTTTAACGGAATTCCTGTTTAAGGCCCATACACCAGCGAAAGTGGCGCCCCCAACTATTATATCTTATTATTACGTTGAACGCAGGAATTTTTAAAAATACTACGTTCCGTTTGTGGTATCTATTATAAGCTATTAATAAATGCCTCTGTAATAGTTTCATTTTGTAAAGCTTAGGAAGATATACGAAGTTGCGCTTTTTGGCCACCAAACTCTATTTTTGCATCTCCTCATAAATAAACAATATGAGATAAAATTATAAAAGAGGTATTCAAAAATAGCTTAAAATAGATACCACAAACTGAACGTAGGATTTTTAAAAATTCCTATGATAAACGTAAAAATATGATAAAATAGGAATTGCTGTCAGATTGGCTCGGGTATGCGCCTTAATTACTTTAATGACATTGCGGTCCCACTGACATTCAACTTGCATTCAACTGAACTAGGTAACAAATTATTATGTTTCACACGTAATTGCTATAGAATATTGATAATTAAGCGAGCTAGACCTGGCCAGGCGTCTCGATAGTGCCGGAGGTAAAAAAATCTTATAGATAATGTATCATCCCTGTCAATAAATTCCTCACAAAACATACCGCCCTCAACAAACAATTCATCCAGTTCAAACATCACGCACGGCTTATCGTGGAGACCGAAACAGCAAATGAGGTTACCCACGTCTTTATGATAGATTTGTCGACAAATAACGTCACCTTTGGCGACTTTGCCCCCATTCCCCAGACCCCTTAACAGCCCCAATTCGCCCCTATTGTGGACAAATCCTTTCCACGCACGAACGCTCGTTTATCCTGAAACGTGGTAAACACGCCCGTTAGTAATTAAAAGCTCTTGGCTGTTAGCTCGTATTTTAGGATAACAACACCGGTTTAATTGAAATAGCAGACGCCATTTTTAGTTACATGAGTTTCAAACAGAGTAGACTTTTTAACCGATTTCGAAAAAAAGGAGGAGGGAATGAAGTTTTTTAGAATAAGTATCTCAAGTAAATCTATAGGATGACATACGAGTATGTAGCTTTAAGTGCAATAATATGTTTTCAGATTCAAATGTTTATTATACAAAAGTTTGAACGTAAAATAATAAATATTAAGTAGCGGAATTCTACTTTTCCAAAAAAATTTAGACGAGATTAATGTTAAAACTTTTAAATCCATCATGGTTATTAATACTAAACTTATTTACAACGGGACATTTACCATGATTTGAATTTTGAGTTTTCCAATATTTCGGCACAGTTTCATGCGCCATGATCACGGAATAACATTGGAAAACTCAAAATTCAAATCATGGTAAATATCCCGTTGTAAATAAGTTTAGTGAGAATAATGTTTCATTTATTCTCTTTGGTCTTTGAAAGCCCAAAGGAAAATTTTTTTAATCGCTTAAAAGCACAGAAAGAAAGCTCATTAAAATACTGACTTTCAAAAATACTGCAGTAGATTTAATTTCCGACTGAACCTTTTTCTTTCGACTAAAAGGAAAATGACCCCGTTGTTCATTTTCCTATTAGTCGAAAGAAAAAGGTTCCGTCTTTGACGTTATTTTTACCCGATAACGTCAAAGACGGAACCTTTTTCTTTCGACACTCATGAAAAACTACCGTAGTTACATAATATAAAGACCAACAACCCCCTTAAGTAAGTAAGGATAAAAAAATACAGGCATATTTTCCTTTTACGCAACACCAGGTTTCTGCGCTATATTCACCTTTTCACAAAAAAAATTCTCCGTGTGCAACCAGCAAAATGTATATGACGTGATTTATAGCAATACTACAGATACTCTTTGTCTCAGTTTTATTTCGGGAGTTCTTTTCCATCCTATTTATTTATCTGAAAGAAAACAAAGTACAGGAAAAACCCCGGACTACAAAAGAGCAATTAGTTTCAGTTCAGTTCATGTCCCGGCGTGCTTTGTTGGTTCTATCCAGAAAGAATTCAGTCACATCGTTAACGAGTTTTAGCTTTAAATAATATTCACTCGCCTTCTGTTTCCGTGCGAATGACTGCGTTATCATTTCAAACGTATTTGTTGCCACTTTATACAGAAGATGTAAGTTTCATTACTTGCCATCATCATCAATAATTAAAAATGCTAAAAACAATCACGATAGATCAAATCAACCGTTGAGAAATATTTAAATAAATTCGCCAAGTTAACATTGTGTTTCATTGTTTTTTTTGTAATAGTTTCACGCGAGCCTCAAAATATTAGAACTAGTGCCAAAGAAAAAGCCTTCGTTTGTAACTTGGTCACGAGACAAGGCGATAATTTCTTTTTTTGTAACTGGTTACAAAACACATTTACCATGGCGGCCGAAAGGAAAATATTATTCTTTGTAAGGGAGAGATAACAGGTCAAAAAGTTTTGCAAGGTGAAAAAACTACCCTACATCCGTTATTTATGTTCTGTAGAAAGAAAAGATACAAGTACGTGATAGCTAAATGAAAGTCGTTTAATCCCAAAGTGCTTTTTCGAGTTCCGCTACATCCCCGGACACTGAAAGTAGATTACTGGGAATTCAAAACTAGTTACGTTTAAGTGGATTTGGGGAGTATTTTGTTGATTTATCCTTGTTCATTTATTAGTTTACGTACAAACCATACCAAGAAGAAGACAGCAAGAATACCTACATTAAATTCAAGTTTTGACCAAAACACCTTTGGGATTGACCAAGTCATCAAAGCCGGATGAAATTAAGTGAATGAGATGATCTACTAGTGCAATGTTTTCAGATATTTGTTCAGGGCGTTCTGGATGTTTTCTATGTATAATAAAAAATATCTATCTGTAGCGTATTTTATAAAAAGCCGAAGCTGGGATCCCTCGTATCTTCACACAAGATTTTCTTAGTTAGAGCGAGGATTTAAACTTACAGGATCATTAACATTAGTTTATATATAATTACTTAGAGGTTAGGTTACAAGGTACATAATAAATGTAAGTTATTTGATGTCACATTTTCTAAAAATAAATACTTTTGTTGTTGTTGTTGTTGTTGTTGTTATTATGTATATCAGTTATCTAGTACCCATAACACAAGCTCTGCTTAGCTTGGGGCTAGATAATGCTGTGTGAATTGTCCAGCATTATTTATTTATTTATTTATTCGCTACAAAGACCTAGTAAAACGATTTTCGTTTTTGGATGATATAATTCTCTACATATGTATGATTCTGTGTAATATAATAATTTATAAATAATCTTGATACACAATAGTTTCAAGTTTCGTGTCATGTTCACACACATCCTATGCGAACATGACAGGTCCATGTTTCCTGTTGACTGCTTACTCCCTAGCCTTGGAAACGATGTCCGATAAGACATGTATGTTTGATAGACAGGAATTGTATTGGCCTAGTCGACCTCGTTCTTGATTGAATGACGAAGCTTGGGAAACTCGTGCGAGGATTTCGTAAGTTTTCCTCGGCCGACGCATTAAGCCACTACTTACTATAAGAAGTGCTACGTAATTGAATATGTAAGTCAAGTAGTGTCGGTTTTAATATTAACAGAAAATGTAAAAAGAACTATCTCCTCTTATTTTGTAAGGGCCACGCGTAGTCACATAAACGAATTAGTTATTAGTTTTATATCCTTAATTTCTACGTAATGTTAATCCTATTCTAAAACATTCAGGGCACCTTTCAATGTGAAAGTTTATTTCCTTAAGCGAAACAAATACGTATAAATTAGGCAATAAAGGCGTAAAGTGGTTCACTGTTATAAAGATACGAAGCCACGCGGGATGCGCATTATTTTTATCTGCCACCGAAACAGTGAAGAATAATCACAGGAAATAAAGTTCGCGCAGAAAAAACACTTTTCGTTGACAAATGAGACACAATGATTCTTTCTTTCTTTGCGAATAAAAATAGAAAGGAAAACCGTCATGTCCAGTGTTAGAAGGGAATGGAATAAAACAAAATTTGCTGACCTGGACAGCGTTTCGTAAAAAAGTCGCCTGACCTGCAGTGTGCTAGTACTTTATCGATAAATTAAAATGTGTGTGTGTCACACATACATTTCATGGATAAACTGTTTCTAGTTTTAGGTACTTACATTTATATATGCTGGGAGCACCACGGGAAATATTAAATTCCCATTGCCCACCAAGGTAAACTACACAGGCAACGGACAAGATTTAGTTGCATGCATGGATTATTTCAGTAAGTGGCACAAGAGATACTGCTATTTAGCTCCCAACCTAGTTTAATTCGGTAGGATTGGCTTCAAGTGCTCTGGGTGTTTCAATTTAACAATAAAGCTAGCCTACTGAGGAAACAACACAGTAATATTTTCTTGCGCATTGCGTCGCGTTCGTATCGTACTTAGGGCGGGTGACTGGAGGCCAAACATCATAATGTTTTGTATTAAATATGCAAATGTTCCCAAAAAGGTTGCGTACAAAGAAGAATGCAAAGACTTTCTTGTTGCTGCTATTTTGGAGATAGTCACCGAAAAAGGCCGTGACATACGTAAGATAATTGAAAAGATCTCTGTTGTTCCGGTTGATGTGGAACGGTAAAAGTAGATGTTTTCCTTATTTTTTTCCGTTATACGATCCCTCTCGGGACCTATTGTAGAAACGCCTAACAACCTTGCAGTATCCAACACGGAAGCATACATTCATCTTAGAAAGCCTACTAAATTAAGAACCTCCTACATTTTAAAGTGAGTAAAGCCAACGGAACCCCAGCCTCGTAGTTTGGGTTGTAAAATATAAATGGGGTCCCATTCAGAGGGACTGAATGAACGGGGGTGGCGACCTGCCGGCGTGCTCGTTATGAAAATACGCCTACGATGGATATAGAACCTGAAATACGCACATCATGTCGGTCGAACTACGTTTCACTGCCAACACCTGTGATGCTGAAGTTTTCGGTTCGTTATTTGATACTTTTAGGATTGCTACTACTAACAATATAAAATGATATACAGTAAAGAATAATTTAGCGTGTACCTTATGTTTTACTTTATCTGTGTTTTCATCGCGTTGAGGCTTCGTGTGTACACGACTCTAGTAAACAAATCGCAAAAGTTTGAAAACAATGTATTAGAGCGAAAATGAAGCATGACCCGATAGGTCAGGATCCCGCTATACGACCTTCACCGAGCTGGTTATTGGATGAAAATCATTTTATATCAAATAATTAATTCAATAAATAAAGTGCAAAAGGGTTGATTAAAAAAGGAAGTTTAGAATGTTTTTTAACATTTCACTGGTTTGGTCAATTGGCAAATTTCATACCAATCCAAAGGATGAAGACTATAGAATTTGCAAACGAACTAAACAATTTTTTCACGTATGATATAAAAACCTGAAAGTTTATATTTCAGGTTAAATTTAATCTTATAAATAAATCAGTTGCGGACTAATTGTTTGAGTACTTATTATTCACGGTATCTTCGACAAAAGAAAGAGAATATTTGTCGGATCGAGTTAATTTAGTTGGTAATTTGTTGCAAGAAAATAATAATTATAGATAATGTATTTTTGTTTGTTCAAGGAGATACCTATTTATTCTATTACATGTTCATATCGGGGTGTGTAACTCTGGTGCGTGCAAACGTGTAGTTTATCTCTCTACCAAAACTAAGCATCCCTTAACTTATAGACGAGCCTTCATTGAAAATTCAATTTTATCGTCTTCTCCATGCTCTGTATATAAGAGCAGAGAGGTAAGTGGCATCAAGATCACGTCCATAAAGCTTATAGTGGCTGTCACCCGTCAAGGCTGATTTATAGTTTCAGGACACGCCTGTTCGAGTTACTTTTCTACTTTTATTGAACCTTGGGCATCTTATACACTCGAAAATGACAAGGAATAAAACTAAGTATACCTACTTTATAACTATAACTAAGTATTTTTTCAGCTCAGGTAATTTTATATCCACAAATTGGGGGTTTTGTGTGTGAAAAGGCTTTATTTGATGTTAAACAGTGCTTTGTTTGAAGAAACCGTTTACTGTTGAACACGGCGAAAATACACAAGGGTGTCTTGTTTTTGTGTGATTCTTTAAGATAGTGGCTCATACATAATAGAGCAGAAAATTGAAAAGACAACCACTTCTTTATTGAGTAAGCAAGGAATAGATACAAGAAACGTTGATTTGATAAAATAATAAAGATAATCTACTTTCAAGAGTAACGACCCATTAATTATTTGCTTCACAGCGTTAATGTCAACCAAATCAAATCGCATGCTCCACCAACCACTAAATTTAGGTTAATAGTAGAAGGAAACTGTGATAAAGTTGACCTAAATAATGGTGGAATTAATTATAATGCTAACTGTGAAAGCCATTTTTGGCAGATTTCAGATTTAGTTCAAGGCTAAGTCTGGGGCGATGGTTAGATTATTTATTCCTGGCACGTTAAAATAGTCTCAAGCTTAAGAGCTTGAGGCTCTTGAGAGGTTGTCCCAAGGTGCAGTAGACTAGCTCTGGTCAACTATACCAAACAACCTTCCTCGCTAGGGTTGGTCTTTTGAAGTTAAGCAAAGGTTTTACAAAAGTTAGAGCTGTAGGAAGAATTGGGGCTGATCAGGTTGATTATCATTCTGCCACCCCCGTTGCAAGTATGGGATAAGGACTATATATACTTGCAACCAGTCATGTTGTGGCTTCGCACAGGTAACAAAGCAGTTTAATTGATTTTTTGAAAAGGACTTATTTCGCAGTACATTGTTTTTACATAATTCTTTGGGTCTCCATGCCACACACGCCAGCAAAGCTCCCAGATATTTATTTTGCGACATATTCAACAATAGCTGTCATATTTCATCGAATTTTTCTATACTTTACATCCTCAAGGAATGTTTAGGTGTATTGTACACCATCACTCCGTCTTGAATCAATCACTCCGTGAAAATCGTATTAAAACCCGTTCAGTCGTTTTTGAGTTTATCGCATTCAGGCAGTAAAATGTAGTTAAGGTAGCGTTATCATAGTATGTTCAGACGTCAAATTGACATCACATCCTTTTTTTTACTAAAGAAACTTTCGTAGTTTGACGAATTCATTATGAATGCAAGCGGGTTAACTACGAAAATTGTTTGTGTTGGAAGAACACCAACGTTTCATCTCTTAACGAGGGACATCTTCAGGGCGAATGCGGTTCTAGACGCACGCGTTCCGCATCCCTTCGAGCACTGGTGGTTCTTCCAACACAAACAAGGTTCGTTGTTAACCCGCTTACATTCATAATGAATCACATACTTTCTTCCATACTCATAACATAACATATTTCACGCACGAGTAAATTTTCTCTAGCATTCAACCCAAAACCAGGACCATAATAATTTCCCAAACTTGAAACCCAGTTAGAGCATCCGCGCATCCGGTTTTAGATATTTATGGACGAAGCTTTGTCGTTCTACTAGCACCGACCTACTTGCAAACACAAGAGGCGTAATACTTCTTTTTGGGGAAGTTTAAACTGTGTCGGTAGTGGCCAAGTGCGAGTCATGTACGCAGTGTACGCAATGCAGATGTTTTGGTATGTACGAGAGCGCTCGATTGCGTTTAAAGTTGGCAGCTTCGGTTAGACTAGATATTACTCAAACTAATGGATTTTAAATGCAGTTAAGCGTTTTTCAAACGGCACGGTATTAAAAACTGTGCATACATGTACTGAAAAATAAGTAATTTATCATCACATCCAAGTAACACATGATATTTTATGATCTAACTTGAGTTATCAGTTACTATTTCCGGATACAAAACGTATACGAAACATGATCTGTGCAGTTCTCATAAAAAGCATTCGAAACGCTACTTCTTGGTTTCCGCACAGCACGCAACTATTTATGCAAATTGTAACCGTTTAATTCCTCAACCTCAACTTAACATCCTGTATTGGTCCATTGCTGGACGCAGGCCTCCCCCTGATAAGAGACCTATTGGAATTTGTCTCATGAGGGGTAATGTCCATAATCCCCACGCTGGGCATACGGGTTGGGGATCACTTTCACGTTCAGTGGTAGAATTGTTCTGCAGGGTGCGCTGCTGCCCGCCCCCGATAGATAACCCTTAGTCGCCTCTAACGTCACCCACGAAGAGTTGTGCAAATTCTAAGCCAGCACCACACAACTACCGTTTACTTAAGACGCATACCCGAGCCAATATGACAGCGATACCTATTTTATCATATTTTTACGTTTATCATAGAATTTTTTAAAAATCCTACGTTCAGTTTGTGGTATCTATTATAAGCTATTTTTTAATACCTCTTTTATAATTTTATCTCATATAGTTTAGGAGGAGATACAAAAATAGAGTTTGGCGATAAATAACTTATAATAGATATAGGATTTTTAAATCTTGCTGCGTTTAACGTAATAATAAGATAAAATAGTTGGGGGCGCCACTTTCGCTGGAGTATGGGCCTTAACATGATACACTCCTGGTTGGCCTATTTTTCTAAGTTTTCTTTTCCACGATAGATCGTCTTTGAAACTGTGTTAAAACATATGAAGCGAAAATAATGTTTGAGAGATGTTTCGATTTATATTTTATTCATTTCTGCTCCGCAAGAGATCGAATATGCTAGGTCCTCTCGGATATATTCCAAAATGGTACAAACACGAAAATCCTTAGAAAATATTTATTCTAGGATTTACATTTGCGACGATATCTTTGGTATCAAAAGATTTTGCTTGAATTCCTTTCGGAAAAGCACACTCTTGAAATAACTGGCGGTGGAATAAAATCTTTATGGTAAGGTAAGAATATTGGAATACCAACCGAAATAATTCATATTTAGGTTGGTAATGTTGGTATTCCAATATTCTTATCTTTTAACTCAACTTAAACTTTAAATTACGGAGCAGGTAAGAAAGAGTTCCTAAAAAGCAGACGGGGGCGTTGACGATTCACATATTGACTAAAGCTATTAAAAAACCTAAAAACTCTGACTCAGCAAATGAGCGTGATCCCAGATAAAGTTTTAAGAGAACTATGCAAGCAGTTGTTCAGTTGAGGCTACAAAAACCCTTAAGTATAGTACCAAAAACTTCTAAACATACGTCCATAAAAATACATGTAGGTACGCACACACGCGCACATGGCTCAGAGCTTGATTAAGGGCTATCTCATCCCAGCGAATCGGGTCGAATAAACAAACCCAGCAATATAGGGGTTACAAAATTGTGGCCGGATTTTATGAAAATATTTTTGAAATAATAGAATTGAACGTTCGCCCCGGCAATTTACAAGAGTTTGTAGTTGGTGATATTATTGAAGCTATAGGTATAGTTTATTTAAAATATTTGCGACATCGTTTTAACTCTAAAGAAATCAACTATTTGACTCTTGACTCTTTGGCTTTATGGGTTACAGCTGAAAAATTCGGTCACGGATTTTCGCGTACAGATTACAGTAAACCTGAAAATCGAGTCGACTGCCAGAATGAATACCGAATCAATTGGTAAAATAGGTATTTCTGGCTAGCCTTGGATATTGCCGTATTTGTTCAAAACTTGGTCATTAATGAATCAATGAAAAGCTGCAAATAAGTACGTAATTTTAGCGACACAAATCAAATTAAACCTATTCTCATACAAGTATCTAAAACACCGCAAAACCGTGGTAAGAAGTTTCCAACTCTACAAACGCAAAGGTAAGAAATGATATGATACTGTGCCCAAGGCGCCAACATATTCGCGACGCCACATGACTCAGAATAATATCGCCTCGCCTCGCACGAGAGCTAGTAACATCCCATGCGTACAAGTGAATTTTACAAAAGAATACAAAACCCCGATGGCGGTACTGATTCTCGTCAACAAAAAACACACTACTTGCTTGAAAGATAGCTAATTTTCCTACAAAAAAAACTAGATCAAGATCGGTTCATCCATTTGGAGAGATAAATGGAAACTGTGGTTTGTACAAACACACAAACAACCTAGCACCCTAAATTTCACCGCCGATTTTATGCCCGTGCGAAATAAAATCGTTCGTCCTGTTGGGTATACGAGGAATCCTCTTCCAAAGTGAGATTTATCTTATCACAAAGGTGGCAGACAAGCATATGGCCATGGAAAGCGGTTACCGCAGCCTATGGACGCCTAATTATAATTCTGAGTAGGGGAACTAAGATCTGCACGGACATCTCGCAACGGAGTGTATTATGCATGATCCCCATGCCACGCCTATGGACGCCTGTAATATAACATCAAACGATACACGCGCGCTACCGAAATCGGACATGCATAAAATCTTGCGTACGTTTTTTTTGTTAGCTGCCAGTATTTTTAATCCCACTGCTACGCTAGCTGTCAAACGAGCACTAGTATACGAGCACTTTTGCGTTTATCCCAATAACTTGTGAAAACGTGGAACCAACTTTACTATGATTTACAACCTGTCCGCTACGGCTACAAAACTCGTAGATCTGCTACGAAGGTCTACGCTATTCGTGTTTTCGATAGTTCAATTGAAAATTGGGATGAATGGCAAAATAGAAATCGAAAGTTGGAAGATGTAACGCAGGAGCAATCATTATGTTACTCTTATAAATTGTTTATCAGTACAGTTGGTATGTGAGTAGGGGATTATCGCAGAGAGCAGCCGTGAGTACAAGCTAGTTTCTTAACAACCGTTGATTTATCTAGTTTAATAAGAACAAGTTAGAGCAACTTGGCTTCAACCTATAAATAAAATTGTGATTCGGTAAGCAATCTAAAATTACCGTCGCAGTTATTAAATATTTTTTTATAAATAAATCGTATATTGTGGAACAAAAACAACGGTAACATGGTGATATTAATGGTTTCTATAGAATATATCAAAAAGATCTAACAGCTAACTCTAGTTAGGTAAAAGCCATGGGTAAAAGTGAGTTACACGAAACATGGGTCAGTCAGTAATCAATTTAACCTGAATATTATGACTGGGTTTTCTAGAGCAGTAAGATAATACTATAGACACTAGGATACTCGTTGACCTAGCCAGCTTTTCAGGCGCAAGCAATGCAAGTTAAATGCATTTAGGTCAACCGCCGCGCTGCCGACTGGATTTGGCGTATTTTAATAAACTATAAACCGACTTCAAATTCGGGTAGGTAAATAGTATTTTTTAGTCTTGGACGAAATCACCCCACCTTTACTTTCTCTGATCTAAGATCTATCTATATCATACCAAGCCACCTGGGCATTTGAATTTGCCCGCTGAACAAATTTTAAGCATGTTTGATTCCACCTATTTAAGCCTTAAAAACCGTTGATTTAAGCCTTAAAAAACCTTTATTGTATTTTATATATACATCAGATTTAAAACCAAAAAAAAATTGGATAGTAATTTGATTTGTCGATATATCGACAAATCAAATTACTATCCAATGTAAAGCTTTATTTCTGTAAATAAATATTTAAACAGAAGGTATTCGTGGCCTTCTCTAAGTTCTAGGTATGTATCGAATTTAGTTTTATGTGCGATCTTGCGTTTAATATTTATGCTCCTACTATCGAAAAAACCAGCTGTGGACAGGCAATTTAGTTCGTTGGTAATTTAATAGTAAAGAAACTCATTATTTACTGATTGCGTGACAACTGGCCACAGTCACCAAATGCCTAACTAATCGAGAAAATATCGGCAGGTTTTTCGTGACTAAAGACATTTTAATCTGGAAGCAGTAAGGTCCAAATAATCGAACAGCCTTGAAGAAACGTAGGCGAGTTCACAAACTTTCGCCTTATGTCAATATTAATAAAGAACTTGATTAAAGAGGACTAACTTGGATATTTCAGATCGAAGTAATAAATATAATTTTTTGGTAGTTCAGATTTTTTCTACTAACCGTCATGTAAGGTTTGGTCACGGATAATTAATTAAACTAAACGTAAAGTCAACAAATAATGAGCCTTAAACACAGGGTGAGAAAAAACAAATAATGAGCCTTAACCTCCTTAACTTTCGGAATCGCAGTTCGGTGGTAGAATTGTTCTGCAAGGGGCGCTGCTCCCCGCCCCCCGATGGATATTCCTTAGTCGCCTCTTACTACTCCCACGGGAAGAATTGGGGTGGTGTAAATTCTTAGCCAGCACCACACAGCTTAAATAATGAGCAAAAGTCTCAAACTAAAAAAAAAGGTGAGAATATTTTACACCACTTGTTGTAAAAAGGATTTCGATGAATGTTACGGGTGGTAACATTGGCCAAAAATAAGAGTAATATATATATATATATATATAAAAACAAAAAATCGGTCCATTTTCCCAGGCGTATATGTAGGGCTTTCGTGGAAAGCCACAATAATACTCAATTGGCTTCATAAACTACGCGCGAAGAACATAATGCACCTGTTGATTTTCTGCACGCAAACATATGCACTTACTATGTGAAATGAAAAGCCTGTTCCTCAGAACTGGGATATACAAGTAAATCTACTAGTCCTGTTCAAAGTATGAGAGGTAACATTTTGAAACTTTACAGCTCAGGAATTTTTGTATCCTTTTCAGGAAATGTGAGTTTTTGTGAAGGGGTTACGTGGAATAGTGTTACTAAATAATGATTTCAGACTTGGAATACAAAGAGAGCAAGGATAAATACAAAATAAATAAATTATGTTGGTTTTAAATAAATTTGAAAAACCAACGACGGAGCTTCCTAAATTTTTTCACCTATCCATTAATACAAATCATACTAACAAAGAAAACCTATACCTACAATTTAAGAAATAAATATAAGTTTAAACTAAAGAGTCCACGGACCAACTATGGAAAACGAACCATCATGTATGAAGGTGCACAGATTTATAATAACTTACCTGATAATATTAAAAATTGCTTATCAATGCACATATTTAAGAAAAAATTAAAACATTATATTTATGACAAAATTTGCTAGCAAACGGTACCTGACTCACTAAAATAACAAAAACAAAACTTAATCTTAAGCTACCTTATATAACTACCTAACATTATAATAACTAGTTAAGATTATAGGCTTAAGAATAATGTATATACATTCTCATCTAAGTGAACTGTGTTCTTTTGAGAAAATAAAAAATTCTTTAAACTGAATACAAAGCCAAAAATATCCGTCGGGGGGGCTGCAGACAACAGGTGAATCTATACGTTTTTTTAATTGTAAATTTAGCATAGTTAAAATTTGTTTCTCTTATTCGACTGTGTGAGATAATATTTATACCTAGTCATTTAAATTCAGAAACCTCAACAGCCTAGATTGGTCCACTGTTGGACGCAGGCGTCCCGCTGATAAACGCCTAATTGACGTTTATCTCATCGGGGTAGTGGCAATAATCCCCACGCTGGGCATATGAGTTGGGAATCGCAGTTCGGTGGTGGAATTGTTCTGTAGGGGACGCTGCTGCCCGCCACTGGTGGATATCCCTTAGTCGCCTCTTACGACACCCAAGGGAAGAGATGGAGTGGTGCAAATTCTAAGCCAGCGCCACACTGTTAAGTACCGGAAAATTGAGAAAATACGTAGTGTGAGTGAAGACCATCAGAACTAGCTAAGAATCATCGCCACCAAATTCCGAACCCGAAACTGAAAATCGCACCTTAATCGGTCAAGCCGTTTTGGAGATAATGAGATAATTGCAAATTGCACATACATACAAACAACATCACACCCTAAGCGCATATACCGTCTCCGTTCCCTCGCGGGTAAAAATGTCTCCTTTCAAATTCTATTTATGCAACATTTTCTTTCTTTACCTAGATATGATTTTGGCATTGCCGTTAGGTCCTTCAAATGAAATTTGTGAAAATATTCTCAAATAGAGTGCAGATTTGGTTTAAGCCCTGGGGATTCATTAAGATTGGACGATCTCATCGACGTTTGACATTGTGGCAAAGGGCATGACCGAAGAATTCTTATCATAAAAACAAAGGGCAAAAACGTCTCGTAGGTGTTGCAAAAACCACGTCAGCATAATTGGAATATAAGGTTCTTGGTTTTTACACTTTTATTCAGAAAGAACGAGAATTTATGTCGCAACTTTTTTGCAACCTAATTGCTACCCGTATCCGTTGGTATATTTCGACGGTTTCTGGATTTTTCCAACAAAATCTTTTGATATAAATCTACTAAAATAAATGATATCCATGTTTTTGGCATAATCAACTTCTTAATCTAGAAAAGCTTTTGTTTTTGTTGATTATCTGAGCGAGCGCGTTAAAAATATATAATATGAACGTGGAAATATTTGAGGACGCCTACTGTTTCTCAGCACGCAATATTACTCGGCCGGTTACATAATGAATCAGGCGTTTACTTATAACGAGGGAAATTCATTCCACAACAAATCACATTCATTTAATCAAGTGAAATTATAGGTAAATAGAAAAAAGTTCATTGGTTTTGTTAAGAAGTAAATGAGTAGGTATACAGCGTCTTGGAAACTATTTTTTTATAAATGGATCAGTTGAGCTACCTCTAGTTTGTTTGCAACATTTTTGTTGCAGTTATCTCACCTGTTTGAATTGTAAAACTAGTTCTTATGTATTTCAATTATTTAGCTGTAGATTTTTTGTCGATAAAGTTTTATTGATGCTCACGGGGGTCCGTGGGCCGGCCAGTATCAAGAGAGAATAATACTAAAATAGAATACTTTAATTAAAAAAAAAGAAAATAGTTGTTTTAAGTTTTTGGTAATCCCTGGCTAAAAATATATTTTATAAGTTTAAGTTAAGTTGTGTCGCTCTAGGTATGTCTTGTAGCCCTAGAATAAATAAAACTGCAATTAAATAAATCTAATCAAATCAGAATCTTTATTGCGACCATATTGTACTTCAGTTATTCAATTTAATCAGTCTCAAATATGGGCCTGGCTAGGGCACAGCAAGATACGTGTACCTACTAGGTAAAGTTATCATAAATTTATTTACGTTATAATTAAATTTAGCTTTTTAAGCTTATTTTAAAAATCTTAGAGATTTTTTAAGAAACTTCTTTTAGTAAATAATAGTTAAATTACACAGCAAAAGGCACGTACACTTAAAATATAAGGTTTAGATTTAGCTTTCTAAGCCACTACAAAAACAGGTAGGTACCAAAACATCCCAAGCTGTCTATCTAGGCAAACAGGTTGGGCGTTATACTAAGTCAATAAAATTCAACGTTAAACATTGCCGTGCCAAGTGTAAACGATGAAAAGTGACGTACCTACACAATAAATATTTATGGCGGGTACAACGGTGTAGCCAACTTTTATACTTTTAGTTAGATCTCGTAATATTTTCAGAGGTTTCATAAACAACACTTAACATATAAGATGAAAATGGGGTTACAGGCGTAACCTCTGTAACGATGTAAGGAATATTTTAAGAAAATGGAGGATAAAGTTAGTAAGCCGACATCAGGGAATTGGCACAAGTTTTTCGCAGCGCTACTAGTGAGATGTTACGGTATCTACAATAAAAATCCATGTAAGCTTTACGATTAATTTCGAGTTTTTCTTTTGTAAGTAGCTAATTAAAAAACGACTCTACGAAAAATTTAAATTTTATCTTTGTTTGGATATTTAGAAATAGTTGG
Source organism: Eupithecia tripunctaria (assembly GCA_955876795.1). Taxonomy (NCBI): domain Eukaryota; kingdom Metazoa; phylum Arthropoda; class Insecta; order Lepidoptera; family Geometridae; genus Eupithecia; species Eupithecia tripunctaria. The sequence continues at coordinate 9,880,020 of OY041604.1, forward strand.
TAATATTGATGGCGGGTTGCCAGTCGTGATTGTAGTCGTCTGTTATTCAGAAATGGCAGTAAAATCATAATCGTGACCAAGAAATATTGCGTTAAATGTTTATGTTGATCTTTTACTGACTGACACATCTTATAAATCGAGAACTTATTATTAGGACCAGTTAACAAGTCATTACTAGTATAAAATCTAGATACTCGTTTCTTTCCAATAGTTTACAACAACGTAACACATGGGGTCGAATTCATCATTAGAGCTATAGAAACCTACATTATTACGAAAAACCGATTTTATTACATTTACTTTAGCAAAATCGCCCCTGATCTACAAGTTTCATTTTTTCATTTATTAGAGAGTCAACCTTTATCTGCTACGAAGCCAACACAAAATAAGAACTGACATAAAAAATCCCAGCCTATTTACATAATACTGGATATGCAATACCTAACGAAATGAAAGTGACTAAAATGACACGGCAGAGATAAAAATAGGTACTTGCAATAAAAATGAAAACATAAATGCATGACACGGACCATTTTTTGTCCGAATATGGCCCATAACATAATATTTTAGTGTGGCTGGCTCGGCACATGGTTCGGAAGGTTATAGAACCCCAGTGTTATATTATGTTGTTACCACATCGCGACCAAAAAACGAATTTTGAATAAATCAATGGATCATTTTTGCTGACCCATCGCTATAATAAACTATGGTGGGTGAAGTACTGCTTTGGTATGGTTTTCTTTTACTCTACCTACACGACTTCAATGTGGCAAACAATTAGTACCAGTCAATGATTATTGTCAGCTAGGCACATTACCATCATCAGCCTATTTAAGTCCACAGCTGGAAATAGGCTTCCGCTAAAGAGCGCTATAGTACCCAGCTTCAGTTTGCCGCATCCAGCATCCTGCAAGTCTTTCGCAGATTGTCAACCCACCTGGCCGTAGGGCGTCCGTCAGTACGAGTACCGAGTCGCGATCTCCACTAAAGAACACGTTTACTTCAGCGGTAATCGATTCACTTCCGCTTGCTAATTCTTAAAACCATATCGATAACTTTGCTTCTCTGTCAAGAATATTCGTTATGAATCCTACCCTTCCGAGAAACTTCGAGCATAGCTCGTTGAGCGACTTTGAACTGGTGGAGCAACTCTACCAGGAGTGTGCGTAGGTAGCTCACGGCGGGTAAGACCGGACGTACCAAGATTGAAAACTTTAGTTTTCAAGCAATGCGGATTCGAATGGATAACGAGAAGGTTCGGTGTATTTTCTCGTTATGAATAAGCCAAATGTAATAAAATAATAAAATAAAATAGTTCACACACACAGTTCTCATCTATCGTGCCGACGATCCTATGATTTTTTTTCTTCGCATTCAATACGATACCATCGAAACTTCATAACAATAACAGCATTACGAATCTAAAGAAAACAAAACGTGACGTAAGTCCAAGAATCCATGTTCAGTAGAGTTCTACTGAACTAAGAGCTCAAGTCGGATCCAACTCGTTAACGAGAAGTGTTCCGAGTTATCAGTCGTGAAGAAACAGTAATCAAGGTAAGGCGCAAAGTTTTTTCATCAAATGTTAGCGAAGGCACTTAGGGCGATGCTCTAAGAGCTACCTAATAGTTTTGCAACTTACGTAGTGTTCGTTAGTTAGTTTCCATCCCAAGTACGTTATTGGATCATCAAAGAATAAAAATTTTGCAAAAAATGCTTTTGAAGGTATTTTTGCATATATGCAGAAAAAGTTCCCCTTAATATATTTTGCATAGTATTAAAAGGTTTCAAGCTCACACAAAAACCGTTTTCATAAGCATTAAACGAGTGTTGCCAGCTGTTTAAAACGTATAAAATGGTTTGACTAACTGGTACGTAGTTAGAAATTTACTGCCCTTAAAACCAGTTGACCGAGGAACAGTAAATGTGGACAATGTAGACGGGGCAGTATCTTTTGTAATTGTTTAACATTATTTATTTATTTTATAAGGTGCCTAGCCTACCTTTTATATTTATATTAATAACAATGCCGTGTACACAACAAAGGTCCTATATGACCAGCCATAGCAAATCTATGTAAGTAAGGCATGTGTTCTTTAAAATATAATCGGGCAATTACATGTAAGTTTTTGACATAAGTTATCAAACAGTAACATACAGTACCTACTAGGATCCTAGATTTTATTTTCTAAATATTTTTAAACTCACTTATTGGCCTCCGCGATACAGACTTTACCTATCGCTGAGGCCGATAGTAAATTGTAACCTGGATTCTTTATTTATATATTTATTATTTATTATTATAATTATTTATATTTTTTCGTTTAAATTTTTTCATTAAACGATTAAGTTAACCGACGAAGCTGTTAATTGTCGTCTAGTTATCGTTTGGTGAACATCAGCCTAGGTACAAACATAAGAAACCGGTAATCTTAAAACACCAAGGCCGTAAGTAACATTAAGTATATACAATCTTAAAATCTCTACGTTGATGATTTAACCTCCCTTGACCTCACATGTAAGTACCTACAGTTGCTGAGAAAGACGTGAGAAATAAGCATAACCAGAAAAAACCAACAGACACAGGGCCATTCTCAATAACAAATAATATATCACCCGGCGAATTACACAGTTAATATCTAAAGTGTTAAAATTTAACTAGCATTGGGTTTGCCCAATAATAGTTAAATTAAAACATTCAAGCCATTTTGGGTTTGAATAATAAGTCATTCATAAGTGTTTTAATAATTACATGGAAGGGTAGGTTTTGATCACAGTTAGCTTGCATGTAGGGAACGCCCAATACATTTATGTTATTGTGTTAAATCCAACAGATTACAATCTGCCCTTCGTACCCAATCGATCACCTGTTGATGCAAACACCCAACCTGACTTAACGGATCTTCATCAATCCCAAACAAAACCCACCTGTAATACACCTTGACAGAATACAATTTGCCGTGAGGTTGGACTCTCGGAATTAGCTAATAAATCGCGAGTGAGGTAAATAGGTTATGTCTTGTTTGTGGGTGACGGTGAGGAATCGATCTCGATTAAATGGGGCTAACTACCTATTAAAACTTTTCACTAGGGAAAATACTGTTATATTTGCAAGTCATACAAAAACATACTGTAAAATAAAAGTTAGTATCGGTAAACAGACTTATTTTTGCTATATATTAAGCAAGAAAATTGTCTCCGTCTCAGCATGGTTTTAAACTCGCTAGAACTAATATAACATACAGAGAACATCATGAATTATTCATATCTGATGATGTTTTTCTAATAACTTAATTTTCATATAACTTTTACCACGATAAACATAATTATTTTGCTACACAAGATAATACAATATCAGAGAGGATTTTCCGCCTCAATAACGTCCTTGGGTGTCAGCAACGTGAAGAAAATTGATACCGCACCGCTTCATCACAAACAAAACAATTTACTCGCATTACGTGACACTGATTTTGTACAAAAATGTGTAGAGGTAAAGAAAACGCCGGTTAACCGGCGTTTTCTTTACCTCACATTCTACACATTTCCGCGAGCAATTTTGCGACAAAAAATAATCGATTTCATTTTGATTTTTTAGTTGATTTTTATTATAAACTAGCATGAAAAGGAGGTTTAGTGGAAAATATGGTTCCTTCTTAGTGCCGGGGTAGATATTCTAGCCTCAAAATCGAGCCGAGAATGAGAGAAAATTACCTTGACAAAAAACTCATCTATTTTTGACTTAGTGTTTGAAAATCAATATTTATAACTTTAAAAAAATTGTATATTTGTCACCTATCGGATAGGTAATATATTTCTCATCAGAACTACATTTACAGAATACAAATCGGTTCAGTACTTAAGATTTTATGATAAGTCTATCAAGTGGTCTCGCCGGGCTGGCGCCGTGAGGCAAAAAAGAGGTGTTCGAGTGGCGGTAACATATCGCGCGCGCTTGCTCGCACTGACAACTTCAAAGGGTTAATAGCAATAATAGCAACGAATAAGAAAACATGATGTTGTTAATTTCTAATTAAGTAATGAATGAATAAGTATAACCATCCATTGAAATTTTCGAACTAAAACTTTAGCAGTCACTTCACTTCATTGAGGAACGGCAGAGGATCTCGTTTGTGTTAAGAACAAGAAAACGAATGAATTCTCAGTCTTTCCAGCCATCGCTAATAGTGGCTCACATAACTATGATAGGTAATGTAGGTATATAGATATACTGTGTAGGCAATGACGGTATATGGTGTTTTAAACTGATCCCCAGTCCCCAACGTAGATCGTTAACAGGCCGACGATGATGATGGGTTTTCAGCACACCAGTGAAAAACTAACTTATATTTATAGCGTTAAATAAACTTGATGGCTTAGTTTTTAGGTTTACCTATAAGCTGAGGCACTCGTAGGTACTATTCAGCGGTAGCGGTAAGGCGTAAGTTGTATCGTTATAGGGTTATTTGGGACGGAAGGGTAATTCCAAATTCCGTGCATAGATCCTTTGGGAAATATCTTTCTCCTAGCATTACGTACGTTTTTATCAGTTAAATTAAATTTTAGATTCGCCTTACCACCAATTCTGAGATTATAGGATTATACGAAAGTATAGGTACCAAATTGCGTCAAGCTGAGGACAGGGCGCTATGGCGCTCATTAAAAATACAAATACCTAAAATATATTTAATGATATTTACAAGTGGCTCTGTCTTTTAAAATGCTTACTTTTTTGGACTGGGTATGGGTAACCCTATATTTATTTTATAAAAATATGTCATTTATATTTATTTTCTTTCACACGATCAAGATTATGAATTTGAGTGCTTGTTAATTAGCCGGAACAGTTTCATATTAAGCCGGATACAAAAGGGTCGGAATCATCTCAAACCTAGCCGTTTTCTTCTCCTTGAATCTTCACGGTCCACCTCACATCGCCTTGCCATTATTCTGTGACACCAATGTGTGTTTCCGGTCACGAATGAAAATAATAAATTATATGCTATTAGGTAATACTCTGATAACAAGACAAGCTTATTATGGACAATTATGGAAGTCTTAAGATAGATCTTGAGCCTTATTCTGATCTCAAAAATAAAACCTTTATGTGAAGTGTGTAATATTTTTTGCAATACTTCAGTATTGCTCATAAATTGGTAAGTATATCGCTTCAGTATACTAAAGTAGTTAGAGCACAAACACATTAAAACTAAAAATAAAAGTATCAGTCGACTACAAAGGTAAAAAAAGAGATTGTCATTTTATTTCAATATTTTGCAATACTTCGGTATTGCTCATAAATTGGTAAGTATATCGCTTCAGTATACTGAAGTAGTTAGAGCACAAACACATTAAAACTGAGAATAAAAGTATTATTCGAGTTCAAAGGTACAAAAGAGAGAATGTCATTTTATTCAAAGGTATGTAACGTGTTCTCAACTATGTCCTTAGCACATTAGGAACGCCTTTCACCGGCTAAATTGAATTCTGAACACATTCTCAGAAGTTCATTCCTGCCAGCCATCGTAACTGAAAGAACGTGTCAGAATGTCTGCCTGTTTCCCACAAGCATATTCTTCTAAACAGGAATGTGGAAAATTTCGGTTTAAGACCTCAGTCTGTCTCCGAAACAAAATTACTTTATTTGCTCTAGAGAAAAAAACAAAACCACCTGGTAGATCTAACACAAGGTATCCAAGTAGAAGCCCCAACAGTTTTAATCTCACCAATACCTAGACTAGAGGTCGGTGGTTCCAATATGGAACGAAATTGGGCATAAAGATTTTAATAGTTGTTTCATAAAACTCCACCCATATCCTAATCGTACGCTAGCGTTGTTTAAAACAGTTTCTACTAAATTCTACAAAATCGAATTGAACTGCTACGGAATCTAGATTATTATAATAATATTAGTTTGTAATAAGAATGTAAAATAGGTTAGCTACGAACCTATTTTGTGTCGGAAGAACACGAATACCACTTCATCTCGATGATGTCCCTCGTTAAGGGGTGAAACGTAGGTGTCCTTCCAACACAAACTAGGTTCGTAGTTAACGCGATTACATTCCTAATGAATTCGTCAAACTACGATAGTTTTTATAGATTAAGTTTGGTTTGGTAGAAGCACTTCCATCAGCAGTCGCGCGTGTATTGTGAGAGACTGCTACGTCGACCAAACAAACACCTCTTGGCTGGCTAAGAGATACTGGTGTATTTATGCATCATAGCAACAATTCTTATTCCCTAAAGATTAGTCCAACGTTGACAGAACCGGAGAAAGAACAATACCCGTAAAAGAGCGCTAAGTTGAACCACAAAAGATTATGCAAATGATTCTATTACCATGGCCCGTTGCGTCTTCAGACAAGGGGTGATTACTTTACAAATGTTGCGCACAAATTGTGTTTTGTTCGAGGTTTTCCGTATCTTAATGCCAAGGACGATATTATTTGACGGACTAAGACGGCGATTTAAGAAGAAGTTACGGTGATGACACAAGGTGACAATTCAATGTAGAGCAAATCACTACCATTTACCATCCGTTCGGAGAGGCAGACAGGGCGGAAATATGTACTTTATCCACTTTTTTCGTATAGATACATGTAGATATGACACATGTGGGCCGATTGGCTATAGCGGGAGACACCGGACATAAAGTCAGCAATCAGGACTACAATCAAAACTAGAGCTGTTATAAAATCGTGTCTATATTCAAAGAATCTGTGAAAACTTATTTAAATCTATGTAAACGTACCCCTCAGTTGTATTAAAGACAATCGGTCTTAATTTAAAAGACAGATAATTGGGACACCAGAGAATCGTGTTGAGGTGATAATTATTCAACTTGAAGCAAAGCTTGGTTGCGATATTCCTGTCAAGAAAATTTACAGGAACTGTTTATCATAAATTATGTGAAGAAATAGGGCGGAAATTCATAACAAAAATAGATAGCCACATCAAACACCAAGAAAAATTATGTAGGTATTAGAAGTTACTCAAGAAGCTTCCTGGGGTTTATGTAAAGATATAAAGATATAAAGATAGATATAAAATGTTTATTTCGTCTTAAATCACACATTTACAAATAAAGGTAGGTACAGTTTATTATTCAGATAGTTGGTACCAGATGTGTGTAAAAGACCCAATTTAGGCATCGCTAATGAGTTCCTCGTTCTTACTAAGTCGAAAACTTGTATTAAGAAACGAAGGGCTCCTGCTCTGGCTAACTCAGGTTTTTTTCTCACAATAGTGTACTAACATGTCATTCCAGTTTTGCAAACAAATTAAGCCATTGAGCTTGAAATATGGTATATCCTTGAGCTTGAAATATGGTATATCCGCGAGCTTTAAATATATATATAATATATCCATTTATTTTCAAACTTTAGTACGTATCTAATTTTGGGACGAGTTACTTGTAGTAAAATGTACAGGAAAACTATCCTCTCCATCCATTGCTGCCCTAATAAGTGAGGCAGTAATTTTTTTATTAAGCTGCCAAGTGTCAAAAGTTTCCCTTCCGTGTATGTGATCGCCCCGCTTCCGTGAGGAAAAATATCATATTTCCTTATCACTTTAGAATATCCACCATTACAATTAAAAAATAACTAATTAAATATGACATTAAAATCATCATCCAGGTTTATGTACCTATACGTTGTCTTGTACCTAAACGCTACATCAAAATTGTCGAGGTGGCCGCAAGCCACGATAGATGGTGTTTTCTATGGATACCGCTCGGCGACTATTTTCTTACACAGGAAAGTCTACACGAAAATAATCTTCCAATATATTGATATTTAAAAACGTTTAATGAATTATATTTTATAAGTTGGCTACCTCAAAAATGTTAATTAAGCACCATATCAGAGCCTAATTCAGACAAAGAAAGTCACATATCTACGTTATTAGTAATTACTTATTCAGCAGCGAATTAGAAAGAGATCGTATCTTAGTACAACCCCGCTGAGAGCCATAATGGTTTTGACACTCACTTTCATTGCTGACGTGTGACAAAGAAGACTTCAAGTAGTTCTACCTGCACGCCCCATCCGATCAGCGAAGGTTCATAAAATAATAAGTCCCTACTAAATTTATTAATTTGTAAAGACAGGGCAGTTAACGCGTTAAGCACATTACGACATTTGCGACAGAGATAGCATGTATTACGGCAACGGCACGGGTAGGTAAACATTTACAAAAGAAATACGTGCGTGTGGTGAATCACGGTACACAAATAACTTCGGTACAAACACTGGATTTGATAAAACAAAATATTTAGAAAACCTTAGCTGAAATACACAAGCATTATTACGGTAATTTCAAAATAAACGTATGAATGTAAACATGGATTTTTTTCATACCACAATACGTGTTCTGTACTGTAAGTAGGTAAACAATAGCCAAGATATACTGTCAAAATACCAATAAATTAAATACTTCTTCAATGCCTGTCCAGTAATACCCGATTATTATTTTAATTGTTATCCACTACGTTATCCTGAATAAATATAAAAAAGTATCTTTAAACAAAATTCCTTCATTAAATTCATCTTTTGTTTATTCGCTAATTAAACAAACGATGGATGAGTTTCAAACCTAATTACGCGTTACTCTCAACAAACAAGTGAAGATCGAAGTTGAGGGTAACTTCTGTTCCATGTTTTAAATATTAGACAAAAGACATTCGGGTGATACCTATACGAGTAGGGACGAAAGTTACGACACGCGGCAAAGTGTCAGCCAAGTTCGGAAAGAAAAGATAAAGAAGACGGCGACGCATCGGCAAGTCTTATTTGTTTGACTTGCTAAGTTACGTTACACTCCTTTAATTAACGTGAAGCTAGAACCACACTTTTGCGGTATGTTGTGTCTATTCCCTTAGTCTCATAATCCGATGCGGTCACGAAGGTACACCCCCGTGCCATAGCCAAGTTCCTGACTACGGGCAGTTAAGTACTGCTATTTTTAATAATGTGATACATACTGAATGTATTAAACCGAGAAGTTTCTGACGCGCCACAAGACATCACAGCATAATTGTGAATAGTCAGCATTATTTATTATTATTATTATTAATAATTTGTGTGGTTCTACCTTTAGTTGGGTGAAAGCATAACGTACCGCTCACGTTATCGACTGTCACAAGTCAAAGAATAAAACCTGTTACTTGACTAAAGGGTTCCTTCCATTTTCATCCCACCAGAATATTTACCTGTAACAATAAACAACACTCATGAATATTTAATTTAGCCGTCTTCTGTTAAATTACCAGCATTTAAATAACTTTGAAAGGTTTTTTGAGTCTCCTTTCAAGTTTTTTATAGTACTACTGACTGAAGGTTAACTTCACAAATCACACACTATGTAATTTTTTTTTTACTAAGACGAAACATCTATAAATACCAGATGTGTTTTCTGTTTAATGTTCTTAAAATAACTTGGAAAGATCTTTTGAATCTCCTTTCACGTTTGATCGAATTGAAGGTAGGTAACTAGGTAACTATAGAAATCACACAGGTAGGTAAATAATAATTTTTACTCTGCTGAATAAAATGTAAATAAGTACATAAATATTAATTAATACTAGCTTAGCTGCCTTTTCTTTATAATGTTTCAACATTTCATTGATAACATTTTATTTGAGACGATTTAATATAAACTCGTTTATTTTTTATTTTTAACTCCCATCTAAATCAAAGATAAGAGTCATTTATAGAGCTTTCTTCATCCCGCAGTAAAGAAAAGTTGGAGTATCGATCGGTTGTCTATTCTCAGTAAAAGTACTAACAGGATTGAGATAAGCACAAAGGCTTGTAGTTTTTAGGCTACCCTCGAACTAGATTACACTTAGGGATCCTGCTACCCTCATCAAAAGGACCAGGCTAAACCTACTTTTACATTTACTATTCAACTCAGGTTTGTAGTTAGAGATAGGGGATAGGATAGCTTAGGTGCAATTACGTCATGAGTTATGTGAGGTTAATGTCGTATGGGATAATTGAAACCGGAACATGTTACTAAGTACCACGAACCATATTTTTCATTAAAAGGGCTATAATATGGGTACGTACAAAAGCGAATTTTAATTTGAATACGTATTTAATTCACGGGTATTTGTCTCTTTGATATTCCTGACGCTACAGCATTACTTACAGTCTCCTACGAATACTTACAAATTGAAGATAAAAACAGTTAAACTATACCGTGTTCTAAACGCATAACTTCAAAGAGATCAAAAAGGTATTGCCAAAAACCTCAATGTAAATCTAGAAGCTTAGTAGGTAGTATTTCTTTTACCTTACCTTTGAACCGTGTGATATACGGCACGGATCCAATCAGTTTGTGTTAGGAAAGAGAACCGCAAAACCGAACAATTTGCATTCAGGACAAAGCTTTGACGAATCGGAATCGGGAAGGTTGTTTTTGTTGTCCTTTTTGCATTGGTATTGTGTATTTATCCGAAAAATCAAAGGGAATAGAACATTGGGAAAGTTGGGAACAGACAACTGGAGTTTGGTCGGACCAAGTTTATTAGAATTAAAGAACCGACATAACATATAAGAAGGCTTAAGAACATTAGACGACTTGACGACGACGTTCAAAAGTAATTAAAAGTAAACCACATGTTAAGTGATCGATACATTTTGACATTTGCAGGATTTTAGTTCCGAGTACCTAACTATACTACCGTGGCATAATCATATTACCTACACGCTTAGAAAGTCAACTTAACCTTAAACTAGACACCTACTGTCTAACGCCTTTTATATAGACACAACAGAATAACTATACAGTAATAGGTTAAAGGCCTAAGTTATAGGCCTAGATTTTACTAGGTTCGTAACTGTCTCTAGTTTCAATTGCGGAAATTAAGACGAAGACCTAGAAAAATCATGAATTGGCAAAGGAAAGGCAATTTGAACCGATTCACGACTTGGCATCTGCTCCGGGAGAACTGAAATTAAAGAAGGCCATGTTACATTCTGATGGCGGGTATGTAGGTACCTAACCTAACTACTTTCCACTTTTATTTACCTACCTAGTAAATAAAAGTGAAAAGTAGTTAGGTTGGGTATTTATGCTTAAGCGTTTTTACAAATCATAGTAATTATACGATTACTATGATTTGTAAAAACGCTTAAGTACCTACTACAAAATATCAATATCCAGCTAGAGGATAATAAAACTTGAGACGAGTTTTGCTCCAACTCTAAAATTAACAAGGTTCAAGTATCTTGTTTGCTTTTTTACTTTACCTTAGCAATATGGGGCGGTATACATAAATGTGTACCAAAAAACTAAAGTGATCACTTTTTCCTACACAATTTCCTAGTTTTACTAATGTCAGTCATTTGTTTTTAGGGACATGTTCTGGAGCCCTGTAAGGTCTAACGGTATAAATATACTACTTCGATATTCGTTATTTGCTACATTACTGGCACCGCACCGAAAAGTATCTAAAACTGTAATGACACTCGATTGTAGTACATTAGCAGTCCTTTGTTTAGATAACCAAGGGTTAAGTCGGTGACCGTTTCGTATTCACATTTTTAAGGTAAACTTTGTGACCTTTAGATTGCACTTCGCATGCTGTGTGAAACACAAACCACGTTCTCTATTTCTAGAGTATTCTATTTTAGTACATCATTAATTTAGTTTTTACGTTGAAAATTCTATTTAAAATCAATGTGCCAGTCACACTCGAGCTTAAAGCATTATTACAGCTGTAACGAGTTTAGTAACTATTAAAATTCATTGAGCTGTGAATATATTGCTGAAACAATTTTGTCAATCCTAACAAACGGCTAGCAAATACTTAACTCTTTAAATAGGTACCTACTAATAAAGCAGGTAATTGAAGCACGATTACACTTAAAACAAATATTAATGAACTCGAGTCATTCATTCAGCCCAAAGCACTTATTTTATCCTGACTAAATGAATTAGCTTCAAATAACCGTAAATTAAATTATACCATGAATGTATATCATTAAATTACATCAGAAAATGAGAATGAATGAAAATTGGCTGGAAAGCGACAAAGAATATGATGTGGTAAAGAAACACCTAGATACTGTAGATAGAGATTAGTTATTTATTGAACTAGCACTCACAAAACACTTTTCCAGAATAAAAAATTGCTTATTTTCTTCCCCGGAATACCATCACTAAACCATATACTTGCCAAAGTTCATTAACAACCGTTCAGCAGTTACAATCTATTATATATAACAGAGACGGACAATATCACTTTTGAATTTATTATATTGTATTGATAGTATCGATCGAGCTCTTTCGAAATACTGACGACGTTAGTAAATCTGTGGTAGGTAGGTATATATAGTCGTGGTTTTCAAAGGCCCCTTTGATATTCTGGAGGGTGCGCCAATTAAAACTGGATTGCGGGGTTTGCCAGTCCTCAGCCTCACTATTTAAAAGCCCTTTCCTTGCTTAATTCTAAAAAGATTCCTTTATTAGCAGACAAATTCCTGACGGCGCTGTAAATTAGCCTTTTTAAGATAAGATTGGAAGCGGAAAATATGGCCTGCAATAAGAACAAAGGTAAATTATTCTAAGAAAACCGTGGAAGTACCTATTACTAATCCTGGTACATGAGTTGTGTACTATCGTTATAGAAGTTCATGCAAATATATAACCAGAAAATATATTTGAACCACATAACAACATAATAGATAACATTTGACGAGAATAAAGAGAAATCACCAAGATATCGTACCTATCTAAAGATACCTACCGTAGGTGAGTGTCTCTATGAACTCTACTCTTGAATGGAGCCAGAGTTTTACCCCTAAGCCTAAAAACCAAGGTAAATCAACGAAACTGACAGCGCCAATTACAAACACATTTTTTTAGGCTGCCTTTCTATCGGGATGTGCCTGAACCAGTAAATGGCTAGAAATACGTTAATCGAGGGAGGAGACAGTATCACAGAACAGAACAATCGTTATTATTATTATATCAGAAGTACCATTCCTCTCCATATTCTTGCAAAAAATAGGCTTTTTAGCAACGATTTAGGAAGGAGTGCATACATAGGATTTTCCTCGCTTAGGTAGGTTACTATACTATTACTATTACCAAAGTGACTTTAAAATATACAGCCTTGTTTGTTCGAAATGTAATTCCTGATCATTGTGACCTTCAAAAGATGCATGACCGGCAAATAATTTTTGTTTGGTAAGTGATTTCATCTTTCAACAGCAAAACATACACTTACGATAATCACAAGATCATCTTGTAAAGTGGATTATTTACGTAGATAAGCAGGAAACGGTTATTTTTAGAACAGAGAGGTACCTTTACAATACTTCAAAGGATTCGTAAACGCTCCTTGAATTTCACAACTAAAGGGATCTTCCATTGTAAAATTTAGGGAGCGTTCACTGTTCCTGACGCTATCTTAGTTCTAAGTAAACATTTAAGAAGGTTAGTTTCAATAATACTAGTAATATTATGAATTGTATTTTATAATAATCTATGTTCGTAATAATAATAAGTTTAAGGGTTTAAGAAGAAAAACTCAAGGTTGATCAATGTAGGTATGTACAAGGACGGAAACAATCATCTAAGTACCGATTCATCAATTTATCAAGCCCACGAGACAGTTACTGATTGAAAGCTGTAAGTAGATACCAACTTAATCACTATTGATTGACTTTGTTTATTTTTCGCATGAGTTAAGGCCTTGGCACAGTAGCCTTTAATTTTATCATCGAGTGGCTTTATTTCACAAAAACTGAAAAGTAAACAGATATTATGTACCTACTTGTATGTTTGCGGTGTAGGTAAGGTAGAGATAAACCATTCTAAAAATGCATGCCGAGTATATCACGTTTTATGGAGGGGACGTGCCTTTTTAGAATGGTTTATCTCTACTAAAATTAGCACAGTGGAATATCATACCTCTAGTGGTGGATTCGCGATGTCTTGTACTAAAGCCATGGTATTATACAGGCTTACTGCCTAACCGAAATAATCCCCAGGTTAAGGACTATAAGCTGGTAGGTATTCAATTTATGTTGTGGGTAAAGAGGAAGATCACTGAAGGTTTACTTGAGGTGCTCCTAGCCGAGTCTTCGGCCATGGCGGCTACTCTCCACGGACTAACCAGGGGCGCATGACATAATAAAGTGTATGCCCAAACACAGGTGCACTCTTTATTCCCTCGCTCGCGCTCCTAATGCGATGAGACCGGGGAGAGGTCATGCGCAGGACGATAAATTGTTCGGTCTTTAGTCATCTAATAATTGAAGATGACTAAAGGCCGAGCAATCTACCTACGGAATATACTTCGGCAAGTGATCGAAGCGAGTTTATGACTTGTGGTAACAATTGGTTAAAATTTACATTAAGCACTATTTCGTTTTTACAAAAATACTAAGTTATAACATCATTAGACATCCGGTATTTGTTCTGATTAATATAACTACTTACCTTTTTGTTCGAGTAGGTAAATAAATCAATAATAGACAATTCTCACAACATGATATCCCCTAGATGAGCAGAGCAATAAGGGTACAAGATAATTGATATACGTAGGTGGTACCTACTTTGTTTATTATACATAAAAAACACCGTAGCGGACAAATATCTGCTGATCATACAAACATTTGTCCCAATGCGGGAATCCAACCCGCAACCTCCTGCAATGCGTCCCAGAGGGTTACGGGTTTGCGTTAGGTAAATAGGTAATATGTAAACAAAACAATGTTATCTAGTCTATTACCCAATTAATTGTTGTAAAATAGTGAGATAGCCAATTTATTATGCTAATTCCCACATTAGAAAACAGTGAAAGTGCGAAAATAGTGTTGCAATGCTAATTCTATTTTATAATACTTACTTAGATAACCTACTTATCCCTAAGTATTTATGTTTGCTAGGGTACTAAACTACCTATGAAATGTCTAAAAAATATTTAAACTTTTATTTTTTCCCCCCTCAAGCAATAGAACTTTAAAGCGAAATCTGACAAGGTACAGTAACTCTAGTTCTCCAAACCCTATACAAACGATGAAGGTACTATTAGTTCTCTACCAATGTTCTTACATAATTTAGGAAATATCATAGGAAACCAAACAGGGTTTAATACTAGAAGTTACTTGCTCGAATGTTTATTGCTGAGTTCTTGCAAATTATCTTACGAGACCGGAATACAAACCACGGCATTTAGGTACATAGTTAAATTACCTTCAAGAAAGGTGGGTCGGTTGGTACCTTTAACAACTGCAAAAACTTTTTCGACGAAAGTTCTAGTATAAGAAGAGTTTGCTACGAAACAGGTTGTGGAAAGGAAGCAGTAAACTTCCTAATTGTGGGCTACACTACCAGTCAATTAAGAACTTTACTGCAACCCTGTTAAACCGCAGTAGAACACGAAACCCTACCTTTTTAGTGTTGTTGACAAAGTAGAGCAAAGCTATAACACGGAAGCGCATGAACTTATATGTTTAAATGTGGAGTTCTACATTGGTAGAGTCAAGTAACAAATAACTTAAGTACCTACTGCAGAAATAAATGAAAAGTTATGACCAAAAGTAGGTATACACTTTATATTATACTTGCAAAATTATGACTCAATTTGCTAGGTTATTTGGACTGGATAAGGACGTGTCGTGAATACAAGCGCCAACTTGGAAGCATGACTCGTAGAGTTCGCATTATATCAACATAACTAACCTAGACCTTTTTCCTGAGCGATATAATAAATAACAGATTAACCTCGTGGTATCATGGGAATTTGTCGTGAACGTACGATACCTCACATGATGTAGCCTTCGGCTATACAATGTAGAGCATTTTTCCCTTCACTAGTAATTTTCGTAAATATTTTTCCGGATCGCATCCGCCGAGTCTCAGTTGACCCTCATCTTACATTTTGTGTTTTTTATGAAGCTAGTTTTACGAAAGATTCACCGCAGATTTAGCTCGACTCCATTCTGTCCTTTTTCTCTGTTACTTAACGATGCTCATCACGTTCTTCTTTTCAAATAAATCTGAACTCGTTTATTCTCAACTACCCATAGTATTCTTAGATACATAGGTATGTGTGAACGCAAACACATTTAGTAAATAGGCACACAATTTACTACTATATTGTACTCAAAACTGCAGCTAGGTGCATTGTGTAAAATATGTCAAGCAAAATTGCCGTGGCATTGTAGCGACGTGAATGTTAGTACACGTGATAACTGGACACTATTGTGACAAACGTGACCCAAAGGTGGAAACACAATCCCTATTGAACGCAATTAGCAAACGAAAGCAAAAACGGTGGCTTTCGACAGCCAGCAGTCCGAACATTTACTGCTGAGGAACCTCATAGAAATATGTAGGTAGTTAAATTTTTGCCACATTATAATACGACGTTACCTATGTACATAATACATATACCTTCCTAGGCTTATAAAGGTACTCCTTGAGACTCTACTTTAACACTACTGATGAACTTAACTGGCGTGAAAACTGGAAAGATTTTCTATAGCTTTCCTTGCTTGCTTAAAGTCGAGGTAGAAACAGTTGCATGTTCTATTTACTTTCCTCTATTGAAAGAGCCTTTGCCCGGTAAATACAATTCTGCATGTTTAGTCTTCATTTTGTACTGTTGGTTGCAGAGGCAAGTTTATTTACTTCCTCGAACATTCGAATTGCACAACTGATGATTAACGAGAGCAAGCAGACCATCAACCAGTGCCATTAGTCCATTGCACAACACATAAGTTACGGAAACCTTATGTTTATATCGTGGTATAAACAATACGCAATACTCGTAGTAAAAACCTACGTTAACACTAGCAATAGCTTTTAATTTCGTCAATGTAGGGGAACTGTGCGTAATTGTTAGTGCGTGAAAAGCGCAGTTAGTTCTGCAAACGACCGCAGTAAGCCGGGTGGAGCGGCGCTGGAGTCGACGCACGTGATGCATGCGCGCGCGCACCGCAGACGCGCCTCCGACGCGCGACAGCCTCCGCGCACTATCAACACCTCTGCACTTATCAGTAACCGCGTGTGTGACAGTGATAAATTTATTTATTTCGAAGTTTATTTTTAGTGCTTGTGGGATTTTTACCAGCATGTTTCTAAAGGTATAGTAACATTACCTAATTTAAGTTTCTGCACTTGACTTTGAAACTACAAGGTGGCAAGATAATTATTTATTAGTAAACATTGTTCACGTAACAATCATCTGCATTGATGCAATTTTCACACAACTAATTGGAATTAGGCATTGTTTTCGTTTTTTTTTATAGATTATACAATCCTACGTTTTGTTTATATTATGTGTTGTGTATGGTCTTTTTGAAATGTGCCTAGATAATAAGAATTGAGTAATTAATAATTGACGTTTGGATTACTCTATACTGTAGGTACTCGCATCAAAAACTAGATCTTCAACGTGAAGCCGTGCTTTTGATAACTAGTTAGTTGCATGTCTTACCAATTTTCCCGCAATTTTTTGAGTGGGATATGTAAGATAGCGATGCAGATGATAAGAAAACAAGAAAGGAAATCTGATATAGGTAATTTTGAGGGCATGGGGTATTTGCACTTATCTTGAGGGTCACAGCCGACTCATGTCAACAAGAGAGGTACCAGCGACTGGCAATGAGGTTCTTAAGTAAACTCAAACATTATCCTTGCTGGTAATGGTCACAATTTCATAAGCTGTCTGATAAAATCTTGTAACTAGATCAGATTAGTAAATGTTGGTACTAAACTAGATAAATTGTGTAAGCAGTGTAGGTGCATTAAACAAGTCATCTGTGAAATAAGTTGATTTAATAATTTAGTGTTAGGCAATCCTTCAAGGATTGAGCAAGTGACAGTTTACTTTCATAAGTGTAAACTTGTGAAAGAAAAAGTTGATGGTAATGAAGCTGAGACCTTGATTGGACAAGAAATGCTAATAAGTTAGATAAGTACTTACTTTAAACCAACAGAACTGTATTAGAATTAGCAATATATTTGTGTTGAAATCTGTACTTGCTCAATATACCTACTTAACTTACATTGTATACAAGGATAAGTAGTTGGCTTTTCTTTGGTTAACAAATCAAACTTGTCCTTTTGCTTAAGTAATTGTTAATTGTTTGTACAATTAGGTACGTTAAATTATTACCGGTGGTGCCTAGTTAAGTAAGTACCTGGTTCCACGCATACGTAGATACGTGTTGCGTGTGAAGCTAGGCTTAAACACTGAAAAAACGTGTGGGTTAAAGATAAACAAAATACTGTTGAAAATAACCCAGCATGTTTGTCAATATAGCACCTGCAAAGTTTGTAGCTAAAAACAAATAAGTCAACTTTGCTATCATTTCTTGTTAAATATTAACCGATAAAATTGGTTAAAATATTTTAGTATTAATAACACAGTTGCCTACATTAGTAACAACACAGTAAAGTTGGCTGCGTTTAGCCAATTTTACTGGGTAACAAGAGAAATGTCACCACCAAGCTTAGTCGTCACAGTCAACTAACTTACTAAATTACAGCAGGCTCACTCAGCATATAACATCAGTGTTACATTGTTATTAATAATCGGTTAACTCGGTAACTACTGCAATGTTACTCGGTTGTCTCAGCCAATTTATTGGGCTACTACAACCGGTTCACTCGGTAGCTGCTGCAATGGTACTCTGTATTCTCAGCCAATTTATTGGGTAACTACAACCGGTTAACTCGGTAGCTGCTGCAATGTTACTCGGTTTTCTCAGCCAATTTATTGGGTAACTACAACCGTTTAACTCGGTAGCTGCTGCAATGTTACTCGGTTTTCTCAGCCAATTTATTGTGTTACTACAACCGGTTAACTCGGTAGCTGCTGTAAGGTTACTCGGTAAATACAGCTAGGTTATTGGGTAAAATAAAGGAATGTTATTCAGTACACGACGAAACCAATTCAATCGGTACAGCAGCATGACGTCATTATGAACAGAAAATCTTAATTTAAATATCAATAAAATATTGAAAGTATCTATCTACAAGATAAGCAAATATTTATTAATAATTAATTAAAACATTTTTATTCATAATACGGTAAGTATGTATGTCCATGTAACAATTGAATTGGTTACGTACTGAATAACATTGCTGTAACTGACTAGCTGCAAATACCTGTAGATAATAAACAAGTTTTATTAATAATATTTACTTACTAAATTAGTTAGGAATACTAAGTTGCTGAGAGCATTACTATAAAGAGGCTGTAGTGACCGAGTAGCATTACTGTAAAATAACGTGGGGTTATTTGGAAACTGAAAACAATCAAAAATAAAATAATACTGATTTATTTTTGACTTACAAAATGATACATAGAGGAGTTTCATATAGTATTACAATGTATTCAAAATTAAACAAGTCTAGGTCAACTATAATTATAAAAACAAATCTTAAGTGTCATCATCATCACTAATGAAGAAAATTTTACGTTTTGCTAATAGATAAATCCAATTATTGATTTATAAGGTTGAATTTCAAATCAATACACACACAGTATTAATACCATAGCTTTGCAATGATATAATGTTCGTACTTGAATTTGAGCCTTGATTGATATATTTTAAAACCTTTTAAATTATTAAAATATTAAATCTCACTATTCACATAATTATGAGTTAAGGTGTAAGTAGTAATAGTAAGTTTTCTATAGCAGTTATTTTTTAAATGTGAGATAAATCCTTCCCTGACTTCAGCTTTCGATATCAGACAGACACAGCCAAAAGTGTAGGGATCAACAACAGGCAGGCTATGTTGGAGCTCTCTTCTGTTGCTGAAACAAAAAGATTTTCTTAGCACTGCAGTGTAGTAACAAACAGACAGACGGACAGGCAATGAAGAGATCCTATAAAGGTTACTTTATTCCTTTGTACGGGACCCTAAAAAAAGCCAAAATAACAGGTATTTTGTATGGCAGCCCTCTTTAATTTCAGCTTTTATTTTATTTTTATTATTTGTTGTTAGAGGCAAGAGAAATACCTTTTACGGTGCATCAGATGCAGCCCACTGACAGACAGACAGCAGAGGCTTAGTAATAGGGTCCCGTTTTCACCCTTCAGGTACGGAACCCTAAAAAGTACCTATGCTAAATTATCATAAATATAAAGATTTCAAAGTGTACTTACAATCTTGCAATCTGAGAAGTTCATTTAGTTATGTCCTTGTTGAGAGCACTATTTCTGTTCTTGGCCAGTTTTTTTTTTCTTTTAAGTGAGGAAAACTCTCAAAAATATCTGTATACAGGCCAGCATATAACTCTTCACTTCAAAGTCCGTTTTGAGCTGAAAACAAAATTATAATTTTAGTCTAAAAATAATATAACTGTGAGGTACTTTTCCATAAACTAGTATTTACAATTAAAGATTGCAAAGCGAAGCGTGGGGATCATACAGAGAGCACAAAGAACACAGAAAGGAAGTGAAATTTATTGAATCCACATCGTATCATACAGGCTAACCTATGATAAGAACACAATGAAAGTAAAGTAGGTACCGACCTTTAAACATCTCGATGTTAAGACTCGAGATTCCAAGCAAATTTCGGACCTCTTCATCCATAATTTTCCGTATTTGATACTGCACTGCACTTGAATATTTCCTAAAATAACACAGTAATATTTCTTTTTCGGCTTTCGGCGGAGCACATAACAACACAAAGAACTTTTGTATAAGAAGGCGCGAGTCGACGGAGAAATGAACGAGAAAATGAACGGACAATGAACGGAGCCGAGCGGAGCTGCTTTTTTTAAATATGTGTCTCGGCTGTTTTTAACCGAGTAACGTACTCGATTATATTTAAATGATACAAGCCGGTTACTTTCAAATATGGTCATTTGCTGGAACCAACCGATTCGATTTACTTATTTAAAAGGAAATAAGTAACTTGACTCAAATTAAATAAGTTTATCTTATGTATTGATAAATGAGAAGGTGTGTAAAAATCAACCGAAAATTATTCGATTAAAATCAATAAACACTCCGCTTAAAATCAAATGAGCTCAACTTATCTAACTTTAAATAAAAATGTTTCTAAAAATTAACCGAGTGAATTACTTGTTCAAAAACAACAGCTTGCTTATTTAATATTAAATATTTCTCTTTAGTAGTTTCGAATCAAGATCGAAAGTGTTAAAATTAACAAATTATGTTATTTGAAAATTATTATTGATTTATTTGTTATTAGCCAAGAACAAATAACAATGTTCACAAGTCTACTTTATGCCAAGTTCACTTATAGATTTTTAAATAAGTCTTAGTTAAAAATTACCGATATGATTGTAACCGAGCCAAAAAGGTACTTTGCTAAAATAATATTTTTTCAGTGAAGTGGCATGGCACTGACCTTTTCCATTGTAACACAAATTAGACAAATTCAAGGAATTTGTTACAAATGCGAATTCAGCCATTCATTTAGCATTAGCACTTAACGAATACAATCCGAACAGAAGTGAAGTTTTACTCCGAAAATTAACATGCATTGGGAACAAAACCAAAGTTATCGTGTTATGATCTCCCGGTTTTTGTGCAGAAACAATAGAACAGGAACTACGGGTGGTAGAGATCACCATGTCAAATGCTCCACATTTTCACACGGGTTTCTGGAATACACGCGTATGTCTAGACCGTAGAGTCTATTTTAAACGTAACAAATGACGGATTTGTGTATTGTATAATGGTAATGACACTCTATTGAACCTTTTATCTAGTTAACTTTCGTTAAGGTAGGGCAAAATCCGTAGATAATATGTTCAATGACGTCACACAGTGAACCTGTTTTGTGTAGTTTTAGTTTTACAAATGTGGGTCAGCAAAACTTCAATCGCAGATAAAAGGATTAAACAAAACTACTGTTAGTTTCACCGTTCTACAAGTATAATACGAAATTGCTGTATTTGGTGGTTTCTAGTGGTTATGCCTCAATGGCTAAATATTCGGAAACCAAATCGGCAGTCTCTTTTATTAACATTGGTAATGTTAAGGTTCATTTGGGTATATTTATCGAAGATATTATTAAATAAATAAAGATGGCATCTATAAAGGCCTCCATCTGCCTACCTACCAAATAAATAGAAAAATTATCGAACTGCTAAAGGAATACATCTAACATAGATAGTACAGTTACTACCTATCTAAAATGCAAAATGCAGAGCTATCTCTGTCAATCATATTATGCACGAACAAAAACAAGATAAATAATAACAGTTTATGCTGAAAAGAAGTTACAACAAAGGTTTCCGTGAATGATCTGCTAACATTTTTGCAGCCAAAGATTTTTGTTTTCAACTTGAACAAAGTTTTACAGAACAACGGCGGTCCTTGTCGCATAAATTCACAATACAAGGGTTCTGAATATTAAATCTTATTTGATGTTTCACAAGACAAGACCATAAAATGTTTTCAGGTAACACAAAGTTCATTTTAACGTAAATTGCAAAACATTGGGAATGGATTTGGAGAAAAAGGTTGAAATTTCTTACCTTCCTCCCAAATTATATACATACATATATCTCTGTTGCCGTGGGTGATAAGTAATAAAAGGGTTAGGTTCCCTACTTTGCAATTGTTTTAAGAGGTTAGAGCAATAATGTAGTGGTTGATTGTTTGTTGAGATATCTTCAACCTAAGGAGTTATGTAACAATCTCAACCATGCCTTATCGCGATGACCGAGCTGCTATCGATATGTTTCAGTTAGTTTTCATAAGAATTTAAAGACAATGAACATGTTTCTTTGCCAAGTCCCTTTCCGAAAACGATTTCGACTAATAGGTTTTAAAAGTATGCCAGATTCGAACTATGATTAAACTTATCTCAATATTTGCGGCACGAATGTTTCAGGAATAGTTTTTATTTAGAAATTTACAACCGACTTAAAAAAAGGAGGAAGTTTATTTTAGCGAACTCTTACCCGATTTAGATGTTTCGTAAGATTTCATGAATCGAATAAGTAAAGTACCTAAGTACTATTTCTTACTAAAAAAAATGTATACTTTAAACATAACATTGAAAGTCTGGTTTAGTTCTTGTAAAATACCTACTTATATTAAATTTGAAATCGTGTAAGTGCTCTGACCTGGGTATGGACCTACGCCCGTTACCATTTCCTGTAAGTACCTAAATTCCAAAATGGCAATGGGATACTTTGTAGGACGATTCAATTCGGGAGATACGATTAAACGAATGCCCCAGGAATAGATAAGTAGAAAAATGCTTTTTCAACCAATTTGCTCATTCTACAAATGTACCTGTGCCAAACGGTCGTTTTGCACGGGATCTCAATTGGTCGAGAAATAATAAGAAGCCAATTTTTTTATCCCGCCTTGCCCGACATAACCGGGCTTCAATGTCTACAGAAATAGTTATTATTTTCAGTTCAAAATGTTTTGATCACGAAGACCAATTAAGTCACAGACGTAAAACCCTCGTAAATTGAAAGTCATTCGGTCGAATCGAACTTAGAAACTTGGTCCTTCGATGAATCGAAATGGTAACATATTCTGTCGAAGTTCCAGCTCCATCATACGGCTTGAGTTGAAGAATAGGTCTAGAATCTTGATAATTGACTGCCTACTTTATGAGTAGGTACCTATTTAAACTGGATAGTCCATAAAAAGTTCGTTTTACAGACTGCGCGTCGCAAATACACGGACGGCAAGTTGACCTTGAATGCAGTAGGACTGCAGCCAACGGCTGCCGTCGCCTACCAGTCGCCTGCAGTCGACGAAGGTCGACGGCTGCTATCGACTGCAATTGAGCCTTGCAGTCGGCAAGTTGCCGTCCGTGTGAGTGATGTAGGCAGATAAGACACAAAACTATTTCACGGTAAAGCAGCCTGGCAGGCAAGTTTCAAAAGCTTTACCCGGATTTAAAATGCTTTAAAAAATCTATAAGGTAACACTAATCGAAGACCTAGGTAAGGCTTTTAAATAATTATATGAATGTATATTTACCTAGAATTTACAATAGCGACCTAGGTAGGCAAAGTAGATACCTATTACTTGTATCTGTCCATTCGTAGCTTGTCCATAGTGTCCATATCTAATTTTACTGAAGTCGTGACTATAGATTTATTAACAACCTTCTACGAAACACGCTTTCGCTAAAAAAAATATGTGCAAATAATATCTACGTGAAGGATTTTAAAATAATATAAACGTTTTTTTAAAGAAGGTTTTTATAACGAGCTTCTGCCCGCCCGCGGTTGCATTTGTCCGGTATAAAAAGAAGGCATAATAGATAATAATGTTAATCCAGACATAGATTAATCTACAACCATGCAAAAGTTCAGTCTGATCCGATCAATAGATTTGGCGTAAAGGTGAACAGGTAACAAATATCCAAACATTCGCATATATTTTATTAACCGACTTCAAAAAAGGAGGAGGTTTTCAATTGGACTGTTTTTTTATGTTTATTACCTCTGATCTTTTCACTGTGTTCTCCGATTTTCAAGATTCTTTTTTTATTTAAAAGCTGGTGCTTCCCGTGTGGTCCCATTTTAATTTGATCCAGTTCTGACAATGGGACCGATATAATTGAAGTCGGTTTATAGTTTTTTGAAAACAAAATCAATAATTTATTACATACAACCACAAAACAAAGGCATAAGAAATGTGTTACACATATACCTATATGATTACTACATATTATATCTCGCTCCAACAATTTGTCAAAAAAAATCAAAAGCCTTGCTCAATCTTCCTCGTCGTTCTTGACATTATTGTGAACTTGTGCGACAATGGCACCGCGATATAAACCAATGATGCGGGTGATTTAACTGGTTTGGGGTTTACCTTTTCTGTTTCAGTGGTCACAGTCAATGGTTTTATTTAATATGCAATTGTAACTACATAAAATATGTCGCTGAAAAAAAAGACAAACGTTTAATAACTAAGAATAGAGATAGATAGAGATTTAAGAGTCACTTAGATTAATGCCATTTAACAAACGTAAGTTCCCAAGGCATAATAGAAACATAACGTAATTTCCTTAAAAAATCGTCCCTAGTCAACTGTGTTAACTCTGCAGGCACCAGTATTCCACTTTAGTGTATTCCGGAGTCAGGCAGCTAAGCAAATTGAATTTCTTCTGGCGGTGACCAGATGCACGAAATTGTGATTTGACTTTCGAGTTTAGTATGCAAGGTACGTACCGTGTAGGTACGAATAGGTTTTACATAATTTATTCAAAGCTATACATCTACACTACAAAAGTACAACATGTTTCATACGGGTATCATCGATCTAGATTAGATAATGTAAAATTGGTAAGAAAGCCTGAACCTAATATTCTATTATTTAATGGTTTTGTTTTGATAGTGCTTGTACACTTAGGAAATATTTCTTTACATATATTTTTACGGTACAATGTAGATTATAACTTTTTTGTATGATTATATTAGATTGCATTGTAATGTGTTTTGCGTTTTAAATAAATTAAATTAAATTTAGAAGCGCGTTATCATGCCAAGTGAAAGGTTGCGGCTACGTTGTAAATTTATCAGAATTCCATTATTTATCGCTATTTTTGAGTTCATTTATCTATTTTTTGTGGGTTGGGTAAATGCCATCGCACGGGGGTGCCGTAGGGGGTGTGAGGGGACACTAAAAACCCACCCGTGAACCAGTCCTCCGTCGTAGTGGGGCAAGATCGGCTCGCGCTAGCATTCACAATCTTGCCCCGGCGCGGCGGTATGCCCGTAGGTTCATGGGCCTCGACGAAGCCTATGGAGGAATGGCCCCGTTTACTTGAGCCCACTCTCAGACTTATGGGGACGTGCAAGCTAGTCTTATCTGATCCGATTGCAAAGCCACGAAAGAGATACGATAATCATTATTACGATTTTACGTGACTCTAGATACATAATTTCCACTAAGCAACATTATACCAGACTATAAGAGCATTTTATTTAAAGACACAGAGTAGGTGCTTACATCATTCTACATAATGTTTTATTTTAATGTTTTTAAAAGAAAAGGATTCGTTTTACTTACTTCTAAAATGCTTTCTTGTCGTTTTAAACTATCCTTCTAACCTAGTTACTTCTAACTAATGACCATGACCAAAAATGTAGGTGCTAAACTATAGCTACAGAATATGTTTTTTTTTAAACAAAAATTCTGAGTCAGAAACACAAAAGAAAATTCACTTTCAAATGACATGCTAAGGGAACCAAATTCAGCCCCACTAGTCGAACTTAGAACACCCTTCTTGTACTTCAGGTCAGAGGGGTTAAAAACAAGAATTTTGATCGTCTATCGCAATAAAATCCTAAATGTGTACACCTACTGTTGATACGCCTAATTACGTCCCATCGTGATACTGTTCTTACGCGATAATGACGTAAAATTGCCTCTACTCAATACGAAAAATAAGTTTACCCAGATTTTGCGAAGCGGACGGGATATTATAAATAATTTAGCTATTTTAAATATTGACTAATCTGTACAGGTGTCTGATGTTATTTAGACGCCACTTTGGTATGGCTTGACTATGGCCCAAGAAATTATTTATAATTTTAATAGACGACGACGCTATGTAGGTACCAGTCCGTTATTAATACAATTTGAACGATTGTATTTGCTCTATTACCTGTTTCAATTGCCAGCGGATAATTTACTTTATCAAATTATCGCCATGTGATGATGCTTCTATTATAAGATCACTATGAACATAATATTTTTTTTTTATAATTATTTGGGTTTGAATAAATTTTGTAAAAAGAAAGCAAGCGCTATTTTTGTGGCAGCTAAAATCGCCTCGTTGACGCGATAACAAAATAGTTAAATGAAGTAATTGTAATTATGAAGATTCAATAATACTTATGTATTTATCACGCATTCTAACGTGAGTTGGATTGGAACACGCACAATTTCCACCTGACACATTGTGAACATAAACTCGGCTTTTACATCCGCACGCTTTCTTCCGGCCGTGACACCCCAGTTGCGATCTGTGCTTACTCTATGTTTATTCAATTAACGATATGTGGTACTATGTTACTAGCAGTTGTCAGTAAGTCCTTCTAATTATACCCTCAGATAAATGTCTAATCACTGCGCTAACGACTGGTGAGCCGATGACTCTATTCTTATCAAACGTTGTGGGTTAGGCAGATTGTGGAGGCTTCGTCAAGGCCAGTTTACTTTGTCTAAACCCTATCTGACACGAGTTAATTCGCCAAAACCGATGCTATCCATTTTAAATCTAAATATTATCAAAAGGAACGTCCCGCTAACCTGTTTCGGTACGTCATTAAAGTCAAATATATTAAAGCAAAGCAGGTGCTGTTTATTTCAAACCATAACTAATAAATCACCTCTTAGTGAAAACTGCCTCTATAAACTTTTATTTAAAGTTTTTGAGTGTCTGACATTGACTCATGTACTATCTTTAGTTCCTAAACTACTTTTCGTCGGCGCCATCGTTTCAGTCTTTTACCCTGCTCGTGTTAGGTCATACATAAGTAAAAAGACGTATTGACTTTTTTTTTATAATTTGGTCACATACATAATACATATCATTGGAATCAGTAAATTAGTCCAGTCGGAATTTAGTCCTTTTTTTATTATGACGGCAGTATAGAAGATACCTACGTGTAGGTACTTGCGTGTAAAAACTTATATAAAAGAAATCGCGCGAAATATTTAATAGAATATTTATTAATATAATTTCCGTACTAGAGAATTTCCTACCTTTATAAACTTGTAAACAATCAAGACAATAAATAATACGATAAACCATGACCTCGAACTTCAAGACGCCGCCAGATAGTAATCAAAACAAACTTTTAATATCATTGATCACGAGACGAGAATGTTATCTAATAGTTATTTTAGACGCGATTTTCGGCTTATATCCATGGAGATTCTGGCACAATAACCTGCTACGACACGTGTTCTGAATACAAATGAGTTTTTCACCTTGCGATGCATGCAGTAAGTAGGAAAATAAGGTCCCAAAGTTACGAATAAATTGGGCACCATTTCCTGATGTGGCAAGTTCTATGGTTTTTCTACCGCTTGCCGCATCTAGCATCTACCTGCAGTCTTTTGCAGATCGTCATCCCACCTGGCTGGAGGGCGTCCTACGCCACGTTTGCCTATAGCCTCGGTCACCACTCGCTTTCTCGCTCGCTGGTTATTTGGTTATAATCTGTTATTTAATACAGTCCGGAGAAATAGTTTTCAATAAACATAATTATTATTACGTTATGGAAATATTATCGGACAATCAATCGATTGGCTGTATCGAAAACCGTCTAAATGAAAGGAGCTGGCAAATCTTTGTGAATTATTCGCAAAAGTGACCCTTGGGAAAGATGTATCTTTCTATTACGAAGTTACCAGAATTGTTATGGTTACGGTACGTGCATTATTCGGTTACAAATAGGTGGGTACAGGTTAATGGGTAAATAACCAAAATGAACTTTTAGCGTCGTATTGAGGATTCTTTTTGAAAGAATTACGACGGAAATAATCTAGCTTGATAGTCTGAAATATCTGAGCTCGACGTTGAGTTTCCGTCGTCGTGGGATCTAACCAAGTCCGCACAAAATGAGTTTCAGGACGGAGTTACTGCTTAGAATGTTACTTTACAGCCTCTAAAACAGAACTCAGACACCGTTGTTAAAACTTCTAAAAGTAACTTATTTCATGTGGTCTTTTAGGCTTGATAATTCCCTGAAAGATTAGGCGGTGTGACGAATCTTATGGGCATGTTAAAAAAACTAAATTTTTTGAACATACATTTACTGAATTAAGGATGCAGAAACGTAGAGTATTTAACTTAAACCATGTTTCCTTTTACTACGGATGAGCCGGCCATTGTTGTGTAACTAGATAAAAGCAAATGTGAATTCGGGAAAATTGAGATCATCCTGCACTTTGTGAGCGATTAACGTCTGTCCTCTGCTCAGCTTTAATTTGCAAGATATTTTGACCTCTGAAATTTATATATACGATATATTTTTATTATTATTTGAGATGAGATAGGCCATTCGATGGTAGGCAATGCAGGCGCCTGAAAGAAGCAATCCCAAAATATTAGGTAATGGTGTGTTCTTGTTAGGGTAGATAAAATTGAAGATCTTTTTTTAACCGTAGGTAATTTTTTTTAATTATTTTCTCATCTAATATGTTTTTTCCGATATCCACAATATCATACACAGCCTTCATACCGACACATACCTACTGCTTGTTTTATTTTAAATTGTTTCATCGTTAGCTCCTATGTTTGTATTGATTTAAATATTTTACGTCCCTATTGTTTTCCTATAGCAACATAAAGGTTGTAAACAATACGCATTGTAAAAACACGACTAATGGACGTCCAAAAGTCGTTTTTATGATGACTTCATAATCGTACCAAATCGTACAAAACAATACCACCAAAGGCAGGTGTTTAATTTTAAAGTGTTCGTATAGAAAAAATCTCACGTGTCGGGATCTCAGGAAGATAGGTCAACACATCTACTTAGATCGCATGACGTGACGAGACAATGAATATTTATAGACCAGCGAGGCGGCCGCAAAAATACACTTATATTCTGTAGCAGAGCTTAGCGTGGTTCGTGATCTGCCTTTTGTTTCTGGCCTTTTACCGAAAACTTTACGGTCGATGTTCAATAGAAGCTCTTAGATATAAATAATGCTGGACACTGGCACTTGGTGCATCCAAGTTGCATCCACGTTGCAAAAACTAAAAGTAATTCCGGTGAAATGAAATTCTCAAACCAATCAACAATAAGAACGGCGGCGCTAGAAGAACACAAAATTTTCGATAAAGTATTTATCGACACGGATCAGCTTCGGCGTGCTAAAATAATCTTCACCTTCATTCTAAACATTATTCCCTTCATACGAAACCGTTTCGGCTCGGCGACTTCAGAAAAGTTGTGAAGAACTTCGAAGTTCATTTGTTGGCGCCTTGGTAGTCAAAAAATTCCGGGATCCACAAAAGTTTACATTACATTCTTCCATTTAATTTTGCTGTCCGTAGGTAATAATATGCATGCAAAAGTAACTATTCTGTCACCTTTTTAAAAAGGAAACGGCTCAACACAGCCCAATTCTGTAGATTGACCCCGGAGAATGACATAAGACATAGGGTTTTTTTCAGTAATAATTAATTATAAAACCTGTCTAGATTTTACTGGTTGATTATTGGAAGGAAGATAGATAGACTCTTTATTACACACACAAACAGCACAGGAAAAGTAACAAAAAAGAACAGTAACAAATATCAAAGGCACACATAAAAACAAAAAACATACAGGAAGACATGGAAGAGGCAGTATGGGGGACCTTAACCGGTGTAGTTACAGGAAATTTTCAATATCTATCTCTGAATTCTTAAAATAATACAGTGAGCAGGAGAATGGGCATTTTACCCAAAAACTTTCCTATTATATAACTTAACTATCCTATTATCCCCGTCCAAAAAATCCACCCTATGTATTTATGACTATTGTGCCAAGACGATTGTAATTTGATGACAGTTAAGTTGGCATTAGTATTTTAATTTGAAATAATAAATGTTATTACTACTTAACCTAATAGAATAGTTGGATGCTTCGCAGTAAACAATAAACACCATTATTGATATTATTGAAAATGACGTTAATTGGATACTGCAGTAGAGAATTTATGATATTGTAAAACCTTAAACTGTTAGCTGCTTGTAATTTTTAATAATTTATAAGTATACCTTAGTTCAAGCATTCCACGTAACGATCAGTATTTTTGCAAGATCAAAACTGTTGTCAACGGAAAGAGCTCTGGCAATATGCCAAATACTAATGTAGCAACTATAAGTAAAATTCTAGTCGGTAAACTAAATTATTTCTTTCACCAGAACAAGATCTTTGCATGAGTCGATACCGTTGTCCAATATCAATATTTGTCTTAACGTCAGATATTACTCGAGACTAACATCAAAAGCTAAAAGATATCTTGTTCAAACAATGCTATCTGAGACTTTATACATCATAATCTAATCTAAGATTTTGTTCATTTCAGGCACTCGGTGGACTCGGTCGCGTCGTATTCTAGCCAGAATCACGTTGACCGTATAAGGACACAGAATTTCTCAACGGCTTCTTGTCAAGACGAAGGCGATTTCGGGTCGATCAAGACAAGCCTCTTTAGACGATCTTCATCTAACTTGGAATTCCCGACAAAAAGGCCTGACAGCGTCACATCTAACACCAGCTCAACAAGAAGCCGACTTCGAGAATTTGTCGAAAGGAAATCGAGTCACGACGAAAACAGATCCGCAGCAAATACCGTTGGTGACATACAGTACTTCGAGAATCCTACGGAGACGTTAGAGTTTGATAAGCCGCGGAGTCATTCTCTGGAGTCGAAAAAAAGTCAAGAAGAACGTCCCAAAAAACGAAAACTTACAAAAAGTAAAGACAAAGAGAAGGACTCATCTGATAACAAAAACAAGAAACCAGAGAAGTATCAAAGTAAGCTAGCGGAGTATTATAATCTACCAGTTCAGTTGCCACAGGACGAGTTTTATCAGCACTTAACGAGATCGAAGGCAGCAGAAGAACTTCTGCACAAGCGATTCGCGAATTCTGATTCTGAGTTTAGTGGTAGCTACGGAAGACTCTGCAAGCACAAAGAGCCCGAAGGATCAAACTTGAGGCGCAGTCGCAGTTTAGCAGTTATAAGGGAAGAAACGTTCACTGATTTACAAATACAAAACCACGCGAAAAGCAAGAGATCACAACTGATACCCCGAGCTCGCTTATTTGATAAGCCTTGCTTCAAAGACAGGTAAATAAAATACAATATTATTTTTTTATACCTATGTGACGGTGCCTACTTAATAAATTTTACGGTAATTACCTACGACCTGAATTCCACTGACAATAAAAAAATTGTGTTGGACTTTTGCCGAGTATTTGTTTGACAAAGCTTGTTTTGAATTATAATAATAATTAAGACAATGATAACTATACTGTCAATGCTTACTATTTTTAAATGCATAAATAAGAACAGAAGTGTGGTGCTGGCACAGAATTTGCACCAGCGGGGGGCAGGCAGCAGCGCCCCCTGCCAAACAATTCTACCACCGAACTGCGATCCCCAAATTCAGCGCCTGTTATAGCTTCGGCTTGCAGCGGCATAATGCTGAGACAGGGACCTTTTTGCCCCCCTATTTAACATAATCATCAATGTTCCTGCTCTTTTTTATTGATGTACTTCCTTTTTTTTTCAATATATGTAATTTTTTTTGTATATTTTACTGACCTGTACTTTCTACATTATAATGTGTCATGTTATGTGTGTGTCGTTTATCAGGAGGAGATCTGCGTCCAACAATGAACCAATATAGGATGTTGAGGTTGAGGTAAATAAGGACCTTTTGTCCTATTCCCAATTTTAAAATTCACAAATTCAAAAAATACAAATTGCACTAAAATAATATTATGTTATAGCCACCGCCGCAGTATTTGATGTTATATCACTAAATAAATTTATTTTTTTCTATTACAGATTGATTGGACGTGCAAAGTATCAAACAAAGGAAGAAGTTTTGGAGAGTATCTACATCGACAGCACTGCATCCTGCTTTGGCGAGATAAACGCAGCAAAAGAAAATTTCAAACTTGAAATAAACGATACTAAAATCGATAAAGAAGATACTGTTTCACAAAACGAAAGCCATCACACAAGATCTGTAAGCGGAAGCTGGCCTAATTTAAACGACGAATCAAAACAAACAAATCTTTCCGAAGATAGTATTGGGCACTCGCGTAATCCAAGTGAAATTGATAGTTTGGATTCGAATTACGTGAGAAAACATTACAACTTCGACGCACACAGAAAAAATTACAAAGATAGCTCTCCTGATGTAGAACGGTTTGCTGAATCACCAAACCAAAATAAGGAACTATACGTCACTACTGACGAGCGTGCTACTGATAACGAAGATAAAGAGAGAACTGAAAACAACACACCTAGATCATTCACGAACGATAGTTTATACAAAAAATCTAGTGAAAACGAAAAATCAAACCTCCCAATTGAGAAACCAGTAAACACCGATACGTTTGACATAATTTCAATAAAAAGTAAACAATCTGAAGTTAAAGAAAACATTGGTTTACATGATATTTCACAAATTAACGTAGAGAAAACAGATCACGAAACACAATCATTACTTTCAGAAAACGACGGAACTATTTCGAGTCCTGCTGATAGCATTACTTCTTATATTTCTATTTCAATCGCATCATCAGACAAATCTCATAAACTAGAATATTTGGCAAACTCTTTAGCTGAGAAAATCGATGAATATTGTGATTTACAATTCAAGGAAAACCTTTCTGTAACTTCCCAAACTGTAACAGAACCTAACAATCCTGACATTGATCCAATTTATACAAAAGTAAATAAGAGGAAAACATTTGCGGATATAAAACGAGACTCTTTTCTAAAAAAAAATGGAAATTTATTCAATGAGATATTGAAAAATCAGAACAACGACGTTTACGTTACTAACACATACATTGAAAGTGACAACTATTCCACCAAAAGTAACTGTACATCGTCCAAAAACATAACAACAGAACCGTTTGTAACTACGTTAATAGAAAATCAATACTACTCATTGCCGGACATAAACATAAGTAAATGTTTAAGGAAATCTGAACGAATCGATGCACAACTTCGGGAAGAGGACCCGGAAGATATACCTTGTGAAAATACTTATGAAATAGCACAAACTCACTTTCGAGAAATTTTATCATCAAAAGGTAATGAAAATTATGGTCAACTAAATAAAACGTACAAATCTAACAGCTCGTCGAGAATTCCTCCAAGTAACACTGTCTACTTACCTGAAAATTCAGAACCTCAAATAATTCAAAGTTTCACAAAAATTGAAGATGATTTAAAATCTATTATAACAATTGAAAGTTCTAATGCCGATGACAGAGAGGTTAACTTTCGGTCAGATAACCACCAAAACGAACGTGAAATAAATGAAATTGAAGGTACGATACGGAACAATAAAGTTATAACCAAATCAGAAAGTTTAAAACTTGCTTCCAATAACATCTATAGGCCAGAAATAGTTAAGTCACTATCTAACGATAATATTACAAAAACATTTCAAAAACCTAGAACAAATATAAAAAAACATTATTCACTTCGACAACGTGAACCGTTGGATGACGATTTTACTCGTGTTCCAAGCCCAAGCACTGTAGAAAAGGTTATTGCAAAATCTAACAACAACTCTAATTTGAAACATCCTCAGATCGGAGATATCAAGACCAATTCATTACTTTCAAGAGTTCAATCATTCAAAACATCTGCAGAATCCAGTATCACGCTTGTTCCCTTAAGTGGTCACCAAACAATTGTAATAAATCCACCCCATACGCAGAACGCCAATAGACAACAATCGTCTAATTTTGTACCCGGAACACTTAACTCAACTATTAACAATAATATCAAGACAGAAAACATAAAAAGAGATACAGTTTTACGTGAGTTAAATACAGATAAAGGTATCGAAGCAAAAAAAACTGTTAACGATAGTTTAGTTGATACGTCAAGTTATTATACTCCTAAAGATCCGTTTATAGCAATAAAATTAAATAAGGTAGTAAAAACCACAATACCACAACTGAACAAAGAAACCAGCGATAAAGTTGCTTTTGTACAACAAAAATTTGAGAAGCCACCTTCAAAATTAATTATTAAAGACACAAATAAAAACATTGTTGAGCCACCTATTTACACATTTAGAAAGGTGAGTTCAAGCATGTCAAGGCCTCAAGTTCTTCAAGTAATTGATTCTAAGGGCAAGAAACCATCTTATCCAACCAAAATGGATAAAGTTTCCGATACTTTTACCATCGATGCTACAAAGAAGGATGAAATAAAAGAAGAAAGTAAAATTGATTTCAGTGCGAAAGAAAAATTAAATATTGCAATTAAAACAGATATTGAGTATCAAGAAAAAATTAATTCCGTCAAAAATTACTGGTCAAAGCTAATAGATCAATCACCGGAACATTTGGACATTTCTAGAGAAGAACCGACAGTCAATGAAGAAATATTAAACAACAAAAGTACTGAAGACGAAAATGATGGCAAAGAGCAAACAAAGGAAGACAGCGTAATCCAAACTGAAATATCAGTAGGAAGTATAGTAAAGTCTTTAGAAAGTGTAAAAATTGTCGACAGTATTCGTAAAATAAGTCAAACTAAGTTACATCTATGGAAGGACGAAACTGAAAAAGTTAAAAGTGATTCTGAAATTGAAGAAACTACCGAGAAAATCGTTAAGGAGACGGAAGGAAATACTTACGAAAAACCAATGTTCAAAAATACAGATCCTGATTTATCAAGAGACACACCCGAAATTGAAATCGTCGAGTTAAGTAATATTGATAACCGGAACCAGAAAACTCAAGCTACTCTAATAAAAGCCAAAGGGTTTGAAAATGGTTGTGATGAATTTGATCATGTGCGATACAAAGTCATGAAGTCTGAACTTTTCAAAAACAGCATGATTGCTAACTATCGCAAAGAAGCTCAATTTGATGGGTTGTTGCAATATCTGCAGGACTATAGTTTTCAAGAATTACTTGTTAACAACAATATTGTGATTATTGAACCTGTGCGAACGAAGGTGGAACCATCACCCAGAAAAAGTACAGATCCGTATAAAATTCCATCTAACCTGCTTAAGAAAAACGAAAACACATTGAGTCTAGTAGACAAATCAAAAAATAATATGCGCAGGCATTTCTTTTATCATCCTATCAGAGTGAATAAAGAAATTATAGAAGAAGAGCTACCTAACCCTGATACGGTGAAAAAGGTACGGAACTTGTTTGAAGATACCCTAAAAATGAAGACTCCTGTATCGCAGGACTCACCATTAGCTAATGAACCCCTGGGATTGACCAGGCGAGCTACTTCTTACAGGAACTTAATCGAAGAATCCAAAACTTGTAAAATAGGTAGTCGGAAGAAAGTTATTCGACAACTAACAATAGATACATCTTATGGTAATAAAAAGTGGGATAACGTTAGTTTATCGAGTGGCGTTTCTAGTGGAGATCTAAGTTCTAACAACGAGTATGAAACAGATGGTCTCAGTCCTTATTCACAAAAACATCTTAAGGATAATGCGTACAGTTCCAGCGATGAATATCTATGTGATTCCATGAGTCAAGACTTTTGTTGTGAAAGTCAATATGTGAGCCCAGATATTTTAAAAAAGATAAGAGAATGCGGGACCTCAGTGACTTACTACGGAGGTAAAGTGCTAAACTCTAAAACTGGTTCAAATGTCAGTCCTATGACAAAAGCAATAATGGATGAAATCAAAAGTCTTCAGAAAAGTTGTAGTAGAGACTGTTATTCCTGTCAGTCTAAATGCCGCGGGGAGAGATGTTCTTGCCTTGTAGCAGATAAACATAAGCACATGACAGGAGAAACTCAAAAACACATCAAAAGAACCGAGTCACACAGTAGCCAAGACAGTAACAAAGAAGGATTTCCAGGTTTTAAATTTAAACTAGTGAAATCTAACAGTTGCAGCAGTCGGCTTGAACTTACCGGTACCGATGATGGCAAAAACTCTACATATAAATTCAGGAAGCAACTTTCTAGGGAAGATCCTCCTCTTGTTTATGATGACGAAAATTCAGTAAAAAATAAAATATGTCGGCTGGAAAGTTATTCTAAAGGTATTGTCAAAACACCGTTTGAAAAAACCGAGCTCGATGAAAAAAGGGTGATTCTAAAAGCTATGTATACAACAAATACAAATGTCGAGACAAGTGTTAACAAAATTGAAAATAGTTTAAAACAGAATCAGTCCTTAACAGAGCAAAAAGTCGAACAAGAAAACTTGCAAACAATTCAGACTGCTACAGATGAGAGTTCTTTGCCAATCGTGCAGCCAGATAAGGTACTAACACCTGATTCGCACACATTTGAAAAAAAGTTTTACTACGTCAACGATAACTTAAACCAAACGGAAGCGACCACCGGTAAATTTGGGGAGATGGTGTTCGAGGAATTCGAAGTGTTAGAATCTTGTTACGATAGTTTAAATAGCAATAAGTCAGTAAAATAATCTAGTTAACACCATCTTAAGCTTTTTGCTTACACGAAACATGTGATCTGTATTCTTAGACCGCGTTAAATTATTACGTTTCTTGAGTTTAACTAAAAATATAAATATTGTAGATTAAATCATTTATCCGTTTTATTATAAGAAAATTCTCTTAGCGTAGACTATAAATAATTATAACATTCCGAATGTACTGATATATTTGGTGTTGGTCGCTTTAATGTGTAATAATAAATGTATGTTTATCAGTTTCCGTGATTATTTTGTCCTTACCGTCAAATTTATCCTCTTCTATTTTGGTTGGCGTTGCTTTAGATCCATGTGCACATACACTTGTGAAAAATGACCTGCGAGCAGGCCGCCATCGGCGGCACCATGATTCCTGTGAAAAAAATAAGCATAGTTATGTACCTTTGTCGTGAAAATCTCGTAGGTACCTAACGTAAGTAATGTTATGTTAAGATGATACCTTTTTTCCAATTTCAAACTCTTAAGGAGATAAATTTCATTTTAAATCAGTGTTCTTGAATAACTAGTTTAAGAAAAAAGTTAACAGGTAGGTACTTGATACACCCACATAAGTACATACAACATTCGTTTAGGAGTGTAAAAAAAATCTAGGGTAAAAATCAATTAAAATATTTTTAACAATTCTACTACCTACCTACTGACATACTATGTATTTCTATAAGCAAATGGA
This sequence comes from Eupithecia tripunctaria, assembly GCA_955876795.1. NCBI lineage: Eukaryota > Metazoa > Arthropoda > Insecta > Lepidoptera > Geometridae > Eupithecia > Eupithecia tripunctaria. The sequence goes on from OY041604.1 coordinate 9,917,848, forward strand.
ATTAATATATTTATCTAGAGGAGGGATATGTCTAGCAGCGAGTGGGCAAAGGCTGTTGATGTGTGTCAGATTTTCATAGACAAGGTAGTACCTTGAAGGTACTTAGGCTAGTAGTAGCTTAAAATATACCTACTGTAACATGTTTTACTATCATGTAATATATACTATGGTTGGTTCATTTACAACCCGGTAACTTAACTGTGATAAAAACCAGACAAATTCCTAAGTCTACTCTATGGTGGGTGGTATTTTTGGTGATCCTGGATGTGAGCCAAAATACTGCCATTGAATACAGAATCTTGTATTCTGCAGCACCTAGGCTCTTGGTATCTTTCCTGAAGACATTAAACCCAATACTAAATACCTATCTGATTATTTTGAAAAAAAAACTTCTACACAGTTATATACTTCACTGTTTTTAAGTTTTGCAGGACAAATAATAATCCCTTGGAAATAAAATTATAATGGATTCTCAGATTTATGCTCTGTAGCAAAAGATAGCTTAAAATCTGCCCACAATTGACTGAGAACTCAGTCAACATAGAACCTCCTCTTTTTCTGGAGTTTAAAAACTATAAAAATACCAACTAGGTATATTAGAATACACAAGGCCAGTTGCCAAGCAAAACTAATCCTTCAAGTTCTTTAAACTTGTATCAGTAGTGGAACAGGTTGAGAGTGCATTGCCCTGACTGATTGTGTATAACAGTGTAGGTTTATAACCTTGGTGACACACATTTCAATGAACCATATTATTGAGCAGCAAGCAGATATGTGTAATCTATTATTTAGACAAACCTTCAGATTTACAGTTTTTAGAAGTTGTGCAGAAATATCTTGTGATGATAAATGGTGAAAAGGCTTATAAACTTTCATGGTTATTATAACAGGTAAGTCATTTATAAAGGCATATAACCATGATTGAAAGTTTTGAGCTTTCCTTTAATTAGGCACAAAAATAAATAATAAATTTATTAATAATTAATAATTATTAATTATTAATAATTATTAATGGGGATATTTCCCATGATAAATTATAATTTATCATGGGAAATATCCCGTTTGAAATGACTTTAGTATGGTGAAAAGTATTTTTATCTAAGTGTTTAGTAAAATTTTAAATTATTTAGAATACCTATTTTAAGAGAACTTACTTAAGCTTAAATGTTTTTTTATTTCAATGATGAGACCTAACATAAAAAGGACCAAAGTTTGAGATAGACTACCTACACAAATCAATTTTTTCAACATTAAGAATTACTCTACTACTATTTATAAGAATTGGGAGCATAATGGTTAGAAGGGAGATAGCTATGTATTTAAACTGAAGATGCTAATTATAATAAGATAGGTACTTACTACTCATTAAGTAAGTACCTACCTACACTTATCATTAGTGTGATAGCATGATGTCATGTGTGAGTATAATAGCTTTTATCTTAAAATTGGTAACTGGAACAATACAATACCCACCTACCTACCAACTACTAGAAGGAAAAACATATTCCTCCTGTTTCTTGTAAATAAGGTGTCTTTTGTTGGTGGTTCAATAAATTAATATACCTAGGTATAGTAAAACACTTGTTCTGGATTGATTACTTTAAATTTCGTAAGTATAATCTCCCGTGACCGTCTCTACAGTGAGCAAAAAACCTCTCAAGCTGGCAATAAGGGTTTGGGCAAAAGGTAAGTAGGTGCTTAATATCAATAAAATATTAAGTATTTTTTAGAACCTGTATTGATGTGGTAATTCCTACATCAATGCTTGTTTTGTATCGTACCGGCCTTTCTCGTAGCTATTATAGGTAGTATCCGGAGTTTTATGTAGGTAGGTACGTATATTATATTTCCCGTTCGGCAGCAAACCTCTAATAATATCGTCCGAGCCCCAAATGTTATGTTAATGCACAGTTTTTATTAGAATCTATAAACTTCTCATAGAAATTAAGCTTTAGAAAAATGTTGTTTTATAACAATATTTTGACATTTGACAGCTGTTGTACACAGTTTCTTATCTTAAACACACATGGACACGCTGAAACTGACTGGAAGAGGTAAATTTTTAACTAAAATCAAGCATATTATAACTACAACAAGTATCAAATAATACAGAACACTCACCCTGCTATTTGATAAATCCTTATAAATTGGAGATAAACACAATCCACGATTTATATCTAATTTTGTAAGCAATCGGCACCTAGAAACGCACACCGTCGACGCCATCTTTACACTACATAAAAATAATAGGTATATCCAACCAATCCACAGTGAACATCGGTCGGTCAGCCACCCGCACCGCGCCGCCGCCGCCGCTGACGGACTTTGATATTTTCTGGGCTAGCTAGGAAATGATTTATGTAGGTATGATGGGAAATTCGATGATAAGACAAAAGATATTCGAATTACTTGGGTAGAAGTTTGTTTCTACCTTACTGAGCCTCTTTCCGGTTGGTGACTAACGTATGCAATTTTTAATAATTAGAGATATCTACAGTATCACGATTTTCCTGAGTAGGTGACCTATCTTATAAATTATTATCCAGTCACTTCTATTGAAAACCGATCTACTTTATAGCTAATTACAGGTAAATAATATTTGCTGCTTAAATTCAGATGTTAAGATATTAGAACTCCTAGATGTGTATTTAAATTTTCCCGCTCTATTATTTGAAGGTTGTCAGAACTGACCATTTCGCAATAGTGCTGTCTGCTAGTGGTCAAACTCGATTATTTGCAATGAGAAATTCTGATATAATCGATTAATGAAACCTGTTGGGTTATGCGGCGTCGTCGGTCGCTTTCTCAAATTATAATGCTTATATATTTGTCACAAAAATCTGTCTACAAACTATTCTCAAACCAAAGAAACAATGACATGGTATGAACGGAGAGTGGTGATCAAGGGCGGATCCAGCTGTCACGTCAGGGGGGGGTCATACAGTCAAGATCTAGACAGGACGGGCTCACGAGCCCCCCTGTACCGCGGGGGGAGCACTGTGGCGAGCGTAACGAGCAGCAATGCAACTACGGGGCATAGCAGGGCGAGCGAGACGAGTCTTGCTGTCACGCCCCACGCCGTCAAATATTTTGATGACCAAAAGAGAGCCTTTTGGTCATCGATATAAAATTCGTTGCCAAAATTTAAAAATGGAGATAGAAGCGAGCCTACAAAATTTAAAAGAAATTTTAGCGACTCTTGGTAAATTTGTTTCACAGAAAAATAAACGGCGAGTGGAGCAAGCCTCAAACTTTTTAAAGATTTTTTAACGACTATTGCGAAATTTGTAATAGTAATGAATGACAAGAAGATAAAAACGGCGAGCGTAGCGAGCCTAGAAATTATCAAAGATTTAACGACGTTTGGAAATTTGTTACTGAAATGGAAGCAAAGACCATATAGAAACGACGAGCGGAGCGAGCCGTGAAAATTTTAACGACTTAGAGACGATTGGGATTTTTTGTGATAAGCATGAAAATACGATATAACGGCGAGCTGAGCGAGCCGGCCGTCTTAATAAAATTTAGCAGCGAGGTAAACGGTTTCCCAGTCATCCCATGTTCTATGCTTTCATGCGTTTGTCGCTAGACACAGACAGTTTAATTTTAGTATCGTAGATTTGTTTTAATTTGTCATGAGACAACAATTATAATAATATTGTTTATTCACTCTTTCATCAACAATAAATGATTTATTATTTCGTTGATGATTATTTTTGATTAAGAGAATACGCCCAAGTATTGACGATACAGAAGATAAAAAAAATGAGTTGGGTTTGGGTTTTGCGTTCATAGTTAGGGTTGACAAAAGTCATTCATGTCATCATGCTACAGGCATTACCGCGTGCCGCGTAACATTTATTTTAGTTAGGTACGCCGTACGTAGTAGTACGTACCTAACCTAACTAAAATAAATGACAATAATTCTTGAACGCAGATGTTATTTTAGCTACCTACATATTTACTTACCTCCTTGTTGATAGATATAGGTATTTTAGGTAAACAATTAGTTGGGTTTTGGGTGCAAAGCGTTCGTTTGTTTATATTTGCCAACCCTCTCGATTTTTTTTACCGGCAAGCTTCAGGGGGGCAGACTGCTAGGGACGGCTTCGCCGCCCCTCGCAACCCTAGCTATGCCCAGCCAAAGGGGGGGGTCATGACCCCCATGACCCCCCCCCCCTGGATCCGCGCTTGGTAGTGATTCATCTATTTTGAAGAGATCAGATCATTGGTTTGGTTTGGTAGAATAACACTGACAGCGTTTGACAATTGGGTGGCACGGGCTACGCTGACCTACGAAAAAGAGACTATTCTTATTCGTAGACGCTGACTACTTCCTTGAAAACGCAGCCCAGCTCTATATCCCAAGGCTACAACAAAACAAAAAGTTTTCATGACTGACACCTGACAGCTGGCTGCTATTATTCTTATTCGTGACATGACATTTCTTTTGTTCGTTCCTGTTTTGTACGCCGCTATCATTTTGTAAATTTAATAAAGAAGGCATAAATACGAATAAACAATGGCTGTGCCAGATTATAAGCTCAGCTCTGTGTTGATTGGACACTCCCTGGATGTTCGTTGTGTCGCTACCACCAAGGAATATTGCATACTATCGGCTTCTCGAGACAGGACCGCAAAGCTTTGGCATCCTGAAGGGTTTGTAATTTTATATTGCCTCATATATACTTGTACTTGGCTTATAAAATACTCATTAATGACTATCTCCCGCAGGGTCAAAGATTTCGTCAACGTAGTGACATATAATGGGCATACAAACTTTGTTTCGTGCGTTTGCTGGCTGCCCCCCTGCGAGCGGTATCCTGATGGATTGGTTGTGACTGGGAGTAACGATAACACCATATTAGGGTACAATCTGCAGGACGGTGCTGTGCAAACTACTCTGGAAGGCCACGAAAACGCAGTTTGCAGTGTGGGCCCTGGGTCTTCTCCAGGGATACTTTTGAGGTACCTAACTACAGCAGAGCATTGATAATCGGAACAACCAAAATGTATGGGTAGGTATACATCTTGGGTGTACCGATTATCAATGCTTGGTTTCGGACTTAATATCACTTAAGTATAATTTATTCTCCAAATCTCACTTTTTGATGAATAAATACTACCTAGTTTTTTTTTAAATCTGGAATAGATATCTTCTTCATCTGCCAATCTGGCTTATCACACATGGCAAAACAACATATTTATTAAGTACATTGTACATTAATACAGTACTTACTGCAAAACAGGGTTGTTCACATAATAGAATAGAGGCTCTTGGTAGACTATCGAGGCCCTGCTGTTATGAGAATGCAATCTCATTATCGCGAGATCTTTCGGCTTTTTTTAAAGAGATTGATCTTGACCAAAAAATGGGCAAGATCCTGTGAGAAATTCTATACTCAATATCATTATACCTACCTATAATTTATATTATTTTTTCTAAATTATACAAATATTGTTATTATTTGCAAGAATAAACAGACTAAACTGCCAATCTTGTAGGATTTTGCAGTATTGTTATTCATGAACTTGCGAAATCTTGCATGAACCCCAATCTTGCAAGATAGAATTCCCTACTGCTGTTATAAAAACTTGACTTATTTGACTCAAATCTGCTGCTGCTAAATTGTAATAGGAATTTGGAACAAAGCAAATCAACCTCATTGCCATGGTTGTTCCTTATAGAAATAAATATTAATATTCAAGACTAGCAAGGAAATGTGCAATTTTTTTTATTTACAATATGATGGTATTGTTTCCTTATTGAACTATTAAATTGGATGTTGTTTTATAACAGGATATGTACAAAAGACAACATGTCTAAATAAGTCTCTCATTGGTGCAGGTTCTATTAGCCCCTGCACCAGTGCCGGGGTAGGGCCGGCTAATGGAAAAACGTACATACACTATACACTACATTGATAATAAGCTTATATGGGCATTTTTCCATCTTATCTATCAACTCATTCATTGCCTTCTAGTGCAAATATCTAAAAATGTAATAATTGTAATAGATTCATAACTCTTGAAATGTCCACAGCTCAAGTTGGGATAGCACAGCTCGTGTTTGGAACCTGAATTCCCCGACCTCCACACCTTTGGCTCTGAAAGGACACAAGGCTGCCGTTTGGTCTGTGGTTGAACTTGGAAATGGCAACTATGCCACAGCCTCAGCTGATAAAACCATAAAACTTTGGAAAAAAAATGGTGAACTGATCACTACTCTTACTGGTAAGATGATTTTAAACAGCATCTCTGCCCATTTTTGTCCACACATTCCAAACTTGTGATTAGCAGATGACCTAAATGCATATTGTAGTTAAAGTTCAGTGCAGAACAATTCTACCACCAACTGTATCCCCAACCTGCATGCCCAACATGGGAATTATGGGCACTACCTCCCATGAGATTAAAGCCAATAAGGCACATATCAGGGGGAGGCCTGCATCCAGTAGTGAACCAATATAGGCTGTTGAGGTTGAGGTTGATTTGAAGGTGAAGGAAGGATTAAATCAATTATATCTGAAACTCAATGCCAGGTAAGCGGGTTTTAGTTTTATATGTTTGGCTAAACTAAAGCATAGGAAGTGAACAGATCAGGCAAAACAAATAAAACAATGCCAATATTCTTTATTGCATTACGATTAGTAGCTAAATTTATTGCAGTAAAAGACAACACAAGCCAAAGATAGTGATATTTATCACAATAAAAATGAAATTATTGCATAGGAACATCATCTTTGCCAATAAATGACTAAGTATATACATATTCTCAAACATTGTTGAGCAAAATATAAAATTTACTGGTAGGTTAGTAGCAATAATCTATTAAATGTTACATTTCAGGGCACACGGACTGTGTTCGAGATCTGGCTGTGGCAAACAAGGATTCTTTCCTGAGCTGCTCTAATGATGCTTCCATCAGACTGTGGAGCAATAACGGACAATGCCTCAACACTTACTACGGACATTCTAATTATATTTATAGGTGAGATATTTTTAGATACCTAAAGCCAAAAGATTTTTAGATTCTTCACATGAAACTAAAATCCAGTATCAGGATTGGAAAATCTTGAACATTCCTTGTGTCCAAGATTTTTTATATTGGATAAGTTGGTTGGATACATGTTGTAAATATTTACATCACATCCACATCAATATTTTAACTGCGAAATAAGCATGTTTCTTACTTTGCACGCCAAAAGCCTGTAATAAATAGCATAGGCTTTTTATCCCATAAATCAGCAAATACCGTTGTATTAAAATATTTAAATAACTGAATGTTTCCATAGAAACAATGTCTGCGAAGCCATAATCAGAAACTAGTACAGTAGACCTAAGAAAACCCTAGAAACTAGACAGTGGTTAACATGCAAAAGATAGGGAAGACCTAAGATTTGAGGTACCAAGTTAAAAAAAAAAAAAATTTAAATAAAATAACTATTTGTACTGTATTAGTCCCTATCTATTGATTGTTTACGAGATTTGAGTTTTTTGTAGAGACCTAAGATTTGAGGTACCAAGTTTAAAAAAAAACTAAAACTTTGAAATAAAATAACTATTTGTAATGTGTTAATCCCTATCTATTGATTGTTTATGAGCTTTAAGGTTTTTGTAGATGGCATAGAACTATAAGAATTGTACAGATTAAAAAAAATATTATCTTTCAGCATCAGCATGAACCCAGGAGTGGCAGACAGCTTTGCAACGTGCGGTGAAGACGGCAGCGTCAGGATATGGGCGAACGGAGACTGCGTGCGGGATATCCGACTACCTGTGCATTCTGTGTGGAGCGTCGTGTGTCTGGATAACGGAGATATTGTTACGGGTAACTATTTTGTAGTTGATTAAACGTAGCTTCGCGACGTGTTTTGAAGACGATAGCGTCAGGATATAGGCGAACGGAGACTGCGTGCGGGATATCCGACTACCTGTGCATTCTGTGTGGAGCGTCGTGTGTCTGGATAACGGAGATATTGTTACGGGTAACTATTTTGTAGTTGATTAAACGTAGCTTCGCGACGTGTTTTGAAGACGGCAGCGTCAGGATATGGGCGAACGGAGACTGCGTGCGGGATATCCGACTACCTGTGCATTCTGTGTGGAGCGTCGTGTGTCTGGATAACGGAGATATTGTTACGGGTAACTATTTTGTAGTTGATTAAACGTAGCTTCGCGACGTGCGGTGAAGACGGGAGCGTCAGTATATGGCCTAAAGGAGACTGCGTGCGGGATATCCGACTACCTGTGCATTCTGTGTGGAGCGTCGTGTGTCTGGATAACGGAGATATTGTTACGGGTAACTATTTTGTAGTTGATTAAACAAAGCTTCGCGACGTGTGGTGAAGACGGGAGCGTCAGTATATGGCCTAAAGGAGACTGCGTGCGGGATATCCGACTACCTGTGCATTCTGTGTGGAGCGTCGTGTGTCTGGATAACGGAGATATTGTTACGGGTAACTATTTTGTAGTTGATTAAACGTAGCTTCGCGACGTGCGGTGAAGACGGGAGCGTCAGTATATGGCCTAAAGGAGACTGCGTGCGGGATATCCGACTACCTGTGCATTCTGTGTGGAGCGTCGTGTGTCTGGATAACGGAGATATTGTTACGGGTAACTATTTTGTAGTTGATTAAACGTAGCTTCGCGACGTGCGGTGAAGACGGCATCGTCAGGATATGGGCGAACGGAGACTGCGTGCGGGATATCCGACTACCTGTGCATTCTGTGTGGAGCGATATTTTTACGGGTAACTATTTCTAGTTGATAGCTTCGCGACGTGTTGTGAAGGAATCAGCGTCAGGATATGGGCGAATATCCGACTCCCTGGGTAAAACGTAGACACTCTGGCACCAAAAATCTATCCCTGTAATGTACTGAATAAAGTTTATTGTGTTACTAGTAGGGTGAAACGTAGACACTCTGGCACAAAAAATCTATCTATTTAATGTACTGAATAAAGTTTATTAGGTCATCTAGTACACTCTGCCTAACTTGGGGCTTGGAGCTAGATGGTGCTGTGTGGATTTTCCAGCATTATTTATTTCTTCCAATATGAGGGCTACCAAACAAAAACGGCGGCTCAGGGTCGCTATTCGTATGGCGTCGCTTGGGGGAGGCCTTTGTGGCAGTGAACGTATACGGGATGTTGATGTTGATTTATTGACAGCACCATAGAATCATTGCATTATTATTACTTACGTCATCTACGTCACCTGTTTATCTGGTTACATAATACTCATATGATGTGTTTTCTTCTTTTCATCAAACTTTATATACTTTACTTTAGGATCACTAAATTTGTATACTCCTATAATTCATTTATGTTGAACAACGCGTAGTTCAAAATAAATTATTGTAAATTTGTTGCTTAGGTTCTAGCGACGGCCTTGTGAGGGTGTTCACGAAAGACGCGGCGCGCTACGCCGATGAAAGCACTCTGAAGGTCTTCGAAGAGGAGGTGGAAAAGATGGTGTCTGCCAATCAGCAGGAAATCGGCGGGTTCAAATTATCTGAGTAAGTCAAGTCCTTGTAAATTTTATAACATTTTTAGGGCAACTAAGAAGCGTGCCGGTAAAATGATTAGATTTTTTTATTGTTTATTTTTTATTATTTATTAACTGCCAGTAACGCGTTGAAGGATATTTTTATCCTATGGGAATTATTTGTGGGACAAAAATTTACCTATGTTTTATTCGAGGATTAGAATAATCTATATGCAAATTTCAGCCTATTGAGAGCTATTTATTCTAGTTGTGAAATAAATAACAGCGATTTGTAATGAAATGGATGACTTGATATATAGAAGAAGTTCAATAAATTTGACAACCACAACGCTATTGCGGGTTCGATTATAAAGCCTCCAATACGTCATGTTGGCCCAACGTTGCCGAGTGAAAGCCAGTACTAACGTGTAGACGTTACGTTTGCATTGTATTATCGCTCGCCTAGCTAGCCGAGTGAATGCAAGCGCCAACGTGTATAGAGGTCGTTTGCGGCCACTTGTTCCACGGTTCTGGGTGATTTCTAATAATATAAAACTATACATCAATGTAATCTACCTACCCATAACACTAGCTTGGTCCTAGATGATGCCGTGTGAAATGTCCAGCATTATTTATTAATTTAATATCCTTCAAATTGAAACTATTAACGAATAAAAAATACTATTCGCAGATTACCCGGCCCCGAAGTGCTTTTGGAGCCCGGCAAAACCGAGGGCCAGATCCGAATGGTGCGACGCGGCACTACCGTGAAATGTTACTCGTGGAGCATCGCGGAAAACACTTGGAACGAAGTTGGCGACGTCATGGGCGCTAAGGCAGCGAGTGAAGGGAAGACCATGTATCAGGGAGAGGTGAGTGACCTTTAGCAACCATCGGCCAAAGAATTAAAATAAATAGATGATGTTGGAAATTCACACGGCACCATCATCTAATTGACTTACTACAAATACAAATACAATTTTTTTATTTGAAAACATGGGTCACATAGATGGAAGAGACGAAGTAATAATGTAAGCACCATACAAATTTTGCCTATATACAAGGCATGCAAATATTAATATTTTTAGTCTAATTACAGACTTAAAGAAATAGTCAAGAGAAGTTAAAAATTACAAATATCAAAATTAGTTATAAGATTACTGGTTAGATAATAATACATTAATTAATAATTTAATAACACATGAATCAATATATTACGTTCTTATCTAATAAAAAGTCATTTATATTATAATAGCATTTTGATGTCAGTAATTTATTAAGTTTAATTTTAAATAATGTCAATGGTAGCAACTTTATAATGTTGGGAAGTTTGTTATAAATTTTTGGTGCCATGCCCCAAAAGCTTTTTTGAAGTAATGCGGTTTTACCACTAGTGGGATACAGGCGTTGCTGGTCGCGTCTACTGCGTGTGTGAATTGGCTATTCAAATAGACTATTATTAATTTTAACAAAAACAGCCATTTCATATATGTAGAGTGTAGGAAAAGTTAATATATTTAATGATAAAAAATAAGGTCTACAACTATTGGTGGTCTTCAGGCCATACATTGCTCTTATGCATCTTTTCTGCGCCTTAAATATAGTCTCTCGTTCAGAACAGTTTCCAAAAAACATAATGCCGTAGCGTAATCTAGAAGAGACATAGCTGTGATAGGTGGTTTTCAGCGCATCTAGGCCAACTACTTTTCGGAGTTTGTACAGCATATATGCAGACTGAAGAGGTCTTACCCGTCTTGATTCAAGCGTCTTCCAAAATTAGACGGTTTCCGTTTCCTTTTATCAGAAGTTGGGTGAAATGACCAATATGGAAAATTACGTTAGCCAAAAACATCGCTAAATATCTTTGGTTTTCTCTTTCAGCCTATTATAAAATGACGACATGTTTATTTTCTTTCATCGGCCTCTGAAAATGTTAATCAACATCCAATATCACGAAAAAAAACACAGTAAAAATACTACGTTTGTATGATATTTTTAGTCTTGCATAAAAAATATCGCACAACAAAATCGAAGTTTCTGATTCGGTTTCTTATGTTACGCAAGTGACATTAGTTGGTTTTGTACTACAACGAAAATGAAACTTAGATTTTCCTTATTCGAGGAGGATAAGATACAGCCACAGAATAATGCTATTTTATTATTAACGAGCAGCGCCTCTCAGTTTCGCCCGCGTAGTTCCCGTTCCCGTGGGAATTTCGGAATAAAATATGGCCTAAAGTAATAAATAAATAAATAATAAAATAAAATCTCTTTATTTCGGATGACCACAGATCCATATTATGTTAGTAAGAACACACAGAATATAAACATTTAATAACCCTTGATGAAAGAATTTTTAAATCGGTTTAATTGTTTCGGACTCTATTCAATACAAACAAACAATCAAATCCTTTCTCTTTATAATATTAGTAATAGATGTGTTAAAATTGACCCTCTTTAAATAGATAGATGGTTTGTTTGGTTCACAAAATTCGACAGCACAAATTACAATTAGAAATAGACAAGTAGGTAGGTAAATATAAACTTAAGTTTTGATACAAATCATTGCAATGTAAAGTTATGCACAGTATTTCATCGGACACTAACCTATTCGTGTCAGAATATTGACTCGTAATATTGACTTTTCTAATATGTATAATAAAAAATATCTATCTATGTAGTATATTGTATTATGTATATCAGTTATCTAGTACCCATAACACAAGCTCTGCTTAGCTTGGGGCTAGATAATGCTGTGTGAATTGTCCAGCATTATTTATTTATTTAATATTTAATTATTTATTCCAGGAATACGACTTCGTATTCAGTGTGGATATTCAAGAAAATGCCCCACCGATCAAGCTCCCGTTCAACAAGACTGAGGACCCCTGGGTAGCGGCGCAAGCGTTTATACACAAGAACAGTCTGCCGCAAGTTTACTTGGAGCAAGTCGCCAACTTTATCATAACCAATGCCAAGATGGACACTTTACCGGCGCCCAGTAGTAATGGGTGAGGTGCTTTTCAGTTTATTTTAGACGACCAGCGCCTGTCGGATTCACCCGCGCAGTTCCCGTTCCCGTGGGAATTCCGGGATTAAATATAGCCTATGTCACTCCCTGTAAAGTAAGCTTTTTAGTGATAAAAGATTCTTTTAAATCGATTTAGTAGTTTAGGAGCCTATATAATACAAACAAAAAATCTTTCCTACTTATATTAGTATAGATTTCCTCCTTCTATTTGGCATATAACTTTCAACATAATTTTACGCATTTTCCTAACACTAACGAAATTAAGCCCGTTCAAAGGTTCACGAGTAATAAGCTCTCGGAACTTTTGTACTTTTAAAAGGCGTTATCTTATAGAATTACTAGCGACCCGCCCCGGCTTTGCACGGGTGCAATGTGTTATTGTTATACATATATCACTATCTATTATTAACAACGGTATCCAAGTACGTTGCGTAGTTAAAAGATCTAAGCATACATAGGAATAGACAGACAGCGGGATGCCACATTGTTATTGTTCTAAACTATGTATAAGTTCCTTATTGGCCATGTACTGCGAAGTTCTAAATCTAAGCAATGTTTAGTTAACTTTTTGTGCTAAAAATAAAGAACTTTGAAAAACAAAATGGGCTCTTGCAGATCAGCGTCTAAGTCATAGCTAGCACACAATGCCGGCTGGACGCAGGCCTCCCTAGATCATGCCCAGTGTTATGGGCGCTATCCCCCCAAGAAATAGCGCCCATAACACTGGGCATGAAAAAAAACATACCCCTATTTACCAATCATTTATTTCTGTGCTATTGTTATCTTATTTACGTATACACCAAAAATAATAACAATTGCATTGTTCCAGCTTCGCAGACCCGTTCACGGGTGAGTCCCGCTACGTGCCCGGCTCCGGATCCGTCTCGGGCCTCCCCCCTCCCTCCGCTGCAGACCCCTTCACCGGCGGAGGTGCTTACACGACCGCCGCCGCGAAAGCCGCTTCCACTGATACTAACGCGCTTGAGAAACCGCTGCTTCCACATGATGCTTATCTTAGGTAAAGTTGTTATTATTATTATTAAATTAATTTGTTTAGAGCAATGGTGGGGCTGCCTAGATACTGCAGTGCGTCTGACATGTTTGCTGACGCACATAAAAAGGATTTTTACGCTGTAATTAGAAATAAAATAACATCAATAAAACGCAGGATGCTGGGCAGCACTAACAGTCTGTTACGGGTTCTGGCTAATAGACATTGCAGTAAACTGCAAAGGCACTGGATGTCCAGCCTGATCAACCCATGTGCCAAGCAAATTTATTATATTAATTAAGTTATTTGTTATGACTGTAGGAATCGCGGCTAGCTCTTCCCGGGATGCTGATATATAAAAAGTCGAGTATACGGAACAATAGCTATATTGTGTATAAGACTACGACTAATTATGATGTAAATGAGTGCGGTTTGGATGATTGCTGCTGATGCACTGACGTCCGTAGGCGGCCGGTCCGCGCTCGCGGCACGAGTAACCTACTTAGATCAAACTGCTGATGATGCTAAGTACCTACGTGATCGATGTATCGAACATACTCCCGACCACGAGATGAGAATGAGATGAGGTGCTACAATTGAGGGGTTAGATTAACATAGATGATCAATGTTTTCCTTAGGCTAGGTGAATGTTAGGACAATGCTTTGATGTTTTGATATTTAAGTGATTGCTGATGGCTAAATTACAAAACTTATCCCTATTCTATAGTAAAAACTGATTGTCTGCTGGATTGCTGCTTGCTGATGGGCAAAGTTATTGTGTCTATATCACGTAAACTGGACCACCGCACGGTCCCACTGGCCCCATGCCCTAGCTCGGGCACGGGTTGGCCACGCGCACTAACACTAGCTCTTCTGGAGGTCGCCTCCCTCTGCGGGTGTCGGCGGGGGCGCGGGCGCGGGGTGGCGCGCTAGCGCCGGCTCCGCGGCGCGCGCGGATGTCGCGCTGACGGCTCGTCTGCTTCGCCTCCACAGGAACGCCAGGAGCGCGACGCCTGCTGCTAATACGCTATACGATAATGCGTATTGGTGAATATCGTGCGTTGTTAAAGTCACCTATTGTTGTGCTGCTTCCTTCATCGCGCTGATTTGCTCGCCAAGCTGCTGTAGCGAGGTGTTGAGGTGATGATCTTGGTTTGGTTCTATGAGCGGTAACGTGAAGTTGAAAGTATGATGCTGTATTGGAGCTATGTTAGTAAGTACTAAGTCCGATTTGAGATTGAGCGTACTTTGAAGTTGATGTGAATATAAAGTGACGTCACGTCCCTTTGATGTGCATTGTTTTGTTAGGTGAATGAGCCCGGCCTTGCTGACTTGGCGGACTCGAGTTTCACGGTCACATATGATTGTAAGCGAGTAGGTATCACATGCGATTTGCACTGGTCACTGGTTAATTTGATTTTTCCTACCTGGTCGTCGTATAACGACTGGTTGCTGCTAAATTGTATGATGATAGCTGATACGCTGGACCAAATGATACTCATTAATAAGATCCATGTTAATACAAGTTAATTAATTTAAGATGCTGCTTAATTCTACCTATATGTTTGCTAGGTTTTGCTAAGTGATTTGACTTTGTTGCTATGAACGAGTAGGTATTCTGTGTCGTTTTTTAATTTATTGCGCTGTAAATGTTTTATAATACCTAAAGCTATTTGCTGATCTAAGCTCGTGTAACGTGAAGTACTCCGGCCGCCTTTGTTTACAAACAATAAAGGTCGACAACACCCGTCGTATTCAGGCTACTATGCTAGCTTACTTTATTAAGCGAGCTATTTAGTAAATCTTCGATGATGATGCTGCTATTATCGGAGATGTTACTAGCTACGTTTACGTGCTTCTTCCTAACTTCTTTGTTGCTTTTCATGAGTTGCTGCTTTGGTATGAAGTGAGTCAACGCTAAGAAGGTAGGACCTTGCCACCGCAACCGACGCTTTGTCAGCTGTGATGACGTCAGACCTCTGCTCGCTACGTCAGCTGGATTCTCTTTGCTGTTTTGCCAACACTCTGGTGACATAGTGATACATTTCTTCACCCTTTTTGTTACTAAAGGCTTCCAGCTCTCCGGAGAACCTTGAATCCAGCTAGACGTTACGTTGTTGGATGCGTCCCAGAACCTGTATCGTTCGATGACGTCAGCTGTTTGCTGTGCTAGATCCTGCTGTACGTTTGGACCTTGGATATCCTTCAAGTCGTTAAGATTGTGACCCGAAGAAGTTTTAGGTTGAATTGAGGGACATGCTAGCTCTGCCCTCTTCTCGCTGCTGTTTGAAGTCGCTAACTTCATTCGATTTGGCTGCTGATAATCACTTAAAACTTGCTTATCTAAGGATTGTTGCTTAACTAACCTACGCTCTGTAGCTATTTCCACATTGGCAGGTGCCAGTTTCTCCTTGATTTCCGGTTTCACTAGTAAACTTCCTTCGTTACGTCTGCGGTCTAGGCGTGCTGTAGTAGCTCTTTGATTATCTGCTATTTTGTTTTGCTCATTCGTGTATTCCATCTTCCAATGCTGATGATGAGTATCCTCGATGCTACTCTGGATAAGATTACATTGGAAGGGAGTTCTTACACCACCACATAGCAGCCACCCTAGCTGTGTATGCTGCGCTAGGGGCTCCGATTGAGCCTCTCCACGGATTAACCCCTCTAAGATAATGTTAGAGTAAACCTCAGCTCCGAGGAGTAGGTCTACCGGGCGACCGATATTAAAATCTGGATCTGCTAGGCTGATGTGTGCTATGTGCTGCCATGATGGTTTGGCGAAGGTCTTATTTGGCAGATTTTTTATTAAGTTGCTCAAAATTAAAGCGTCCGTGGTAAACTTAAAATCAGTATAAGTCGATTGACAAGTAATTCTAAGCCTGCCCTTGCAGTTATTTTCTCTCTCTCCTACCCCGAAAATAACCCCTTTACTTCGCTCACGCTTTAACCCTAGCTGCTGTGCTGCTCTCTCGCTGATTACCGAGACCTGCGAACCCTGATCGATCAGTGCTCGCATCACGTGCTGGCTGTTATCTACTGCGGTAACTTTTACCAAAGCAGTCGCTAATAAAATCTCAGAATGCTCATCTCGCTGAGATGTATAAACGCTGCTGTTACTATGCTGCTCTTGCTGTTCTGATTGTTTTAAATCTAAATGATTTGCTAATTGGTACTGATTTGCAAAATAATCGTGCAATATCGTGTGATGATTTTCGTTGCATTTGTGGCATCTTTTTGCTGAATAGCATTTGGCGCCGTCGTGACCATAAATGCAATTTGTACAATATTTTAATTTTTTTAATAATTTGATTTTTTGTTCGTTAGTAAATTCTAAGAATTGTTTGCAATAAATTAACCTGTGACCAGAATCGCATTGAGGGCACTTATCTGCTGACTCTGACACGTGTAACGATTTCTTAATTTCGTGCGTTTTGTAACTTTTGCCCTCGTTATTATAAAGTTTATTTTTACGGTTTTTATAATTAGATATTTGCTGCTGAGATGATGAGCTTTTAGGCGTTGTATCTTGTCGTCGCCGAGATGACTCTAGGGTAGTAAATTTGTTCTCCAGGAAGTCCATAAAGTCTTGAAGAACCGGTACCTCCCGCGAATTCTTCAAGGATTCTATGTACTCGGCGAAGGACTCACTGTCTAGTTTCTGGGACAATATGTACACAAGAAGAGGGTCCCACGACTTTGTGTTGATGCCTAGATTTTTGATGGCGTGGAGACTCTCTAATGTGACGTCATGGAGTCGTTTGATGGCTGCAAACGACTGCTGCTGTATGTTGGCCAGATTGTAGAAGGAGCTAACGTACGATTCGAAGATATGCCTCTTGTTGTTGAACCTGTGGTTCAAGATCTCCCAACAGGTTGTGTAGTTATCCGCTCCGATTGGAAGATGCTGTATCAAACGCTCCGCCTCTCCCTTGATTTTACTCTTAAGAAACTGCATCTTCTGAGCGTTTGACAATGACGGATTTTTGTGGATAGCTTCATCAAAGAGATCCTTAAACGAGACCCACTGCTGGAAATTACCTGAGAAAACGGGGATGTCCATCTGAGGTGTGGTTTTGTCGCGATACGATGTTGACCACATCCTTGAGCTTAAAGCTTTTCTCAGGCTGTTGTAGGTACGCTCGTGCTTGCTGTAGTTGAACTCGTACGCTTCGTCCTCGCCCAACTCCAATACAATCTCCCAATGACAGTTGTCCACAACCGTCCAGCGAGTTTGTAAGGCTCGCAGGGCGTCTTCGTACTCCCACCTTTCTTGGAAGGACTCTAGATCTATGCTTTCTACTGTTTTTGTAAAGGCTTTAAAGTTAATGAGCTGTTTTCGTAGCATTAGATCTAGCTTGCTGTATTTACCTAACTCCTCGTCTCGCTGTACACGAGAATTAGGCGGAGCTGGTGCCGGGGTCTGCGGCCGCCGAGATCTACCACCAGATGGACCTGCTTCCAGCTCGCTTTGGCCGGACTCAATGTCACCTAATTGCTGCTCTAGATCTAAATAATACCTATCAATTGTTGTTTTCGCTGCTAGGTACGACTTGTTAGTTTGCTCAAACTCAGAATCGGCAAAGTACTTATGATTTCTACTTTCGAAAGGTAAAAGCTTTTCGTTGTTTTGCTCATACTCTCTCCAATACGATTCTAGGCTGTCGATTCTGCGTTTACCATATTCTATAGACTTACGCTCGCTGCTATCCTTCTTAAAATTAATAAGGACTTTCCGAATGCTCTCTGCTAATTCGGTTTGCTGAGAGTAAAGGGCCTCCATTTCCTCGGTGAAAGTTTGAGCGAAAGAATGAAAAGGAACGCTCTTACTTGAAAGCCGCTTGTCCTACGGCTGCTGCTGGACTCTGCGTGGGTTGCTCCCCACCGCAGTGCTGGCTGAAGATGCTGCGGGTGCGAGCGACGACTCGCTGTTGCTGCTGCTGCTGCGTCGTGGGTGCGGTTCGCTCCTCACGACTGCGCTGATCTGGGGCTGAGGTCGTGAGCGGTTCGCTCACTGCTGCTGCTTCTGGTGCGTCGTGGGCGCGGTTCGCTCCACACGGCTACGCTGAGCTGGGCTGAGGGCGTGAGCGGTTCGCTCACTGCTGCTGCTGCTGGCTTGACTGGGTTGCTCCCCACGTCAGATGTTGATGCTAGCTTTCCAATAACCTCGCTGGTAAAGCTAAGATCACTGTAATCCAATGGCTGCTGGTACGTTCGAAGCACTCACGGAACGAATTATTACGATCGCGCTATGAATCCTCGAACGATATCTCGAAGGACCATGTAGGAATCGCGGCTAGCTCTTCCCGGGATGCTGATATATAAAAAGTCGAGTATACGGAACAATAGCTATATTGTGTATAAGACTACGACTAATTATGATGTAAATGAGTGCGGTTTGGATGATTGCTGCTGATGCACTGACGTCCGTAGGCGGCCGGTCCGCGCTCGCGGCACGAGTAACCTACTTAGATCAAACTGCTGATGATGCTAAGTACCTACGTGATCGATGTATCGAACAATGACTTTGTACCTTATTTTTACATTACTTTAATCTGTGACATTTACTACATACTTTTTTCTATGGATCTTTGTGTCTGAATTAATAAATGAATTTAATTTAATTTATTATTTGTGTTGGATGAACACACACGTCCCGATATGATGAAATGTTGGACGAGCGTTTAACGAGGGATATCTTCAGGTATAATTATTAAAACTGTAAATAGATAAATAATACTGGACAATTCACACAGCACTGTCTAGCCCCAAGCTAAGCAGAGCTTGTGTTATGGGTACTAGATAACTTATATACATAATACAATACATTTTTATTATACATAGAAAACATCCAGAACGCCCTGAACAAAATATCTGCGGATCGTACACACATTTGTCCCGAGGCAGGGATCGAACCCTCAACCTCCTGCGTCGCAGGCGGGCCATCGCCCACCGCGCCACAGAGGTCGTCAATCAATTATTTTGAACATTCAATCACTGTAGACTGTATTGGTATAATTATGATTTCATTTTTGTTCTTCAGATTCGACCAAGCAAACCTAAAGGCGATATACGACAAACTAAAAGAGTTCAACAGCAAAGTAGGCGATGGATTTAGTGCCATGACTGACCGGGAATTGCAGAATGTAGTTAAACTAGGAGAAATGGTAAGCTGCTTATTATTCATTTCAGACACTCTTACACTTGTTATTTGCCCGTCATAGAGGTTTAAATCTCGATTATTTTTTTAATCTAAGGTCTTAACTAAGTACTCAAAGATTTAGGCCTTATTTACGGAGACGCGGCGCGTGCAGCGGCGCGGCGCGCACTAAATTCAAACATATGGCGTTGGTAGAGTGTGTTTACGGAGAAGCGTTTTCATCTATGTTGATTATGCACCCTTTGTGCATAATCTGAACCCTGAGATGCATTTGATTGTTGGAGTAGTTATGTCCGCATTTTAGAGGCGTTGCACCAAAATGCCATAGAAAATTTAGACGTAACGAGGACGTGATAATTCTATAGTCAAAACTGAACTCGGCTCAGCAGGCTCATCCTATAACTCATTTCGAACCTCACCTGCTGAATCCGCAGTGAGTTTTGTATTCTGTAAAACTCGATAATGCTTGTAGCGCCTCAGTGACGAGCGTGGTAATGACGTAAGAAGTGAGCTCGGTCACTTGACTGACTTGATTTCGAACTTCTACAAAATGAGTCTGCTGGTCATAAAATTAGATACAACGTCTTATTTCAAAATATCCTGATTTAATTAAATGTTAGATTAAATTCCGGCAGACACACACATACGTACATCCTCATTCTTGTTTCAGAATAGTTCTTATGACGCAGAAACCATACATTCATTGAAGAAAATGTTGGAATGGCCTAGTGGTAATGTAAACTTTTCCATAACTATCGTTCCTATCCTATATGGATAGCGAAAACCTACAAAACCAGTTCGCATTTGATTGGATTTTTATCCGCCCATAATAGACGCCGACCTAGCCGTAGAAGTAGTTTCTTCCCGCACGCGTTTTACCAAGGTAGATTCAAACGCAAATATTCTAGACTGACTATTTATCTGCAAAATTTCAGCTTGATTTCTTCATCCGGTTTGATTTTGTCCGAACCTCTTACAAGTTAACATATTCACAAGCTTTCGCTTTTACTACATTTAGTAGGTATATTACAGAACACTAACAAAACTTATGAAATTGTCTGTAAAGCCGAGAGGTAGAGATCCCTCGCGTCTTCATCTCAAGTCGCAAAACTTAGATAGAGCGAGGAGTTGATCCAAATGGAGAAATAGATCTGAACACATTCATTATTTTACTAATAATTAATGTTTTAGACGCAAGACCTACAGAAATAAACATTTATTTCATTATTAATTTTACTAACTTGTAATTTTTTATTTGTTTTCAGTAATAATCTTCCCAGTGTTAGATATAACACGGCTTGCGGTGAGAAACAAGGATTTAAACGGTCAAATATTCGACACTACCAACGGCCCGGCGTTTGTGCAATTCCTGCTATCATTACTGACCCCAGGTTAGTGATTTAATTATTTTATACCTATCTCTAAACCGTTCACCGTTACAATTGAAACTCTATTTAGCGCCTTGAACGTGTACAGCGCTTAAGCATAGCGCACGTTGGTCTGATTTAAACTGAACAAGTTGTGAAATAATCAATTGCAGAACGATCGATCAACTAACAGCTACGTTAAATCAAAAGGGACCTTTGGTTTCCTAGCTGAAACATTTTTTTATGAATATGAGTTTCTAAGCCACTTTTCTATAATGATGAATGTGGAGTCTGATCATAGGATGCTAGTATAGAAGGTAGTAAATAATTGATTTTGTTTTGAAAAAACTATTATTCGACTTAAATTATATGGATCCCATTGTCAGAACTGGACGAAATTAAAATGCCAGTTTCAAATAATAAGAATCATGAAAATCGAACCACCCAGTCGAAAGTTCTGAGGTAACAAATATAAAAAAAACGTCGTATTGAGAACTTCCTCCTTTTTACGAAGTCTGTTAAAAAATATAGTCGAAAGAACAAAGATTTTCCAGAGAAATAAATATAATGCTTTACTTACCAGTACCTAGCCAAAATATTAAGGATAGGAACAAATCTTATAGGTTAGATAAAATAGCTTGACTATTGAATTCTCCAAGCCATGCACGGTTCCAGCTTCCAAAACACAGAACTAGGGATACAGGACTAGACATCCACTCGCGAGTGTTTATTAATGTTTTTTGTGAGTTTTTTTGCACGGCAACACAAATAACGGTGAGAATTGATTGGATATTCAGTTTTTCAAAGTTTACGTATAGACGTCCGGCTTGTGCGACGACGACGGTTGGAATAGAACAAGGACGATGATTGAAGTTGAAACTTACCTTATACTCCCGGCGCGGCGTTTGATGTTAAACATGGCACACGTCACATCCAGTTCATTCGACGATTTCCAAGAGGTAGGTTCCAGAGGGTAGGCGAAATCGGCTGAAAGTCTCACTAAGTTAATATGAGCAAAGACCGAACAATGAAATTAGATTTACTTTTTAATAAGTCACTTTGGCTGTTTTTTTTTATGCTTGTTACCTTAGAACTTTTGACCGTGTGGTCCGATTTTCATGATTCTTCTTTTATATGAAAGTAGGTGCTTCCCGTGTGGTCCCATTTTACTTTGGTTCAGCTCTGACAATCGGATGCATGAAAATTCATGAAAAAACTATAAAAATTAAAGTCGGTTAATAGTTTTTTAAAACAAAATGAATTATCAATTGATTATTTCATATACAATTGAAACAAATTATCCTAGAGACATTTTAAACAAAGATTTACGCCAAAAATAGCAGTAACCTATCAGCAACTACATTGTTTCAGATAATCTCCCTGCGAACCAAATGTTGGCGATGCGTGTGCTGGTGAACGCATTCAGCGACCTTCCCGGAGAGATGCTGGTGATAGCGGCGCGCGAAAGCATCCTCCACTCCATCATATGTCTCACGCAGCTCAATAACAACGCACAGGTGTGGTTCTAATCGAGATAAGCGATTATTTTATTGTTTTATATTTAAATAAATAAGTTAAGCGATTACGCACACATTAGGAATGGATCGGTATTGCCTAGCCACATCGCCTAACCGCAATCCAACCGAAACAGATCAGAGTTTATAGTTATGATGTTCATAATGGATATAAAAATGAAACCTTATTTGCCTTGGTCACGGCATCACGCGACCACGACTGGGCCAATTTCGCTTACTCTTTTTTTATTGTGTTTGTAATGGTCAGGAGATAATGAAAGAAAAAATCAGGAAAGTTTTATACATAATTTTCCACGTTGGCGATGCTGCGGGGCGTAGCTAGCAGTGTATAAACGAGTGTAAGTTTTTTTTATTTAGCTTACTACGTGAACCCAACGAATCCGAGGGGCGCGGGGGTTACGCCAATCGGTAGCCTGGCTCTTGGGAATTCAGTCTCTATGGAGCGTTTCTCGGGAGCTGTGTGGTGCTGGCTTAGAATTTGTACCACCCCATCTCTTCCCGTGGGTGTCGTAAGAGGCGACTAAGGGATATACACCGGAAGGCGGGCAGCAGCGTCCCCGGGCAGATCAATTAGACCACCAAACTGCGATTCCCAACCCGCACGTCCAGCGTGGGGATTACCCTCCATGAGATAAACGCCACTAAGACGCTTATCAGGAGAAGACCTGAGTCCAGCAGTGGACCTACACTGGTAGTTGAGGTTGAGGAGCGTTTCTCAGGAGCAGACCCCTCATGCGTGCTAGTTTTACGGTGATTCGGCGACTATAGGGATCAAGTGTCAATCAACCAAAACAATATTTCTTCTATTTCCCAGATCGCAGCAGCATCGTTACTTCTGAATCTGTCAGTGGCGCTGGCTCAGCAAGAAGAGGCCTCGTTGTTAGCCGATTGTATCATCCAACTGATGGGCAGAATAACTGATAACGAGGCTTATTTTAGGTAACAAATATTTCTAATTAGCTTATTTTCGAGTTGTATTGTGTCTATAAGTTTTATAACAAAGCAAACAAGCACCCAAAACAAAACCTCAACAATCTCTCACCTCTGGTTTCCGTCGTTTAAAAATGCCACTCGGGCAGTGTTTACTTCGTGCATTCTCTAACTGATCAGACGGGACTAACTAAGCGGAATAAGGAATGAATTCAACCGTTTGGTGCCGGCTTAGAATTTGCACCACCCGCTACTCTTCCCAAGAGTGTCGAAGAGGCGACTAAACTATATCCACCGGGGGCGGGCAGCAGCGCCCCCTGCAAAACAATTCTACCACAGAACTGCGATTCCCAACCCACGTTTTTTTTTAGATATTTATTCATTACAGTAACAATCCAATATTATGTACATTATATTTGTACCATAAAACCTTGTAAGGTTTGTCTGTAATAAAGTAAAAAAATAAGTGTCGGTAATAAAAAATTGAATACAGTCGAATTAAGAACTTCCTGCTTTTTATGAAGTTGGTTAAAAATAACTAACTTACCTACTGCATCGGCTTTCATGTTTAATCCCTCTCGTTCGCACAGGGTTAGCGCTAACCACATTATACCCGGGTACATTCTCCCAAGAGATAGATGCCGATCAGGCGCTTATAAGGGGACCAATAGACTGTCGAGTACCGTACCGCGCGTCATCGCGATCCGAGCCCTGAGCACCGCACGAATTCAATACTTAACGAACATTTTATGCTCTGTTTAACTGCCTCGTTGGTCTAGCGGACAGCTTGTTAAACCGTTGTTTTATGAGATCCTGGGTTCAAATCCCGGGTCGGGCCCATAGTTGTAATTGTAGTTTTTCTAGCAGGAAAAATTCAGTCACTGCCCGGAGTCAGGAAGTCGGCGGTGTTACATTTCCGTCGGAAAGCACGTTAAGCCGTTGGTCCTGCGCCTGACTTTCTCGGTCGTGTCGGCCTGCCATCTGATTATGAGAATGATGGAAAAGAGAATGCACCTGTGTTTGCGCACGAACTTAGCACTATAGTCTCCGATGAAAATGGCCGCCGCCCGCGCCGCCGAGGTCGAAATTCGGTTAAGACATCATCATCATCATTATATGCTCTGTTTCGCATAATTTAATTCATCTCACTGACGACGCGGAGCGTTGCGGAAGCGAGCGAAGACGACCAATCAAATTAATTGAAATATTATCTCTTTATCTAAGTCGTTCCTGATTGGTACATTGGTACAAGCCCAAGCGCCTTTACTATACTAATCTGCCACTTTACCTAATCATGTTTCTATTTTTTCAGAGCTCTAGTTGCCCTGGGCACCATACTAGCCGAGACACCAAACAAGCTGGAAATTAAATCGAAAATCATCGCCAACAGCCAACTTCACAACAAACTGAAAAAAGATAGTACGTCTTTGACCTACGATGCTAACTTCAAAAAGATAACTATTTGTTCCCGACAAGTTTTGAGTCTATTATGAACAGTAAACGATTAAAAGTAAAATGTTAGCTTTTTTATAAAGAACTTCGTATGTACTAGTTCGGGTCTAGCTTGTGTGTATGGAGATGTAATACTCTCAAAAGGCTGGTTTTATAATTTTCTGATACTGCCATGTTGACTGAATGTGTGTTATCATAATTTAAATATTTTTATTTATATGAATAAATATTCAAAGTTAGTAATATAACTTATACTAGCCAAACTTGAGATAGAATTTGTAAAGACAGTCAGTTCCCGTGGGATAAGCGTGCGAAGCCGCGGGGCGCAGCTAGTACAATCTACTCGTATATCTGAAACTCGACCCTAAGCAAGTAAGTTTTGGTGTTTTGTGTAGTGTTTTGTTTACAAACATTCTAGATCGAGGATTGGCTGGTGTATAAAATGGTCTACTTACCTAGATTTATATTAGTCTATGTAAAAAATTATAGCAATAAAATGGTAGAACGTACAATGATGCCTTATGAACATTAATAACACTTGCATAGTTCCTAATAAAACTGGTTTTGTTTGTGGCATGGAAACAAGTGTGTTGATTATAATTTACATTTATTTTACAGTGATTGAATACAAGTGCATGTATTCACAAACAGCAATAAATTCATTAAATTGTATAAAATTATTAAAATAAATATTTCATTTCTTACATAACCTATAATATTTAGTAAACGTATTTACCAAAAGTAATAACAGAAAAGATAACTTTATCAAGTGTCTTCCGAAAGTTCCTGTGGGTGCTTTTAATAACACATTTTTTTGTTTAAGGCAGTAAAAAGATAATCACAATTCAAAATATTCATTTCAACTGTACGTACATATACATACTACTGTACTGTACATATTGTTATGTCAAAACAAATGAATTGGTAAAAAGCTATGAGATTTTTTGTGACTATTATACAAAGCAAGACACTTTCTTACCTCGTATCAATAGATAAATAGAATATCCAGTAGTTGGTTAGAGTTTTGAGTACAAAACCTCTGAAGTCATTAACGAACCACAGACCTACTTCTTTTTCTTGAGCTCCTCAAACCTACGGTTAAGATCTTCAAAGTCGATCTCATCAGGTGCATTGGCACTGCCGGGCGTGCCTGCCGAGTTGGAGTTAGTGTTGGGCACGGAAGGCAGGATCAGGTCGGAGGGCACTGATGGCAGGTCTGGCAGCTCGGGGAAGTGGCCGGGGGGTGAGGGGCGGGTGCGCGGCTGCGGGGTCGGCGCCATCGGTACCACATGTGGCGGGGGGTTCGGCTGAAATTAACATCATGATTAGGGTTAGCGAGTGTAGTAGACTAGGAAGTGTAGGAAGACCCTAGGCAAACAGACCGATGTTTTTAACGAATCTCTATAGCTTTTGGGCGCGGCTTCGCACGCGTTTTATTGGGATAATAATTGGGTTTGTTTAAAAAACAAACTACCTATAAACCGACTTCAATTTTATGGTTTTCTCATGGATGCCATTGTCAAAACTAAACCAAATTTAAATGGGTCCACACGGGAAGCACCAGATTTCAAATAAAAAAAGAATCATCAAAATCGAATCACGCAGTCAAAAGTTCTGAGGTTATAAGAAAAAAACATGTCGAATTGATAACCTCCTCCTTTTTTTGAAGTCTGTTAAAAAATAGCCTTTGTTCATGTCTGTTTTTTTACCATGGTACCTTATGGTGTTTCCGTAACGAAGTTTGTGTGTGAAGTTTATCTTTTTATAATATCAAGTGTACCAACGATGAAATAAATACAATAAAATATCCCCAGGGGATCTTGGTGGCCTTACCCATGACGAGTGAGTGGAAGAGGATATCTAACTACTTTAGTGCAACAAATTGCAAAAAAAACTGCATTCATTTCTAAGCTACATGAAAATAACTTTAACATGCAAAAGGTGTAATTACCAAGTCATGATGGATGCTGTCGTAAGCAGGTGGTAAGTTGCTCATCTCTTCCTGCAAAACGAAATACGTGGTTCAAGCATACATTACATTGCAAACAAGGTGATCAGTGACTACTATTAGAGCAAGAGCCCACGACCGACGGCCAGACCTCGTGGCCGTCGTGGGCTCTTGGGCTCTATGGTAGATAAAGTATAGTTTTAACAAACCATGCCTCTAATAAAATAAGACAATATCCTTGCAACATTTCGGAACTGTCGGGTGCAAACATTTGACTATGTGATCTAAACTAAATCAAGCTCACGACCATTCACTATTTCCGAACATTACCCAGACATAATGTCGTTATACTTTTAGTTACCTGCAAAAAACTGTTAGACAAATTCTTGGAGTCTACACCGGGTGGCAAGTTGTACCCCTGACTGGGACCCCCATAGCCCTGAGGGGTGCCTCCGTACCCTACTGGGTGAATGGGTGCCCCATAGTGACTTGGTGGGGTTGCTATGAACCCCCCCGCTTTTCCTCCAGATGGTGACTGAAATCAGATAGAACATTTGACATTAGCAGGTTTGCAAGTTAGGTTGATGGCTGAACACGCATTCGCTAACTCATGCTAGCGAACTCCTAAACAAGTGGGTTTTAAAGATCTGAAGCATCAATGGTCACTAACAGCCTATATTGGTCCACTGCCGGACGCAGGCCTCCCCCTGATAAGCTCCTTATTGGTTGTTATTTCATGAGGGTAGTGTGCATAATCCCCACGCTGGGCATGCGGGTTGGGGATTGCAGTGCGGTAGTAGAATTGTTCTGCAGGGGGCATTGTTGCCCGCTTCCAGAGGATATCCCTTAGTCGCCTCTTATGACACCCGCGGGAAGAATTTGATGTGGTGCAAATTCTAAGCTGGCGCCACACGGAACGGCAGATGCTCAAGTACTTAGTTAACTAATGTGCGGTCACGTTTACATCTATTTTAAAGCGAATGTATGTGCCGTTGTAAAAATGGTTAAAGTCAACGACAAAACTACCGAAAGAATCGGGCTGAAATTATGCACAGATAAAGGATCTGGATCTAGAATAACATGTACGCTATTTTTTATTCCAAAATGGAAAGAGCTATGCTCGGAGTTATCTGAAGGATAGGATTCTTAACGAATACTTCCAACAGAGAACCAAAGTTATCGACATAGCTCAAAGAATTAGCAAGCTGAAGTGGCAGTGGGGCGGTCATATCTCGCGAAGAACCGACAACCGCTGGGGTAAACGAGTTCTTGAGTACCCTCCGGCCAGGGTGGATGACGATCTGTGAAAGACTGCTGGCAGATGCTGGATGCGTAAAGCTGAAGACAGGGCGCTATAGCGCTCATTAGGGGAGGCCTATGTCCAGCAGTGGACTAACATAGGCTGATGAAGAGCATAAGCTAGTGATTAAATCTTTTATAATAGACAATGATCGAACACATAGAAAATTTGATACAACTTACGGTGGGATAATCAAAAGGTGTAACATTCGGTGGTGGAGGTAGATTCGGCATCTGAGGGGGGTAGCCGATGAAGCCGGGAGGGGCGGGAGCACCGCCTATGTCGATCAACAAAGCATCACGACCTAAAAACAAAAATAACTCAATTAATAGGGAGGCAGTGTTTAAATTGCGGTAAAGTAGCAAAGTTATCTCATCATATTTTATATTTTGCAAATGATGTGCTGGAACTGGCTGGAAAACAATTTACACGGGTCAAGGCATATTAGAGTGGAATCTATATACAAAGATTTCGATACGCGATGAAAAAAAGTCGAAAAAAATACCTACTTACTACAATTAGGCAACGTAAATTATTGTCGATTAATTTAAAATATACGAAAAATTCAGTCAAAAATGTCAAAACAACTGTAAAATTTAACTATCTGTTGGTGAACTTGGAATGCTTTAGGTAAGAATAATGTATTGTTATTGGCGCCCTGGGCAGCGAATACAGTCGAATTAAGAGCCTCCTGCTTTTTTTGAAGTCGGTTAAAAAGGAACGCCAACAGCGTCATCAAGCATTCTTAGTTTAACTTAACCAGACAGGTTCCTGTATAAACGCTTATAATAGGCGGACACAAATTTTTTTGAAAAATACTTTCTTAAAATTAAATAAACTTTACTACATTAATAAATGAGATCAAAGCTAAACATTATAATTATAGGTAATGGAAAATATGGTTAAACTTATGAAACATTAATAAACTACTAATAAAATTTAAAAAAATCGACTTTTTTAAAATTCAATTATAATGAGTATGTAAAGAAATCAAAATATTATTATGTTGAGGCTGACCGCACCCGGGACATTAGTTATGTAGAAAAACTTTCATCGACAATACGATTTGATGACTTCGGCGAAAGAGCAAGAGTGAATCCTTCTCTGAATTACATAACGTAGATAGACTGGTAGTATGCAGTAGACTGCGGACGAGTTCGATTACTAACCTCAACCTCAACAGCCTGTATTGGTCCACTGCTGGACGCAGGCCGCCCCCGTTTGTCTTATGAAAGGTAATGCCCATAATCCCCACGCTGGGCTTGCGGTTTGGGGATCGCAGTTGTATAATTACGGGCGCTGCTGCCCACCCCCCGGTTGATATCCCTTAGTGTTACGACACTCGCGGGAAGAGTTGGGGTGATGCTAATTCTAAGCCAGCACCACACAGTTACAAGCAGCGATTACTAACGCAGATGTGTATTACCTTGCATTGCAGTGTCGCTGTAAAAATTTTGATAGTGTGTATTTTGTGTTTGGTTTGGCCAGGCTCCTCTTCAAGGTCACCTTGCCCTTAATTAAGTACTTGTGTAAAGAAAAATCCCTGCAGATCGTACAAACATTTGTCCCGAAACAGGAATCGAACCCGAAGTCGCCCCCTGCGCCACAAGCGCCGTCAATTGTTTTTTCTTTCTTCCTTTGTTATCTATGATCGGCTGTTAAGCCATAATTAGATTTCGTCTTGGGTGGAATATGCAGTTGGCTTTCCAATGACACCATCTTAAGGTTTTGGGCACGTCAGCCGTCAATTGTTAGTTAACATTTTTAATAATGCAGTTCTTAGTTCCTTACCTTGCTCTTCCCTCATAACCTGCTCATCTGGAGTGTACTCAACATTGTAGTTCTTAGCAATCTCTATGAGGTACCTCTCCACAAGTATTTTGGGAGGGCTCTGTACTGATAGTTTGTGCTTCAACTTCTCGCTTATTGTTTCTACGCTTTCATTTCTGCACATGTCTGCATAGATTTTTCCATATTTTGCTGTTAGAAGGTCGGATATCACCTTTAGTTCCTGAAAGAAAGTAATATATCAATAAATAAATTTGGTAAAATTCACACAGCATTAACTACTTCAAGCTAAGCAGAGCGAGAAATATATATTTTGTATTCTAGAATACCCTGAGCAAATATTTGTCCCCAGGCGGGAATTGAACCGTCAACAAGCAGACCTTCGCCCACCGCGCCCCAGAGGTCATCTTGTTGTTAAAAGTAACCCCCTTATTCAGAAAAGTCTGCTCACACTGCTAAATCTCGCTCTGTCTTCTTCTATGTATTATAAAAAATATATTAAAGAGTAGTTATTGTTGTCACTTATATAGTACCCATAACACAAGCTCTGCTTAGTTTGAGGCTAGATGACGCTGTGTGTATTGTCCTGCATTACTTTTATTCATTTGAATAATCTTATGGCCCGATGGCTGTGACCAAAAAACATTTTTATTTCTGCGTTACATTTATTCTGTTCAAAATTCGTTTTTGATTTTCGTAACGATAAGTACCTATATATTTATTTATTCTTTGTTTAAAAATTACAAAACAGCTATGACCAACAAATAGGCACATCAGCAAACACAGGTTCATAATTAGAATAAGAATGAAATATAAGCATAAAATATTTTTTTCTTTGCAACATGCAGTATTTAAACATAATGGAACTGAATGTATGAAGAAAACTACGAAATATAATTTTCAACCAAAGGAAACAGGCAATACGTGTTTTTGCACCAAAGCTTAATTAGAGCATTTGTTATACATTACTGTTTTCATTGCTGCAGTCAGAAAACAAAAATCAACAACACAAATAAATAGATTTTTTTATAAATCATAAAAAAAGTTTTGATGTACTATAATCTAAGTATTTAATACAAAGCAATGTGAACCAAGAGCTGGTGAATATCTGGCGCAGCATTTCAGCATTGCCATACAGCAGGGCAATGCAGCCAGCATCTTGGGTACGCTTCCGACTTGTATTGACATGGATCAGTTGAGCTTGCTATTGTTTGCAACAGTCTGCAGTTAGCTCAATTGTTTCTTTTGTAAATACTTGTTCCAATTATTTGATTGTAATTTTCTTTTTCATTAAATGATATTTTTATTTTCAATACAATAAAATAGTATTATTTTTGTTTCTTAATTGCTACTTCCCACAGCTTAACACAACACACATTATTTTACATAAATCATATTCTAATTAAGTATTAGAATAATCTTCATTAAGTACATACTTTGTTGTTCAAAGCAACAGATTTGCATCTCTGTCTAAGTAATACAAAATTTTTTGATTCTGTCTTAATTCACAGGTACACGGAATGAATGATAACAATTAGGGAACTTCATAGCCAAGCACATTATTATACCAAACAAAATAAGATCAATGACAGACCACAGTTCGCTGAGTCCCTAGGTCTATCCCTTCCATCCTTTCTTAAATTCTTATCAAGCTAGCTAACTAGCCAGGTAAAGCAAAGTTTACTTTTCTCTATCCTTCAACATTGATTTTAAGTTTCTGTTAGAAATTTATTCAAACTTCCTTTACTGAGCTATTTTCCAAGGTGATTATTATAACTATCATAAAGGAATTACCTGAATATCAGTATGCATTCTTGGTGCAACCCATATCAAGCTGGACAGGGCTTCACTTAGCCCCTCATCTGGGTCCTTCATCTGAGTCACAAGTCCAAACCTTGCAAGTATCAGGTCACAGTACATTTCCACTATTTCCATAGCTTCTACCATGTAATCTTCCCTGTAACAGATACAGGTAAATCCCAATGTAATGAATCATTTTCTACTGGCCCTTGAAAACTAATTTTGTTAATCTAGAAGTTTGATACTTTTATAGTTGAGTGAGTAAGGCATAATACAGTATAATAGGATTGATGACTCATGTCTTGCATGATAATTAATGGGCTATGATAGCATAGCTTAGGCTAGGTTGGTTTTGTTGTGCATGTTTAGAACATGATGTACTGTACTGACCTGATGATGTGTTCCACACGAATTTTAGCTCTTTCGCTTTTACCAGCAGCTATATAATCTGCGATTTCTTTACGTGCTTTCAGCGCCAGTTCAGTTTTCTTCTTCTCTATAAGCTTTAGGCGATTTATTGCGAGACGAAGATGTGTTTTCAGTTTTGAATAGTTCGGATTGGAAGAAAACATATTGAACAATAATTATTGTACTATTTGAGCGAGAGAAACAAACATGAACAAAGTACGTATTGAGGAAATACAATCAAATAAATAGGAATCAGTATGTAAACTACCTATTGCGATTATTGTTGTTGTCTTGAGATGAATCATTTGGTTTGACATTGACATATAAAATTATTGACACGTGACAGTGGCATATAGCCATGGTTACTTTAATGCAGCCTGAGCCAAAAATAAAAAGAAGAAGAAGAAGAGTTACCTTACACTGGCAGAGTTGTGGCAGCAAAGACACAGCAAGCCATGAAATCAGAAGTTGAAGTTGGAGCTACCTTTGAAATAATTTCGGCGGAAATCCGGTGTGGGGCGCCATGCCATTCCAAGATGCCACTATGCCAGCCGGCACCCGCTGGCATGGCGGCCGTGTGAACCACCTTCCTTTGGAGGCGTCGATTAACAAATCTAGGGATATTCATTCAGACCATTCTATTCCTATTCCACCAGGTTATTAAACACATAACATAACTCTCCGCTACCGAGTTAACTCGGAGTCTGAAAAGGATTCGCAAGAAATTCAAATATTTTAGCGGTTTTCAATTTACTGCTTTCAGCACTCAGACCATTGGTCTGAGTTTCTGCAACAAATATTTTTGCGGTTTTCAATTTACTGCTTTCTGCAAAGAGTAGGTACTAATAAAACAGTAATTTACCATGAATAATCTCTGACGAAATAAAATCATTCGTCTGAGTGAATACCTAATTCAAAAAAATTATGAACCCATGTATTTAACACACACTATTTAATGCTACTTTTAGGAGCTTCATTAGGTAGGTACTTAAAACCAACATAGGTAGGTATGATATCGGTACCTGGGTACCTATTATCAAAGGCTACTAACTAAAAACCTTAGATGGAAAGAATCAGGGCATAAAACATAATAAAATTCACGCTACAATTTGTGGATAACTACTTTTCTAGTTCCTTGCAGGACTAAAATATTTTGATTTCGCACGAATCTGTCAGATTTCGTGGCTAGCCGAGATTAACTATCCCATGGTCAATAGCCTGCGAACTACTGGTATCGGATAATATATGACAGACTAGCTGCGCCCCGAGGCTTCGCACGCGTTGTTCATAAGGAAACGTTTAAAGGTGACTATTATCCCACGGGAACTGATTTATGGGATAAAAAGTAGCCTATGTTTTATTCCAGTATTAGAATTACCTGTATGCAAAATTTCAGCCAGATCCGTTCAGCAGTTTAGTAACAAACATCCATCCATCCATACAAACTTTCGCATTTATAATATTAATAATTAATTAGGTGTGACGAGACGACCGATGCGTGCACAAGGAATTATTATGCTATGAAAGACTGTATGATGAAAATTGCTATGGGATAGGTAACCAAACCAAGTTAAACAAGACAAGTTTGATCGTTTGGTGTTAGCGCGAGATTTTTTTTTACAAAAAGCAGTATGTAGACAATTTTATTTCAGAATAACTGGTTTCAAAATAGAAAAAAAATATATGGCGCTAACGCTAAACGATCAACCATAGAGATAGGTTTATTAAAAATATTTATTTTTTTCACATCATAATTGTGCGTGCACATTTTAGAGCACAATTTAAAAATACTAAGTGGCGATTTGGATCTATATAACTTAGCAACCCTTACAGGATCAACGATCAATATGTAGATAAAAATAAATGATTTTCAAAAGTTCATTGGCAGATTCAGAATCAGACCAAGCGAACCAAAATATGTAATGGATACCTGCCTATCAATGAATGTCCGTTTTTTTTATTACTAGGCCGGCATTTTAATTGAGCTTTTTGACAACAAGTGTGATTAACAACCATTTATTATTTACAAAATATTCTAAGATACAGACATTTAATTCATAACAAAAATATATTGAGCACAGGAAATTGTGCAAGTCTGATTTATACTTAACCATATAATAATGTGATACTAATCTAAACGTTGAACCACTTAGCTCTATAGTCTAAACACATAGAAGTCACATTTAAGATTAGCTTAGCTAAGTACATTTAATACTACCTACCATTTCTCATTATAAAATCTATAGCCCGAAAAGTTTTGAAGATAAATCTAGTGAAGACGTAAAGTTTTAATGAGAAAATAAAGTTATATAAACCTACTAACATATCAGTTGTGTTCACATGTAGAATGCATGCCTCATAGTTATTGGCCAAACAAAACTAATAGAAAGGTACGTATTCAGTTTATGATGATATCGAAGTCTTTTTTCTCAATATTAAAGTTTATTTTGTCATATTTATAATAAGATTGTTCCTAAATCAAATTCATAAAGGTCTGGGTAATTTGTCGTATTATGTAGGTATATTTAAAGAGAATAATAATATTATGAAATAGTTATTGTCACAATTTTTAGTTTAGGTTAAGTACAGATTTCCAAGCTTAACTGTATTCACAGATATATCCTACAACTATACAGGGTTTTAAATAGTGAATAATGCAATCGAATAAGATCGCCGTAAAATAATTTCAGATCAAAATAATACTTACTGCTTAAGCGTACCAAAGTAAGTTAAAGTAAGTACCAAAGTATAAAATAAAACACATAGGTACTACACGTATTAATAGGTACCTACCTCAAGTAAAGTACCCGCCTACCATTTGTTGCGTAAAATACATGGTAAACAGATGAACCTAATGTATGTATGTAACGGATAATAACTCCTGTTGCGGAAAAACAATATCACAATGTCGATGTCGACAGAAGAGATCTGTATTATTAAAATAAATAAATAAATAATGCTGGACAATTCACACAGCATTATCTAGCCCCAAGTTAAGCAGAGCTTGTGTTATGGGTACTAGATAACTGATATACATAATACAATACACTAACATAGATAGATATTTTTTATTATACATAGAAAAACATCCATATTCTTAATAATAAGCACACATCTAACTCTAAAATAGATCGTAGTCAACATTTAATGAACTCATAAAAAATGGTTTACCTACACGAGTCAGTTTTTTAAAAATTTATCGAACCTGAGGATTGAACATAGTTTTAGTGAACTGCTTCTGATAGCACTTCTTAGACTTTTATTAAGAATTTCCCCAAAACAATATTTCATAGGTAGGTAGGAGCCTGCCTAATAATGGAGTCGAACAATGATAGATAAGCAATAAATTCTTATCCTACTACATACCTATAAAGTAATATAAACATTCAGTCGTTGCCTAAATTATGCGAATTACATGTTTTAAGGTTCTTTTTACAATTGTCGTAATCGTCATGTTCATGCAGAACCACAGTAGTTGCACTAACGCTAGAAGGACTATGAGAATGCGTCAAATTCGTACGATTACTATCAGCTAAATGCTCAAGTTCATGACTTTCCATATTTGGCACACCGGAACATATAGAACTTACCCGAGATACCGATTTTATGTTGTCTGGGGATGAGTCTTTTAAAGAAGTTTTGCCGAAGAGAAAAAGCAACGAGCAAAGGAAAAACGTCGCATAAGTCCAACTTACTGCCATTATCAAGGCTAGAAATATTCCGATTTGGGAATAAGGAAGAAGATGGGAACGCAATAGAAATATACCGGCAAAGCCAGTGGTAAGAGCAGCGGCAGCCGTAGGACCTGCTGACGCCGTCAACGCGTACATGACTCTGGAAGCTTTAGGGCCACTAGCATTCGTGTAGCTTAAAGCATAGTGAAGACTGAAATCCACAGCTAATCCTGCTGAAGTTGATATTGCTACACTTTCTAGCACGTTAAGTTTCCAGTCGCTTAAAACTAATATGGCTATAGTAACTGTGGAAGAGAACGCCATAGCTGACAACGCACAAGCACTAACCACGAAACTTAGGGTTGCTGGGATGAGAACTATAAATCCCAGCGAAGCAGACAGTAACAAAGCAGTCACAGTACCACTTGCTAATGTGCCTTGTAAATCGTAAAATTGCAGATCAGATAAGAACCACCCGCTTTTCATACCCTCTGGCGCAGTTTTTAACTCTTCTTGAGTCCAATTCTCTACAGTTTGGTAGAATTTGTGCATAGCTTTGTAAGACATTGAGTATGGAACAACACTTTCAAACTCTACAACTATAGCTGAGACTTTAGGTGGAGAAGTGCTGCGAAGAAATTTCGGTCCTGCAACACCAGGCATGAAAATTTCCCGGGGGGTTTCATACAGTGACTCCATTGCTTTAATAATACAAGTATCAAATACTTCTTTTTTGTACGGGAATACCGATGTTTCACAGCATGGCGTTCTATTTATATTTGCTATGTTGTCGATACATCTTCGGCTCATGTACATTTTAAAGCTCTCAATGAAGCAATTTGGTAAAAGGGGTCCTAAAGTTTGCTGATAGAAACTTTGAGCTTTGATTCTTGAACAAAACTGAAGTAACCAAACTTGCGAATTGGGGTCTGATATAGAAAATGTCTCATCAAAAATTAATTGACCAGTTGAAGCTGGATCCATGTGATTTCCATTATCAATGGCTTGGATACCCCAGATCCATCGTAGTGGCATTTTGATACCAGTTCCAATATCTTTTCCAAATCGTTCAAATAGAAATCTGTCTCTATAATGAATATCGTATTGCTCAAAAGGATGTGTTGATTGAAAAAGTTGAAATTCTCGAGAGTCTGGTAGCTGTAACCCTGGTAAATAAAATACTACAACAATACTGCCTATTCCAATAGCACCAAATACTATAATGAACACTATGTGCAATTTTGTAATGCAAGTTATAATAAATCTACTCATAATAGCTCTTATGTTATTCCATAGTTTACTCACATCTTTGTGCGTTAATTGAAATATATTTTTTTTATTTGTACACATTTTAACATGGATGATATATACTGATACGGGTAGAAAACTTATCATAAGGAAAAAGTTGACTAGAACAGCTGTGCCAGCAAAAATGCTGAAACAGTTTATGGCTGGAATATAGCTGACATATGAAGCGAAAAACGCTACAGCAGTCGTCAAGGTAGTAACGAACATAGTTAATATTGAATGCTTTACAGTTTCCTCTAAAATCTGTATGAGAATGGTTTCACCAGCACTGGACACATTGTAAATTTCAGTTAGACCATTTTCTTCATTAATTACATTATCTCTTATTAATTGCTGGCTAACCATATTCCACACTTTTACATAAAGAAATGCATCATCAGCTCCTATTCCTATGACTACAACTATCACAAGTAAGTTCATAAAAGGAAAAAAGTTCAAATTATAAACATATACATACATAAAATAGGCAACACCGAGAGAGTATGAGATTGCAAGGAATAACAAAATTGTTAGAGTTACAGACTTTGTATAAATCCATACTCCTACAAAAACAAATATACCACCTAGCCCTATTAGCCAAGTATCTTGGATTATCCACAAATCAAACAATGCATTTTTAAGCCCAAAATCTATAGCTGCTATAATCAATGAATCAAAGGTCAAGTTGGAGCTTTGCAGTTTTGTATAATACGGCATTACAGTACTGCTGCTAGCCAGAGGCAGAAAAAGCATTACATTCTTTACAAAGGTTTGAGACACTTCCGGTGGTGAGAATGCTTCTGAATCAATAAGATAAAATAGTAAATTATAAACTGCATCATACTGAGAGCA
The DNA here is from genome assembly GCA_955876795.1 of Eupithecia tripunctaria. Lineage (NCBI taxonomy): Eukaryota > Metazoa > Arthropoda > Insecta > Lepidoptera > Geometridae > Eupithecia > Eupithecia tripunctaria. The sequence goes on from OY041604.1 coordinate 9,955,859, forward strand.
GAACTTTGGGACCTTGCATTGATTCAACTCACATGAAGCCATCAGAGTAAAGTTGTGGAAGTAACCGGCACATTTCTTCAATATAATAAGTGTGTTATCCACATCTTGTCTATTTAAAGTTTCACATGAATCCTTTCCAGCTATTAAAGCTATGTAGTTTGGCACACTCCACATGGGGCAACACAAGTCCTCCGCATGATTTGACCGTTGGCATATTTTGTAGTATTCTGCATCTCCAAGTTCTACAAGTTGAGATTGAAATTTACATTGTTTTTGGACATTTTCAAATGATAGTAAAGTTGTGTTGTCAGTAGTAGTTATGACTAAATGAGCATAGTCTGCTATAGGTGGCCCACACTTTCCAGATGCATAGTTGTGGTGGATTGACGAGTCAGGTTTTAGTTGCATATTGATCAGGGACAGCCACTGTCTCCTAGTGTGATTTTTTAGGAATGCTTCATTTTCATCTTCAAAATGTTTCATATTTTTGCCAAAGCCCCAATGAACATGGCCAGTTGATATGTTTGATTCTGTAGAGTTAGACCAGGACTTTTCGAATCCAGTGCTGTTCTGTTTATTTTTCTTTTTGTGATGGCCATAGTTTTTGGTATGTTTTCGACCTGATCTGGGTCTGTCTTGCCGTGTCCTGTTATAGTAGGTTCGGTTCATGCGAATTTGATCTTCTATTTCTTTTGGATTTACGGCCAGCCTGCGAGACGGCCGCGTTTCATCGATGAGATTTTGCCATGCTACAAAGCGATGAGCTAAGGTGGTTCCACGAGTCTCAAACCCAACAATCGGGTCTGAAAATGATGGCAAATCACGGCATACCAAAGGTATTACAGTCAGAACAGCTGAAATTACACTTACTGCAAACAGAACTAGGTAAGAGTATCGAACGATGATCTTGGCGTAGGCAGTAAACATTTTTGTGGTTTACTTCACGGTCCACCATAGTTGATAGACAATTTTATTCTCGTAATAGAGCAATAATATCCGTACTTCGTCGCATAATTTTTATACAGAAAATGGTTCACAACATCACACGAATAGTAAAAACTTCGCTGACTCACATTTTGTAAAAAAAAATTTTAGAAAATCTATGTAGGTAGGTAGGATGGATGGAATTGTTTGTGATTCTGACACTATACAAAAATAAAATGACATTGATATATCTAGTTTCTATCTAGTTTTTGAGTGCTCTCTGTGCTTTGGACGAACGAAATCACCCTCTCTTTGTTCATGCCATCGATGGCTAGTACTATATAAACTCTATGGCTCATGCTTACCTATTAAGGACCATCACATTGATATTTATATAGAAGTATAGGTTTCTCCTTCTACGGACCATCATGACATGACCAAAGAGAATACAATAACTTCGTAAGAGACATGACCACATTGATATAGAACGGTGGCTTATTATTAAGCGCGATTTCGCCACCCCCTCCCCTCCCCTTACCGGCAGCGCGAACGACGAAGGCCGTCTCGCACCCCCCGCCATGCACCACCCCGCGCCGCCCCGCAAAATCGCAGGACGCGGAAACGCCTCGGACAAGTCGAATCGCGGCAGTGTGCGTCAACGTATGCGTTTTAGTACAAAATGTTCCGCAAGCAAATATCGCAAAATCGCGGACGCGCTTAAAAATTAGCGTTATTGTGAGTAGGGCCTATAGGTTCCTTGGTGGAAAGTCTATGAAAAGGAAAAAGACAAAATGGCTGAACTGTAAAGACGTGTATTTCTGATAAGAAAATTATTAGTATGCAAGGCAGTATGGCCCAAATATGGCTTTAGCCTAATTTGTCCAAAGCGACAAATTAAAATATAAATAAAAAAAAAAAAAAGTCTATGAAAAGTTTTGACATAATGTATTTTGACAGTTGTTTTATTCTATCTGGCAATAAATTTATTGTCTCTGACATCTGGTGATCACAAGACCTTTTCGTTCTAAGTTTTCTTGTCAAGGCAAAAATTGGGCGAAAAAAGGCCGTCCCCATCGGGATAAACTGGTAAAACAGCACCAATTTGCTCAACAAAATATCTCAAGATGAGATACTTCCTCAGTTACCTGTTCGTGCTTCTGGCGGGGATCACCATACCCATATTCTCTCTCTACTACTTGCTGAACGGGAAGGGTGAGCAGATAAGTTTCGGATGGTTCCTCGAGAATACGTCCCCCTACATGTGGGGAACACTGGGGATTGCCTTCGCCGTGTCCTTCTCCGTGGTGGGCGCAGCCATGGGCATCCATACGACGGGCACGAGCATAGTCGGCGGAGGTGTCAAAGCACCCAGAATCAAGACCAAAAATTTGATATCCGTCATCTTCTGTGAAGCCGTCGCCATCTACGGACTGATCACTGCCATCGTGCTGTCAGGAATGCTGGAGAAGTACACTGAGCCGGTGATGAACATCTCAATCAAGCAGCAGAACTGGATGGCGGGCTACGTGATGTTCGGCGCGGGCCTTGCCGTCGGATTAGTCAACTTGTTCTGTGGCATGGCTGTCGGAATCGTTGGCTCGGGTGCTGCCCTTGCTGATGCTGCCAATGCTGCCCTGTTCGTCAAAATCCTCATCGTTGAGATTTTTGGATCTGCCATTGGTCTATTTGGACTTATTGTTGGAATTTACATGACATCAAGAGTGAAAATGGGCAACCAGTAACTTGTGAAAATAAAAAACTTGAATATAAGTGTAAGTATTTTTAGTTTATGTTGCAACCTTTCTTTTGATAGCATTTTACTTTGGTGCTGTGTGATGTGATGATTCATGTTTATAAGTACAACACAGTTTGTTTGTTTCCTGCCAGATATAGGTATTTGAATGTACTGTATACAACTTGTAATTTAACCATGTCGGTTACAAAATGTTATACTGTAATGTAAACCCTAATGTAAAGTTTGATTTTTGAAATATTATAATGTTAAAAAATGAAATTATCGTTTTATTTTCAGTGTACAACATCACTGGATTCCAGCTTACCTTGACCATATAACACAAAAGTCCAGTGTTTGTATGTGATCTATAACAGAGGAGTGTGTAAGCTTCAAGATTATCTACTGCATTATTGGTCTTGTGAATATTTCTATCGCTTACACTTTGTTGACCTATTTAATGTATAAAACTATATTTAGTCATAATGTTGTGATAAGGAAGTATCTGAGCCTTAGCCTAATCAAAAAGCACTTGATGACATTGTAGTGTCTATAACAGAGACTGGAAGAGACGGAGACCAAACTAAGAACTGGATTGTGCTAAGGTTTCAGATATTTGCATGCACAGGTTTGGAATGTATTTGGAGTGTTTTTGACATCTTTTTAACCGTTAGAGATTGTGTTGTATAAAACAGTTATTACAGTATCCTAATGATTAGTTGGCTAGGTACAAATTTGAATAACAAAAGCTTTATTCAAAGTACTGCAGCCACCTTTTAGGTATTCAATTTTGTATCTAGTCATGTTGTTAAAGGCTTAAACATTCCATGAACCTAATTCAAGTTAGTAAAAACTTAAATAGATTGGTTTGTCACATCATTATCCTGTACATAAATTTTAGAGTTGCAAACTGTCTAGAATTGTGTCAAAGACAAAATTTATTCTTACTCATCTATAGCATTTGTATTGTAAATCAACTTATATTTGTACAAAACAGTTATTAGTTATCAAGATAAGTTAAACCAATCTTATTTTTATGCTTTAGTGAAATCTTCTACAGCAAAATTGAAAAACTTTTTATTTATTTTTAATGTAGAATCAACTTACAATTTGTAAATATTTTTTTCCTTTACTAATTTATATAAGAATACTAGTGACCTAATGCAAATTCATGATTACTAAAGACATTAGGTGTTGAATTATTATCCAAGTAAAAGTGTGAAATATCAAGTAGGCACATTGTGCAATATATTAAATTTTGAAAAAAATATTGAAGAAAGTAATATATCAGTCATCATTAACTACCATTTACTGATGTAAGTTTACTGAAGTTAAAATATACTTTAATTGTGCAAATGTAGATATTATGTATGTTGATGAATAAATAGATAAAAGTTATATTACATGTGTTTTTATTTGCAATGAAATAGTAGATAGTGAGAAATCTGTAGATGCCTTGGCATTGATTGAAAAGGCATGACCTAACATGTGATATGCAAATATTTTTCCAAGATATTGCCAGTGAAAAATTATCAGTAGGTATATATTATAGAGGTATAATATGATATCATCTGACTGATTTTCTCCTGATCTGCAGCAAAGCAATTGTAGCAAAGTTGATTCATAAATATTTATTATGTATCAAGAAAAAATATATGTTTTCTAGTAAGTAGTCTTGACTCCTAAATTAGGTTTATCAAGACACTGAAGTTGTCAGTACTTTTATTGATGTAGGTACCTAATACTATTTAAAAAAATTTGCTTAAGAATTATTAAAGTTTATTGTATACTAGCTGTTGCCCGCGACTCCTACGCGAATACATTTTCTGGCCGTTAGCTTTTCGAGAACAAATTAAATTAAATTAACCAATTTAACAAACTGAAATGTAACTGGGCCGGACACGTCTGCCGAATGTCACGCGACTTGTGGGCAAGGACCACGACAGAGTGGAGCCCACCCAACAACGCTAGGAGGCAAAAATATTGGTAAATATTTAAAAAATCATATTATTATAAATATTTTTAATCAATTAAATCAAACTCAGTTTAAGGAACAAAATAGGTACATGCTTAGTGTTTTGTTATGATTTAGCTTCCTTTTTTTAGTCTGCTTTTTGGCTAAAATTTACTTTTGTACAGACTCAGTGTTTCTACCGAGTCATTATAATGAACTGATGGTTTTCATTTTCTATCGGTATATAGAAGTCCGGGAACAACCATTTTTTTATCATCTAGAGAGAGAAGAGTGGGTTAGGCCTTTGTACGGTGATGATGACTAAGATAGGCGGGTGGGGCGTGCAGTGACGCTGCGTCGTCGCACGCGTAAACACAATCATATCGCATCGCAACGCAATGAACGTTCATGTTTATGGATAGGCGGGACGTGAATAGAGGCAGTTCACGCCGCGTGCGACGCAAACGCGTCTTAAACGCTTCTCCGTAAACATACTCTACCAACGCCATATGTTTGAATTCTATGCGGACCGCGCAACTGCACGCGCCGCTGCACGTCCCGCGTCTCCGTAAACAAGGCCTTGGGGACTAAGGGTGGCAGAGGACCGGAGGGATTAGCAAGGACATTTTTCAACATGATGCTTTCATCCTAGCCAAATGAAATTATCAGAGTTTATGAAAACCATTAGGTAGTTTTTAAGATAGTTTTCAGAAAAAAATATTATGTGATTTTTAAGAGGCCGGGGAAGGGTGAATTGCCCATACAAACGCAATACCAAAATGATTTCTAATTCAACCATATTTGCAGTATACCATTGTATTATTTGTATTTGAATCGTATTTATCTAGGTCCCGCCGTTGTTTTTTTTTTCAAAATACTTACCTAAAACGAAATATAGACAATCGCATTTTGCACATTTTTATGCCAAAATAGACCAGTTTTCTTCCTATTTGATTCGTATTAAAAACAATAATATCTTACGCGTTCTTAACGGTCGAACATAGCATATATTGTCTAGTTCCAGAATAACAATACTATGTGAAGAATACAAAAAGTTTTCATTCATCATTTTTGGTATTACGGAACACAACCAAATTCATACCATTTTTGAACGGCTACTATTGCTATCGCGCACGCACGGGGCGGGATTACTTCGGTTGTGTGATCGCTCGGACAGGTACGCACGCCACGCACACACGCTAATGCAACGTGTATTTACACGGTGCGCCCGCCGCAGCCGCGCCGCTCAGCCCCGTGTGACGACCGACGTGACGACAACGAACGACGATCTCCGAGGTCGTTGTCGCAGGGACACCTTATTAGGTACTTACTATGGATGGACGTTAGAATAGAAGGAAGAGTACTTCTTATTTACTATTTTCTAAACTAAATCAAGTGTTGGGTAGGTACATGGTTTCAAAACGAGTTTGTATGAGGGCCTCATTCTATTTTGTGAGGTGGGACAATGTCATGCTTCAATCAAATGTCATGTCATCAATTTCTAACAGTAAGGCGTTTTGTTGGATGAGTAGGTGCATTGTTTTCACTATTCACGAAGACCTCGGCGGGCAAGCGAGGTTCCGCCGGAACGCAACGGGGTCGCAGGTTCGATTTGCGGCTCGGGACAAATTTCTCTATAGATCGGGTGATTTGTGTATTTTATATGTATAATAAAAAAGATATATAGAGTATAGTACAGTAGTAGGTATATAATTAGTTGGATTGGGATAGGAAGGTTAGTTAGGTGGTAGGTATAGTACCTACTCAGGTAATTGAGATGTTTTTATGTAGTGTTGGCGTACCTACCTACGTTTAGTTTTTAATAATAATAATACATGTGTTGTGGTTATGACTAAATGCAATGTTTCACATTTACCTACCTAGCTACTAGTTTAGTATTTACCTATGTCGATGTCTATTAGAATTACTATAAGATGATAGGTAGGTAGATAAATTATATTTGTAGATAAGGTGCGTATTATAGTAAATTTTATAAACCTGTGTGTAAGTACCTATACCGTGTCCATTTTGAATGAAGCATAAACGTAAACAAACCGTCCATAGTTAACCTAAAATTCACTTTGTTGGCGCGTCCTTTTATACGTAATCTCCATTACTTGTAGCTTTTAGATCATCCCTTCAATAATTTTTTTTACAATTATATCTGAAACTCGACGCCAAGCAAGTGAGATTATGATATTTGTGTCGTAGTTTGTTTACTAACATGCTTCATTCAAAATGGATAAACCATAGGTAAGGTAGTTGTAAAGGATCTACAATGACATTGTAGTCCGATCACTCATTCATTACATTACCTACTCAAACAAATAAATATTTTTACAAAACACCTAAAAAATACGTTAGTGGCTGTTTTACTGCTTCAATCAAACTTGCACAAATTGTAGGTATGCAGGTACAAGTACAAACATATTTACAACGAAAGTTTGTTGTGTTGTCATTCCAACAAAGCAGAACTTTTGTTGTAAGTTTCTATCTAGGTAAAATTTCTGCCTGTTTTTGACGTAAAGAAGTAACAAACATCTATCTATCTATCCAAACTTTGAATTATATTTTAATTTTTTGAAGTATAGGTAGGTAACTGCATACTACTACATAGGCATTTCCTGGTAGATTTCTTGAGATATAAGTACCTACGTACCTACCTATTAGGCCTTGTAGAAAAACTTGGAAAAAAAACGGATAAGCAAACTAGTAGGTAGATATAGATACTTCGGGCACGAATGTAGGAATTGTATGTTTTATAAAATCCAGGAGTTTGTTAAAAAAATCTAAGTAAATGTAGGTGTAGGTTATAATAAACATTTTCTGTGACGTCATCCTAGGTACGTACACATAAGGTGAACTTATGGTGCAAATCTTATTTTCGTCACTAATTGCAACCGCTCCGTGGCGAAGGCGGACCTTGCCTGCTTCAGACGCGAGAAGAACCGAGTTCAAATCTCCACGTCGCGTCGCGGCGTTATAATTATTTTTCTTTTCTTGTAACTTATTTGTCTTCGAGTCAACTCGAAAAATAATAACAACAGTCTAAAGGTTTCTTCGTTGTTTCATTAATTTTAGTCATACCGAAGCGACTGAAATCAAAAATGTGTCAGTGTATTTTTTGATATGATTTGACCTTTTCTAAGTGTAGGTACATTTACATTTATTGTATTTATGATAAAGCATTTTGATTTTTGAATTTTGATGTTTTTATGTATGAGATGGGGGACCTACCTTACCTAGGTTTAGGTAATTATACCTCTGTTGTAACTAAATGCAATGTTTCACATTTACCTACCTAGCTACTAGTTTAGTATTTACTTACTTACCTATGTAGGTATCTATTAGAATTACTATAGGATGATAGGTAGGTTAATTAATTATATTTGTAGATAAAGTGCGTAGTAATAATAAATTGTAAAAACCATGCACCTACTCAGGTACCTATGTGTAAGTAGGTAAGGTTGAGTTGTAAATGATCTACCTACTATGATATTGTAATGTAATCAGATCACTCATTCATTACACAACAAATAAATATTCTCACAAAACTCCTAAAAAATAAGTACCTACAGGGCATTTTATGCCTGCTTCAATCACACTTGCACAAATTATAGGTAGGTAGTTAGGTAAGTAGGTACAAACAAATTGATGGATATTTATAACGAAAGTTTGTTGTGTTGTAATTCCAGCAAAGCAGAACTTTTGTTGTAAGTTTCTATCTAGGCAAAATTTCTGCCTCTTTTTGACGTAAAGAAGTAATAAACATCTATCTATCTATCTGTCGAAACTTTTCCCCGTGTAGCGGACTGGGCATTGAATGCGTATATTACTATACATACTAACACCTTCATGGCCCATGACGCAGATGTCCCACCCACCACGTCTTGACCAAGAGATATCCACTGGTGGGCGGCCTGCAGAACAATTCTACCACCGAACTGCGATCAACCCAACCTGCATTCCCAGCGTGGGGATTATGGGCACTACCCCTGAGATAAAAACCAATAAGGCGCTAACCAATAAATACACATCCCTAAAGAAATAGGTAGCTACCGCCTTTAAATTGTTATCAGTGGCAGATGTATAGATAGATACCTAGCAACCTACATTTACTCACACACACACACACGCATAAGACGGCACGGCACTATGGTTGTGTGTTCCCTTCACGTATTGTAGTACCGCGTCCCGTGTCCCGCGCCTGCATCAGCTAACCTGAGATAGCGATATTCGGAGCGGAGTTTTGTACGCGACTCGAATAGAATCTTTGCCCGGTGTTCTCCGGCCCCTTAAGCTATTGCATAGCTTCTATCGCGGGCCTTGAGCGCGGGGACCGAATCCAGAAATTCCGTAACGAAAAAACCTTACGCTCCCCACTCCGCCCGGAACAGCGGTGATACTTATTAGTTTTGCCATCTATCGATGAATAGTAGAAATTTTAATGACTTTTTGAAATATGACGTTTGTCTCTTTAGTTCAGCAACTCGCCTCTAGATGCAATAGCTTTACCGCGGCAGTCCCCGAGTGCCACACGTCTTTTTTTTATTTTAGAACCACTAAAAGTTAATGTAAATATACGATTTTGAAAAAAAATTGTCTATAATCTTCTTTTTTTTGTTTTTTTTTTAAGCTATTGCATAGCTTCTATCGCTGGCCTTGAGCGCGGGGACCGAATCCAGAAATTCCGTAACGAAAAAACCTCACGCTCCCCACTCCGCCGGGCAAGGAGGTGTGGCTTGAAGGCCGTGCATCGTCTAACATCGTTTCAGTTCGGCAGTCTTCGACACGGCGGCGTTGTGTGTGTGCGATTAGACGTATTGTACGACTCTAGGAAACTCGCACGAATCGAGACGAGCTGCTCCGAAATCGGACGAATACATAAGCAGCTGTTTATGAGAAAGTATATAGGTGTATAGGGTCACCACGCTCAAAAAGTGTAACTTGAAATAATATCAAAGAATAAGCAATACTGCATGAATAAAATAAATAAATAAAATTATAATTGCATAAGTTGCAATAGCTTTACCGCGGCAGTCCCCGAGTGCCACACGTCTTTTTTTTTATAAAATCTTAGACTCTGATTGGTAAAGGGGTACCAAATGCCCACTACCTATCGACCTTGTTTAATATAAAAAGACAGGGTCGCAGACGTAATAATTATTTTGGCTGCAATTGCGAAATTCAGTCTGAAATCTGATTTTGACCAAAATTTTATAAAAGTCAAAATAACTTTTGAATCAGTGAATATCGCAGAACATATATGGGGGTTAAATCGATAGGTACTGAGGTTCCCCCCCCCCCCCCCCCCCAGCTACCGATGATCCACCTCTTATGTTACACCCTGTATATATTTACACTACAATTGTTAATGGAAATAATACTTATTACAATAAAAGATGTGATTTTAATAAAAAAAAATAGTTATTTTCTATACAGGGTTATTTTTAAAAGACCGGCAACCTTCGGTGACCAGCTTCCCAGCATCATCAGCAACAACTTTTGTTCTACGACTTATGTTAATTAGCTACTTTTTATTTCCATACAAAAATAATTATTCATTGAAATATCTGTCTAAATGTTCTCTAACTCTATGGGTTGGGACGGCGCGCTGCGCTAGCGCCTTTGATCTTGCCGTTCAAACGCCAGCCGCCGCGCCGGCTGCCCCGCTCGGCGCTCAGTCATCAAAGCGGATGCGCGCGCGGCACACGTCTTTGTGCGCGTGGCGGACCTCGTGCGTGCATGGCCTCCAAGGTCACCAGACATTACACCCTGGATTTTTATTTATGGGGACACATAAAAACAATGGTGTACAGTGGTGGCGAAATCACAAGCCGAGACTTGTTATAAGAAAAATAATGTGGGCCTTTGGTCAAGTGCAATCAAATTCAGAGGTGTTAGCTCGTGTTAACGAACAGCTGATTTTTAGGTGTGGTCTTTGCGTTGGTTGTGAAGGTGACTATTTTGAACGCTATGTGCGCGATACTCACCGCTACCCGCAAGATTTGAACCTGCGAGGTAATGTCTAATTTGTAAATAAGTATTATTATAATCATTTAATTATTGCAAATACGCTGATTCCACTTTTTAAATACGCCTTCAAAACAATGAAACAATGATAGTAAATACCTAAACGTTTTCTAGCTACCTAGTGACCAATTGATATTACCTACGTGCTTACCTAATTAAACTTTAAGACGTTATGTTATGAATGATTACCTACGTTAAACATAGTGGGTACCTAACCTACCTACCAGATCTACATAGCTACCGATATCTGTGGTACCGACTTATCTACATACTACTTAGGTACCTATTTGTTTTTAATTGATTAATGTAGCCAGTCCTAAGCCTGGTCAAGTATGAAGGGATTGTGGACACAGTGCATACCTACAGCCTACAAACCCCGCGAGTAACTAATATCAACTAGGTAGGTAGGTAAATAACTGAGGGTTAGGTAGGTAGTTATTATTATCACCAGTGAAAGCGCGCGCAAATGTGCGTCGTGTTTGATACAACATAGATCTACAAAAGTCACGACAGGACAATAAAAACTTAAATAATTCCTATTAATGTACCTATTGAGTTATTTCAAAAGTCGTAGAACAAACATTGGAGGTCCCCACCCCCCAGCTACCGATGATCCACCTCTTATGTTACACCCTGTATATCTAATCGAATCCAATCGAATGGAATCGAATCGAATCGATTCCATTCGATTGGATTCGATTCGATTCGATTCAATCGAATCCAATCGAACCGAACCGAACCGAACCGAACCGAGCCGAGCCGAGCCGAACTGAACCGAACCGAACCGTACCGAACCGAACCGAATGTCGTTGTGTTAACGCAGAATTATGTTCAGTTGTGTCATTATCATCATCATCATCATCATCATCTATCTTTTTACTGACATTCCATATTATAACAATTGTATGTACAAAACTTTTATTTAGTAATTATGTTATCTTTTAATTAATGTAATTGGTTTCTTACAACCGTTTTAATTTAAATAAATAAAATAAATAAATAAAATCTACGTCGAGTCTCGTCGTCATCCATACCGCAATGCTTCAAAACCAAAGTTTTCAATCAGTGCGTCCTACCCGTCATGACCTACGGAGCTGAGACGCGGACACCTACGATAGGGTTGATTCACCAGTTCAAAGTCGCTCAGCGAGCTATGGAAAGAGCTGTACTCGAAGTCTCTCTGCAAGATAGGATTCATAACGAACACATCCGACAGAGAACCAAAGTTTTCGACATAGCTCAGAGAATTAGCAAAGATGTGATTTTAATAAAAAAAATAGTTATTTTCTATATAATATTCTAATAATCGAATCGAATCGAATCGAATCGAATAGAATCGACTAGAATCGAATCGAATCGAATCGAATCGAACCGAACCACGTAGATTTTGAAGACTGTTTTGAATTTTTTTGGTTGATTGTGCGTGTAAATCGCCAATGTCTTGCTTGTCACAGCGACACATATTTGATATTTAAAATTGTTCATGGAAATAATACTTATTACAATAAAAGATGTGATTTTAATAAATAAAATAGTTATTTTCTATCTAATATTCTAATAATCGAATCGAATCGAATCGAATCGAATCCAATCGAACCAAACCGAACCGAACCGAACCGAGCCGAGCCGAGCCGAGCCGAACTGTACCGAACCGAACCGTATCGAACCGAACCGAATGTCGTTGTGTTAACGCAGAATTATGTTCAGTTGTGTCATTATCATCATCATCATCATCATCATCATCATCATCATCATCATCTACGTCGAGTCTTGTCGTCATCCATACCGCAATGCTTGAAAACCAAAGTTTTCAATCAGTGCGTCCGATTCGATTCGATTCGATTCGATGACGACAAGACTAGGGCTTGCATTCGAATATTCGAATATTAAATCATTTCGAATATTCGAATACTGATATTGCAATATTCGAATATTCGTTTTAAATAAAAAGTCAAAATTCTGATGTGGATAAAAGGTCACTTAAAAGTTCGCGCGGTATATCCATCCATACAAGACAATGGTGTCGATTCTGTTGTTTTAGGATTAGCTAAAATTAGGATTTCGGAATTTCAAATAGATAAAAACAATTCTATGGTTGAAAAATTTGACTAACACGTTTAAAATTAGGATGACAGCTCTAACATGAAGCTGACGGACCTAAAACAACTCAATTTAGTTAAAATGGCTATAACCAAACTCCTTGAAAAATTAAACAAACGGGTTTAAAATTAGGACGACAGCTCTAAAATTAGATTGATAGATCTAAAACAGCCTAACTTAGTTATAAGTAGTTTTAACCCTATTCTTTGCACTACAGGCATTTCGTTGGCTTAAAATAACAAGGTTCTATGTTACAATTTTAGCACTATTGAGGTTATGAATGTAACAAGGTTCTATGTGTTGCTACACTTTTAGCTAAAATATATCACTAGATGGCGGTTCTATACTTCACAATATTCAATATTACATAGTCCTATGTTGTATTTTATTACGAAAAGAAAATAACAAGGTTCTATGTTAAACATAGGACTTTGCTTAGAAAAAAAACATGGACTTGGAAATACCAAAGTCCTATGTTTCACATAGGACTTTGCTTAGACAATAAAAGATGGACTTGTAAATAACAAGGTTCTATGCTAACTATATTCTGGATGAAGATATTAACTTACACCGTATCCATCCAGCATGGAGCATGTTAGTAAATAAACCACGATAAAAATAACAAAAACTCACTTGCTTGGCGTCGAGTTTCAGATATAATTGTAAGCTATTTTTATTGAAGGGAGGATCTAAAATCGACAAGTAATGTAAATTACGTATAAAAGGACGCGCCAACAAAGTTAATTTTAGGTTAAGTATGGGCGGTTTGTATACGTTTATGCCTCATTCAAAATGGACATGGTATAGATGTCATATTTTTTATTTGATGTACCTACCTACATTGATAGCCTGTTTTGGTCCACTGCTGGACGCAGGCCTCCCCCTGATAAGCGCTTTACTGGCTTTTATTTCATGGCGGGTAATGCTCATAATCCCTACGCTGGGCATGCGTTTTGAGGATCGCAGTTCGGTGGTAGAATTGTTCTGCAGCGGGCGCTACTGCACGCCCCCGATGGATATCCTTTACTCGCCTCTTACGTCACCCGTGGGAAGAGTTGAGGTGGTGAAAATTCTAAGCACCACACACCTTGCACAATACATTGATTTAACGATCCCAATAAATTGTAAAGACGGCTTGGACGCATAAAGATAACAGGACCTTTGTCCCTAATGGTACATTTGGGTATAGGGTAGGTAATTAACACGCAATAGACAGTGAACCTTTGTAACAATTTAGACTATTTAAAACAGTAGGCTTAAACTGGAAGAATAGGCCATAAATACCTACCGTTAGGCGAACGAAAGCTTCGTGAGAACCTTGTCTGGATTGAAGAAAAGAACAAGCTTCCAGTTAAAGAAGCAGTATATCGACGAATATTCTGCAATGATTTCAACATTTATTTCCAAAAACCGAAAAAAGATAGATGTGATTTGTGCGAGGAGGTTGAAATAAATGATCGAGAAGGAAATACTTTAACATCAGATCTACAAGAGAAGATAACCAGGCACAAAATGGAAAAGATAGCTGCAAGGGAAAACCGTGACAAAGACAGGAAAGGTACAATTCCAGTAGTGTGCTTTGATCTAGAGAATGTGTTATCCTGTCCCAAGGCAGAAGTAAGCAATTTTTTCTACAAGAGTAAATATTCTACTTAGAACATGACTGGTCATCTTTCGACTAATAAAAAAGTGTACTGTGCCATTTGGAGTGAGAACACTGCTGGAAGAAGTGGAAATGATATAGCAAGTGCAGTATATAAAATCTTGGAACAGGTTTTGCTTGAAAACCCCCGTTTCAGGTCAATTATATTATGGAGTGATAGTTGTGTTCCACAGAACCGCAACAGCATCATGAGCTTTGCTTTAAGACAGCTTATGGATAAGTTTCCTACATTGGAACAAATTACCTTAAAATTTTCAACACCTGGACATTCTTGCATTCAAGAAATTGACAATGTACATAGCTGTATAGATAGAGTCTAATGGGTAATTTTTTCGAACTAGGGCTTGCAAATATTCGAAATTTTTTGATTCGATTCGATTCGATTCTCGATTCGATTCTTGATTCGATTCTCGATTCGATTCTCTCGATTCGATTCTCGATTCGATTCTCTCGATTCGATTCTCTCGATTCGATTCGATTCTCTATTCTCTCGATTCGATTCTCGATTCTCTCGATTCGATCTCGATTCTCTCGATTCGATTCTCGATTCTCTCGATTCGATTCTCGATTATCTCGATTCGATTCTCGATTATCTCGATTCGATTCTCGATTATCTCGATTCGATTCTCGATTATCTCGATTATCTCGATCATCTCGATTATCTCGATTATTTCGAGTCTCGATTATCTAGATTATCTCGATTCTCCCGATTCTCTCGATTATCTCGATTCTCTCGATTCTCTCGATTCTCTCGATTATCTCGATTATCTCGATTATCTCAGATTATCTCAGATTATCTCAGATTATCTCAGATTCGATTCTCGATTATCTCGATTCGATTCTCGATTCTCTCGATTCGATTCTCGATTATCTCGATTCAATTCTCGATTATCTCGATTCGATTCTCGATTATCTCGATTCGATTCTCGATTATCTCGATTATCTCGATTCGATTCTCGATTATCTCGATTATCTCGATTCAATTCTCGATTATTTCGATTATTCCGATTCTCGATTATCTCGATTATCTCGATTCTCTCGATTCACTCGATTCTCGATGTAAATCTAAATCTAAATCTAAATCTAAATCTAAATCTAAATCTAAATCTAAATCTAAATCCAATCCAATCCAATCTAATCTAATCTAATCTAATCTAATCGAATCGAGAATCGAATCTAATCGAATCGAGAATCGAATTGAGAATCGAATCGAGAATCGAATCGAGAATCGAATCTTATCGAATTGAGAATCGAATCTAATCTAGTCTGAGATAATCTGAGATAATCTGAGATAATCTGAGATAATCGAGATAATCGAGAGAATCGAGATAATCGAGAATCGAATAGAGATAATCGAGAATAGAATCGAG
Source organism: Eupithecia tripunctaria (assembly GCA_955876795.1). Taxonomy (NCBI): domain Eukaryota; kingdom Metazoa; phylum Arthropoda; class Insecta; order Lepidoptera; family Geometridae; genus Eupithecia; species Eupithecia tripunctaria. The sequence goes on from OY041604.1 coordinate 9,971,635, forward strand.
ATAATCGAGAATCGAATCGAGATAATCGAGAATCGAATCGTCTGAATTATCGAAGTAATCACCTCTATTGTCTGAAGACGCAACGGGCCATGGTAATAGAATCATTTGCATAATCTTTTGTGGTTCAACTTAGCGCTCTTTTACGGGTATTGTTCTTTCTCCGGTGCTGTCAACGTTGGACTAATCTTTAGGTAATAAGAATTGTTGCTATGATGCATAAATACACCAGTATCTCTTAGCCAGCCAAGAGGTGTTTGTTTGATCGACATAGCAGTCTCTCACAATTACTTGCATTCGAATATTCGAATATTCGAATACTGATATTGCAATATTCGAATATTCGATTTGAATAAAAAGTCAAAATTCTGATATGGATAAAAGGCCACTTAAAAGTTCGCGCGGTATATCCCTATAAGACAATACAACTTAATACAAGTTTACGTTGTTCAGATAAAAGTTAAAGGGTTCGGAACACGATTCGGAAATACTCAGGAGTAATCGGGAGTGCCGCGCGCGACAGCATAGTGCGTTCGCATGTTTGACGAGACTCTGTCTATCCGTCTCTGGTGCTCACGTGAATGTCGTTGTGTTAACGCAGAATTATGTTCAGTTGTGTATTGCACGCGGTCGTGGTGGTTATCTTTATAGTACGAAGTAACGCGAACCCAGAACAGGCCAGGTTTCGCGGAGGATATGGCACCATAGACCACATAAACACAGTGAGGCAGATTATTCAAAAGTCCGAAGAGTATAATCAGCCCCTGTGTCTGGCCTTCATGGACTATGAGAAGGCCTTTGACTCTGTCGAAAACTGGGCTGTTCTGGAATCCTTACAGCCATGCCATGTAGACTTTCGTTATATCGAGGTGCCGAGATGTCTTTACAACGCCGCCACCACGAGTGTCCAAGTACAGGACCAGCAGTCCAAACCCATCCAACTGCGCAGAGGAGTGAGGCAAGGGGATGTTATATCCCCGAAATTGTTCACGAGCACGTTGGAAGATAATAATATGTTTAAGACGCTAGACTGGAAAACCCTTGCCTTTCATTCGCATAAACGGCGATTACATCTCACACCTGCGATTCACTGATGACATAGTCTTAGTGACGGAGTCGCTGGAGGAGCTGAACCAGATGCTGGACGGCCTAGCTTCAGCCTCGCGACGACGCATCGGTCTTGGCATGAATTTGGATAAAACAAAATCATGATCAATGATGGCCTCATTGATCCGGGGCCGGTCGTCGTATATGGACACCCTCTCGAAATTGTTTCCGAGTACGCTTACTTTTGGCAAATTTTGCAGCTAAGAAAAAACAATTTAGGGAAAGAGGCCAAGAGGAGGATCCAGCTAGGCTGGGCAGCGTTTGGAAAACTACGTCGAGTCTTGTCGTCATCCATTCCGCAATGCTTGAAAACCTTGGTTTTCAAGCATTGCGGTATGCGGAAAAACAATTTAGGACAGAAGGCCAAGTGGAGGATCCAGCTAGGCTTGGCAGCATTTGGAAAACTATGTCGAGTCTTGTCGTCATCCATACCGCAATGCTTGAAAACCAAAGTTTTTAATCAGTGCGTCCTACCCGTCATGACCTACGGAGCTGAGACGCGGACACCTACGATAGGGTTGATTCACCAGTTCAAAGTCGCTCAGCGAGCTATGGAAAGAGCTGTACTCGAAGTCTCTCTGCAGGATAGGATTCGTATCAGGTAGGAATCGAATCGAATCGAATCGAATCGAAGCGAATCGAATCGAATCGAATCGAATCGATTCGACTAGAATCGAATCGACTAGAATCGAATCGAATCGAATCGAACCGAACCGAACCGAACCACGTAGATTTTGAAGACTGTTTTGAATTTTTTTGGTTGATTGTGCGTGTCAGGGTGTTGGCATGATTAAAACAAGATGTTTTAAAACACGTGTTTTAAACAGTGTTTAAAACAGTTTGAAATAAAACAATGTTTTTTTTTACTGTTTCAAAACACAGTTTAAAAAACATGAAGAAAAAAACAGGGTTCAAAACTACCTTTTATTGCAAATGAATGGAAATAAATCCAACAAATAAATATGTAGAATAGGTTAAAATAAATTTACAAGTGGAAAGTCCCTATGTTGGCCGTTTTAAACACTGTACACTACATAGGTAACTGGGGCCAGTAAAGTCTCGTAGGGTAAGTCCCTAAGTCGGCCGTCGAAAGAAAGTAATTTACCTACTGGATTAGTGGGTATTCTCCGTTCTCTGTCTAGTTTTCTACCTACCTACACTACACTACATACAAGGTGTATAAAAGTGTTTTGTATTGATTAATAATTAGTTTACCTAGAGATACTGAGATACGCAACAATAAGTAAATATTTATCGTTTTGTTAATTTTTACTAATGTGTATTAAGAAATAGTTTAGAAATGGATTAAATATTATATTATTCGCTATAATTGATTTGAAATTGAACGCTTACGGTAAAAAGTATAAAAAAAACACTTGTTTTGATATCTAAAATTGCAACATTTACAAAAGAAGTGGCTGCTGGAACAACTTGCCTCAACCATGGCACAACCAGCCCCATGACGGGGTCGGTTGTTACTTGATGACTTTTCATAAATATATCCTGACGCTAAAACTATTAATAATTTAGTAAATATGACTTCATCATCAGTATACCTACAGGTAATCCTAATCCTGGAATCAAACATAGGCTTTTAATCCCATAAATCAGTTCCTGTGGGATCGAACATTTAAACGTTTCCATAGGAACAACGCGTGCGAAGCCGCGAGGCGCAGCTAGTAGTATTATATTATCTGTGCTTATGGGAAAACCCAATAGACGCTTAGCAGTGTCCATGATGGTAGCGTACAAAGAAGAGGCCTGCGTCCAGTAGTGGACCGGACCTAGGCCGTTGGCGCAGACCGGTGAGGTAAAGTAAGGCGTGGAGTGTACCAGAGTTCTCCTCACCCACTGCCTCAAATCTAAAAGCCTTTATAGGAACCTACCTAAGGCATAGGGAAATAATTAATAAGAAACAAAAAATAGCAATAAATATAACAAAAAAAAAATAGTTATTTTCTATACAGGGTTATTTTTAAAAGACCGGCAACCTTCGGTGACCAGCTTCCCAGCATCATCAGCAACAACTTTTGTTCTACGACTTTTGTTAATTAGCTACTTTTTATTTCCATACAAAAATAATTATTCATTGAAATATCTGTCTAATCTAAATGTTCTCTAACTCTATGGGTTGGGACGGCGCGCTGCGCTAGCGCCTTTGATCTTGCCGTTCAAACGCCAGCCGCCGCGCCGGCTGCCCCGCTCGGCGCTCAGTCATCAAAGCGGATGCGCGCGCGGCACACGTCTTTGTGCGCGTGGCGGACCTCGTGCGTGCATGGCCTCCAAGGTCACCAGACATTACACCCTGGATTTTTATTTATGGGGACACATAAAAACAATGGTGTACAGTGGTGGCGAAATCACAAGCCGAGACTTGTTAAAAGAAAAATAATGTGGGCCTTTGGTCAAGTGCAATCAAATTCAGAGGTGTTAGCTCGTGTTAACGAACAGCTGATTTTTAGGTGTGGTCTTTGCGTTGGTTGTGAAGGTGACTATTTTGAACGCTATGTGCGCGATACTCACCGCTACCCGCAAGATTTGAACCTGCGAGGTAATGTCTAATTTGTAAATAAGTATTATTATAATCATTTAATTATTGCAAATACGCTGATTCCACTTTTTAAATACGCCTTCAAAACAATGAAACAATGATAGTAAATACCTAAACGTTTTCTAGCTACCTAGTGACCAATTGATATTACCTACGTGCTTACCTAATTAAACTTTAAGACGTTATGTTATGAATGATTACCTACGTTAAACATAGTGGGTACCTAACCTACCTACCAGATCTACATAGCTACCGATATCTGTGGTACCGACTTATCTACATACTACTTAGGTACCTATTTGTTTTTAATTGATTAATGTAGCCAGTCCTAAGCCTGGTCAAGTATGAAGGGATTGTGGACACAGTGCATACCTACAGCCTACAAACCCCGCGAGTAACTAATATCAACTAGGTAGGTAGGTAAATAACTGAGGGTTAGGTAGGTAGTTATTATTATCACCAGTGAAAGCGCGCGCAAATGTGCGTCGTGTTTGATACAACATAGATCTACAAAAGTCACGACAGGACAATAAAAACTTAAATAATTCCTATTAATGTACCTATTGAGTTATTTCAAAAGTCGTAGAACAAACATTGTTGCTGATGATGCTGGGAAGTTGATCACCGAAGGTTGCCGGTCTTTTAAAAGTAACCCTGTATAATATTCTAATAATCGAATCGAATCGAATCGACTGAAATCGAATCGAATCAACCCTATCGTAGGTGTCCGCGTCTCAGCTCCGTAGGTCATGACGGGTAGGACGATCGATAGGTACTGAGGTCCCCACCCCCCAGCTACCGATGATCCACCTCTTATGTTACACCCTGTATATCTAATCGAATCCAATCGAATGGAATCGAATCGAATCGATTCCATTCGATTGGATTCGATTCGATTCGATTCAATCGAATCCAATCGAACCGAACCGAACCGAACCGAACCGAGCCGAGCCGAGCCGAGCCGAGCCGAACTGAACCGAACCGAACCGTACCGAACCGAACCGAATGTCGTTGTGTTAACGCAGAATTATGTTCAGTTGTGTCATTATCATCATCATCATCATCATCATCTATCTTTTTACTGACATTCCATATTATAACAATTGTATGTACAAAACTTTTATTTAGTAATTATGTTATCTTTTAATTAATGTAATTGGTTTCTTACAACCGTTTTAATTTAAATAAATAAAATAAATAAATAAAATCTACGTCGAGTCTCGTCGTCATCCATACCGCAATGCTTCAAAACCAAAGTTTTCAATCAGTGCGTCCTACCCGTCATGACCTACGGAGCTGAGACGCGGACACCTACGATAGGGTTGATTCACCAGTTCAAAGTCGCTCAGCGAGCTATGGAAAGAGCTGTACTCGAAGTCTCTCTGCAAGATAGGATTCATAACGAACACATCCGACAGAGAACCAAAGTTTTCGACATAGCTCAGAGAATTAGCAAAGATGTGATTTTAATAAAAAAAATAGTTATTTTCTATATAATATTCTAATAATCGAATCGAATCGAATCGAATCGAATAGAATCGACTAGAATCGAATCGAATCGAATCGAATCGAACCGAACCACGTAGATTTTGAAGACTGTTTTGAATTTTTTTGGTTGATTGTGCGTGTAAATCGCCAATGTCTTGCTTGTCACAGCGACACATATTTGATATTTAAAATTGTTCATGGAAATAATACTTATTACAATAAAAGATGTGATTTTAATAAATAAAATAGTTATTTTCTATCTAATATTCTAATAATCGAATCGAATCGAATCGAATCGAATCCAATCGAACCAAACCGAACCGAACCGAACCGAGCCGAGCCGAGCCGAGCCGAACTGTACCGAACCGAACCGTATCGAACCGAACCGAATGTCGTTGTGTTAACGCAGAATTATGTTCAGTTGTGTCATTATCATCATCATCATCATCATCATCATCATCATCATCATCATCTACGTCGAGTCTTGTCGTCATCCATACCGCAATGCTTGAAAACCAAAGTTTTCAATCAGTGCGTCCGATTCGATTCGATTCGATTCGATGACGACAAGACTAGGGCTTGCATTCGAATATTCGAATATTAAATCATTTCGAATATTCGAATACTGATATTGCAATATTCGAATATTCGTTTTAAATAAAAAGTCAAAATTCTGATGTGGATAAAAGGTCACTTAAAAGTTCGCGCGGTATATCCATCCATACAAGACAATGGTGTCGATTCTGTTGTTTTAGGATTAGCTAAAATTAGGATTTCGGAATTTCAAATAGATAAAAACAATTCTATGGTTGAAAAATTTGACTAACACGTTTAAAATTAGGATGACAGCTCTAACATGAAGCTGACGGACCTAAAACAACTCAATTTAGTTAAAATGGCTATAACCAAACTCCTTGAAAAATTAAACAAACGGGTTTAAAATTAGGACGACAGCTCTAAAATTAGATTGATAGATCTAAAACAGCCTAACTTAGTTATAAGTAGTTTTAACCCTATTCTTTGCACTACAGGCATTTCGTTGGCTTAAAATAACAAGGTTCTATGTTACAATTTTAGCACTATTGAGGTTATGAATGTAACAAGGTTCTATGTGTTGCTACACTTTTAGCTAAAATATATCACTAGATGGCGGTTCTATACTTCACAATATTCAATATTACATAGTCCTATGTTGTATTTTATTACGAAAAGAAAATAACAAGGTTCTATGTTAAACATAGGACTTTGCTTAGAAAAAAAACATGGACTTGGAAATACCAAAGTCCTATGTTTCACATAGGACTTTGCTTAGACAATAAAAGATGGACTTGTAAATAACAAGGTTCTATGCTAACTATATTCTGGATGAAGATATTAACTTACACCGTATCCATCCAGCATGGAGCATGTTAGTAAATAAACCACGATAAAAATAACAAAAACTCACTTGCTTGGCGTCGAGTTTCAGATATAATTGTAAGCTATTTTTATTGAAGGGAGGATCTAAAATCGACAAGTAATGTAAATTACGTATAAAAGGACGCGCCAACAAAGTTAATTTTAGGTTAAGTATGGGCGGTTTGTATACGTTTATGCCTCATTCAAAATGGACATGGTATAGATGTCATATTTTTTATTTGATGTACCTACCTACATTGATAGCCTGTTTTGGTCCACTGCTGGACGCAGGCCTCCCCCTGATAAGCGCTTTACTGGCTTTTATTTCATGGCGGGTAATGCTCATAATCCCTACGCTGGGCATGCGTTTTGAGGATCGCAGTTCGGTGGTAGAATTGTTCTGCAGCGGGCGCTACTGCACGCCCCCGATGGATATCCTTTACTCGCCTCTTACGTCACCCGTGGGAAGAGTTGAGGTGGTGAAAATTCTAAGCACCACACACCTTGCACAATACATTGATTTAACGATCCCAATAAATTGTAAAGACGGCTTGGACGCATAAAGATAACAGGACCTTTGTCCCTAATGGTACATTTGGGTATAGGGTAGGTAATTAACACGCAATAGACAGTGAACCTTTGTAACAATTTAGACTATTTAAAACAGTAGGCTTAAACTGGAAGAATAGGCCATAAATACCTACCGTTAGGCGAACGAAAGCTTCGTGAGAACCTTGTCTGGATTGAAGAAAAGAACAAGCTTCCAGTTAAAGAAGCAGTATATCGACGAATATTCTGCAATGATTTCAACATTTATTTCCAAAAACCGAAAAAAGATAGATGTGATTTGTGCGAGGAGGTTGAAATAAATGATCGAGAAGGAAATACTTTAACATCAGATCTACAAGAGAAGATAACCAGGCACAAAATGGAAAAGATAGCTGCAAGGGAAAACCGTGACAAAGACAGGAAAGGTACAATTCCAGTAGTGTGCTTTGATCTAGAGAATGTGTTATCCTGTCCCAAGGCAGAAGTAAGCAATTTTTTCTACAAGAGTAAATATTCTACTTAGAACATGACTGGTCATCTTTCGACTAATAAAAAAGTGTACTGTGCCATTTGGAGTGAGAACACTGCTGGAAGAAGTGGAAATGATATAGCAAGTGCAGTATATAAAATCTTGGAACAGGTTTTGCTTGAAAACCCCCGTTTCAGGTCAATTATATTATGGAGTGATAGTTGTGTTCCACAGAACCGCAACAGCATCATGAGCTTTGCTTTAAGACAGCTTATGGATAAGTTTCCTACATTGGAACAAATTACCTTAAAATTTTCAACACCTGGACATTCTTGCATTCAAGAAATTGACAATGTACATAGCTGTATAGATAGAGTCTAATGGGTAATTTTTTCGAACTAGGGCTTGCAAATATTCGAAATTTTTTGATTCGATTCGATTCGATTCTCGATTCGATTCTTGATTCGATTCTCGATTCGATTCTCGATTCGATTCTCTCGATTCGATTCTCGATTCGATTCTCTCGATTCGATTCTCTCGATTCGATTCGATTCTCTATTCTCTCGATTCGATTCTCGATTCTCTCGATTCGATCTCGATTCTCTCGATTCGATCTCGATTCTCTCGATTCGATTCTCGATTCTCTCGATTCGATTCTCGATTATCTCGATTCGATTCTCGATTATCTCGATTCGATTCTCGATTATCTCGATTCGATTCTCGATTATCTCGATTATCTCGATCATCTCGATTATCTCGATTATTTCGAGTCTCGATTATCTAGATTATCTCGATTCTCCCGATTCTCTCGATTATCTCGATTCTCTCGATTCTCTCGATTCTCTCGATTATCTCGATTATCTCGATTATCTCAGATTATCTCAGATTATCTCAGATTATCTCAGATTATCTCAGATTCGATTCTCGATTATCTCGATTCGATTCTCGATTCTCTCGATTCGATTCTCGATTATCTCGATTCAATTCTCGATTATCTCGATTCGATTCTCGATTATCTCGATTCGATTCTCGATTATCTCGATTATCTCGATTCGATTCTCGATTATCTCGATTATCTCGATTCAATTCTCGATTATTTCGATTATTCCGATTCTCGATTATCTCGATTATCTCGATTCTCTCGATTCACTCGATTCTCGATGTAAATCTAAATCTAAATCTAAATCTAAATCTAAATCTAAATCTAAATCTAAATCCAATCCAATCCAATCCAATCTAATCTAATCTAATCTAATCGAATCGAGAATCGAATCTAATCGAATCGAGAATCGAATTGAGAATCGAATCGAGAATCGAATCGAGAATCGAATCTTATCGAATTGAGAATCGAATCTAATCTAGTCTGAGATAATCTGAGATAATCTAATCTAATCTGAGATAATCTAATCTTATCTGAGATAATCTGAGATAATCTAAGATAATCGAGATAATCGAGATAATCGAGAATCGAATCGAGATAATCAAGAATCGAATCGAGATAATCGAGAATAGAATCGAGATAATCGAGAATCGAATCGAGATAATCGAGAATCGAATCGAGATAATCGAGAATCGAATCGAGATAATCGAGAATCGAATCGAGATAATCGAGAATCGAGTCGAGATAATCGAGAATCGAATCGAGATAATCGAGAATCGAATCGAGAGAATCGAGAATCGAATCGAGATAGAATCGAGAGAATCGAGAATCGAATCGAGAGAATCGATAATCGAATCGAGAGTATCGAGATCGAATCGAGAGAATCGAGAATCGAATCGAATCGAATCGAGAATCGAATCGAGAGAATCGAGAATCGAATCGAGAGAATCGAGAATCGAATCGAGAGAATCGAGAAATCGAGAGAATCGAGAATCGAATCGAGAGAATCGAGATCGAATCGAGAGAATCGAGATCGAATCGAGAGAATCGAGAATCGAATCGAGTGAATCGAGAATCGAATCAAGAGAATCGAGATAACCAGGCACAAAATGGAAAAGATAGCTGCAAGGGAAAACCGTGACAAAGACAGGAAAGGTACAATTCCAGTAGTGTGCTTTGATCTAGAGAATGTGTTATCCTGTCCCAAGGCAGAAGTAAGCAATTTTTTCTACAAGAGTAAATATTCTACTTAGAACATGACTGGTCATCTTTCGACTAATAAAAAAGTGTACTGTGCCATTTGGAGTGAGAACACTGCTGGAAGAAGTGGAAATGATATAGCAAGTGCAGTATATAAAATCTTGGAACAGGTTTTGCTTGAAAACCCCCGTTTCAGGTCAATTATATTATGGAGTGATAGTTGTGTTCCACAGAACCGCAACAGCATCATGAGCTTTGCTTTAAGACAGCTTATGGATAAGTTTCCTACATTGGAACAAATTACCTTAAAATTTTCAACACCTGGACATTCTTGCATTCAAGAAATTGACAATGTACATAGCTGTATAGATAGAGTCTAATGGGTAATTTTTTCGAACTAGGGCTTGCAAATATTCGAAATTTTTTGATTCGATTCGATTCGATTCTCGATTCGATTCTTGATTCGATTCTCGATTCGATTCTCGATTCGTTTCTCTCGATTCGATTCTCGATTCGATTCTCTCGATTCGATTCTCTCGATTCGATTCGATTCTCTATTCTCTCGATTCGATTCTCGATTCTCTCGATTCGATCTCGATTCTCTCGATTCGATCTCGATTCTCTCGATTCGATTCTCGATTCTCTCGATTCGATTCTCGATTATCTCGATTCGATTCTCGATTATCTCGATTCGATTCTCGATTATCTCGATTCGATTCTCGATTATCTCGATTATCTCGATCATCTCGATTATCTCGATTATTTCGAGTCTCGATTATCTAGATTATCTCGATTCTCCCGATTCTCTCGATTATCTCGATTCTCTCGATTCTCTCGATTCTCTCGATTATCTCGATTATCTCGATTATCTCAGATTATCTCAGATTATCTCAGATTATCTCAGATTCGATTCTCGATTATCTCGATTCGATTCTCGATTCTCTCGATTCGATTCTCGATTATCTCGATTCAATTCTCGATTATCTCGATTCGATTCTCGATTATCTCGATTCGATTCTCGATTATCTCGATTATCTCGATTCGATTCTCGATTATCTCGATTATCTCGATTCAATTCTCGATTATCTCGATTATTCCGATTCTCGATTATCTCGATTATCTCGATTATCTCGATTCTCTCGATTCTCTCGATTCTCGATGTAAATCTAAATCCAATCCAATCCAATCCAATCCAATCTAATCTAATCTAATCTAATCTAATCGAATCGAGAATCGAATCGAGAATCGAATCGAGAATCGAATCGAGAATCGAATCGAGAATCGAATCGAGAATCGAATCGAGAATCGAATCGAGAATCGAATCGAGAATCGAATCGAGAATCGAATCTTATCGAATTGAGAATCGAATCTAATCTAGTCTGAGATAATCTGAGATAATCTAATCTAATCTGAGATAATCTAATCTAATCTGAGATAACCTGAGATAATCTAAGATAATCGAGAGAATCGAGAGAATCGAGATAATCGAGATAATCGAGATAATCGAGAATCGAATCGAGATAATCGAGAATCGAATCGAGATAATCGAGAATAGAATCGAGATAATCGAGAATCGAATCGAGATAATCGAGAATCGAATCGAGATAATCGAGAATCGAATCGAGATAATCGAGAATCGAGTCGAGATAATCGAGAATCGAATCGAGATAATCGAGAATCGAATCGAGAGAATCGAGAATCGAATCGAGATAGAATCGAGAGAATCGAGAATCGAATCGAGAGAATCGATAATCGAATCGAGAGTATCGAGATCGAATCGAATCGAATCGAGAATCGAATCGAGAGAATCGAGAATCGAATCGAGAGAATCGAGAAATCGAGAGAATCGAGAATCGAATCGAGAGAATCGAGATCGAATCGAGAGAATCGAGATCGAATCGAGAGAATCGAGAATCGAATCGAGTGAATCGAGAATCGAATCAAGAGAATCGAGATCGAATCGAGAGAATCGAGAATCGAATCGAGAGAATCGAGAGAATCGAGAGAATCGAGAATCAAATCGAATCGAGAGAATCGAATCAAGAGAATCGAGATCGAATCGAGAGAATCGAATCGAGAGAATCGAATCGAGAATCGAATCGAGAGAATCGAATCGAGAATCGAATCGTGAATCGAATCGAGAATCGAATCGAGAATCGAATCGTGAATCAAATCGAGAATCGAATCGTGAATCGAATCGAGAATCGAATCGAGAATCGAATCGAGAGAATCGAATCGAGAATCGAATCGAGAGAATTTAATCGAGAATCGAATCGAGAATCGAATCGAGAATAGAATCGAGAATCTAATCGAATCTAATCGAATCTGAGATAATCTAATCTAATCTGAGATAATCTAATCAAATCTGAGATAATCTGAGATAATCTGAGATAATCTGAGATAATCTGAGATAATCGAGATAATCGAGAGAATCGAGATAATCGAGAATCGAATAGAGATAATCGAGAATAGAATCGAGATAATCGAGAATCGAATCGAGATAATCGAGAATCGAATCGTCTGAATTATCGAAGTAATCACCTCTATTGTCTGAAGACGCAACGGGCCATGGTAATAGAATCATTTGCATAATCTTTTGTGGTTCAACTTAGCGCTCTTTTACGGGTATTGTTCTTTCTCCGGTGCTGTCAACGTTGGACTAATCTTTAGGTAATAAGAATTGTTGCTATGATGCATAAATACACCAGTATCTCTTAGCCAGCCAAGAGGTGTTTGTTTGATCGACATAGCAGTCTCTCACAATTACTTGCATTCGAATATTCGAATATTCGAATACTGATATTGCAATATTCGAATATTCGATTTGAATAAAAAGTCAAAATTCTGATATGGATAAAAGGCCACTTAAAAGTTCGCGCGGTATATCCCTATAAGACAATACAACTTAATACAAGTTTACGTTGTTCAGATAAAAGTTAAAGGGTTCGGAACACGATTCGGAAATACTCAGGAGTAATCGGGAGTGCCGCGCGCGACAGCATAGTGCGTTCGCATGTTTGACGAGACTCTGTCTATCCGTCTCTGGTGCTCACGTGAATGTCGTTGTGTTAACGCAGAATTATGTTCAGTTGTGTATTGCACGCGGTCGTGGTGGTTATCTTTATAGTACGAAGTAACGCGAACCCAGAACAGGCCAGGTTTCGCGGAGGATATGGCACCATAGACCACATAAACACAGTGAGGCAGATTATTCAAAAGTCCGAAGAGTATAATCAGCCCCTGTGTCTGGCCTTCATGGACTATGAGAAGGCCTTTGACTCTGTCGAAAACTGGGCTGTTCTGGAATCCTTACAGCCATGCCATGTAGACTTTCGTTATATCGAGGTGCCGAGATGTCTTTACAACGCCGCCACCACGAGTGTCCAAGTACAGGACCAGCAGTCCAAACCCATCCAACTGCGCAGAGGAGTGAGGCAAGGGGATGTTATATCCCCGAAATTGTTCACGAGCACGTTGGAAGATAATAATATGTTTAAGACGCTAGACTGGAAAACCCTTGCCTTTCATTCGCATAAACGGCGATTACATCTCACACCTGCGATTCACTGATGACATAGTCTTAGTGACGGAGTCGCTGGAGGAGCTGAACCAGATGCTGGACGGCCTAGCTTCAGCCTCGCGACGACGCATCGGTCTTGGCATGAATTTGGATAAAACAAAATCATGATCAATGATGGCCTCATTGATCCGGGGCCGGTCGTCGTATATGGACACCCTCTCGAAATTGTTTCCGAGTACGCTTACTTTTGGCAAATTTTGCAGCTAAGAAAAAACAATTTAGGGAAAGAGGCCAAGAGGAGGATCCAGCTAGGCTGGGCAGCGTTTGGAAAACTACGTCGAGTCTTGTCGTCATCCATTCCGCAATGCTTGAAAACCTTGGTTTTCAAGCATTGCGGTATGCGGAAAAACAATTTAGGACAGAAGGCCAAGTGGAGGATCCAGCTAGGCTTGGCAGCATTTGGAAAACTATGTCGAGTCTTGTCGTCATCCATACCGCAATGCTTGAAAACCAAAGTTTTTAATCAGTGCGTCCTACCCGTCATGACCTACGGAGCTGAGACGCGGACACCTACGATAGGGTTGATTCACCAGTTCAAAGTCGCTCAGCGAGCTATGGAAAGAGCTGTACTCGAAGTCTCTCTGCAGGATAGGATTCGTATCAGGTAGGAATCGAATCGAATCGAATCGAATCGAAGCGAATCGAATCGAATCGAATCGAATCGATTCGACTAGAATCGAATCGACTAGAATCGAATCGAATCGAATCGAACCGAACCGAACCGAACCACGTAGATTTTGAAGACTGTTTTGAATTTTTTTGGTTGATTGTGCGTGTCAGGGTGTTGGCATGATTAAAACAAGATGTTTTAAAACACGTGTTTTAAACAGTGTTTAAAACAGTTTGAAATAAAACAATGTTTTTTTTTACTGTTTCAAAACACAGTTTAAAAAACATGAAGAAAAAAACAGGGTTCAAAACTACCTTTTATTGCAAATGAATGGAAATAAATCCAACAAATAAATATGTAGAATAGGTTAAAATAAATTTACAAGTGGAAAGTCCCTATGTTGGCCGTTTTAAACACTGTACACTACATAGGTAACTGGGGCCAGTAAAGTCTCGTAGGGTAAGTCCCTAAGTCGGCCGTCGAAAGAAAGTAATTTACCTACTGGATTAGTGGGTATTCTCCGTTCTCTGTCTAGTTTTCTACCTACCTACACTACACTACATACAAGGTGTATAAAAGTGTTTTGTATTGATTAATAATTAGTTTACCTAGAGATACTGAGATACGCAACAATAAGTAAATATTTATCGTTTTGTTAATTTTTACTAATGTGTATTAAGAAATAGTTTAGAAATGGATTAAATATTATATTATTCGCTATAATTGATTTGAAATTGAACGCTTACGGTAAAAAGTATAAAAAAAACACTTGTTTTGATATTTAAAATTGCAACATTTACAAAAGAAGTGGCTGCTGGAACAACTTGCCTCAACCATGGCACAACCAGCCCCATGACGGGGTCGGTTGTTACTTGATGACTTTTCATAAATATATCCTGACGCTAAAACTATTAATAATTTAGTAAATATGACTTCATCATCAGTATACCTACAGGTAATCCTAATCCTGGAATCAAACATAGGCTTTTAATCCCATAAATCAGTTCCTGTGGGATCGAACATTTAAACGTTTCCATAGGAACAACGCGTGCGAAGCCGCGAGGCGCAGCTAGTAGTATTATATTATCTGTGCTTATGGGAAAACCCAATAGACGCTTAGCAGTGTCCATGATGGTAGCGTACAAAGAAGAGGCCTGCGTCCAGTAGTGGACCGGACCTAGGCCGTTGGCGCAGACCGGTGAGGTAAAGTAAGGCGTGGAGTGTACCAGAGTTCTCCTCACCCACTGCCTCAAATCTAAAAGCCTTTATAGGAACCTACCTAAGGCATAGGGAAATAATTAATAAGAAACAAAAAATAGCAATAAATATAACAAAAAAAAAATAGTTATTTTCTATACAGGGTTATTTTTAAAAGACCGGCAACCTTCGGTGACCAGCTTCCCAGCATCATCAGCAACAACTTTTGTTCTACGACTTTTGTTAATTAGCTACTTTTTATTTCCATACAAAAATAATTATTCATTGAAATATCTGTCTAAATGTTCTCTAACTCTATGGGTTGGGACGGCGCGCTGCGCTAGCGCCTTTGATCTTGCCGTTCAAACGCCAGCCGCCGCGCCGGCTGCCCCGCTCGGCGCTCAGTCATCAAAGCGGATGCGCGCGCGGCACACGTCTTTGTGCGCGTGGCGGACCTCGTGCGTGCATGGCCTCCAAGGTCACCAGACATTACACCCTGGATTTTTATTTATGGGGACACATAAAAACAATGGTGTACAGTGGTGGCGAAATCACAAGCCGAGACTTGTTAAAAGAAAAATAATGTGGGCCTTTGGTCAAGTGCAATCAAATTCAGAGGTGTTAGCTCGTGTTAACGAACAGCTGATTTTTAGGTGTGGTCTTTGCGTTGGTTGTGAAGGTGACTATTTTGAACGCTATGTGCGCGATACTCACCGCTACCCGCAAGATTTGAACCTGCGAGGTAATGTCTAATTTGTAAATAAGTATTATTATAATCATTTAATTATTGCAAATACGCTGATTCCACTTTTTAAATACGCCTTCAAAACAATGAAACAATGATAGTAAATACCTAAACGTTTTCTAGCTACCTAGTGACCAATTGATATTACCTACGTGCTTACCTAATTAAACTTTAAGACGTTATGTTATGAATGATTACCTACGTTAAACATAGTGGGTACCTAACCTACCTACCAGATCTACATAGCTACCGATATCTGTGGTACCGACTTATCTACATACTACTTAGGTACCTATTTGTTTTTAATTGATTAATGTAGCCAGTCCTAAGCCTGGTCAAGTATGAAGGGATTGTGGACACAGTGCATACCTACAGCCTACAAACCCCGCGAGTAACTAATATCAACTAGGTAGGTAGGTAAATAACTGAGGGTTAGGTAGGTAGTTATTATTATCACCAGTGAAAGCGCGCGCAAATGTGCGTCGTGTTTGATACAACATAGATCTACAAAAGTCACGACAGGACAATAAAAACTTAAATAATTCCTATTAATGTACCTATTGAGTTATTTCAAAAGTCGTAGAACAAACATTGTTGCTGATGATGCTGGGAAGTTGATCACCGAAGGTTGCCGGTCTTTTAAAAGTAACCCTGTATAATATTCTAATAATCGAATCGAATCGAATCGACTGAAATCGAATCGAATCAACCCTATCGTAGGTGTCCGCGTCTCAGCTCCGTAGGTCATGACGGGTAGGACGATCGATAGGTACTGAGGTCCCCACCCCCCAGCTACCGATGATCCACCTCTTATGTTACACCCTGTATATCTAATCGAATCCAATCGAATGGAATCGAATCGAATCGATTCCATTCGATTGGATTCGATTCGATTCGATTCAATCGAATCCAATCGAACCGAACCGAACCGAACCGAACCGAGCCGAGCCGAGCCGAGCCGAGCCGAACTGAACCGAACCGAACCGTACCGAACCGAACCGAATGTCGTTGTGTTAACGCAGAATTATGTTCAGTTGTGTCATTATCATCATCATCATCATCATCATCTATCTTTTTACTGACATTCCATATTATAACAATTGTATGTACAAAACTTTTATTTAGTAATTATGTTATCTTTTAATTAATGTAATTGGTTTCTTACAACCGTTTTAATTTAAATAAATAAAATAAATAAATAAAATCTACGTCGAGTCTCGTCGTCATCCATACCGCAATGCTTCAAAACCAAAGTTTTCAATCAGTGCGTCCTACCCGTCATGACCTACGGAGCTGAGACGCGGACACCTACGATAGGGTTGATTCACCAGTTCAAAGTCGCTCAGCGAGCTATGGAAAGAGCTGTACTCGAAGTCTCTCTGCAAGATAGGATTCATAACGAACACATCCGACAGAGAACCAAAGTTTTCGACATAGCTCAGAGAATTAGCAAAGATGTGATTTTAATAAAAAAAATAGTTATTTTCTATATAATATTCTAATAATCGAATCGAATCGAATCGAATCGAATAGAATCGACTAGAATCGAATCGAATCGAATCGAATCGAACCGAACCACGTAGATTTTGAAGACTGTTTTGAATTTTTTTGGTTGATTGTGCGTGTAAATCGCCAATGTCTTGTCACAGCGACACATATTTGATATTTAAAATTGTTCATGGAAATAATACTTATTACAATAAAAGATGTGATTTTAATAAATAAAATAGTTATTTTCTATCTAATATTCTAATAATCGAATCGAATCGAATCGAATCGAATCCAATCGAACCAAACCGAACCGAACCGAACCGAGCCGAGCCGAGCCGAGCCGAACTGTACCGAACCGAACCGTATCGAACCGAACCGAATGTCGTTGTGTTAACGCAGAATTATGTTCAGTTGTGTCATTATCATCATCATCATCATCATCATCATCATCATCATCATCATCTACGTCGAGTCTTGTCGTCATCCATACCGCAATGCTTGAAAACCAAAGTTTTCAATCAGTGCGTCCGATTCGATTCGATTCGATTCGATGACGACAAGACTAGGGCTTGCATTCGAATATTCGAATATTAAATCATTTCGAATATTCGAATACTGATATTGCAATATTCGAATATTCGTTTTAAATAAAAAGTCAAAATTCTGATGTGGATAAAAGGTCACTTAAAAGTTCGCGCGGTATATCCATCCATACAAGACAATGGTGTCGATTCTGTTGTTTTAGGATTAGCTAAAATTAGGATTTCGGAATTTCAAATAGATAAAAACAATTCTATGGTTGAAAAATTTGACTAACACGTTTAAAATTAGGATGACAGCTCTAACATGAAGCTGACGGACCTAAAACAACTCAATTTAGTTAAAATGGCTATAACCAAACTCCTTGAAAAATTAAACAAACGGGTTCAAAATTAGGACGACAGCTCTAAAATTAGATTGATAGATCTAAAACAGCCTAACTTAGTTATAAGTAGTTTTAACCCTATTCTTTGCACTACAGGCATTTCGTTGGCTTAAAATAACAAGGTTCTATGTTACAATTTTAGCACTATTGAGGTTATGAATGTAACAAGGTTCTATGTGTTGCTACACTTTTAGCTAAAATATATCACTAGATGGCGGTTCTATACTTCACAATATTCAATATTACATAGTCCTATGTTGTATTTTATTACGAAAAGAAAATAACAAGGTTCTATGTTAAACATAGGACTTTGCTTAGAAAAAAAACATGGACTTGGAAATACCAAAGTCCTATGTTTCACATAGGACTTTGCTTAGACAATAAAAGATGGACTTGTAAATAACAAGGTTCTATGCTAACTATATTCTGGATGAAGATATTAACTTACACCGTATCCATCCAGCATGGAGCATGTTAGTAAATAAACCACGATAAAAATAACAAAAACTCACTTGCTTGGCGTCGAGTTTCAGATATAATTGTAAGCTATTTTTATTGAAGGGAGGATCTAAAATCGACAAGTAATGTAAATTACGTATAAAAGGACGCGCCAACAAAGTTAATTTTAGGTTAAGTATGGGCGGTTTGTATACGTTTATGCCTCATTCAAAATGGACATGGTATAGATGTCATATTTTTTATTTGATGTACCTACCTACATTGATAGCCTGTTTTGGTCCACTGCTGGACGCAGGCCTCCCCCTGATAAGCGCTTTACTGGCTTTTATTTCATGGCGGGTAATGCTCATAATCCCTACGCTGGGCATGCGTTTTGAGGATCGCAGTTCGGTGGTAGAATTGTTCTGCAGCGGGCGCTACTGCACGCCCCCGATGGATATCCTTTACTCGCCTCTTACGTCACCCGTGGGAAGAGTTGAGGTGGTGAAAATTCTAAGCACCACACACCTTGCACAATACATTGATTTAACGATCCCAATAAATTGTAAAGACGGCTTGGACGCATAAAGATAACAGGACCTTTGTCCCTAATGGTACATTTGGGTATAGGGTAGGTAATTAACACGCAATAGACAGTGAACCTTTGTAACAATTTAGACTATTTAAAACAGTAGGCTTAAACTGGAAGAATAGGCCATAAATACCTACCGTTAGGCGAACGAAAGCTTCGTGAGAACCTTGTCTGGATTGAAGAAAAGAACAAGCTTCCAGTTAAAGAAGCAGTATATCGACGAATATTCTGCAATGATTTCAACATTTATTTCCAAAAACCGAAAAAAGATAGATGTGATTTGTGCGAGGAGGTTGAAATAAATGATCGAGAAGGAAATACTTTAACATCAGATCTACAAGAGAAGATAACCAGGCACAAAATGGAAAAGATAGCTGCAAGGGAAAACCGTGACAAAGACAGGAAAGGTACAATTCCAGTAGTGTGCTTTGATCTAGAGAATGTGTTATCCTGTCCCAAGGCAGAAGTAAGCAATTTTTTCTACAAGAGTAAATATTCTACTTAGAACATGACTGGTCATCTTTCGACTAATAAAAAAGTGTACTGTGCCATTTGGAGTGAGAACACTGCTGGAAGAAGTGGAAATGATATAGCAAGTGCAGTATATAAAATCTTGGAACAGGTTTTGCTTGAAAACCCCCGTTTCAGGTCAATTATATTATGGAGTGATAGTTGTGTTCCACAGAACCGCAACAGCATCATGAGCTTTGCTTTAAGACAGCTTATGGATAAGTTTCCTACATTGGAACAAATTACCTTAAAATTTTCAACACCTGGACATTCTTGCATTCAAGAAATTGACAATGTACATAGCTGTATAGATAGAGTCTAATGGGTAATTTTTTCGAACTAGGGCTTGCAAATATTCGAAATTTTTTGATTCGATTCGATTCGATTCTCGATTCGATTCTTGATTCGATTCTCGATTCGATTCTCTCGATTCGATTCTCGATTCGATTCTCTCGATTCGATTCTCTCGATTCGATTCGATTCTCTATTCTCTCGATTCGATTCTCGATTCTCTCGATTCGATCTCGATTCTCTCGATTCGATTCTCGATTCTCTCGATTCGATTCTCGATTATCTCGATTCGATTCTCGATTATCTCGATTCGATTCTCGATTATCTCGATTCGATTCTCGATTATCTCGATTATCTCGATCATCTCGATTATCTCGATTATTTCGAGTCTCGATTATCTAGATTATCTCGATTCTCCCGATTCTCTCGATTATCTCGATTCTCTCGATTCTCTCGATTCTCTCGATTATCTCGATTATCTCGATTATCTCAGATTATCTCAGATTATCTCAGATTATCTCAGATTCGATTCTCGATTATCTCGATTCGATTCTCGATTCTCTCGATTCGATTCTCGATTATCTCGATTCAATTCTCGATTATCTCGATTCGATTCTCGATTATCTCGATTCGATTCTCGATTATCTCGATTATCTCGATTCGATTCTCGATTATCTCGATTATCTCGATTCAATTCTCGATTATTTCGATTATTCCGATTCTCGATTATCTCGATTATCTCGATTCTCTCGATTCACTCGATTCTCGATGTAAATCTAAATCTAAATCTAAATCTAAATCTAAATCTAAATCTAAATCTAAATCCAATCCAATCCAATCTAATCTAATCTAATCTAATCTAATCGAATCGAGAATCGAATCTAATCGAATCGAGAATCGAATTGAGAATCGAATCGAGAATCGAATCGAGAATCGAATCTTATCGAATTGAGAATCGAATCTAATCTAGTCTGAGATAATCTGAGATAATCTAATCTAATCTGAGATAATCTAATCTTATCTGAGATAATCTGAGATAATCTAAGATAATCGAGATAATCGAGATAATCGAGAATCGAATCGAGATAATCAAGAATCGAATCGAGATAATCGAGAATAGAATCGAGATAATCGAGAATCGAATCGAGATAATCGAGAATCGAATCGAGATAATCGAGAATCGAGTCGAGATAATCGAGAATCGAATCGAGATAATCGAGAATCGAATCGAGAGAATCGAGAATCGAATCGAGATAGAATCGAGAGAATCGAGAATCGAATCGAGAGAATCGATAATCGAATCGAGAGTATCGAGATCGAATCGAGAGAATCGAGAATCGAATCGAGAGAATCGAGAAATCGAGAGAATCGAGAATCGAATCGAGAGAATCGAGATCGAATCGAGAGAATCGAGATCGAATCGAGAGAATCGAGAATCGAATCGAGTGAATCGAGAATCGAATCAAGAGAATCGAGATAACCAGGCACAAAATGGAAAAGATAGCTGCAAGGGAAAACCGTGACAAAGACAGGAAAGGTACAATTCCAGTAGTGTGCTTTGATCTAGAGAATGTGTTATCCTGTCCCAAGGCAGAAGTAAGCAATTTTTTCTACAAGAGTAAATATTCTACTTAGAACATGACTGGTCATCTTTCGACTAATAAAAAAGTGTACTGTGCCATTTGGAGTGAGAACACTGCTGGAAGAAGTGGAAATGATATAGCAAGTGCAGTATATAAAATCTTGGAACAGGTTTTGCTTGAAAACCCCCGTTTCAGGTCAATTATATTATGGAGTGATAGTTGTGTTCCACAGAACCGCAACAGCATCATGAGCTTTGCTTTAAGACAGCTTATGGATAAGTTTCCTACATTGGAACAAATTACCTTAAAATTTTCAACACCTGGACATTCTTGCATTCAAGAAATTGACAATGTACATAGCTGTATAGATAGAGTCTAATGGGTAATTTTTTCGAACTAGGGCTTGCAAATATTCGAAATTTTTTGATTCGATTCGATTCGATTCTCGATTCGATTCTTGATTCGATTCTCGATTCGATTCTCGATTCGATTCTCTCGATTCGATTCTCGATTCGATTCTCTCGATTCGATTCTCTCGATTCGATTCGATTCTCTATTCTCTCGATTCGATTCTCGATTCTCTCGATTCGATCTCGATTCTCTCGATTCGATCTCGATTCTCTCGATTCGATTCTCGATTCTCTCGATTCGATTCTCGATTATCTCGATTCGATTCTCGATTATCTCGATTCGATTCTCGATTATCTCGATTATCTCGATCATCTCGATTATCTCGATTATTTCGATTCTCGATTATCTCGATTATCTCGATTCTCTCGATTCTCTCGATTATCTCGATTCTCTCGATTCTCTCGATTATCTCGATTATCTCAGATTATCTCAGATTATCTCAGATTCGATTCTCGATTATCTCGATTCGATTCTCGATTCTCTCGATTCGATTCTCGATTATCTCGATTCAATTCTCGATTATCTCGATTATCTCGATTCGATTCTCGATTATCTCGATTCGATTCTCGATTATCTCGATTATCTCGATTCGATTCTCGATTATCTCGATTATCTCGATTCAATTCTCGATTATCTCGATTATTCCGATTCTCGATTATCTCGATTATCTCGATTCTCTCGATTCTCTCGATTCTCGATGTAAATCTAAATCTAAATCTAAATCTAAATCTAAATCTAAATCCAATCCAATCCAATCCAATCCAATCTAATCTAATCTAATCTAATCTAATCGAATCGAGAATCGAATCTAATCGAATCGAGAATCGAATCGAGAATCGAATCGAGAATCGAATCGAGAATCGAATCGAGAATCGAATCGAGAATCGAATCGAGAATCGAATCGAGAATCGAATCGAGAATCGAATCGAGAATCGAATCTTATCGAATTGAGAATCGAATCTAATCTAGTCTGAGATAATCTGAGATAATCTAATCTAATCTGAGATAATCTAATCTAATCTGAGATAATCTGAGATAATCTAAGATAATCGAGAGAATCGAGAGAATCGAGATAATCGAGATAATCGAGGTAATCGAGAATCGAATCGAGATAATCGAGAATCGAATCGAGATAATCGAGAATAGAATCGAGATAATCGAGAATCGAATCGAGATAATCGAGAATCGAATCGAGATAATCGAGAATCGAATCGAGATAATCGAGAATCGAGTCGAGATAATCGAGAATCGAATCGAGATAATCGAGAATCGAATCGAGAGAATCGAGAATCGAATCGAGATAGAATCGAGAGAATCGAGAATCGAATCGAGAGAATCGATAATCGAATCGAGAGTATCGAGATCGAATCGAGAGAATCGAGAATCGAATCGAATCGAATCGAGAATCGAATCGAGAGAATCGAGAATCGAATCGAGAGAATCGAGAAATCGAGAGAATCGAGAATCGAATCGAGAGAATCGAGATCGAATCGAGAGAATCGAGATCGAATCGAGAGAATCGAGAATCGAATCGAGTGAATCGAGAATCGAATCAAGAGAATCGAGATCGAATCGAGAGAATCGAGAATCGAATCGAGAGAATCGAGAGAATCGAGAGAATCGAGAATCGAATCGAATCGAGAGAATCGAATCAAGAGAATCGAGACCGAATCGAGAGAATCGAATCGAGAGAATCGAATCGAGAATCGAATCGAGAGAATCGAATCGAGAATCGAATCGAGAATCGAATCGTGAATCGAATCGAGAATCGAATCGAGAATCGAATCGAGAATCGAATCGAGAATCGAATCGTGAATCGAATCGAGAATCGAATCGAGAATCGAATCGAGAGAATCGAATCGAGAATCGAATCGAGAGAATTTAATCGAGAATCGAATCGAGAATCGAATCGAGAATCGAATCGAGAATCGAATCGAGAATCGAATCGAGAATCGAAACGAATCTAATCGAATCTAATCGAATCTGAGATAATCTAATCTAATCTGAGATAATCTAATCAAATCTGAGATAATCTGAGATAATCTGAGATAATCGAGATAATCGAGAGAATCGAGATAATCGAGAATCGAATAGAGATAATCGAGAATAGAATCGAGATAATCGAGAATCGAATCGAGATAATCGAGAATCGAATCGTCTGAATTATCGAAGTAATCACCTCTATTGTCTGAAGACGCAACGGGCCATGGTAATAGAATCATTTGCATAATCTTTTGTGGTTCAACTTAGCGCTCTTTTACGGGTATTGTTCTTTCTCCGGTGCTGTCAACGTTGGACTAATCTTTAGGTAATAAGAATTGTTGCTATGATGCATAAATACACCAGTATCTCTTAGCCAGCCAAGAGGTGTTTGTTTGATCGACATAGCAGTCTCTCACAATTACTTGCATTCGAATATTCGAATATTCGAATACTGATATTGCAATATTCGAATATTCGATTTGAATAAAAAGTCAAAATTCTGATATGGATAAAAGGCCACTTAAAAGTTCGCGCGGTATATCCCTATAAGACAATACAACTTAATACAAGTTTACGTTGTTCAGATAAAAGTTAAAGGGTTCGGAACACGATTCGGAAATACTCAGGAGTAATCGGGAGTGCCGCGCGCGACAGCATAGTGCGTTCGCATGTTTGACGAGACTCTGTCTATCCGTCTCTGGTGCTCACGTGAATGTCGTTGTGTTAACGCAGAATTATGTTCAGTTGTGTATTGCACGCGGTCGTGGTGGTTATCTTTATAGTACGAAGTAACGCGAACCCAGAACAGGCCAGGTTTCGCGGAGGATATGGCACCATAGACCACATAAACACAGTGAGGCAGATTATTCAAAAGTCCGAAGAGTATAATCAGCCCCTGTGTCTGGCCTTCATGGACTATGAGAAGGCCTTTGACTCTGTCGAAAACTGGGCTGTTCTGGAATCCTTACAGCCATGCCATGTAGACTTTCGTTATATCGAGGTGCCGAGATGTCTTTACAACGCCGCCACCACGAGTGTCCAAGTACAGGACCAGCAGTCCAAACCCATCCAACTGCGCAGAGGAGTGAGGCAAGGGGATGTTATATCCCCGAAATTGTTCACGAGCACGTTGGAAGATAATAATATGTTTAAGACGCTAGACTGGAAAACCCTTGCCTTTCATTCGCATAAACGGCGATTACATCTCACACCTGCGATTCACTGATGACATAGTCTTAGTGACGGAGTCGCTGGAGGAGCTGAACCAGATGCTGGACGGCCTAGCTTCAGCCTCGCGACGACGCATCGGTCTTGGCATGAATTTGGATAAAACAAAATCATGATCAATGATGGCCTCATTGATCCGGGGCCGGTCGTCGTATATGGACACCCTCTCGAAATTGTTTCCGAGTACGCTTACTTTTGGCAAATTTTGCAGCTAAGAAAAAACAATTTAGGGAAAGAGGCCAAGAGGAGGATCCAGCTAGGCTGGGCAGCGTTTGGAAAACTACGTCGAGTCTTGTCGTCATCCATTCCGCAATGCTTGAAAACCTTGGTTTTCAAGCATTGCGGTATGCGGAAAAACAATTTAGGACAGAAGGCCAAGTGGAGGATCCAGCTAGGCTTGGCAGCATTTGGAAAACTATGTCGAGTCTTGTCGTCATCCATACCGCAATGCTTGAAAACCAAAGTTTTTAATCAGTGCGTCCTACCCGTCATGACCTACGGAGCTGAGACGCGGACACCTACGATAGGGTTGATTCACCAGTTCAAAGTCGCTCAGCGAGCTATGGAAAGAGCTGTACTCGAAGTCTCTCTGCAGGATAGGATTCGTATCAGGTAGGAATCGAATCGAATCGAATCGAATCGAAGCGAATCGAATCGAATCGAATCGAATCGATTCGACTAGAATCGAATCGACTAGAATCGAATCGAATCGAATCGAACCGAACCGAACCGAACCACGTAGATTTTGAAGACTGTTTTGAATTTTTTTGGTTGATTGTGCGTGTCAGGGTGTTGGCATGATTAAAACAAGATGTTTTAAAACACGTGTTTTAAACAGTGTTTAAAACAGTTTGAAATAAAACAATGTTTTTTTTTACTGTTTCAAAACACAGTTTAAAAAACATGAAGAAAAAAACAGGGTTCAAAACTACCTTTTATTGCAAATGAATGGAAATAAATCCAACAAATAAATATGTAGAATAGGTTAAAATAAATTTACAAGTGGAAAGTCCCTATGTTGGCCGTTTTAAACACTGTACACTACATAGGTAACTGGGGCCAGTAAAGTCTCGTAGGGTAAGTCCCTAAGTCGGCCGTCGAAAGAAAGTAATTTACCTACTGGATTAGTGGGTATTCTCCGTTCTCTGTCTAGTTTTCTACCTACCTACACTACACTACATACAAGGTGTATAAAAGTGTTTTGTATTGATTAATAATTAGTTTACCTAGAGATACTGAGATACGCAACAATAAGTAAATATTTATCGTTTTGTTAATTTTTACTAATGTGTATTAAGAAATAGTTTAGAAATGGATTAAATATTATATTATTCGCTATAATTGATTTGAAATTGAACGCTTACGGTAAAAAGTATAAAAAAAAACACTTGTTTTGATATTTAAAATTGCAACATTTACAAAAGAAGTGGCTGCTGGAACAACTTGCCTCAACCATGGCACAACCAGCCCCATGACGGGGTCGGTTGTTACTTGATGACTTTTCATAAATATATCCTGACGCTAAAACTATTAATAATTTAGTAAATATGACTTCATCATCAGTATACCTACAGGTAATCCTAATCCTGGAATCAAACATAGGCTTTTAATCCCATAAATCAGTTCCTGTGGGATCGAACATTTAAACGTTTCCATAGGAACAACGCGTGCGAAGCCGCGAGGCGCAGCTAGTAGTATTATATTATCTGTGCTTATGGGAAAACCCAATAGACGCTTAGCAGTGTCCATGATGGTAGCGTACAAAGAAGAGGCCTGCGTCCAGTAGTGGACCGGACCTAGGCCGTTGGCGCAGACCGGTGAGGTAAAGTAAGGCGTGGAGTGTACCAGAGTTCTCCTCACCCACTGCCTCAAATCTAAAAGCCTTTATAGGAACCTACCTAAGGCATAGGGAAATAATTAATAAGAAACAAAAAATAGCAATAAAATTCTTTATTCGTTAAAACAATCTGAGGTTTTTCAAAAATATACCTTGTCTGATGCAAATTACAGTTCTAAATGTGTTGTGAAATGTACTGTACCTAAATGTACATAATCACGCCAATAATTTGAATATAATGATGATTTTTAAGCTAACGTCTCATGAGCATGTTTATCTATTGTTGAGCATTAATCTAGGTATTATCTTGTTTTAACGATAGCTCCTAAGACTTAATTTACTTTTATTATGGCAATCTGACACTAAAGAAGATCTAAATAAAGCTTTCTTCCAAGATCTACAAAACAATATTAAGTGTAAAAAATATTTATTTACAAAATAGGTGGAATCTTCGTTTAACGCTCAAAACGCACACACACTCTGTACACATTCCAAAATGCATTTAAAACCAATCACTTTAGTAATCATAATAAAAAAAACACTTAACTATTTTATAATTTCTATATAAAAATACCAGCGTACAAAACGAATGTAGGGACCAACAGGTCAGCCCTTTTAATTTAGCTTTGTGACACATTTGCTAAGTACCTACTAAGTAAGTGCCAATTTAAATTGCAAAAATACATAAAAAGTACATCAATATTATCATTAACATGATACGTACATGAGCCTTTACGTCAACAACCTCTAAAAAAATCCAATTATTGTGTTGCCTACTGAGAGATCTATTGCCTAAATATATCCACTAGGGGCGCTATAAGGAAATGTACCTACCAACTTCATTTTATAAAAATAAATACCTATTCTAGATGATACGAGCTAACTGTGTACCTACTTACATCGTAATTTATATAAATTATTAGAATGTACATTACAAAACATTAAATTAAAAAGCTAATGCGCCTATTCATAATCAAAATATACAGATGAAATTATTGTACCTCTATATTATTTAATTTATCTAACTTATAAATTTAATGAGTATATATATTTACACACTGACTTTGGATTCTACGAGCTATTTCCATTTGAAACAAAGGTGTGCACGACTCCCGAATTTCAATGTTCGATCATAGTTTCAATACAATCTCTACCTTGAACTCAGTTACTTTGAACATCATTATATTGAACAGGCACTTTTCTAATACCTACAAACAAATACTCTTATATCAGTTCCACAATAAAAGTTCTACTTAAAGCACATAAACGCTATACTATGGCAGTGGGTACTGATTGCTTACAGTCTTTGCAAGAAATTAACTAAATTAATTCTAAAATTAAAACTAAAATAGTTTACTATGAGATTCATTGGAAATCCTATCATACATTTCATACTCTTGTTTCTGCATCGTCTTCAGTAGTAGATTTCCTGGAATAACAAAATAATATCTTTATTAGAACATTTTACACAATACATTACATAATCCTTTATATTATTTACTACTAACTTATAATATTTTTAATAATTTACTTATAGTAGATCGAAAGATTATTATAAATTTGGTTAGTCCTGCATGAGATAACTAGATGGCGTTGCTTAAAAATCGGCATTACTACCTATCAGTACAAAATGTGACTCTAAAAGATATGCAACGGTATAAAACTACTACCTCACTTTAGGGTCAAGGCACATTGAAAGAGAAACGATGATACTTTTCAAAGATTTTCATAGGACACTCCACGTCGTAAGGCACATTCTTTTAATCCATTCGATTCCATTACAGTGTGTCTTAATCCTTACAACGAGGAACTTAAATACGATAGATAGATACCAATATTTATTAGTCTAGTCTAGTAGAGTATCTTTTTAACTGTTACATAATGTCATGATGATAATTGATAACATAAGCACCTTTATTGACAAGGGAAATGAAAAGAATTAGAACTAGTATTTACAGTTGAAACAATTAAGCTAACTGCAGACTGTTGAACAATCTACAGGTAGCTCAACTGAACCACATCAATACCGGTCGGAAGCATCACCAAGACGCCCTGGCTGCCGCTGTATAGCAATGCTGATATTGTATTCATAGTCATAAATATTAAATATCAATATTCATTACGGATATATAAGCGGGTTAACAACGAACCTTACTTGTGTTGGCAGAACACCAACCCGTTAGTTAACCCGCTTACATCCGTTATGAATTCGTCAAACTACGATACATATTAAAATATCAGAGTCAGAGTCAAATCGTTTATTTCTTTAGACTTACAAAATAAGCACGTGATAAGCTTGATAAATAGTAATTACTATCTAATAAGAAATAAGGTGCAATTGACTCTAATTGACTTCAATTTTTTGTCCACTAGCGGAAGAAGTGAAAAAGAATATCAGTATTCATGGTCATAAATATCTACAGAAAATTGTAAAAGATCATACCTCCTCTCTAATGGTTGAAGATGTTGGCAAGTCAGCGACACCGCACCGGTTAGCAAAGCAAAAGATGATTACAATGAGTGTTTCTCATACAACCGCCACCATCTACAGACAATTATTACGACAATGAAGATGTACTTTAATGGAACCTCTACTAGAAAAGCGAAAAACGAAGTTTCGTTTTCGTTGTCGTGCAAAATCAACTTGTATGTATGTATGTCGCTTGCATAAGATAAGCGTTTGCACGAAAACAAGTGAAAAACGAAAAAGAAAATCGATTTCGTTTTAAGGCGCATACCCGAGCCAACGGGACGCGCCGTCACCTATTTTAACATTATTATTACGTTTAACACAGGAAATTTAAAAAATCCATCGTACAGTTTGTGATACCTATTGTAGCTATTTATAATACCTCTGTGTAGTTTCATTTTGTATGGTTTAGGCAGAGATGCGAACAGTGTTTGGTGGCCACAAAGGGCAACTTCGTGTGTCTGCCTAAGCTTTACAACATAAAACCATTACAGAGGTATTAATAAATTGCTAATAGCTAGTATAATAGGTATTTTGTGATACCTATTAGATTGTATGACGGATTTTAGAAACAGATTTTCCTGTGATATACGTATTATTGAGATAAAATTGGTGGCGGCGGCGCCACTTTGACTCGGATATACGCCGTACGGATCCAGGATGCTTTAAGAAATCAAGTCTAGTTAAGTCTTCAGTCTCTAAAACAATCTATTTAAAAAAAAATGAGCTGGTACAAAACTAGTTTCTAAATAGGTATGAATCTGGTCTTTCTTGAGTTAGCTGGATTTTTAAAGCATCCAGAATCAGAATTGTACAATATTTTGAAAAATATATGCATGCATTTAATTAAAATAACATCATCGAAAGAATAATAATTATGAAAGTAAATTTTTTTTAAAGTCGAAACTCACTCGCTCGTTTCACCCATACTCGCTAGTGGCGCCCCCATTGGCTGTTGAGCTTCACCTACAATGAAAATGATTATTTTTTTTAGTTGAGCATTGTTTTTCCACAAAAACACAACACAAATACTAAGATCTCTGTTGTTTTTTCTAGTTTTTATAGTTATGGCGCTAGTTTTAACTAAAATAAATTATACAAGCATTAGTCTATAAGTCCAAATCACTGCATTTTTTGCTACAAATTAAAATTTTATTTCTTCTAATAAATAATAGGATCCCGTTATCGACGAAAATAGTGGGTTGTACATATTTCATGGATTAGATTAGCAGCATAGCTCTGGTGAAGAACAACCTATATTTTGGGTAGAACACATTTGTACAATTGAGGTTTTTTTTCTATTTATAAGTAACACAGCGTAAACAATATAAGTGCAAAATAAATCAAGCTAACGAGAGTGTTTACCTGGTCCATGCCTCAGTTCCGCACTAAGCCTCGGCGACTGGCGGCCTCGAGTATTAGAGTGGTCCTCCTCGGCTAAAGCAAGCAAAATAATTGTATAAGCATATGGACAAAAGCAGGAGAAAATAATTTAAAACACACTTTTTTACAACACATTTTAACTAACTAGATGCCGCTACTGATTTGCCACCTAAGTGCATGAAGACCTCATGAAAAAGGTATTTTTTTCAGAAGTTATTGCACCAAATCGTGATACAACTTTTGTAGGTAACTGGGGGTCTAGTTTATTTACAGTGTGTGTGCTAGGGGTTTCTAAAAAAAGGTACTTTGGAAAAACAAGGTCCAATTTTGAACTCTAACACACAAAAACTTGCATACCTGGTGTAAAATCTTACCAGTATAGGGGAACAAGTATTTATCGTGATGCTTCTCCGATCCCTCTGACATCCGATCATTGTACTCTCCATAGCTCTCCATCTTCCTCTGATAATCGTTCTTCAGCATCGTAGCAATGCCTGAATCCCTAAAATCCCTCGGAGGATATCCATCGTGCTCCCTAGTAGTTACTCCTTCCCGGAAATCCCTCGATCCGTAGTTATCGTTTAGGTATTTGGTGGGGCTATAGCCGTAATCAGATGTTCTGCTTGAGAGGTAGTTTTTGGAGCCGTAAGGGTTTCCTGGTAGGCGGTACATTGTGGGTGAGATTGGGTAGTTGGGGTCGTAAGGGATTTGTTTTTCTGTGTCGGTGGGTAGGACTCCGTACATCAGCTCGTCTTCCATCACTCCGTACCTGTAAATAAACGAGATTTGAGAATGTACAAAAATATGACAGTGGTTTAACAGAAAGTTACGCGAATAGTTGACTTTTTAGCACCTATAATGTTAATGATTACATTACAGAACTGAGCAAAATTAAAATGAGACCACACGGGAAGCACCAGCTTTCATATCAAAAAATTATCATGAAAACTGGACCACCCAATCAAAAGTTTACATCAGAACTTTTGATTGGGTGGTCCAATTTTCACAAACAGAAAAAAAATACAATCGAATTAAGAACCTCGTCCTTTTTTGAAGTCGGTTAAAAACTGTTCAAGCTTTCATCGCGAGTGACTTCGCTCTCGTGATACCTGAATAAAACTTAGCATCATGTAGCACCATGTAGCTGAGCGACTATGTAAGTTGCTATTGGTAATTGAATTATCAAAATAGGACTAGTCGTTCCAGGCCCTTCTACTTCACAATAGAGTATATGCATGGATTTTTTTTATTTTTTTAATCGATTATTTAGGTTAATACATAAACGAAAAAAAAATATAACACCATAACAAATTAAATTATTGAGGTAAAAAACTGAAAGTAAAACTACACTCAGTTTCGGATCATAAAAACGCTGCCATGTAAGCCATTGTATTTCATGACGTCACGGATCATCGAGTTCCATAATGTAAACTCAAAGTCAAACCTTCATGCCCACAAAAATGTTCAAGTATGACGTCACGCTTCACGTGCCAATAGCGTTGCGTTTACACATTTTGCTGGTGAGACTTAAAATATCTATTTTTCAATGATTAAATTTCACAATAAATACATAATAAAATACAAAAATAAATATACAGATATATTTCTATATCACTAGAGAATACGTAAAAAAAATATTAGCTTTTTTGAAGTCACATGCATAAACCCTATTCTGAATTCACACAACTTAGCAAACTAAAAATCTTTAACACTAGTACCTATAGTATTATATTATCTGTGATCGTACTAATTAATCTCTATTATTTGATTCAAAATTTTCACTTTCAATAAAGTTTAGTTGAAAAAAAAACATTTACCTACATAGTAGATTTAAAGATTTCATTTGGCGCAGCCTGTGGGATCAATAAACTCACCTATTATCCAAAGGCAGCCTAGAAGCGTCAACACTTGCGACGTAGGTATCATGAACGTTCTCCAGAATAGAAGGTTTCATGCGATGCCTCAGATGGTAGACATCCGAGGTAAGATCAGGGTTGGGCAGTGGGTTGGGCGAAGGTGACGCCATGCCGGTATTGCCTTCGTTGTCGGAGCCCGTTTCTTGGGACCATCTGCCCATTTCTGGGCGGTTTGACTCTGTAAAATGGGATGTAAGATTAGGAAATAGAAAAAGCGTGGAAAATAAAATATTATAAGAAAACTGCAATACAAAATCAAAAGTAAATAACTTGTTTGATGTGCTTTTGGAAAAAGTGTGTGTGATTCACTGGTTTATACTGGACAGGGATTTTAATTTATAATTTATTGGCATATTTAGCACGGAAATGTTAATTGTCAATTGGCGCCTAACAGGTACATACAGAGAAAAACAAGAGCCTTATACATACAGATTAGTGTTAAGTAACGTTTGATGCCGATTCTTTTTTTCTTACCTTCCCTGATATGAGGCGGCCATCTCGGTGGTAGCCCTAACGGGGCTCCTTCGGTTATGTTGGGCAGGTAGCCACTGCTGCTGCCATTCTGTCCACCACCCCCTAGATTAGAAATAATAGCTTGTAATAATTGAATACCTACCTCGTTAACTAAGGTAAGTTGCAAGACCTTGCTATACATTATTATATAATGTTGTTTAACGACATGTTTATTTGGCGGTGAGATTTTGTGATAAAAAGCTTGCGTAAGCCATAGTAAGGTTTTACCACCAGACAGAAAATAGAAAATTAAAAAACTACGGATGAAAATCCAATTCTAGACACTCCGATTTTATTATATGAAAACCCAGTGGTCTTTGGTGATATCGATACATAGATCGCGCATAACGCATAGTTCGAAAACATTTTTTCATTATTTTACTAACATGGGAATATCCAACTTCAACTGTCGGTTGAAAGACTCTGGACATATAGAGCAGATGCGTGAGGATTTCCTATCCGATAGCAGAGTCTACCTTCAGTTCTCAAAATATGCTCTTGCTGTCCCCCGCTGGTTCCTCTGATGTTACCGGGCGGCCTTGCGTCGTCGACGCTCGTCTGCGCAGACTGGTTTGAGAGTAGAGTAGTAGATACTCACGGTTGGTGGAAGGCGGATGGCGCGAGGTGTCATCATCGTCGGAGGAGTGGCTGGAGGCGAGGTCGAGGCTGCGCTGGCTTCCGTCGCTCTCGCTGTCCGTCGCCTCCGTCGCTTGTTCCTCTGGTGATGTTACTGCTGCGGCCTTGCGGCGTCGGCGCTCGTCTGTGCAAAGCGTGGGTTCAGTATGCATTGCGGGTGATGCAGTGTTATTACTAAAGGGTAAGCGCGAGAGCTGGTCACTTCCTGTAGGTATAAGAGCGGCGATAGTGGGGAGGGGAGTAGTAGAGCCTTAATTCTGGCTCCATCTTTCATTTCCCAGCCGTTCGCATATCCCAAGAGCTAAATTGCACTCGCACTCACACTTGCGCTTAAGTTAAGCTGACAGCATCCGCACGGGGTGAATACGTAATTGGGCGATGGACTGTGTAAATCAAAGCCAACCAATAGAGTGATCCTAATGGTATAAGTAGTTTAACACATTATCACACCTAGCACGTCTCGGTGATACACACCCAGGCATTGTACTTGATAAAAAAAAGTGTCAACAGCGTCAAAGTCATGTGAATAAAGTGCACCTAACATACTTGCTTCATAGCTTTGACGTGTGAAAAATATACTTGTACCAAACTGGACTGAATAACGTTGAGTAGCGGGCAAAACTTTCGATAAGCATTTGTAGCAATAATTGACTGTACTTCTAGAATAGCTCCGCCAAGAAAAATCTCCTGACTATAAATATTTATCTAGATCTCACCGTCCTTCCTAGTATGCAGTGAAGAGTCGAACCCTCTGAGATACGCAGGCATATCGCTGGCGCTCGTGTTGTAGTTAGAAGTTGATGTGCTCGTGTGCCGTAGTTGACCATCGCTACGACTGGTGAAGGAAACAGACAAATAAAGATAATTTCGTCTTATGCTCGTCGGAAATAAGTTCTTGGGCTAGGTATCCATTTCCAGGTGATTTCCAGAATGGAAACCTAGTAATAGGTTATGTGTGGCAGTTCGGAGGCGTCTTCTGTCCGTTGGTCGGTCAGACGACATTGTAAGGGCAATTGAAAGTCAGTGGTTGGCCCTTTAAATTAAGGATGACGCGATAGAGTAGAGCGTATACACAGCTGTGTGTATTACCGGCCGGTAAGATCATCAGAATATCATACTTAGTTTGTGGATGTATGTTTGTTACATCTTCACGCCAAAACTACTGAATGGATCGGGCTGATATAGCATATAGGTAGGTCTGGCGATGAAACAAAACTTGAGCTACTTTTCTATCCCCTAAATTAGTTGCCATGGATGGGATTGAAATAGCCTTTAACATTTCCATAGAAGTGAGTGCGGGTAGAAACTAGCGGTAAAATTCGTAAAATAAAAGTACCACCGACAATATATCAGAGAAGTCATTTAATTTTTTCATTTCATTTCATTTATTGCAGGAAATATGGTCTAAATACAAGCTCTTAAACATTAAAATAGTGTCACATACTTCACCAAAACACATTGGCATGCAAAATTTCTTAAAAGTAGGTCACTAAAATAAATAATGTACTCACCTGTAAGGACTAGAGCTGGTCTTATTAGTAGATCTCGACGTTGTGGAGGAAGCTGATATTCCAATGTTGCGCATCTGTCTGCCTGGCTCCGTGCTACTGTGGTATGCTAATGCCGACCTAGAAATGATCAATGTAAAGCGAAATTTAAATTTCGTTGATGTTCTTATGATTTTTGAGACTCTTTAACAGAAAAATTGTGTGTAAGTACTTTACCTGTTAATTTGTGAGATATTTTGAGCACTGCTGCTGACGATTATCGACGTGTCCGCTAAAGGCACTTTCTTTCCGAGGCAGCGTAATGCAGTTCTGTAAAGGAATAAGTCGTAAGGACGCGTCGTAAGGGCTATCTGAGTGTCCCTCAGCAGATGTTCTTGGAAGTTCATTCTTAGTGAGGAAACCATCGATTCTACCGAAAGAAGCTTTCTCTTTGTGGTTTATGTTTTTAAGTTTTATTAGATTTCTATGCTCTTTATGTTGTATGCCATTACTAACGCATTAGATTAAACAATCTGTAATGTTATTATTGTGATTTAATAAAAGTAAATTTGAATGTTTTGATTTCGTTTATATATGGAAGTAGATGTAGCCTCGCTGAAGAGAAAAGAGTCTCGCCGGCGAAGGTAGCATCAGATGTCGCCATAGCATAAATTTGCCTTCTCTGCGTCGAGCCGGTAGTCTCTAAAGTGGCGGTAGATGGTCTCTTAAGTGGCGGTAAAGATCGCCATAAATTGGGGCTTGACGTCAAATGTCTTACCTCCGCAGATTGTCTCTGACCCGCACGTTGAAGGCGATATAACCGCAGGCGGCGGCGGCAGCGTGCAGGACGACTGCGCAGGCCAGCACCGTGCTCAGCAGGCCGCGTCTGTCGCCCGCCTCGCTGCCCAGCAGGAGAGCGCTGGCCCAGCACACACAGAGAAGGGGTAGGCAGACTATGCTGACAGCTAGCAGCATTCTGTAAGAGGTTAGAAAAGTCTGACTGAAGTATGTGAGCGTATTGTACGCGGTTTTGGGATAACGCACGCTGAGGGACGTAGCCGCGGATGTCTGCATAGTGCCCTTGTAAGAGCTTGAGCAGTGCCAACTAAGATTTACATTCTTTAAGTGAGCAAAACGGAAACTTTGCTTTCACCGCGTCAACTATATACCCACATCAAAAGTGGGATCGCATCCTTAGCGCTCTTATATACGGACTGCATGTCTCAAATACACGGACGGCAAGTTGCCGACTGAAAGGATCAATTGCAGTCGACTTGCAGTCGACAAGCAAATTGTCGTCCGTGTATTTGAGACGTGCAGTCCATGTATGCCCTTACATGTATCGACTGATGCCATCACTCACTTCCTATCCATTTCCTATCTAGAGTCAGAGTAAGAGTCGAATCTTTTATTTTTTTATACTTACAATTAAACACTTAGACAAGTAAAATTTTAACTATATAAACAGCTTGATAAATAGTAATTATTATCAAATAAGAAATAAGGTGCAATTGACTCTAAATCACTAAAATTATTTGTCCACTAGCGGAAGAAGTGAAAAAGAAAGATATCTGCCTC
Source organism: Eupithecia tripunctaria (assembly GCA_955876795.1). Classification (NCBI taxonomy): domain Eukaryota; kingdom Metazoa; phylum Arthropoda; class Insecta; order Lepidoptera; family Geometridae; genus Eupithecia; species Eupithecia tripunctaria. The sequence goes on from OY041604.1 coordinate 10,008,677, forward strand.
AGCTCTTACCTGAGGTTCCCGAAGCCAGTGACGTGATCCCTGACAGTGAAGGCGGCCCGTGTGGCGCCCGCCAGGAACACGAAGGCAGCGCCTGCGTACAGCGCCGCCGGGACCACCACCCACCACACTACCGGCTCGTGGCAGCTCACCCAGCAACTGGAACAAATTCAAGTGTAATAAGTAGGTGCCTGATATAATGTGGAGCAGTAAACGTCTCCGTTCCTGTGGTCTGCCCCAAGAGAAAGATGATGCAATCAGAAAAACAGCATGAGAGGAGTGTGTATTTGGAAATTATGTGATTGGCTTTCGCTCAGCCTTACGTCAGCGGCAAGGAAACGTATCGACACGGATATTCCTGTAAGATTTTCCAGAATTCTTAATCCATGCCTTAGCTAGGCATTCTTTTATTTTAATCGGAACAATATAACGCGACACTAAAAATAAAAATAATTAATCCAATAAAAAATAGCCGAAAACTAAGCTGAGCTCGAATGGTGCATCACACCAAAGTTACTTTACAATTTTTAAAGTTACATCTTACATCTCTGTGACGAGGCTATAAGACAGAGGGGTATCAGATACTTACAAAAGTGCGTTTCCATACTGGTGCTGATGATGGCTGGCCGCCAGTGCCAGCAGCACCGCGGGAGCTGCGTAGGCGAACGCTAGGTGCGCGCAAAGCCCGGCGTGGTTCACATCTCGAAGTTCCCTGACGAGACGACGCAGTTGGTAAGCGTCGCAAGCCATCCAGGCGAGTGCAGATAGCCACCAGTAGTGGAGTGACATAGCGATTAGTTTGCACGCGAACTGTAGAAGGAAAGGGGTTGTGAGAGTCGTAAATGATTCCGAGAAAACTGTTACAATGGCGGTACAAAGCTGATGGAAGATGCAGTACTTAGTACTTAATTAATCTTGGGTAATTTGATCGATTTTCACGAATTCACGAAGCGAACGACTTCGAATTCACGTCTTTTTGAAGACAAGAGTTTATTTGGGTCCAACGAGGCCCGACCCATTTTCTAGGAACTGAACTGAACTTAACTTTATACAACTTAACGTCGTCTTTTTTACACAAGCCTTGCGAATATAAAGAAAGATTATGTAACACACAATAGATACATTTGTAATCTGACTAAACCACTGCCAGACAATTAAATACCTAATATTCCTCTCAAGAATTGTATGTGGACCAGGTCGTGCCCAGGAGTGGGAGCTAGATTCTGAATGCTGCGTAGCTCAGTTATTCAAAGGTGCCGCGACCTTTTTAACCGACTCAAAAAAAGGCGGAGGTTCTCAATTCGCTGTATTTTTTAATTTTTTTTAAATTTTTTTGTTTTTTAATAAAAAAAGACACGCCATGCTTTTTGATCTTTATGATAATCGTCAAATAGAAGGAACTATGTATACCTAGTGTAAGATCTTACCTCATTTTGTACGAGTGTAGACCGCGCCTTCAAAGCCACAAGATATAGCAGCTCAGCCATGAAGGTACAGAACATGAGATGCTTGTGTATGGAGTTGGACACGGTGGAGGCGCCGCCGCGCATCAGACAGAGAGCGAGCCATGTCGCGCCCAGCAGTGGGAGCGAGATGCTGAATGCTGTGTATGATGTTACTGATTCTAGGAGGGACGGTTCTGGGATGAACTGTAACAAAGAGATTAAATAACTTACACATCCAAAATCAAAGTAACTAGGTTTTTAAAAGTTTTGAGAAAGGGGGTGTGCCCAGGGTATTTTATTTACCCTTTTTATTGGTATTTAAAAACATTTATATCTTTTTAAGGTAAGTTTCACATGTATGTGTATTTACCCTTTCCCTGGTATTTTACATGCTAGGGTATCCAAGGTGGTCTCTCAGGATTTCAGAATAAGTATATTATTAAAAAAATTATCACAAACAGCTCAAAAGCTGACAAACTATTCGTGAAGTGGATTAAACTTCCTATTATAATAAAATGGTTCTCTCAAAATAACCTTAGAAACCTTACCTCAATATCCACTTCATCAACCAGCACAGCGAAGGTGGACAGATGGTTGCAGGTACAGTTGATGAGGAGAGGGTCTGCGGAGTACGGCGACCAGTCGTAGTCGATCTCGGTGTGGCAACCCACGCGAGACCATTCGCCGGAGCTGAGAAAATAGTTCACATTCAAAATCCTTCAAAACTTGGTAGGTAAGCTATGATAAATTGGGGCGAATTCAAACAGAAAGGAAAAAAGTACAAAATCTGTAAAATTAAGACAAGTCTTACCTTCTTAAAGTAGACCAATGCACACACTGCGGATTAGTCCTTGAGCTAAACGTCTCTCTATCAATATCCAGCCACATTTGCAGCCGAATCGGCCGTTTCAGTCTAATCCCGCTCATACTCTTGTAAACCAACTTTTTCTTTCCAAACTTCTTGCTCACATTAGCTTCTTTTTTCAAATCTTCACTGACTAGCGCTAAAGCTTGCGGGCTCTGCAGTTTCTCAGCGACGTATGTTGAGTCGTTTTCTTGAGTTTCATCGTTGAATGCTTTGTCTTGTTTCTTTGCGGGTTGGATCAGGATTGGGCCGTGGGTGTCGTGGTTCGCGTGATCTTCATCGTTTGAATGATGCCATGCGTTTTTGGCTAGAGGGCTTACGTTTAGGTTGTTGCTTTGCGTGTTGTGATGGTTCCCTTTTGTTGCGTAGACGATGCCTGTTAAATTTATTGGTATCATTATTAATTACCAACACTTCTTCATACTATAAAGACTTTAAATGTGTATGTAGGGGTCTCTGAAATAAGGTTGCTGGTTCGATTGAGAATGATTTTTCACTAGTACAAAGCTGTATAGGTTTCTTCCAGGTACCGCGTAAGACTGGTACTGACCGTCGTCGTAACAGGACCTATAGTCCGCGCCATTTAAATTGAGAATAAAGTTTATTGACCTCAATTTGGCATTACAACAGAAGAGGTCTAACCCAAAAATTAACAATTTTGAGGAAAAAATCATAAATTTAGATGTATGTTTAACTATATTTTAACCATATTTTCGTTCATAAAGAGATTCAATATGCTTAGTTTTTTCATTTTCTAACTTTTGTAAAGGAAACAACTGTATCAAATGAGCATTATAGAGCAATTCATGTGATTTTTTTTGCCAATTTTTGACTTTATAAGAATGATTTTTGATTTTTCAAAGTTCTATTTCAAATAGATGTGCTTAAAACATATCATAGCAATTTATTTCACACATTCAAATTAAGTTCGTAAAAATGAACAAAACTTGGGTTACGCCTACTTTCATACACTGCTTTCTTACTTCACACGCCAGTAACTTTGTTTAAAATACTTGGCCCAGGATAAATTTGTATCTTCTATATCGGTACATTTTTGAAATTAAATAAAAATTTCATAACCGGAATTTAGATTTTATTTTTTAGATTGTTACCAAATATAGAACAAAATTAATGTATTAAATTCGATTCCAAATGTTTGATACCTCTGACTGAACGGACAAAAGGTCGACGAACTATTGCTGTTGATTTTGTTAAATAATAAAATAAAATAAAACTATATTCTCAATTTAACTGGCGCGGACTATAATAAGTGTTACATAGCGGGCGTTCGTGCTGTCAGTACAGAACGTAGGTGTTCGCAACAATCAACGATACAGATTTTGGCACAGGACGTAACGTATCATGCTCGTTGCGAATAGTGCATTACGTCCTGCGCTAATAAAGGTTAAATTGTGGAAGAGGCAAAATAGGAGTAAACAGTTTCTATTTTACCTTCAACATCTTCCATGTTGCCCTCCAAAGAGTTATCTTCTCCATCGCTAGACTCCTTCATCCAAACATACTCGGGCACAAACAAAGCTAGTTGTATAATCGGAGATCCTATAGTAATGTTCACTCCCCACCTCCTGGACACGGATTCGTCCATGTTTAATGGCATAAGGTTTGATGTGTTCCGTGAATATTGGAGGTAGGAGAAAACTGCTCGGGATTCTGAGTTTGATTCTAGGTTTTCTGTAAAAATATAAATGTCATTACCATTACATACGTCATAAACTACAGTCATACCGGTCCAGTGAGGGACGCAGGTCTCCTCCTGATATGAGCCTTATCGGCTTTAAGGACAGAACGGATACCTTAGCCCCCATACAAACGTACTTCCCGCTCCATTTGGAAACTACGTCCCCGATCGTATTGAAATTTTTCATACATAATCGGATGACAAATAGCCATGTCTGTAGTTTTTTCGTTTTTTAAAAAACATTATGATCTTTAAATGAGAGCGAAACTAATTTGCCATATTTTGACCACCAAATCGAGTCATTTTCAAGCTATTTTTTATGCATGATAGACACCTTTATTCGAAAATCTGTCACACTGCAGACATCCTAAATATATTCACAATTAGAAATAATCAAAAATATTTCTAAAATCAGTCGTTTCTTGAAAATGAATCGGGAAGTACGAAAAACTATCAAAAATTGGTGAAATTCCTTCTAGTTTCTGCAACCGCTCGCTCGCACGCGGGGGGCGATGCGGCGCGCAGGGGGCGAAATTCCGAAAAAAGGCGAACATCGCCGAATAGCCGCGACACGATGCGATGACGACGACCGACGACGCGGCGACGAATCTTTTCGTAGTCGGTCGGGCGTCGTCGGCTATTCTGTGCTAGTTATTTATTTCTGCTACACGTATTAGTATTTTCAGTATTTTGCCTTATTTAGACGTAATTAAACGAGATACCTAGGTAGGTACCTATTATTTCTATTTAGAAAACTTACGACTTGGCCTGTGTATTGGATTTGGATTTTGCCTTTGACTTGGTAAACTACGAACATACTTGCAAATGACCAGCAAAAATGGACCCATCCAGTAAGTAGGTACCTAGCTAAGCTACCTATCTAACCTACTATGGATTATGGACCGAATTATTTTGCTGTTTTATAGAAAATGGTTCTGAATTGATCAAATAAAAGTTTTACAATCGAAGGATTAGTATTTATCCCGTCAAGCTTAAAAAACAACCAAATAGGTAGGTACCTACCTACCTACTTCAGAAAAACTACATTTTGGGTGACATCTTCGCCAAGTCTGATCGAAGTTTAATAATTCTTTCTTTACTGTCTATAGTTTGAAACATAAAAAGTAGGTAGTATCTAAAACATCCTCTTCTCATGATAATTTCACTGATCTATCTTTATCTATTTATATTATAGAAAGTCGTGTTAGTTACACTATTTATAACTCAAGAACGGCTGAACCGATTTGGCTGAAAATTGGTGGAGAGGTAGCTTAGAACCAGGAGACGGACATAGGATGGACATTTTGTTCCCGGCTGAACGAATCTTGATGAAATTTGGCAGGGAGGTAAACAGTATCCCGGGAACGGACTTAGGCTACTTGAATAGAGCGTGGGAAGCCGCGGGTACAAGCTAGTTACTAATAATTTATCTCTATGATCCCCATGGCAACGGACGTAATAATAAGAGGCTTATAAAATTGATGCGAGGATACCTATCCAAAAAGTATCAATGAAGACGGATAGCATAGAACGAAGGAAGATCAGTTCTGGGCTGATGATATTGTTAGGGTTTTGTACGCGTAAGGGTCTCAAAATTTTTACCTATTACTAAGCCTCCTGTCTATCAGCGGGCTGCATTTTATGAATCTTGATAGTTGATTTATTAAAAACGCGCCCTTTTTAAATCAAAAGTTAGGCATTATAAATTTTGACTGAGGGCGTATTTCTAGTGTTCCTCTAACGATAAATTATCATCATCATCATCAGCCTATATTAGTCCACAAATGGACATAGGCCTACCCAGTGCTGGATTTACACATTTGCCGCCCCAAAGCTATAAATTTTTTGCCGCTCCTACCGACTTCTGTGTAAGTTTTCTAAAACTAGATACACTGTTCACAATAAAGTAAATTCATTTTATAGCCGACTTCAAATAAAGGAGAAGGTTCACAATTCGACCGTATTTTTTTAAAAATTTCTTACTGCGGCGTTGCGGGTTCGATTCCCGCCTCGGGACAAATATTTGTACGATCTGCAGATATTTGTTCAGGGCGTTCTGGATGTTTTCTATGTACAAAAAAAATATATATCTATGTAGTGTATTGTATTACGTATATCAGTTATCTAGTACCCATAACACAAGCTCTGCTTAGCTTGGGGCTGGTTAATGTTGTGTGAATTGTCCAACATTATTATTATTATAATTTTGACTGGGTGGTCCGATTTTTATGTTCTTTTTTATTTGATTGTGGTCCTATTTTAATTTCGTCCAGTTACGACTATGGGATTAATGAAAAAACTATATAATTCAAACCGATTCTGTTTGAAGTTTTTTGAAACAAAATCAATTATTTTAGGAAAAAATATTGTTTTTGCATTATTTTTACAACTTTTTGGGTTTAATTTTAAGTTAAGAAAAGCAAAGCAAAGGTTTGTTTTTACTACACTACTTATAAGGTGTGGTGGGCTAAGGAAGATAAGTAGGTTAGGTAAGGCCAGATACTGGTAACCATGCACCTGTCAACGTCAAAATATCCAAAAGTTGCTCGTACTTGGTCTCAAAAAACTCAAGTCTATAACCTCTGGGAGCCGTGATATAAATAAAACTTCTATGTCAACGCGATCAAACGTTACAACCGTTTATGTCCGAATATTTTGAAGTTAACAAGTGAATCATGTAGAAGCTAGGACTAAAATTTGTTAATTTGTAGCTTATTCACAAAAAACAAATATTTTATTCAAGCCATAGTCCAATCACTATAGTTAGAGGTACCTATACCTACTTCCCGTTGAGCTAGAATCTTGATATTTGGCAAGAAACCAGGTCTTACAATAATACGAAACCCTTGGTGCTCAAGTCCGAATCGCACTTGACATTTTATTGTACTATGTGGTTTGATTTAGTTTGTCGCCATGACGTAGAGGTTTTTAAGTTTTTGAAATTTAGATTTTACAAATGTAATTAATTGTCGGTCATAATTAAAGATGTGATTTGTTTGATGTCACGTCTATTATGCTATGATGCAAGCGTGCCAAATATTGTTGATATGCAGGGCCGGATTAAGCCAACGCGGGGCCCGTAGCAAAATGTGAACTGGGGGCCATTGAATTCATTACTGTTTCAAATTTAACGTTAGTTCAAAAATGAAAATTTGTGCAAAGTTACTTTAAACCAGGGCAAGTTTTAGTGCCGACAGGCGGAAAGATACATTTTTGTTCTTTTAGGTACATTTTATTTGTAGTAGTAAGAAAGAACTGAAATTTGATCGAATTTGAGGCACAAGGCGGAAGCAAATGTTATCGCAAAATTTACGTGTTTTTTACCTATACCATGTCCATTTTGAATGAGGCATAAACGTAAATAAACCACCCATACTTAACCTAAAATTCACTTTGTTGGCGCGTCCTTTTATACGTAATTTACATTACTTGTCGATTTTAGATCCTCCCTTGAATAAAAATTGCTTACAATTATATCTGAAACTCGACGCCAAGCAAGTGAGATTTTGTTATTTGTGTCGTATTTTGTTTACTAACATGCTCCATTCAACGCGGACAAACCATAGGTTGTGTGCCTAGGTATTTGGATGTTGTCAAAAAGCTTGTAAAACCAACACAATAACGAGCGGAGCTAGCTTAACTCGTATTTAAGACCAAGACAAGCAAAATTGCACACAAGTTTCAGACTTTTACAGCTGCTGGCAATAAAAAGGAAAGCCACATAACGCGAAAGATTTAAATATTTAAAGATTAAAGATTTTAGTGAACGTCTATCGATAAACGACTTGTAGGCACACTTTTCTAGCAATAATGAATGAAACAAACACAAAATAAGAACGGCGAGCGGGGCGATCGGTAAAAAAATATGAGAAGTTTGGGTACGGCAATCAGCAAATAAAATAGCTAAGACAATGGTGAGCAAAAAACTTTTTACTCGCATTCGCCGCCGCCGGTGAAATGAGCAACGGTGCACATGTCTAATACGTACTTAAATTATTAATTTCTATTTTCAAATTGAAACTTCATTAGTAAACACAATATCTATTGTTTTTTTTATATAAATAATACCATATTCTAAATAATTATAATGTTTAGTAATTTTTACTACTTACCAATTTTTTTTAGTATACTATTATAATGTATATTAAGTACCTAACGAACGGACACGAAGGCAGTCGAAGCGGCAGCAGCAGGCCCTCCCAAGGCGGCAAGAGTGGGGAAAGCGGCTACTGCCGCCGCCGCCACCCCACCTCGTGTCCGCAACCTTAATTTTTTTTGGGGTCAATTTTGCCGCCCCCCTAGTTTCGCCGCCCTAAGCTTTAGCTTTTTCAGCTTCTATGGTAAATCCGGCCCTGGGCCTAACCTAATGAGCGCCATAGCACCCTATCTTCAGCTTGCCGCGTCCAGCATATGCCTGCAGTCTTTCGCAAAACGTTATGGAAAATAATGTTGACAGCTGCTAAGCAGCTTTACTTCTCACTGTGAGTTATGTCAATAAAAGAAGACAGAGTGAGAAGTAGCAGTGTGCTACGTTACAGTCCGACCGAAACTGTTGCACCGCTCCTTAGGAAAGTGCGGCGAGGTGGGGGCCGGGGAAAAAAAGAGCAAGAGTGCTGAGAGCTTTCTTTCGGCCACTTTAAAAATGATGGTCTTGATATCACGAGATAGCGCTCTTTGGATATTTATCTCGTGTGCGTCTTACGACTTTCCCCCCCGTCTCGCCGCGCGCATACCTCAGGCGCGGTACAGGAGTTTCGGTCAAACTATAGTAAATTATTACCTCAACAGCCTATATTGGTCCTCAGACGCAGGTCTCCCCCCTGATAAGCACCTTTATTGGCTGTTATCTCATGGAGAGTAATGCCCATAATCCCCAAGCTGGGCATGCGGTTTGGGGATCGCAGTTTGGTGACAGAATTGTTCGGTAGAAGGCGCTGCTGCCCGCCTCCGGTAATTAGCTGGGCCGGCGAACTTTGAGATTAAAAATATATAATTTTTTTTTAACTTTTCTTCTTTACAAACCTTGTCCTAACAATAACGAACACATAAATAAATAATGCTGGACAATCCACACGAGAATATCTAGCAGTATATATTATAAAACAAAAAGAATTATCCAATTTGGTGCAGTCGTTCGGCGATGCATTTTTATTTATAAGCTGCTCCCCGCGGCTTCGCACGCGTTAAAGTTAGAATTACCTGTATGCAAAATTTCAGCCAGAAGGGAAAAAACTAAAAGAACCAAAAACACTGGGTAGGTAAGTAAGGGTGGTTAGGTACCTTTATTTAGTATTACCTACGGATAAACTTTTGTAAAAATGCACGCCCCATCTGGTTTATCTCTACCTTCATACACTTGATTGATTTGATACGTAGTGGTAGGTGGGAGTGGGAACTAAGTAGGTACCTAGGTAAGTGTAAAATACATGAAATAAAAAATAGGAATACCTATTGTTCATAACATAAAAAGCACACGTTAGGTAGGTACCTTACCTACCTACCTAACGAGTGCTTTTTAACTTGGCGGAAGCTTGATGAGTAGGTATAGGTTAGGTACCTATACCTACTCATCAAGTTTCCGCCAAAAAGTCTCAAACATGTCACAAAAATAAAGTTAGTAGTTGGTAGACCAGTATACTTGCCTATTCTATTATAGGTACCTACCTATTTTGTAAATGATTGCATCAACCGACTACGCACTAATTAGAACCTATTCTGTGCCGACACTGGGCACGAGCGCACACACTCACACACACACACACATCCACAGCTTTGTATTTGATGGTTAGATGCGCTTTCTCACTCATAGCGCGCCCCATTTCATTCGACGTGAAACAACAACAAATCCGCATGGGCCGGCCGCTGAGATTTGGAAGACGTTCGTGGCCACCTTAAGCTATAGCTATACAAGCTATAGCAATCTATGATTATAGGTATTACATGATGAACTTGTGGGGGGTAATGCCTATAATCATAGATATGTAAGAATATACCTATAATCCTCACGCTGGGCATGCGAGTTGGGTGTCGTAGCTCCTACCCGCCCCTCGTGGATATTCCTTAGTCGCGTCTTACGATACTCGCGGGAAAAGTTGGGGTGGTGCACATTTTAGGCCGCCACCCATTGTCTCTAGGCATATTTCACAGTAAAAAAAGACTTTATTACTACTCGGTAAACTATAATAAATGTAGTAGTGCACGTCTTACAGCTAAAATGCTGATGATGATTGCGCTATAAATAAATGCATTGATCGAATCGTTTCAACCTTGGCAATTTTGACACGCGTTGCACCATCAATAGTTTTTTTTATAAAAGTTTCTCGAACAAACTTACCTTGTAAATTATTATTATTAATCCCCAACAGATCCAAAGGCAGTAAAACTCTCGTATTCTTATCAAATTTGTTCTTACTCTTCACATAGTTGTTATACTTCGGGAAAGAAACAGTGGGACTCGTGGGTTTCTTATTTTTAATCGCTTTTAAACTGTATGGAGTTTGTATGGGAGAGTGTATGAATGCGGATGTATCTGGGAGAACAACTCGTTCAGTTGTGTATGATTCGATGTTGTAACGATTCAGTTGTGTCGGCTCGAAGCCATAGATCGATTCTGCTGTTACTATGTCCACACCAATTACTGAAAGGGTACAAATAGTTATAAATTAATTCATCCTCAAATTAATAGAAAGGTGGGCTAGTAAGAAAAACAAAATCGGAAATAATAAAATATAAGAAATGATATTTCTGCAGTTTTTCACCATTGGCTTACCACTGCTGAAAACTAGAGAAATAGGAAAATATCTATTTTTGTTAGATTTAGTTACTGAAAAGAACTTACCAAGATCACTGGTGACAATTTCAAAAGGACTCGTGTAAGTATCATGCTGGCTCTCTGCCAGCACTGCGATATATTTATCGAACTTGTTCAGAAGAAGCTCGATTCCATGCCCCGTTAGTTCTTTGATTCGCTTCCATTCTTTTTCGTATTGTTCGCATAGGATAGTGTTTGTTGATTTGATAACATTCTAAAATGAAAGAAATTAAGTTATGGCAGAGCTCGAAGAACATTTGATCAAAATGTAATAAACATGATGGGCCTTAGGCTGGGTTGGATGGGCCCATCAAAATGCCTTGAGACAGGTAATGGGCTAAAAACCATTTTGTTGAACATTCTTTTAAGTAAAAATATAAAAGGATAATTATTTCTTATTGTATGAATTTTGTGTATGGATTTTGATGTTGATCTTATAGGCAAAGATTGAAATACTCAACATTTATGGTGTTCAATAGTATCCAAAGCCTTCGCTGAATACAAAAACAATCACTCACCCGAACATAATCCTTATCCTGGCTATGTGTAAGGTTCAACCCAGCTTGTTTTAACTCATATTGCAGTAGCTCTAGTAAAATCCCCTCAGACACTAAAACATCAGCTCCGTACAACTTAGGTGTGTTAGCACAAGCCGAAGTAAGGTCAGCTGCTAACCGTACACCAACGAAGGTATTGACAGATAGCTCTCCTGTTTCGATTTTATGTAGTTGTTTCCTTAGCTGGTAGAAAGTAGATGTGGTGCAGTTGAACATGTCGGGTTCCTGCCATGGAACAACTTGGGTTTCGTCGCACATTCTTGTTGCTTTACCACTAGTACCTGAAGGAAAAATCCAGTTTTTAGCGAAGCTTTTGATTACAACATTTTAGCCAGTATCATTATTATAATGTTTAATTTATAAGAGTAATTTTTACCTGCAGGGCAATCGGTTATAGCTTCGACTCCAAACTTGGTTCGTGGCCACCATACGCCTTGAGAGAATGAACGGGGGCACCCATCGTACACCACTAAAACAGACAATCAGAAATTAGTTCTACAAATAGGAATGGGCTTGAGGCATATAACGAGAGTATCTTCCTGTTTGCGCCGGTACCATTCTTCAATGGGTCTACGCTGACAGCGAGTCGGTTTGAAATGTATAGTCTTGACGTGAACGTAAAAAGTCTTCCATCTTGGTTACTTGAGGCAGTGCAGCGCCTTAAGCACACACGTGCGTGCGCTGCTCTATATGACGCACAATACCTTTTTACGACTACACTGGTCAGCAGGATCATTGGGGATGTGCCTTGATTGACGGAGCCTTGGTGGGGCTTTATGGCTCTATATTTAATCATGCTTATTCGCTCTTTAATTTAAGTAGCCTTATGCAATTACTACTAGTCGAACTTAATGTACGTTCCGAATTCTATTGTTTGCGGCAGAGCGAGATTCCCCTAAGACAGGTAAAATACTTTACTCAAAAGGGGGTCTCAAACACTGTTATATAATGTATTTTAAGTTTCTGAATAAAGATTTTGTATTTTGTATTCATGTATTCGCCATAAGAGCGTCTTCACACTTGATTACTATTTGCATTACCTTCACAGCCCGTGTTAGGAGCGACCTCTGCGTAGAGATTGGCGCAGGCGTCGCAGGCGCGGCCGATGACGCCGGCGCGGCAGTAGCACTGTCCCTCAGGAGAACACGAACTGTTCGATGACCCCGCTGCATAGCATTGACAGGGCACGCAGTCGTCCGAACCAGCGGACTTGTAGTGATTTTCCTGTAACAACGTTCTTGAGGTGAGTTTGATGCAACGTTAGTGGGTTTTTGATTACTGTTTTGATCGTGATAAGGTCCAAGCTCAAGCGACTGCTAGTCCCTTCTGTAGAACCTATGCAAGATAAATCGGTGAACGTAGTGTAGGACTCCCTCCGGTCAGGTCACGATCTGCGAAAGACTGGACGCAGATGCTGGATACGTCAAGGTGAAGACAGGGCGCTATGGCGCTTATTGGGGGAGGTCTATGTGCAGTGGACTAATAAAGGCTGATAATAATGATGATGATGCAAAATTAAACATGTAGTTGAGTTTTTGATCGTTTAATTGGGCATGATAACGTCCAACCTACGAGCGAGAGCTTTCCAATTAATGAAAAACAAATGGCTACATGCGAGCATGGATTCGCTAAATCTGCCAGTATTTTTATACGCTTCACACTATCGTTGGTTTACCGTAGCTGTCTACCCAGTGAATTTGTGTTACCAAAACAGTTTTAAAAACAGCATGTTAAAATTTCTGTCAACCTCGACGAAAATTGCACATCAAGTAAGCTCACGAATGCTTCACGCACGGCAGATTCTAATTGAAAAAAAAATTAGTACCTTGCAATGGCATTGCCCCGTGTTCCTGTCACAGTGTGGATGGTACCCCCTGCTGACGTCACAAGCGCATGGTCCGCAGGAAGTCAGCCCCCACCACCCCCCTGGACATTCTTCCTCGCCAGCTTCAATGCATCCGGTGTCTGTAAAGAGTGCTTTATTTATAAGTTCTTAGGGTAACTACACTTTTTAAATAACATGGCCAATTTGAACCTGTAACAATAGCTCTCTCGCTCTCAATAGCTCTTAACTATGACGACATATGTGGCGCAACGAGCGAAGTTCCGTCTGAGACGCAGGAGGTTGCGGTTTCGATTCTCACCTCGGGACAAATGTGTATAAGATCTGCAGATCGTACAGGGTGTTCTGGATGCTTTCTATGTATAATAACCAATATCTATGCAGTATATCAGTTATTTAGACCCATAACACAAGCTCTGCTTAGCTTGGGGCTACATAGATGTGGATGTGATCTTGATAAATTCTGCATAATTATCCAACATTATTTATTTATTTCACTCGGCTTTAGGAATCTTCCCAAAGAGCAGCATTCTAATTCTAAGTCGAGGGTTGTTCGGTGACATAATGCCTTATGCATCATTCTCTACCCTTATCAGATCCTAACCAGCTCCCAACTTTTTAAAGGCAGTTGAAGAGGACTTGACAGCTGCTTTTCACAGCATCTCAATCTAAATACGTGCACTTTTGCCACAATCACCTCTCTTAAAACCTGTCAATTTTTTACCTTCTTTTTGGTGATAGCACATGTCACTGTATGCCTCGCTTGAGTATGTCTAGAGAACGTACTACGATACTTAACTCAAGTTCTATGTCATACCTGTGAGCATGTAGCCCTGGTCGCAGCTACACTCATACCCGCGCTGAGTGTTAGTGTGCGTGCATCTCGCCTGGCCGCACGGTTGTAATTCACAAGCGGACGAGCAGTGTGGTCCGACCCGGCCGATTTCGCATTCACACGTGGTCTGGTCCCAGGCTGATTCGCATTTACTCTGGAGATATAATAATGATGTTAGTTTCATCTGGCTCAAACGATAGCACAAAGGCCAGCCAACCAAAAAGGGAGAGGAGTAAACAAATAAATATTGACAGTTTATATATGTTTTTTCGGGGAATCGGAAGTTTTATGAAAGTTTTTTATAAACTGTCAGTATGTTTTAACAGACTTCAAAAAAGGAGGAGGTTCTCAATTCGACTGATTTTTTTATATTTGTCACCTCAGAACTTTTGGCTGGGTGGTCTGATTTTCATGATTCTTTTTTATTTGAAAGCTGGTGCTGCTCGGGTGGGGACCCATTTCAATTTGGTTCAGTCCTGACACAATGGGAATTGTGAAAAAACTATATAATGGAAGTCGGTCTATAGTTTTTAAAACAAAATCATTTATCTTTACTATGAATAAGACTGAATCTTTTATCACTGAATAAAACATTATTATTATTATACAACCACACATGTGTACGGTAAATAATACTGCGGAAGGTGACTAGCTCTCGAGCAAAGTCTCGAAAAGACGTGAATAGCTAAAAAAGCGATAAGGCGGTGCTGTTCTTTGAAAGATAGGTAATCGGCCAATCGTCAGCAGTCCTCGGTGAAACACAATGATCATAATATTGCCAAATGCTGCTATAAAAAACGTGCTGATCACTGTGGACAGACCTCACACATTGCGTAGAAAAAGGACTAAAAAAATAGAGAACGAAGTAAATTAAAAATACTCACATAGGGTGGACAAACAGAGAGCATACAGTCAGCCCTAGATTGGCATCCGTCTCGAACATTCTCCCGGACGGTTGGACGGTTCAGCAGCGATTGGGCTGTTCCAACTCTCACATCCTGTTGACAAACATTGAGATTTAAATCAAAGATCTTGAGATAGGCTATTCCCGTAGTAAGACCGCGCCGGGCTGTTGCCAAACGAGAAAAATCATTGTATTGATGTGTGTTTTTCTCTAAAGTTTGTGCAAATATGATGGCACAATAAAAGTCAATAATAACAGCTCCTAGGTTTATTTTAAACTAGTTTCTGCGGTTCTTCTCTCAGTTTTAAGGCATTTCTATCCCCTGGAAACTGAATTATGGTAAAAAAATATGTTTTATTACATATGCCTATGTTTTATTTCAGGCCTAGAACTACGTGTATGCAAAATTGCCGCCGGTTCCGTTTAGTAGTTTTGGCGTGAAGAAGCAACAAACATCCATCCAGTGTGATGCTGATGAGGTCAGAGTCACAAACAATAACGTTATAAAAAAAAAATCATGGACATAATGTCTTTCTAGTAATCAGAGAGAAGTATCATTAGGTACTCTTATGAATTTCCAGGATATTTGCAGATACCTCCTGAAAATTCAAATGGAAAAGTCTCTCTAGACACAGCTAGACAGGTCTATTTTTTACTCAAGTCGCGTCTCTCAATCAACATATAAATATTGAATGTATCGAATTCGTTTCGCTTTCAAATCATTAACTATGCTAATGTCTCTTTAGGACAGAATTTTGAGGCTTCACTTATTCAATCGTTAAAAGTATGAACTAAATGAGTCGGAATTTGGACTTCCCCTTACCTGAATACACCCTTCAAAGTACCCAACCTCAGACGCCAGCAGTCCAGCTGTCGTATCAGGTCCACCAATCAGGATCTTTCCAATATACTGTCCTTGTATCTTATTGGCCAGCATTGGCAGCAGAGCGTTTCTCAGTCCATAGTCAATGCTGACGGCTATGTCGGTCCCGAGCCATTTGATCTCGATGCGGTGCCATTCGCCGTCGGAGAGGGATGTTGATGGAAGGAACATGGACTCTCCGTTGTATGCGTAGTGGAGAAGGCCGTTTTTCAACTGAGACATAAAACAAGAAAATAGTAAATATCCACACCCTCCTACGATTTAAACCAGAGTGAGTAGATGCTATCATTGTATTATAACAGCTGAATCGATTTTGATCATGGAAATAATTATCTTGATTTAGTCTCTATAAATACCACCCCTGATCGATTGCCTTATCCGTTTAGGAGCTACAACGACGACATAAATACATTAGAAACAAATAGATGGACTCAGACTTATAGTTATTGTTAAACAACTTGTCCGGTGACGGCAGCGAGAGTGGGAAGTTTGTGCACATTCACGCATATAATACATATGCTGCTGATAACGCAGCATACGAAAGAGATAGATACACCTTCACTTAGCTCTGTCTCGCTTTACTGTGTGAAACAAAACTCACTGTGAATAATCAACGCGACTACCCAGAAAGTAACTGCCTACCAATTTAGCCTAAGAATTTCGTTCTGTGCATCTTTGTGACGTGATTTGCCAGCGAACAAGAAGTTTGACGATTATCATCTTATCATAAGGGGATCGTCGATTAGACCTCCATGTTTGTATGAAATTGCTTTTTTTTCATTAATAATAATACTCACACTAATTAAAACGCTGCTGTTCTGTCCGACTTGTATAGACATAAGGAAGGCGTCTTGTTGCCTCGTTCTTATTGAGAGTGCGTTGAGCCACGGCAGTTGTATGGGACGCAGCAGCGGGTTGAATGAGAGCATCCCATCGCCGCTGAATCTCCAAGGGACGGTGGTAGCTGGAAAAAATAGGAGCTCATAAATACTGGCTAAACAAAAAATATGAGTTTTTTACTGTGCCGATATATTGGAAAGCTCAAAACTATCAATAATCATGTAATAATAATGTAAATATCTCGTTGCAAATAACTTTAAGAAAAAATAGGAGCTCAAAAATACTGGATAAATGGTATATCCTCCATACTAATATTTAGTAAGCCAAAGTAATTAATTAAGTTTGTCTGTTGACGTTCTGTTCTAAGCAGCTTAACGGATCTCAATGAAATTTGGCAGGGACGATGTTTAACAGGGTAGGACATACGTTAATTTTTGTCCCGGAAACATCACACTATCATCCAGATTGATATATATTGATATCTAGACGACAGTCTACTTCTACCGTATCCATCGAGCATGTAGAATATTGTAGAATGTTAGTAAACAAATCACGACACAAATAACAAAAACTCACTTGCTTGAAGTTTCAGATGTAATTGTCACCAATATTTATTGAAGGAAGGATTCGAATCGACAAGTAGTTAATGTAGATTACGTATAAAAGGACGCGCCAACAAAGTGCATTTCAGGTTAAGTATGGACGGTTTGTTTACTAACATTCTACATGCTCGATGGATACGGTATAGGTACACTCAGCACTTTGCGTGTGTAGCCCTCGGAACAGTCACAGAGGAAAGTGTCCCACAGATCCATGCATTTAGTTCCATTTCCTACACCTTCTATGGAGTTTCATCTGCCTTTTTTGGGTATAGTTACACAGAAATAGAATAGAATAATTCATTATGAATGTAAGCGCTTAACTACGAACCTTGTTTATGTTGGAAGAACACCAAAGTTTCACGTCGCACTCGCCCTGAAGATGTCCCTCGTTATGGGATGAAACGTTGTTGTTCCAACACAAACAAGGTTCGTAGTTAACCCGCTTCCATTCATAATGAATTCGTAGAACTACGAAAGTTCCTATAATAAAAAAGACAGAATAACCTCCACTTCAGAAACTAGCCTCTATATTTTTGTGCCACGGTCCTGCGTTAGACTCATCCAAATTTTCCTTGCTTTGCGACGTCCGCTCCTAATATCAATGGCAAAAACAGCATCGCTAGCTAGACCAGGTATGGGTACTTACATTCGGCACAATCCTTGCCCGTGTATCCCTCGGTACAGTCGCAGAGGAAAGTGTCCCAGAGATCCTTGCATTCAGCTCCGTTGTAGCATGGGGCTGAGCTGCATTGGGAACGCTTCTCGGGACAACCGGCTAGAGTTCCGTTGTCTGCTACGTAACTGGTGAATATGATACAAAAGATAAAGATAAAGATACATTTATTTGGCCAAAACAGGTGACTACATAGGTACAATAGCTATAATGAAGGTAGGCTATACATAGATAGGTGCATACAGATGTAAAATTGGCGACTGGGCTGCCCCTGTTGGCCAAAAAGGGCAAAGCTCTGTGCTGAACCACTCGTGTGCGCGGATAAGCGCTACAAAAGTTATATACATTCTCGTGGATTAAATACGAAGACTTTTCTTAATAAGGGGAAAGTCTCTCTGAATAGTAGGTCTCTAAGAATCTCTGAATACTTAACGCGAAGGCAGCGGGTTTAAGACAGGCCTAAGAAGTAAATTTTTAGTAAATATAATCGTGGTATTTCTGTTAAAGAGTTAACTGTTCAACCTTGGTGGTGCGATGATGGCAAGTGCGTCATGGGCAAAGAAAGTGTTTATTTACAACTAACTTACCTATTGAGATCCACAAATCGATGATCAATACGGAAGTCCGATATACATCCGACGAAGTCCTTACTCTTGACTTGGAAACTACTTGGAATGTTGGGCAGCCCCCCCACTTGCAACGGCCCTGTGAGATCTAGGAACCTATGGCAGGTTTCTGTGGGGATGTCGCATCTTGGGGGCAGTACTTTCCGCGTGAAGTTCGCGCATGCGTATTTGATACCGAAGTCCGCTGCGCCTGCTAGGGATAGTGCTTTGTCGCAGTTGTCGAGCATCATTGTTGCAGTCTGAAAGAAAGAAAGAAGTGACTTTATCAACAATGGTTGAGAAAATTAGAATAAACGTAATAATAGCAATAAAACAAACGATATGAGAAAACGAATATGAGAAAAGTTTATCATTCTAGTAGAACATAGACTTTATTAAAGTTAGTAAGTTATGGGTATCGAAACACGATTAACTAAACTCGACTCTATAATAAAAAGTCTAAGATAAAAAATCACAATTGTTTATTGATTATTTCAGAGATACTTTTAAGGAAAAACCGGTGACATTTGCTGGTTATTTATCTTTATATCAATGAAATGTCTTCTACGGGTTCCCTAATAAAATACATTAGATTATACGATTAGGTGTTTATTATACTGCCAAGGAGTACTGATTTAGAGCAAAACAATAATTCTAAATAACGACTAGCAAAATTGTGCGCGGGCCGACCCTCCGCAGCTAGTACCTTCTTTTCACACCTTCCCTGCGCGACGTTCGCTTGTCCTTGTCTCGGAAAACCGACCTCACTTCGCCTTGAACAAGATAATTTTATATAACTTACCCTGTTATAGTATTCCACTTCAACAGTATGCCATATTCCATCTCCAACTCGTCCCGGTACGGTGACTTCCACCTGACAATAAGAAATCAGTAAGTTACCATGACTCATGCCTGAATGTCATTGGACTTGTCCGTGTCATGTAAGTAAAATAAATTCTAATGAGCAAAATCAAAAAGTTCTGTGCTGGTGCTAAAATTTGAATGTCTAAAGTAAAGGTAGAATGTTATGGTTGTTTATGTAACTGGCTGGAAGACGGTCATTCCATTTCTCTTCTGATAGTATTGATTTTGACTAGTCGAGCGACCCCTTGATCGCATAACAACAGCATGCAGATAGCTCAACTGTTTCATGGCAATGTATATTTTGTAAATACTTATGGTAATTTATAATTGTTTATTTTTATAAAAACTGTAGGTTTCTTTTAGTTTTTATTTTTTTGTTATTTAATATTTATTAAAAAAATCGTTTTGAAATGCTTGAGAAATTAGAGATATGGGTTTATTTCTATGTATGTATATTTAAACTTAATGAAGTTGACGTATGTGTACTGTGCCTGCCAATTGTCTTGAAAAAAAAAACTTTATGCTTTTCCAACCAGTTGATATTTTCCTTTCTGTTTACTTTGATTGCCAACCTTTGAATATATTCAACGACGCATGATGACTTGCTAAACTACCTCTCGCCTCTTGCCTTTCGCTGATGCATGGCAGTGATTGCGTTAAGTTCATTGAGAACTTACCTTCCCCCCTCCAAGAGCAAAGGTGAACCTTAGCCCCTCCCCTCCATCCCTGCCGGCTCCGGAACTAATGATCTCAAGCGCTATGAAGTCATGGCGTTCGTTGTAGCGACCGTTGTATAAGAGTAGCCCTGACGTGGCTTGGGTGGCGAACCTGTTAAGTTAAAAATGATTTTTAACCGACTTCAAAGAAAGGAGGGGTTTCTCAATTCGTGTATGTTTTTTTTTGTTTTTATGTATGTTACTTGATATCTTATGAGATTTTTTGATTATTTATGATTTGCTGATTCTTTCACTATTGCATAGAGAATGAGAAGGTGGTCCCATAAGAATTTTAGTGACTAGTATTGATCCTGTAAACTTAAAATAACATAATATTTTAGAAAAATCAGGAACTGCCTACAGGATTTTGAATACGGTTTATAGTTTTTTAAAACACGCCAAATTATTAAATATTAGTAAAAGTTGTGTCTTGTTCTTGTTATTAAAATTTGTGGATATCTAAACATTGTTAACCTGAAGAAATGATACGGTGTGAACCATATGACTGGAAAAATTGATTGGTTCAACAAGGCCTGTGCCAGCCTCCGCAATCTCTCCACAGGTAAGTTTATCTCTTGAATGATTTTTAAGTATCAATTTAAAACTTGAAGTTCTATTCAATTCAGATGTCAAATACTCACTTGAGTTTCAAATGCAATCGATTCCGCCTCTTCAATCCAGGGAACGTAAGAAAAGAAGAGACAGGGAAGCTTCTAGCCTTCAGCTCGCACATATCAGTTGTATAAGCGGGGTCGATGGAACAGCCTTGGCAAAGGATCCCGCCTTCCTTCCGAGCCACGCACTGTGAGCCACTGCGGCAGATTGAACCGTCGCCGTTGAAGTCACACGTGGTTTTAGTAAGAACTGTTTCGCAGTTCACACCTAGATTAAATTAGAAACGGGAATATAAAAGTCCTTAAATTACAAGGTAAATTTAAAACAGAATAAAACAATTACCAACTAGTATTTACACTTTTCGTCGCTATTTATTTAATAAAAATCTAAGCCGTCACCAGAAGGCAGGGTGCCTAAAAGGTATGTTTTTTTTTATTAGCCTGATTCGTCCCACTGCTGGGCAAAGGCCTCCCCCAAACCTTTCAACTTGGTGCGGTCACGCGCGATCTCCCACCAATCTCCGAGGAAGGCGTTAAGGTCGTCTCGCCAGCGCTTTCGTGTATGTTATTATAACTGTTTTAAGTCGCGAAGATAGGAGATGAAAATGATAGTCTCTATCATGCTATCTCGGTTAGATCCTATTTGATCAAATATGATCTAAGCGGGACAGCAAGAGGGGGTAATATTCAATAAAATCTGGGTTAACATAGTTTTTGTCAGGCCTGCCTGTCCCTGACAACAAGCGCGATGCCGCGGTTAGAAGTTAGTTGATTTTAAAAACAAACTTATTCGTTTTAGACGAAAACAAACAGCTCTAGAACCACCCCTTACCGGTAAAACCAGGAGAACAGACACAGGTATACCCTCCTTCGCGCCGAACGCAAGTCCCGTTGTTGATGCAAGGGGAAGAGTAGCAGAGGTCTACTTCAGTGTCACACATGTAGTGTTCCCTCGATCCTGTTATGAAAATATGTATAGGTTAAGAATAATGGGCCCAAAGTTGAACCTATTGGCATACCACATAGCAGTTGTGTAGATGGAAATAAAATTACCGCCCAGGTAACTGGTTGACCCGTGGAAAATATTATCCACGAAGACAGAAGTTGTCTAGTTTGGTTGCCTGGGCGGAACAAACCATTTATTGTCAGGTAAATTCGGAATTTAAACAAACGTTAGTTGTACCTCTAAATAAATTTATATTGTTTGAAGAGAAAAATAACATATCAATGTCAATAGGGAAATTTTCAAACATGCTATTCATTATGTAGCTTTTATGCTTTTGGCTGATCAGTTTTATTTTGTTTGTTGTTAATAACTGACATACTTTGCAAAGTATATGATTAAAAAAAAGCTAAGTATTAGCTAGTCAAAATATTTGTGAGTCTTCAAATAGCAGAATATAATTAAAATGAACAGTAACCCTTACCCGTAAAACCCTGTGGACATTGGCAGGTAAACGAAGTAACAGGATAGATAGGTCGAAACAAGACAGAGTCGCTGTTTATAAAACCAGAGGCATTGCCAAATTTCAAAACTGTTAGGCACTCTTCAAAGTTCAGACATGGTTCGTGTACGCAGATATTGTCGTCAAAAGGTAAGACCTGAAATACAGAAAAATATATTTTGTGACGAACAGTTCTTTAAAATGACTAGAGAATTGTAACAAAATTGTACCGACAGAAAACACCTAACCATATCTTTTCTCATGTGATAATATTTATTGATTTTAATCATAAATCATTTATTTGCAGGAATGTAGGTACAATAAATATAGGTCTTAATAAAAAATAACACTCCAATACATTCTGCCTCGTCAAGGCGTGCAAAATCAATATTTATACTATAATACTATAAATGAACATGCAAACACACATTATTTGTTTGTTGGTGTCTCGTTTCTGGACGCCTCAGATACTGAAAATCAGTGTTTGCTCTTCGAGCAAAGCTTTGCGCTGAGTATTGCTTTTTTGTCAGGCTGCAGCACACACATACTATATTCGTACTTGATTGTCTGAATGTTAAAGGAAATTATGTACCGATTAATTTGTTGTCATGCATTGTTCCTCCTTTATTTCCCAAGTTATTTTTATGTTCTTTGTACCTTTTATTGGGTTTTTTTGTATTGTGTGTTGCAGTTGCAAATAAATGTTTTATCTATCTATCTAAATTCTGGTTTAATGGTTTAGCTCAGGTTCATGAAATCTTAAATGTTAAACCAACCTGAACAGTAGCAAGCCTGGCTAATGTAGCTCTATGCAAGTACACTCGTTCCCGCAAGTGCGTCGGCGAATAGAACTGGGAAGAATCACCAGCGAAGCCAACTTCCGCATCCGGCCTTTTCGCAGAGAATGATACGTTCAGTATATTTCCAGTTACGTCTGTGTCGTCCTGAAACACAAAAACAAAGGAGGATGGGCACAAATGTATGGCGCCTGGGCCTGGCACCAATCGAACTGATTGATATGTCGTTGGAAAGCTCTGTTTCTGTAGAATAAGAATATCTAAGAGGCTACTCCCGGTTCGTTGTCCGTTTTGAGTAATTCCACTTTGAAAGTTGTTTATTTTGATGAGTTTTTGACCCTTTCTATTAAGGTACTACTAAAACGGTGCATACCTACCTCAATAAATCAGTTTTTTAAACATTTTAGCATTGTATTGTATTTACAATATAACATCATCATCACCACCATCAGCCTATATTAGTCCACTGCTGGACATAGGCGTCCCCTTATGATCGCAATAGCGCCCTGTCTTCAGCTTGAAGCAGGTCTTCATCCCACCTAGCCAAATGGCGTCCTACATACGTTTGCCAAGTCGTAGTCTTGACTCAAAAAGACGTTTGGTATTTGCCCTGATCTAGCCCTCTTCGGCACATTACACAGTTCCGGTAACGATACATTGCAATATAATCGGTAATAAAACAAAATAAAATAACAAGGGTTTAAAAAGGTGCGAAATAAAAATCATTTGCAACTTTTTATACTAGCGGGAATAGTACATTGTTTCACTAAGAGCGAAAGTAAATTATTTAGTCCCGAGACCTCTCCCTCCCCGGGCAGCGTGCCAATAGTGTTTATATCTAATACTTTTAGAATTAGAAATAGGGCTGAAAAGTATTATTTTCAACCCGCTCCTCAGGCAACTTTTCGAGTATGAGTAATGAATAATTGATTTGGTTTATAGAAAACTATAAACCGACTTCAATTATATAGATCCCATGTCAGAACTGGACCAAATAAAAATGGGACCACACGAGAAGCACCAGCTTTCATATAAAAAAATAATTATGAAAATCGGACCACCCAGTCAGAAAGTTCTGAGGTAACAAACATTTAATAAATACAGTCGAAATGAGAACCTCCTTCTTTTTTTGAAGTCGGTTAAAAAGGAATAAGCACATCAAAAGTACGCCATTACCGTTGTTGTTACAAAAGAAAGGACGGATAGCTGTATGACTCCATTATCCATTAGGTACTTTTAATGTTATTTTTTATATCACCCGGTACATACATACATAGTTATTTTGATAAAAGGTCAAACGAGAAAATGTTTTTACGTTCAGGTCACTACATGTTATAGGCTTCTTCCGCTTTAGGAACAAAAAAAAATAGTTGAATTGAGAACCTCCTCCTTTTTTTAAGTCGGTTAAAAATAGAAAAAAGAACGAAAGACGTAAGCGGTCCATATCTGCCGTATAGTAGGTATTAGTGACAGATAAGTTCTCTACTCTAATAAGTCTATTATGTCCAAAAATGCTGCGCCGTGTCAGAGAGCCGGCGAACAACGAATACAAGTTAATGATTCACTAAGTAGTACCTACCTAGAGTAATTCACTGATTCGGAAAAAAACTTGTAGCAATTAATTAAAATTATGAGAGGTTTATAAGTAGGAGGGATTGTCATCTACACTCAGTGATTTTCGCAAAAATGCTGAAATTGATTGCCTGGAAGAAATTGGTTATAGCGATAAGGCCGCCCGTTGTACTGTTTTACTTAATTAAGATTCAAGATATTTTCTGTATCATTTCTTATGTATAATAATAATAAAGTATGCAGTTAAAACGATCAACGTGATAAGATAATACGATTTTATTATTTTATTTGTGATAAAAATTCAACATCTTTTTTCGAGTATATTATATTTCAAAACGGACAACTGCAACAGTTTTATCGTAGTATAATTTTTTTGTCCTATTGAAAAGAGCTATCCAACGACGTATGACTCATCTTGTTTGGACAAAGTACCCAAAAGGCCCAAAATGCCCATCCTCCTTTTATATCTTGTGCATTACCTTGACCTGTCTCTTTTTGTTCTTAACGGAAGCCGTAGGAGTTACAGCTGATGTTACCACAAATCACCATCATATCGGCTCCATTCATTATACTGGACCGATTAAAAAAATCTTTCATCATTAAAAAGCTTACTTTTTAGGGAGTGATATAGGCTATATTTTATCCCGGAATCACCACGGGAACGGGAACTACGCGGGTAAAACCGCGAGGTGCTGCTAGTTATTTATATCTTAGTCAAAGATTTTTTTTTATCTGGACAGGAACCTATATTACAATGCCCCCTCACGGGCTCATATTGAAGTATGTACCTAATTTTAAGACTCTGTGCCTTTCACAAAATTCATGGCGAGGTGCTGCTAGTTATTTATATCTTAGTCAAAGATTTTTTTTTATCTGGACAGGAACCTATATTACAATGCCCCCTCACGGGCTCATATTGAAGTATGTACCTAATTTTAAGACTCTGTGCCTTTCACAAAATTCATTTTTATTGCAATTAAAATGAATTTTATGAAAGGCACGGACAAAAAAAACTTTTATTCTGATTTCGGCCCTAAGGCTTGGCCTCCTTAAATTCGTCGTTTTTAAACAAATTTACTAAATATATAATTAATACTTAATTTAAAGAAACCAAAAAGTTTACCTGAATACTAAAAATAAAGATGTTTTCCTTAGGACAGGGTATAATAGCAGCGAGTCCATCTACAAAGAACCCTAGCAGAGGCGACAGGAACTGTTCCGCAGTCATGTCGTTCAGCCGCACTGTGATGGAATTGAACAACATCTCTTCTGTGATGAGGCGAACTGATAGTTGCATCATAGCTTTTATTTCATTCACTCCATCTGGTAAAGGTAAAAACATTATGATAACCGATAAAAAAACGCATCAAAATCCGTTGTGTAGTTTTAAAGATCTAAGCATACATACGGACAGACATACAGCGAAAGCGACTTTGTTTTATACTATGTATTGATGATTTATCGCGTATCTTCTTTTTGTTTAACATGATGATGATGATGATGATGATGTCCTTCTAGCGGTATTTTTGATCACACGGTCAGCCAGACGGTCAGTGACTAGTCATATGCGCAAGACATATTAATACTGTGTAATGTGCTCAAGTGTGCGCAAAAACAGGTGCACTGTCGATTACCTCATTCTCTTATGATAAAAACAAGCGTCAATATTTGGAGGGTTCTCAAGAGAAGTAATCCTCACCAGCTCATACGTCCACTGCTGATCGCGTCTTTCCTTCGGGGTTTTGCGATTTGGACGACGTTTGGAGGAAAGGCGAATAGGGTATATGCATCGTTTTTTTTTATTGTTTTTATCGATTCTTTAGGTCATTATTTAACCGAAAAATGATAAGACGCTCACTGCTTTTCGCAATAATAAGGTAAAAAAAATCGTGATATGAATAGTATGAATAGTGAAGTGGGCAGAATAGTGTCAAATCATGGTGCAGCAAGCAGAATAAAAAAAGAAGAAATATCAACAGAGATGTCCGCTCTAGTCAATGGCGCGTTTTGAAATTTTACGATTGAGATTTAAAATATAAATTTTTCAATCGTAAAATTCTACGATAAAAACATCTCAAAATTCTCAAATAAATTATGTTTCTATATTAATAGAGAATACGTATATATTTTTTTAGCCCAATTTTTTTGTCAAAGAATTTAGAGAAGATGTTGTAGGTACAAACCTGTTACAGATATTTCCATAGTCGCTAGCTTTGGAACATTGGTGTTGAGTTGCGGCGACAAAGTCATGGATCCAGACGTTTCATTCAACAGGACTAGATTTGCATTGTTTCCTGATAGGATCCGATATTGAAGCTGTAACAAAATCAAACATTGAAAACATCCTTAGGAGAAAACAGTTTTGAAACATTAGTCGCATAAATTCGTAATAATAAAAAATTAGGTGCAGTAAGAACGGTACAAAATGTTACAAAATTGAAATAAAACAGTGAATACCTTGTCAGTAACATCTGCATCATAAGCCGGGACTCTCCCAAAAGGTCCCACGGGAAAACAATCCTTATAGTTATTGAAGATAATCTGGAAATCCTTCATCATCGGAGCATTATCATTGACGTCAGTTACCAGAATTTCCACTCTGACGTCATTCCAAAGAGGTGGGCTAGAAGCTCTGATAATTAGCTCGTATTTCTTACGAGGACTTTCGTAATCTAGGTCTACCATTGTTACTAGTTCAGCTTTGTCTGAGCCTTGACGTGTTTCGAGTGAAAAGCTGTTGGAATCATCACCACCTACAACAAATTTAGGATCGTTTACATATTCAAGTTTTTGAGCCTTTTCTAATCAAAATTCCTGACATCAGTGATGTGATGATCAGGGAGCGTTCAAGTATTACGTAACGCAATGTTTATATATATATATTTTTGACCCCATTGTAACGCTCCGTAACGTTTTTCTGTACCCCCCCTCCCTCCCTTTTTAAACGTTACGTAACACACAGTGATCATTTTTACTCTGAAGCTTCTCTGAAGTCGCAAAAAGTTATGTTATAGTTTTTTATTCCAATTTTGCATCATCATTTTAAAATTCCAATTTCGGAGTTTTCATTCCCTAATTTTTCATATAAAAAAAGAAATAGTGTTACGTAACGTTTTTTAAGAAAGACCCCCTCCCGCCCCTGTAACGCATCGTAACGTTTTACGAGAGAACCCCCGCCCCCCCGAATTGCGTTACGTAATACTTGAACGCTCCCTCAGTGTTGTCGCTCTTACCTTTGATAGAATAGTGTACAACCGCATTAGGGCCTTCATCTGGATCGTGTGCGTAAATCTGTCCGACTGTGGTGCCAATAGGACTGTTCTCAGGAATGTAGAAGGTGAGGCAATCGCTTTCGAAGACCGGTGGTGAATCGTTGATGTCTTCGATTTTGATGTGGACGATTACCTGTTGGAAAGGTATTTAAGCATTATTGTTGTTATATTAGTAGCGGCGCCCTGCGTTGTTTTTATGGAAACGTTTAAAGGTGATTTCCATCCATCCCATGATTTCGATCCCTTCAGTAGTTTTGGCGCCAAGAGGTAACAAACATCCATCCATACATCCTTCCAAACTTTCGACTACTATTAGTGTGATTATTACAGCATTAGAGTAGCAAAGTCAACTTCAAAACGTATTTTGATTTAGTATTTTTTTATTACAATCCTATTTGTTTTTTCTAATCTTACTTTAGAATTATAGGTTATTAAAGGTATTTTGAATATTATCTAATCTACAGGTAATTTTAACACTGGTGTTGGAGCTAGATAATGCTATGTGAATTGTCCAGCATTATTTATTTATTTTATTATGATGGTCAGAAATAAACCACTATGTTATAGAATTTAAGTACCAAAGTCAAATCATTATCTTCTTATCACTTACAGTAGAGCTCTGAGCAGGAGTCCCTCCATCAATAGCCAGTGCTTTCAGATCATACGTCGCAACAGACTCTCTGTCCAAGGCCTTGTTAGTCCTGATGACTCCTGACGCAGGGTCGATCACAAATGAACCTTCTTCCCTGTCCCGAGGGTCTAATTCGTAATGCACTCGCCCGTTCAGGCCTACGTCAGCGTCGGTTGCACTAACTTGGGTTACTGATGTGCCTGGAAAGAGATGGAAGGGTATGTTATTCAAAATTTTTAGTTTAATGCTCGTTTAAGGCGTTATAAGCAGATTCGAGGGAGATGCCTCAAAGATCTTTATGATGTATTCAGCAACAACAAAAATGTATCAAAGTAAGAACACTCCCGACGACTGTTTTACTTCGAATCTGGGTAACGTCTTCACTAATTTTTATCAAATAACTCTCGATGCAGACCTACTGAGTAACAAAATATCCAGAATCTACGTTTAGGAGCCACGATAGGATAGGAAAGACACACATGTGTATCCTTATGAAACGAATAACATCGCCTTATTTGGGTTTAAGTCGTTCTATCCTCCGAGTTGAAATAGGACGAGTCCCATTATAGATACCTGCATTAATCTAAGATGATTATAATTATGATATATCGAAAACTGTCTTATTTTATTTTATTTTTATTTTATTTTACAATTTTTGGAAAACTAACAGCTAGGTAAGTATACAATTTATATAAAAAATGGGTAACTAAAGGCTAATTATAAGTTTCTCAAACAATCCATTCATTGGGTAGAGAGTTGTTTTCATTGGTGGATCTGGTCGATCGATCAAATTCACTTACCGACAAGCGCGTCCTCCATAATACTGGCAGTATACAACTGTTGTTTGAAGACCGGTTCGTTATCATTCACGTCTACTACGGAAATCTCCACGTCTGTCGTGTCAGAGAGAGACGGCACGCCTCCATCTCTTGCTGTCACTGTTAACAGGTATCCTGTAGGACAAATAGATATATTAGATAGAGTGCTCTGAAATATCGAAACACAGGATAAGATCGAATACTAGAAAAGGTGCAATACACTAGTCAATTAGCGTGGCTCTTAAAGAAGAATATAATAGAATAGAAAGTAACAAAAATAAACAAATGAAAAACAAAAACAGTATAACATGGAGGTGAGTGACATGAAAGGGTGGGTGGTAGTTTACACTAAATATGTGGGTCTGCCTCCACGTCCCTGTACCGAAATAGGGGTTGGCTCAGCACACGCTGAGCCAACCCCTATTTCGGTACAGGGAATGCAGGCTGTATGCAGGAGTAGACCCGGCTAGCACAGGGCTGGCTTGCAGTGATACACAGCAATAATAATTGAATAAGAATATTTATTTGAACAAATTTATAAAACATACCTTGCACCTGTCAAACCGAGGTTGCTAGAAAACTGGTCTACGTCAAAATTTGACAGTTGAATTAGCTACTAACACTACTGAAATATGCAGTCACTACTCACAAGTGCAGTGAAACTAAGAATAGACAAGATGCACGAAAGAACATGTCAACCGCGAACGTTCTGACGAGCGACATAAAAAGTGCAAGAAAGAAGGAAAACAACTATTCGTATAATGTTCTCTTACCACTCATAGTCTCTCTATCCAGCAGTTTGTTGGTAGTGATGGCTCCAGTCTGAGGGTTGATGATAAACTCCTGGTCATGATGTGCCACAGCCTCGTTGGATATCTCGGAGCTGAGGCTGTATGTGATCTGAGCGTTCATACCGACGTCGCTGTCAGTGGCTGAGACTACCAGGACTGTAGTTCCTATGGGGGCATCTTCGAATACCTGGGAACAATATATATAAATTGTTTAAACCATTCCTCTATCTAGCAGGATTAAGCCAGATGGCGAATACGCAAATCGAACGTCTAATTTTCAGTGAACATTATAGACTGCTGCGTGCGTATACTATTTAATGCCCGTGGGGTTTTGGACAATTCTGAGCGTGCGTTGTGCCGTGTGAATAAAATTCGTTTGCAAATAAACGATAAAGTGAAAACGTGGCTGATAGTGATAAGATTCTGCCAAATAGCCAACGTTTGGCTACGAAAAAGCTTTGACTGCTTCTAGTCTAACTTTAAACGAATCTAGTGGGATCATAGGATAATGTCACTTACCGAAGCGGTATACGGCGCATTTTCAAACACAGGCGCGTAGTTATTAGCGTCCGTAATATTGATATGGACCATGGCGGTATCAGATCTTCCTCCTGAGTCGGTAGCCGTGACTGTAAGGACGTATCTTCTCTCCTGCTTGAAGTCTAAAGGCTGGGCCACGGTGACTAGACCACGGCCATTCTGAGAGGTGATGGAGAAACGGCCTCGGGTGTTGCCGCCGGTGATTTCGTAATGGAGCCTGAGAGAAAAATAAACATACTGTCGTTGTAAGTTCTGTTTGATTGGTGACAAGTTATAAGAAGTACATATTATGTCGTTGCTGTAAATGTCATGACACTACCATCGCGTGTTAAATCACGATTCTCTCGGAACCAAATTTACCATAGCTGTGTTTATTTTTAATGATTACTCAGCATTAAATTTATCATTTCGAACGGAAGTTGATGAATTTTTCATTGCGGCGAGAGAAACGAGCATAGTGTAATGGCAAGCCACCTCAGTGCCACGAGCGGTGCGAGCCGTTATCCATAATACATCGTAGCAGGAAAAGTAAGCCGCAAACCCTTATACAGCTTGGCGAGTGAAGTGAGCCGCGATTTTTGCTGCTCTCGAGCACGAACCAGGCGTTTCAGTACCTGAAACTAAGCTACAACCTACCCGCTTTTCTACTGACTCTGACCTTTTTTGCCTTTTACAGAAATTTCATGTAATACCTGTAACTAAACTACGTCTCACCGATTATCCTCATCAGCGTCAGTGGCAGTGAGCGTCACAACCGGAGTGCCCGGCGGCTCGTCCTCAGCCAGCTCCACCTCGTACTGCGCCGGTGCAAACACGGGGTCGTTGTCGTTCACATCTTGGATGACTACGACCACGGATGCTGTTGCGGATTTCGGGGGCTCTCCGCCATCTGTTGCTGTCACCTGGTAGGGAACATCGTTTAAATTAAAGATTTCAGATTGCCTATAGGTTGTTCCTTCAAGTTTTGCAATAGAATTTTATATAGAATTCCGGAGGATCATGATCGTCCGCAAACATTTTAAAACGATTTTTCCATAAATCCTCTGTGATAATAACTATGCTATCAAGCGACATGGTTTTCAGCCAAAAGAAACTTAATAATGATAAAATGTAATTATATTTCTAAGAATACTGTTGATATTTGCAAAGCAAATCCATTCCACGTATGCTGCCACAGAGAATAGTATTAATAATGAATGATTAATACTATTAATAATTTACCAGGAGTTGTTACTTCGCCTGGACCACTCTATCCAGCTGTCTAGAGGTGTAAACCCAGCCGGAGCGGGGGTCTATGGTGATTGGCAGGTCGTTGTTACTAAACTCCATCTCCATGTGTGTCAAATTACGTTAAAAATAATATAGAACTCACGAGTAGTTGATACTTCGCCTGGACCACTCATTTCAGCTGTCTAGAGGTGTAAACCCAACCGGAGCGGGGGTAATTTGTGATTAGCAGGTCGTTGTTATTGTTACTATACTCCTTGTCTATGAGTGTCCAATGACGTTAATGATACTGATACTTCACCTGGACCCTTCTATCTAGCTGTCCAGAGGTGTGAACCCAGCTGGAGCGGAGGTTTATCGTGGCAGGTCGTGTTACTATACTCCTTGTCCATGAGTGTCAAATTACGTTAAAGGTATCTGTTTATATAAAGAACTCACGAGAAGTTGATACTTCGCCTGGACCTCTCTGTCCAGCTGCCCAGAGGTGTAAACCCAGCCGGAACGGGGGTCTATGGTGATTGGCAGGTCGTTGTTGCCATACTCCTTGTCCATAAGTGTGTACGTTAGTTCTGCGTTCACACCTTCATCGGCGTCGTAAGCTTGGACCTGGAAACAATCAGAGAAGTTATCCGAAATGTAGATCTCGAGGACTTTTAAAACTTATCTTTAGAAATTTGGCAGTATGTGTGGCTAGATAGATGTTTAGGATACCTCAACCTCACTTCAACAGCCTGTATTGGTCCACTGCTGCATGCAAACCTTCCCTTGATGAGCGCTTTTTGGTGTTTATCTCATGGGGAGTAGTGCCCATAATTCCCACGCTGGGC
The DNA here is from genome assembly GCA_955876795.1 of Eupithecia tripunctaria. Lineage (NCBI taxonomy): Eukaryota > Metazoa > Arthropoda > Insecta > Lepidoptera > Geometridae > Eupithecia > Eupithecia tripunctaria. The sequence continues at coordinate 10,041,350 of OY041604.1, forward strand.
ATGTGGGTTGGGGATCGCAGTACGGTGGTAGAATTGTTCTGCAGTGGGCGCTGCTGCCCGCCCCCTGGTGGATATCCCTTAGTCTTACGACACCCACGAGAAGAGTTGGGGTGATGCTAATTCTAAGCCAGCATCACACAACTAGCCAGCACCTCACAGCTGATTATATTTATAATAATAAATAAAAATAAAATAAAATAATGCTGAACAATTCACACAGCATTATCTAGCCCCAAGCTAAGCAGAGCTTGTGTTATGGGTACTAGATAACTGATATACATAATACAATACACTACATAGATAGATATTTTTTTATTATACATAGAAAACATCCAGAACGCCCTGAACAAATATCTGCAGATCGTACACACATTTGTCCCGAGGCGGGAATCGAACCCGCAACCTCCTGACGTGCGTAGCAGGCGGACCATCGCCCACCGCGCCACAGAGGTTGTCATTTATGATATATAACCCTTGAAAAGTAAGAGTAAGGAGATTCGGACCAGTTTTCCCCTTGACTTTTGGATAGGGGTACATACAACTACTCCGAATTAAAAACTAAGAGACTTTAGATTCCAATGAGATCTGTCCAGAGTCAGAGTCAGAGTCAAATCGTTTATTTCTTTAGACTTACAAAATAAGCACTTAGACAAGTCAAACTATTACTATATAAACAGTTTGATAAATAGTTATTAATATCAAACAAGAAATAAGGTGCAATTGACTCTAATTCACTTCAATTTTTTGTCCACTAGCGAAAGAAGTGAAAAAGAAACCACTAGCAAGTTTATCGCTTATCAACTAATACAATCCGGCCAAAAGTCCCGTCGTCAAAAGTGAAGTGGACATCTCGTTCGCAGACGAGTTTTAGATTCGGACGAAGTGTACCCTTACCCTATAAATCTTATTCCTATAACATCTACTCACCCTGACAATACTGTATCCAACGGGTACATTCTCGCTAACAGACTCTTGGAAAAGCGACGTGTAGAATCTCGGCGAGTTGTCGTTTACATCTCTTACGTTTACCAACAGTTGGGTGGTGTTAGAGCGGGATGGACTGCCTCCGTCTGAAATGAAGAAAACGTTATCCGCCTGCCATGTATGGTGATTATGGGGAAACCGTCGGCGTTCGTTTGGAGTAGGTATGTTCAGACGAACGCTGATTAGGTAAGTAAGCAAGCGCCTGGATGAGATCACTATAGAAATAAGGCCGCCCTTGTACTTCCTTGATTCTCAGCATTTTCTTCTGTGGTGTTGTTTTAACAACTTCAAATAAAGAGTTCTAAATTCGACAGTTGTTTTTTTCTTATATTTATTACCTCTGAACTTTTGACTAAGTCCGATTTTTATGATAATTTTTTTATATGAAAGCTGATTCTTCCCGTGCGGTCCTATTCTAATTTGGTCCAGTTTTGACAGTGGGATCCATGAAAATCCATGAAACTATAAAAATTGAAGTAGGTTTATAGTTTTTTAAAACAAAATTTATTATTGTGCGTTACAAAAAGAGTCATCTTTCTATCTATCTATATTGTAATGATACTCTAGGAAATTATTAAAGACCATGCATGAAAATGCTGTCAATTAGCGCTGCTCTGTTATAGTCAAATAATAGGTTCACGGAGCCATAACTACTATTGAGTGTACCTACCTATGTTTTCCAGTTAACGGATAGTTTTTGCCTCGGCAATTTTTCGGTATTTATAATAATTACTCGCTACTCCTTATAGAAATTATCCATACCCAAAATTATCTCTATATAGGTATACGAGTAGATGTAAAACGCACCTTGAGCCCTTATAACGAGTCGGTAGCTCCTAACTTGTTCATAATCCAGCGTCTTCACCAATGAAACATCTCCACTAAGGCTGTCTATTGAGAACTGCATCTGAGTGTTGCCTCCTATGATGGCGTAGCGTATTGCTGCATTCGCACCGATGTCCGCATCCGTTGCTCTGTAAGAATCGGCAATGTGTTAGATGCATTTATAAAAAAAGGCAAGCGGAAATAAAACTCATAGTTAAAAGTAGGACGCTATTCACGAAGTTAATGTATTCTCTTTGGCTATTCATATTTACAGAACATCATTACTTTACACAACTTTTTTAAATTGTATATTCCGAACATTCAATTTATTGGAAAAAGTTTCGCTATCAAAACAAGAGGTCGCCTCTGAATGAAACAGACCTTTGTACATTCTAAATAGAAACTCATTTGCAAGATAAAAAGAGGTTCTCCAAGCACAATCTTTAGCATTTATTTATTAGAATGGGTTTTTTATTTGCTGCGAGCATCGATCAGGTATTTCGCGGCCTCCCCGACGAAAACTTTGCTGCGAGTTATGAATTTCCTTTGCATCCAAAGAGAATAAAACCACTCCACGTATTGAAAAATAAATCTAATTCAATTATTTATGACCGCGGGTCCAAAAGGTGAGTCAAAAAATAAATACTATTACACGCAGCTACTGTATTTTCAATAAAGATTTATGAACATGCAAAATTGAAACACCCTATCCATCGTACCTAGGCAAGCAGGGCTGCCCTAAACGAGGTATCAGAATAAAGGAAATCAAGCTGTGGTAAAAGGTTGTTGAAAATAAATTAAAATAAAATCAATTTCTAGCGAGAGCGGATACTTTGTGCAAGGATAAAATATTTGTATATATCTAAGGCTGATCTTCAACCTACTTTTTTTAATAACGTACATAACTATAAACTTAAGTAATTGCTTGGTAGCTCAGACATGATAACTTTTCAATGTAGGTAAGTATTTTAAAGCAAAAACTGACGAAGTAGTCCTTACTACTTAACTGGTCTATGACTGAGCAAGCTTTCATAATACGTAGGCTTCTTTAATGATCATCGAATCATATTTTAGTTAAACGTATGATATGTTTTGACGACTAAAATAAGGTTTAATAATGTACAAGCCCCTCTAAATTATGTCAGTTGAACAACCCTACAAGACTCGGGAGTCTAGTAAGCCTGCCAAGTCCGAAGTTTATTGTTTTATTTGCTATCACATAAGTTGAAATGCCCCGTGAGTGCTGCTATTTTAGTGTTCATTTTTAGAAAACTTTGCTGAAAAATCCCATTCTCATGGTATTTCTGACAGCTTTGTTATTCGGTGTTGGATATTTTAGAGAACTTGATATTACTACTGTCATGCATATATACCTATATATAGATACCTTAAATACTTGTTTATTTTTATAACTGTTCATAACTGGAAAAGCTCTCAGTGCTCTTAACACTTTATAATAGAAAACTAATAGCTTTCAAAGAAGCAATCATAGACAATTAAATATTTTATGGACTTTTCAAAGATTTTATATTCTTAATTAAGTATAAATGCATTACTGTACCTAGGTATTTTTAATTATTATGTTAGTATATATGTGGGCTACGAACTAAGTTAAATCTGAAATAAACTTTTATTCGATCATTCATCATTTAATTTTCCCAAATTATTTTGCCTGCCTACATTAAAAATAATCATTGTTTCACCTTACCAAAACTTCAGGCAGTCAGTTCATGCTAAGTTATTATTGCTATCAATTTCCGTTACAGAAACTTCCATAGAAACATAAACACCTAAAGACATTAAATATTTTCTAACTTACGCAATCTGAACATATTATTATTAGTATTATTGAACGGGTAATTTATTCAGTGACGGTAAAAATACGTAAATAAACGGGATAAATATCTAAAGAAAATTTTTCAAGCAACCCGAAGTTCTCCAAGGTGATTCTCTAGAAACTTACTTTATCCTAGCTATAACTGGGTTGTCGTTGACACTGATGTCTTCGTCTACAGTCACTGTGTAAGTCTTCTCGCTGAATTGAGGGTAGTTGTCGTTGTCGTCCTGAATGTTCACGTGGATTGTTGCTCTGAAATACAAGCAAGGATTGATCAAAAAAATATCTGGAAGGAACATTTGATTTTGATATTGAATGAATGGTGTATAGGTAATTTTTAGGTACCTATAAAATATACGCTGATGTTCAAGAAGTTTGCCGGTAACTGTAATAAACTGGACTTACTTGTTTTAAAAATCTATACTTATATAAAATATAATTTTAGAAAGGAAAAATTGGCCAGACACACAACGACGCTGCAGTGTCTCATTGAGGAACCAACCCCATCCACACCCACAGAAATGCTGAAACGAAGCTGTCAGTCACACACTCCTATGCGAGACGTCCGTGCAGATCAAAGTTCCCCCACTTAGAATTAGAATTAGAAGAAAAAAATAATTTTAGGGAAACCAGCTAAAACTCTTTATAAGATCCACCCTTGCAGCTCCTACCAATATTTGTACCGGGGTTGTATACTACAGGAATACTGCTTGAAACCGCAACCTCCTGCGTCGCAGGCGAACCTTCGCCCATAGCAACACAATGGTCAGCTTAGTAATTAAAGGCCATTCACATTTGTCCAGTTCAGTAATCCATGGCATCAAAACATACTGCAAAATTTATTGAATGGTGATGGATTTGGGTACATTCCAGTAACATTCCGGCGTTTCAGCGCTACAATTCGATTCAACCGCTGCACTGAAATACTACAGGAATAATGTGAAGCCGCTAGCTCGCTCTGAAATACCTTACTCCATCTGATACCAGTCATAAAGTTCTTTAAAGGAAGCTTTCCCAAGTTTTTTGGATGTTTGCATACCGTGACATTTGTGACGAGTAGACAGGTTGATACAGTATCGACTCGGTACTTACGTGCTCGATAATCTATCAGCCACTGGACTAGCCTGATCAGTAGCCTTCACAATTACAGTATACCGGGACACCTTCTCCCGATCCAGCGGTGATCTGGTCAGCAGCGCGCCGCTCCGTCCATCCACTCGGAACACATCCTGGGCTTCTGACTGATCCAGGCTGGATTCCATGGAGTCGTTCAGATCTTCAGGGTTCAGAGATTCCGCGGTAACTGATTCTATTGAGTATTCCACCTGGTGAATTGAAAGACAGTTATTTAGTATACTTATTTATTTTGGATCAACCTGGTTTGTAACGTCCCTTTGTTCTCAATATGAATGTAGTAAGCGGCTTTGGTGAAAGAACACCAACGTTTCATCCTTTAACGAGATACTTTTTCATTTTCACATTATCAATCAGCCTTACGTTATCAATGCACCAATGTTAACCGATGTACCTACCTACTTAAACTCGTGTATGTACCTAAATATGCAATGAATTCAAAGTACATATAAGAAGTACAAAGTACTTGTTAATTTAACAGCCTCACGAATTGAAAGCCTTTAAATCGCTGCCAGTGCGTTTAACAAAAGGGAATTGCAATAAATAGTCTAGTAGCCGTCCAAGCCTGTTTGCTGATCACACAATATCATCCCCGATGCATGCTGTAAGCTGTATAATCCTTGCTCGGGTCTCACCCTCGATGCAGGTTGAACCATAGATCTCTAGGTTTAATACACTGGGTGATATAAGTATCTATTTAACTAGAAGGATAACTTTTTAGTTAAGTAGATACTCGTTTAGTCTGAACATTCAGTTGTTATGTATACCTAATCTAACTTAAGTTATAATAAATAATAATGATAATGATGATGTTGGACAATTCACACAGCATTATCTAGCCCCATCTAAGCAGAGCTTCTGTTAATAATGTCACTGCATATACTGTTGTTATAATGTACAGTTGTCCCAAATAAAATAAATATAATAAAAAAAATTGCCGACTAAATGTCAGCTTCGTCTTTCTATAAGTGGTCTCCACGATACAAGCTTTGCCTAGTGTGGAGACCGTAGGAAAATGTCTGTTAGATTTATTGTTACTACAATAAAAAAAAAATAAGATCGGTTAACCTTCGTTTAGTCACAAAATAAATATTATAGTACTATAGGACTTACTTTTGTTACCGACTTAAAAGAAGGAGGAGGTTCTCAATTTTAATGTTTTTGATTTTGTTTGTTACCTCAGATCTTTTGACTGGGTGATCCGATTTTGATGAATCATGTTTCATAAACTATCACAAACTGACTTCAATTATATGGATGTCATTGTCAGAACTGGACCAAAAAGAAATGGCCACGAGAAGCGTAAGAATAATGAAAATCGGATCACCAAGTGATTTTTTTTTAAATCGGGCAAAAAGAGGAGCTTTGGGAGCAGACAGTTTAAGATTTTTTCTTGTTTCCAAAATATACAACTAGAAATAGCCACTTAAATACATAAGTAGGTAATTTAATTACTTTACCTAGTAGACGCCCATTGCTTGATATTTAATTTTCCGAGGCTAAGAGAAGAGTTTAGGGCATCTGGAACAACTTCTGTATTTTATTTAATTCTTAATATCTAATAACTTTTTACTTTTGCTGTGGTGTGTCTTTCTCGCCACGCTCACTGATGTTCTGATCAGTGGCCTTCAGCGTCAGTAATTGGTTCCTGGAATAGCGTCCTCCCGCACCGAGGCTTCATACTACTGCATCTTGAAGCCTGACGAGTGGTCGTTGCAGTCTAGAACATTGTTCTAGAAACTTACCTCGCCATTCTTCCCGATGTCCTGATCAGTGGCCTTTAGCGTAAGCACAGTGGTTCCAGGACTAGCGCCCTCCCGCACCGAGGCTTCATACTGTTGCATCTCGAACACTGGCGAGTGGTCGTTGCAGTCTAGGACGTTGATCTAAAGAGAAAACGAAGATGTACACTCTTAATTAGGTTTTATGATTCATGATTAGGGTTGCCAGATGTCCGGTATTTAAGCGTACAGTCCGGTATTTTCAAGGCCTGTCCGGTAAAAAATTAATGGTCATACCGGACAGAACAATGTCCGGTATTTTGAGGAAAGTCGGTACTACTGGTCAGAAGCGCCTACAAAAAAGTAGGCATATGATACCCCTAAAACGCACAACTCGCGCGCGTGTCGAACGAACGCCTTCATCGAGCGCATTTTCAGTGTGATGGGGAATATATTATGGGCCAATGAACGAAACCGCCTTGGTTTGGGATTGAGACTGAAAAGCCAATAAAATACTACGCGGTTGCGTCAAATGCAATAAAAAGAAGTAAGAAGGTACTACCTAAAAGTACCTAAATTAGTTTAAAAAGAGTGATTTTGAATGAGTTTCTCAAAGTGAGCATAGTCTTGGAGACCACAATTTTATGGCTGCATTATATTTTGTTACTAACTTGGTTGATTTATGTGGTTAGATTAATAAATAAAAAAACCCGTATTTTGTTCGACCTTCCTTACACCCCCCTAGGGGGTCGTCCGGTATTTTTTCGCGACTGGCCTGGCAACCCTATTCATGATCGAAGGGCATATTCAAATAAGGGGATGGAGGCCATATTCCGGTAAGAGACTGGCTCAAAAAGAATATTATGCTAATGGAAGATTCCATTAAAGAGCGATAGTATAAGCATGCATGCAATAAGTTTGCCCGCATTATCACCATTTAGTAAATTAATAGACGATGCGCACAAAAAAACACCAGTAAAGTAGCCAATTTACTCATAGCGCTAATGAAGTTGTAAAAAAACTATAGATACTTCCGAGCATTAATAAGAATTAACTCATAAAACTTGACTTTGCAGGTATCATTTTTGTTTAGGTACCAGTAAAGCTTTCGTTACCTAATGGAAGCTTTAGCTTATAAGTCAACGTAAATATAAATTTATGGGCCACAGCCGGCCATAGCAGCCCACTTTTTGTTTAACTTATTAATTAGATAAGCTCATTATCCTCGTAACCGTCAGGATTGTTTGTAATCATAGCATGATCGCAGACCTTTATAGGCCCTTTATAGCGATCTACCCGGCTCCTCTCGTGTTTATGACTTAATTAGGGCTTCAGAAAAGGGTTCTGTTGTAATCTGAGTTTGCTTATTACTTCGATGGTCCCTACAAAACACAATTTGCACTTTGGATAAGTATTTTGTGAATGTTTTGCCGAGTTTTCCTCACTGTTTTGTTAAGTGATTAATATTGATTTGAAGAGTTTTTTAGCTGTTGAGTATTATTGTATTTGTTGGGACATCTTTGTCGGAAATTTACGAGAGAGTTTAGGGGACTATTCAAAGAGAAGTTGCCAAGATTAGTGATAAAGAGAGTTCTTAGGTGGGTATTTGTGATATTCCATCCGAGATTTGTACAGGTCAGCGGACCCAGCGACAAAAGAAAATTAAGCAATAGGCTTAACACAGTCTACTTCACCTCACCTGAATAGCCTATATTGGTCCACTGCTGGACGCAGACCTTCCTCTGGTAATTTATCTCATTGACGGTAACGTTTATTCTCCCCACGCTGGACATGCCGGTCGGGGATCACCCATCGGTGGCAGAATGCTTCTGCAGGGGTGCTGCTACCCGGTGCCCCCGATGGATATCACTTAGTCGCTGAATTAGGGTGGTACAAATTCCAAGCCGGCATCACACAGCACCCATTCTGCAGCCAAATATCTCTGATGGAAGTTCTAGAAACATCGACTTACCTGGAGCGTGGTGGTCCCACTCCTCGGCGGAAACGTGTCATCCTGCGCCACCACCTTGAAGTAGTGCACATCCAGCCTCTCTCGGTCCAGCCTTGCCTGCGTGGTCACCACTCCACTTCGGGAGTCCACGGCAAACATCCCTGATGAACGAGAGTCCAGGAGACTTGACATGGAGTAGGTTACAGGACTGTTTTCTGGGTCCCTGTTGATGTTAAATAAATCTAATATTAGTAATTGAGACTTTATAAGTCGTGAAAGTCATTTAAAGGAAATATATCATCGAAACACATAAATTAGTTGACTTGGCGATTCAATTCTTAATTATAATAGACGATAACTTGATGATTTGATACAAAGAACACAGATAATAATTAGGTAACTTACCTAATTATTATCTGATAATTATCTGTGTTCTTTTTTCTTACTAACCACTACATACATATGCACATAATATGTACATACTAACTTACATAAATTTACCTACGTATTTATGGATTAATTTTGCATAAAAATGAATTGTGAATTCATTTTTACTACCTTCTTCTACCTATGTAGTTTGGTACAAAATACACAGAAGGTCACTGTACTTTGGTATTTCACTTCGGTATTTTGAAGATATAATAGATTTTTCAGTTAGAACTGTACTTTGCTCGGGCTTCCGGAAGTAGCGTAGATAACGTAAAAGTCGATAAACGAATAACAGTTTTTACCTAATCGACTGCGTAAAGACACTTCACTTTACTACTCCTAATCACATGCTATTATCCTTATTACGGCTACGTGACAAACTTTTCTGAAAGAGATCGAACCTAAAATAATTCTTGTTCAGAGAAATGTAACTCGTAGATTAAGGCGCATACCCAGCCAATATGACAGCGCCACCTGTTTTATCATATTATTACGTTTAACAAAGGAAATTTTAAAAATCCTTCGTACAGTTTGTGCTATGTATTAAAAGCTGATTTCATTATCTAATTATCTAATTTCAATATCGCTGTAATAGTTTTATGTTATATAGTTTAGGAAGAGATGCGAAAATAGAGTTTGGTAGTCAAAAAGCGCAACTTCATATCTCTGCCTAAGCTTCACAAAATGAAACTATTACAGAGGCATTCATAAATTGCTTATAATATTAGATACCACAAACTGTACGATGAATCTTTAAAACTTTCTGTGTTTAACGTAATAATAAGATAAAATAGGTGGGGGCGCCACTTTCACTGGTGTATGCGCGTTAACTACGAAACATTTTTAACGCATTCACTATCCAGCCTCGGCCGCTACACGGGGACGGAGAATGGCATTAGCATCTTGGGCCATGAATGTTTTAGCCCATGTCCGTGCCATGGCAGTCTTAGTTATATTGATGATGCAACGCAATGCATATCATTTTCTAGTTGTGCATGTGTCGTGATTTATCTCAGCTTGGTTATCAAAGCAAATCTACGTTTTTTTCATTGAACAAAAAACAAAAGACTATCGCACCAAATTTTGAGCAAGCTCTTATCTATTGTAGACCTATCATTTCAAAAGCTAGGATATAAAATAGGAAGTTTTTAATTTCCGCTTCAACGATAGAGTTTCTCTTCTATAGGTGTAAAGCCGTATATAAAATACGTGCATTCAGATAAATAAACCAATAGAGTTCCAGACTTATCGAGAAAATGCAGTTAATTCTCCCGAGTTGAACTTCCACGCAATCACTACAAGTAGATTAACCGCTATTAGAGGAAATGAGTCTTTAAGTATCTGATACGGCTACGGGAAATAAAAGTAGCGAATGCCGTGAAAAGAAAGCCATTCACTTGATATGGCAATTTCTCTGCATTGTGTCTCATCATAATAATGGTTTAAGTTTTGTTGGTAAAAACATCCTCATTGTATTTGCAAGTTGTGTGATTTCATAATTACAGATGGGTTAATTGTACTAGATTTTTATCAGGTAATTGTTTAAAAGTGATTGGGATGTTGACATTTTCTTCGAAATATTCTTTGAAATAAATTGTATGAATAGCTATTTATTGTTTAAAAATGATAACTCAGAACTAGAGATAGGTCTGGAAATGTGTTCTATGATGGGTCTTGGCCAAGATCTACTTTTGGGTCGCTGAACCACAACAGAAAGTATAATTATAAGATACTGCCAACTCATCATACATATACATATGTAGTTTTATTAACTATCCAGGTCGCAATTAATATGAAGATGCCTTGATATTGATAAGGATGAATTAGGGCCTTGGTAGCCCTTAGAATGGTCTTAATGACTTGGTCTTTTTAACATTGCAAGTATAGAAGCAACTTACATACAATGAAAATACTTCCTAAGTAGAAATAAAGGTCATTTGAAACGTGCGGTGACTCTTAACAGAGGTTTGAGCTAGAACCACATAAAATTTATGGGTTCATAAAAGCTGAACACACTTCATACAATAATACGCTTAATTAAGTGCCAGATGGCTTGTTATAGTACACGAATGTTATTGTGGCACGTTAGGATAGGATGAGGAGTGTAAGATAATTACTTATTCGGGAATAATGAATGCACATTGTAGTAACATTTTGTAATAGTAGACTATCTAAACTATAAAATAAAACAAATACTGTGCATCAGATTTGTTTAGTTTTTGAAAGTGACCTCATTTTCAATTTCTCACTTTCAATCCCTTTTTTACCTTTCTACGTAATTTCCATGAACCTCATTTCGATATTTTTAGACAACTTCAGAGTATTTACTAGCTAGTTTGTAGGAAATTTTCACAGAGAATCCAAATATATATAGATCTTCCTAGGTCTATTTACAAATTAATCGAGAAATCAACGAAAGAATGCATCATAGCACCCTCAAGCGCGGTCACGCGCGGACGCGGGGCGGGTACTGCCAGTTTAGGCACACACATATCAGGTTACAGGTCACGCCAGCTAAGAGGATATACGCCAATTCCTAATCCTTTTATTTATTAAGGTGAAAAATATGATATAGAGAAGCCATACTCGTATATCTCAACAATAACTGTATAATCCAATTAATAAGTCTTTCAATGGTCTAATCGTATCTATCCACGTAATCAAGTCGTAACCCTGATTGTAATAATGTGAGCATCCGGCCGGAGTGACTGGACATCCGGAAATTAGACATAATTGTTACCCAAGTGCGAGACAAAGGATGGTAGAGTAAGAGAGAAGACCGTACCTACCTCTACTAGGTACTCTACCTTATTGTGTTTGAGTCTATCCTACGTTTCTTCCGATCTTCCTAGATAGTTTGGTTACCGTTTACCGCAAAAAAGTAAAAAAATATTAGTAAACACTTACCGAGCTCTGACGGTGGTGACGACCACACCAGGTGGCTGCTCCTCCGCCACCGAGGCCACATACAGGGCCTGCTCGAAGTACGGCGACTGATTCCTCAGCTCGCGCTTCACACGCCTCGCTATATCCGTATCATTCAACTCTTGGTGGTGGTAGACTATCTTCAGACGATGGTCCGAGTCAATGATGTTTGTCCGGTCGCAGTTGAAAGTAAACAGTATAGAAACTTTCCACATAGGCTCCTGAATGCACACGTCTCCGCTTGCAACCAAGTCCCCTTGGCTATTCTCGATCGTAAATCGAGGATCGCTCACGTCAAGGAACTGCACTTTACACATCTTCTGCACTGTCTTTGGCAAGAACGCGACGAGGGAGTTAATAAACTGAGATTTCTTTAAACAAATCCCCTGCCATCGATCCGTCGTGGGTATTGAGAAACTGGCGTATGTCTCCGATATCCATTGCCGCGCTTCCGCGATTTTCACGTCAATTGCCATATCGAAAGGTACTTGTTCTTGAGATCTTTTTCTTCTAGTTCTATTCCTTGCCGCGTAGTCTTCGATCAAGGGAACAGACCACGGATACGCCGTGGATAAAACATTATACTGACTAGATACATCTTCATCTGCTTCTAGCAATCGCCAGTCTATAATCTCTTGTCGTGGTGCTTCCCTTTTATCCCGGATTACTTCATCCTCAACTTGAAGCGCTGCGTCATCCTGATCGTAAACTCTATCGAAATCTATATCGTACAGTTCCGCGTGTCTCCTTTCACAATCCTCGCCTATGACGAGGATTCTGATAGGTAAACTGTAGTAGTCGATATCCCTGATCCTTTCTGAAGTAGAGTCCACGTAGAAGGTAAAGAGGTTGGGGTAAAAAATGCCGTCACAGCGTAGTCTCTTCTTAAGACTGACGACGCCCGAAGTCCTGTTGACGCGGAGGATGTGGTGGACGAAGTTGGCTGTTCTGTGGACGTCAATGTTGTAGGTGCGTTCGGAACCGAGTTTGTAGACTGCGGAGTCGAGGACTTCGTAGCCGGGCGGGGCTGTATCGGGCACGAGGATGAGATAGGCGCGGGAGGCCGCCAGCAAGCATGCTGCAGCCACCACGCGGGCCCATGTCCGTGCCATGGCAGTCATTATTCACCTGCACCGCCGCCGCAGCCGCCAACTACTCTTTCCATACATCTAAAACAAAGAAAATATATTTAAGGCTTCATTATTCAAATATGTCAAAAAAATTGCAATAAAATAATAGAAGTAAATTAGAACTACCGTTTTAATTTATTTCATTTTTTGATTGTTTTTTTCTTATTATTTATTTGAGCCAACTGAAAACTATTGCAACCAATCTTCAGGTAGCTTAACTGATCAATACAAAAATGTTTAAAAGAATAATATATTACAGTAGGTTGAACTGATAAAAGCCAGGTAAATCAGGTTTCAAAATCGGTCAATCCAAAGCTATAACAATACATAAGATCAAGTAACTGACTAACTATTGCACATTGTATGTATGTCATCGATAGATATAGATATAAATTGTCTACCTTACAAAATAAGGATATTCCTGTCGTATCACGAACATAAAATGCCAAATAAAATGTACAGGAACAATTTTACGGTGCGAAGTATGAACCCCGCGAAGAGTTATTGTAAAGCATGTTTCCAGACTCGGGGTAAATCGTTCGAGAGATATTGCTTGCTTCGAACGCATTGTTTACTCGCATATATTGTATGCGCATATATTGTGTGCAGTATCCAAGGCTTCGTCCGAGATTCAGATGAATATAGGAAAGAAAATGGAATACTCAGTCAAGGGAGAAACTAGTAGACAAAGGAGCAAAATGACATTGGAGAACTAAATTTAAGGGTACACTGTTTGTCATCAGTAATGAAAAATGAAAAAAATGATGAATGAATCAAATATTAGCGGCTAGTTTCACCTTAAGCTCATTTATCAGAGGTATTTTATTAAATCTACTGAGAGTCTAATCTACCGAAGGTAAATAAGAATTGTTCTATCGGAATGGTTCCAATGAATCAGCATATACAATCCTATTATAACAGTTTGGCAAACAAAGGTCGTTATTCAGAATTGCGAGCCCAAAATCTAATCACTTGTTATAACTGAATGTGTTGAGCTGGGTTGGGTAGGTGATTCATTGGGGATGCGTTTTCAGCTTTGATTATGTTCCTATACTTTGGTGGTGAAAATAATAGTTATAAATAACAACGCTGCTAGCTTTTTAAGTTGGTATGGTAACTCATCCATAAGTTCTAATCAAAGGTCTAACCCGTATAATTTTACAAAAGGATATGTAACAAGTGTCAAACAAAGCTATCTCCACCGGTCGTGTCGGGCTGCCGTCCTATCGGATAATTCGTGTAAGAGGATAGAGGACACCTGAGTTTTCGCACACTCTTGAGACCTAAATTATAATGCGTATACGCCACGCACATTTGTGAATGGAAAATTCGGTTGGAAGGTATTTTATACACAGCACAGCAGGTATTTTATACACAGTGTTAACACTTTCATGGCCCGAGACGCAGATATCCCCTCCATCCACGTATCTCGGCGGCCGCGCGCCCCTGTGGGTCGTACTGCCAAGGCTGGGCAGTGAATGCGTTAACGCCGCACACAAAGCGACATGAATGCAGCGATAACACAAAGCTGCAACTTCGCTCCAAATTAGCGATGTGTCGTTCGATCATTCACAAAGATCGATATCAATCATGACCCGTTATGAAAATGACCCGGATCATATGACCCGATCATTTGAATGATTGTTTTTGCCGGAGGCCTATCATCGCCTCACTTCGATTTTTCGTTTCATTTCGATCATGCATTTTGTGATTGATTGACCCGTGCGAGATCGGATCTTTGCGTCGCGCGCGTCGCGTCGTCATCGTCGTTTCGTTACTGACTGATATGGTTCTTGCAAAAACCTACCTACTTTTACGTTTGAAGTGTTAAGTATGTTTATGTACCTTACAGTAGATAGTCAGGTACGAAGTACCTACCTACCTACTTAACTTTTATCATATTTTAATGAACCTGTGCTAAGCCGCCGAGCGGGGCTTTCCTTGTTGTTAAATACTTTACATAATAGGTAGTAGGTACGTACAGTAGGTACCTACCTACATACTTGGATATATCCAAGTACTTACATATAGGTAAGTACCTACTACTCAAAAGAAAAGGGCTTTAATACCTAAAGGACCGTAATGCGACAATAGACTTTATTACTTATTATTTTATTTATCAATTAGGCAGTGTGAAAATGAGACAGTCCACAAAATGTGTCCTACTCGCACGCACCACTCACAGCCTCGCAAGAGCAAGACGCAGAGTCAGTCGATCTTTGCGTCAAGTCGCACGCGTCTCGGTCATTTAACCAATGATCCGAACATTGAAATGATCGGGTCATTTCGTTGAGACTGTTCGGATCAATCACGCGCGGTTCGTGATTGCAATCATATGAGCCGTTCGTTCATGATCGACACATTCCTACTCCAAATGATCCCCTCGACTACTTATTTCCACATTGTATAAAATTACATTATAAAAAGTGTTTGAAGCATTATTTTAGATGGACAATCGGACATATTCGGTAAATTCCGTGATCATCCGGGAAAGATTCGGTTACGGTCAAAAGATTAATGGCACCAATTAGCAGGTCCATAGCGTGCCAATTCCCGGTTTTCCAATTTCGCGAGGGTGGTTTGGGACCATTTTACACCTGGACCGGGCGGGCTGATGTTTCGATAATATTTACACACTGTTTTCAACAAACAAGGGTTGCTTGTACAGGCTGCGGGCTTTTTACTGATTGGTTATTTTGCTGGTGATGAGTTTTTTGGTTGCGCTGGTTATAATACAGCAGTAGCCTTTTGTCGAACCGCGCTAATGTGGTTGGCCACACGTTAAAAAATAACGAGTTTTTACAGAGTTCTAAGATTCTACAAGTAATTTAGATAGCAGATAAGAAGTTTGCGCATATTGTAAGCTCATAAAAAAACTCCATATCTTTAAGTAGAAGACCCGTTAACTCTTTATTTTGAACCTTTTCCCTGAAGTTCGAGTTGAAGAGACTTAACTGCATTCTCAACTTCAAATGGTTTCGTGGACATCTCACGCTTTTTCAAGAAAAATCTGTCAGAAATGTTTATTTTGCAACTCATAGGGGCAACCTGAGATTTCATAATAAAATTTGACTCGGAAAAGCGTCTAACCACTTACAAAAAACTAGATTTTTTCTCTAAAAATGTTCTCTGAGTCATAAAACCATTAAGTACCTAAGTTTTTACCGCCTATTTTACTTTACACTGAACATTTTTACCTTTTATCATAAAGGTGGCTTTTCATGTATTCCATTTAGGTAAGTACGCGTGTGAGAGCCTTTGTATTATACCTATATCTGAGATAGGTAGGTAAGGTACGGTTCGTTACAAATCGTTTAATCCCCTACCGTGAAAAGGCTTGCCCGAATTCTCTATTTGATAAAGCTCGAAGACTTTTATGTGGAGGATTTTACCTGTAACATAAAATTGTCTAAAGGTACCCACCCGCATCTTTTGCAAGCATCATTGATCTCGTAATGTTCATGTTTTTGCCGTTATTTTAAAAAAGGCAATGGATTGGATATGAATCTCTGCATACCTCTTGCCGTGTCTTGGTCAAATCTCGTTCGTCCTCGATTCGATTTTTGGTGTTTCCTGTGCCTGTCAGTCAATTAATTAAAAAGTCTCGTTCCATTACTCAGTTGATTATTTGACCATCTGCCAAACGTATAAATTTGGAGTTACCACAGGAAATAGTGCTTAGATTAACATTTTAATTAGTAGAATCGAAAAATACAAAAAAACATGAATTGCTGATGATTATACTAATATATCTATACCTGATTTGAAGATCGTATAATCGTTTGAGAGTATAATATCAGCTTGTCGTTGGTTTATCTTTCTACAGTCAACACTACACGAAAACCATCTACTAGCGGTCATCACTTCCAAATTTTACGTTTTGAATCATTCTCTAGAGAGACCATTTCTGCAATTTACTTCGGACCGCAATGGTAAAACGCCGAATAAAGTCATTGGGGGTTGAAAAGATGGCCGGAGTGGAGCCATCTAACCCTTGCGAGATGAGAAGCAACTAGTCTCTTAGTAGCATATGGACGTGTCGAAAAGCCGGGAAATAATTTTGAAAAGGTCGGAAAACATTTCACGGTAAACATTCTAAAATTACAGGTTTTAAGGGGTCTTTCCTTTATTCGACGCAGGTAGAAGTGAAAGAAGCAGTGGATATCCGACTAATATAACGATGATGATACTTTACAAAATTTTGAAGAAGCTACTTTTTTACTGGGCATTAAACTGGTTCTTACTGATGCTAACGATATAAACGACTGTTTGGTATTGCGCAAAGGCAACGAGACAATCTCAAAAACCAGGCAAGTTAAAGGACCACACTGGTCTGACGATTTAAGGCAATAACGGGACTCATTTTACCTGCACATATGAGGCAGACCGGAGACACAGTACTGTGGAATAGGTTCATCAACGTCTCCGTGAAAGCTATCCAAGATGTTCACAAACCTCAGCAGCGAAAAATACGACAGAGAAGAAGAGCCTGATGCTAAAATTCTCTGGTAAAAGCTGCATTACGCCATTACGAGAGACGTTTAGCATCAGGCTCTTCTATCTTTTATTTGCTACTGAAAACCAGCGCACTTTCAAAAGTTACCTACCCTTGTTTAAGGAGACGCGGGGCGTGCAGTGGCGCGCCCGCATTAAATTCAAACATATAGCGTTGATAGATTTTGTTTACGGAGAGGCGTTTTTATACGCGTTTGTTCGATTTGACGCGTTGCATTGCAACCCACAACGCACGCGGCATGAACCGCCACTCTTCACGTCCCGCCTATCAATAAACATCAACGTTCATTGCGATATGTTTGTGTTTGTGACGCCGCACGCGCCGCTGCACGCCCCACGTCTCCGTAAACAAGGCTGTGTTAGAGCTACAAGTTGAGTCAGGACCTGTTACTACTACTATCAATACAGACGCGTTCGTCTGCTTGCTGCGTGGGCTACTTAGTAACCAACCCAATGCATGTACTTGTGTTACTATCAGTATCAATGTTCACCTGCGTTTTTGTACATGTTACCAAGCGTCTTAAACGCTTATTCAGTAGTTTGTTTTTTGAATAAGTAGGTATTTATTGTAACGTAGTTTTAATTTTATTTTTTTCTGAACCAAATGTGCTGTCTATTTCTATCTTCAACTGTTTAATAATTTCACTTATTAAGCTATTGCATAGCTTCTATCGCGGGCCTTGAGCGCGGGGACCGAATCCAGAAATTCCGTAACGAAAAAACCTTGACGTTTGTCTCTTTAGTTCAGCAACTCGCCTCTAGATGGCATTGCAATAGCTTTACCGCGGCAGTCCCCGAGTGCCACACGTCTTTTTTTTTTTGTGGAAACTTATAAAGTCTTATGGAGTCTTTAGTTACCTTTTTCGTTTTTTCAACGTTTTTTTCTGTTATTCTGTTACCTCAAAATGGACACGGTATAGCTGTTAGTTTTCCAAAAATTTAAAAATAAAATTACTTTTCTTTATTCCTTTCTTTTATTCGAAACCCGTTCAATTTTGTTCTGAGATCCTTGTCCGTCCACATCCGGCTAAATCCTAATATATATAGAAAAACCCCTATTCCCTGCGGGTGGTGGGCGAGGGGGATTGTAGAAGGGTGACTAATTGCGGGGGTTACATTTGCTCTGGGTTTGGTTTACGGAAAAAATAACCGTGTGTACGAGTCGCTCATTTGTTTCGGCGTTAATGAGAAAACGAGAAATTCTGTTGTTCGTATGAATATTTAATTTTGGTGAATGTGCGTTTTCAAAAATGGGTCTAGCTTGTAAAATGTTGAAAGCATACGCAGTAGGTAAATTTTGCAATATGATTTCGTTAATAGATTACCTATTTCTAAATAGAGTTCTGTGATAGAACAGAGTCAAAGAATCCCTTTTTTTAATATTCAGAATCCGTCTGCGATTAACCTTACATCACTAAGTAGTACCTACTCGATGCGCGTCCAGATTAGATACATCAAATATATAATTATTAATTATATAAGTGTTAGAAGTTTTAGATGTTAAATTTTTAACCTAGCTCCCCAATAGTAGCAATACGCTAAGGCTCACACTTAAGTAGGTACCTTGTCATACTAACGAGTGACAACAACTGGCATACTGAATTTCGTATAGGACATTTATTTATGAAAAGTTATAGGTAGTCTATCTATAAGTTTTCATAAATAAATGTCCTTATCTACAAAAAATATATTGGATTCTAGATCCGAGTAGAAATTCAGTATGCCAATATACAGTTGTTGTCACTCGTACTACCTCAACCTAAGACTTCAACAGATAAGCATCAAAAGTTTAGGATTTAAGTTAATAAATTATGGGAGTCGAAATACGATTGACAAAACTTGACTAAAATATAGATACAAAAAATCGCAGTGTCCTCTAAATTTTAATTTTTACACAGATACTTCTACGGAAAAAGTATTTTCATTTGTTAGTTATTTATCAGAATTCAATTAAATTTCGCCTACAAATGCTTTAAAGTTGTGATTATGATTTTATTTTTTTGCGAAACAGTATTATTTTAGAGCCAATAAAATTTTGCCCACATATTCTACTTATTAGGTTTTCTACTCTACTTATTAGATATAGTAAGTCAAATTTAGTGCGCCAAAGTAATGATATCCAACCTCGTTGGTCTAGCGGTCAGCTTGTTCAACCGTTGATTCTCTCTATTCTCTGAGGTTCTGGGTTCGAATCCCGGGTCGGGCCAATAATTTATGTTGTGTTTTTTCTAGCAGAAAAAAATCTCTGTCACTGCCCGGAGTCAGGAAGTTGGTGGTGTTACACCCCCGTGCATCGGAGAGCACATTAAGCCGTTGGTACTGCGCCTGACCTCTCCTCGGTCGTGTCGATCTGTCGTCCCATCGGATTATGAGAGTAAAGGAATAGAGAGTGCACCTGTGTCTGCGCACACATTAGTGCACCATAATAATGTCCTTGGCATCTGGCTAGTCTTCAATGAGACTGGCCGCCGCCGCCGTGGTCAAAATTCGTCTGGGAGGACATTGTTCATCCTCATTGCGTCATAGTATTAAATTGTGTACCTACATCTTAGAGAACCGGCCGACTGTACAATACCCATAGAATAGACATAGCAACACACAGACATAGCAACACGTAGACAGGACGTAATCTAATGTCCGGAGTGGAGGGAAAAGGGAAGCGATGGGAATCGGATCGGCGATTCCGGACAAGTTTAATTGATAGCACCATTAGCGCATTGTCTGGGGCCGAGGAGATAAATAATGGATTGAGTTTCCTTGCTTGGAAGGCAATAACATAGATATAAACATATACCAGGCAATAACAGAGAATATATAATAGGAACCTACTTATATTTAACCGACTTCAAAAAAAGAAGGTTCTTTTATGTTTGTTACCTCAGAACTTTTGATTGGGTGGTCCGATTTGCATGATTCTTTTTTTATATGAAAGCTGGTGCTTCCAATGTGGTCCCATTTTAATTTTGTTCAGTTCTGACAATGTGATCCATGAAAATTCATGAAAAAACTGTAAAAATTGAAGTCGGTTTATAGTTTTTTAAAACAAAATTATATATTAGGTAGTGTGGTAGAGAATAAGTGATATTCCGCTTTTACCTTACCTACATCACCGCCGGCCGACCGTCGGCCGCATCTTCGCTTTCCACCATGTGAGAATTGTGAGATTGCGGTCAAACGAAGGACTATTTCTGATAAAAAAAAAAAAAAAATACAACTCCGAACGATGACGTCTTTTGAAAACTTAAAAGAAAAACAACGGGAATGTTGAAGAAATAAATTGAATATGGATAAATCTTACTTAGTCACAAATAGATTGAAACTTTGCCGTAGCGTCGCGTGGTAAATAAGGTTTGAGATATTTATTTTTTCTCTTAAGAATTTACAAATTCACTTATAGAGAAACTATAACTAAAGTAATAAAATTAGGCCTTTCAGCTTTCTAGATATAAAACAAGTGTTGGTGATATGGGAAATAAATTAATGTGTACTTCAATTTTAAGGTCAAAGAAGTACTTAGTTGATTTTCTTTAACAAATTCCTAAATATGTGGGTAGAGCTAGATAACTTAACTAACAGAGCATCGCGTCACCACAGAACAATACATCCTGCGTCACACGGTACGCGAGTTAAAAGAAGTTTCGTTAGGGCTGTGTTCCAGTGAGTTATTAGATAAAATTAATTTAGTTTAAGAGTTGATAAGTATGAAAGTAAGATTGGTTAGTATTATGAAAAATCCTTTAAAATGTGTATTTTAAGCAGTCTTTTAAATGTCGTCATTGAGTCGAGTTCCCTGATGTCTCTCGGTATTTTATTATACAACTGTGCTCCCTCGTAGACAATAGGGTATATGCATGTGATTCAAAAATGGCTATAAAAATATATACGTATTCTCTATTGATATAGAAACATATCTACATATTTATTTTTGCGTTTTGAGATGTTTTTATTGTAGAATTTAACCATTGAAAAATTGATATTTTAAATCTCAATCGCAAAATTTCGAAACGCTACTCCATTGACTAGAGCGGACGTGACATCACTGTACGCATTTCTTCTTTTTTTATTCTGCTTGCTGCACCTTGATTTGACACTATTCTGCCCGCTTGACATTTCGTATTGTCGATTATTTTCAGTTTTTTCGGAAAACCTCTTTCCTGAGATGATCACTACCGAGGTCGTCACCAAAGGTTTTAATCAAGTGTGTACGTCGACGTCACATAAACATGGCGCCAATATGCCAGCGTTTTTATCACCCGAAAATGATTGTAGTTTTGATTTGTTTTTTTTACCTTGTTAATGCGAAATTCAGTGAGCGTCTTATCATTCCTGGGTTAAATAAAGACCTAAAGAATCGATTAAAACAATAAAAAAAATCGATGCATATACCCTATTGTTTTTTTCCCAGCTGTTGTTCTAGTTGTTCTAAGGATAAGGTTATTGGCCTGTCTTGTGATTCGTTTTTGTACGTTTTTTCTTTTTGTGAATGCTATTTGGGAGTGAATATCTTTGGTAAGTATCTTTCTTATTAATAGACATGTATTGTATTTATATATTTGATTTAGGTTCATTAGTTTAGTTTGTTTGTAAATAGTAATAGTAGATTCTAAGTAATTATATCCGAATAAAGTTTTAATTAATTTATTTTGTGTTGTTTGTAAGGTTTTTATATTAGTTTTCGCAGCCGTGCCCCAAATTTCAATTAGGTAGTCAAGATGAGGTTTGACTAGAGAATTGTAAATTGTGTATCGTACGCGCATAGGTAGACATCGAACAATGCCACGTATGGAACCTGTTAGTGCTGATAGTTTGTTTCGAATAGTTTCCATGTGAGGTTTCCATGAGAGTTGGCTGTCCACTATAAGACCGAGGTACTTTTCTGCATTAACTTTGTTTATTATTTCTCCGTTTATGGTTAGGGGTAAGTATCTTTCTATTTTCTTATTTTTTGCGGTAAAGATAATGAAGTTCGTTTTAGATGTGTTTATAGTTAGTAAATTTGATTGTAACCAGGTATGTAAAAGATCTAGATCATGTTGTGCTTGACCAACGAGGGAAGTTATTGAATGTCCGGAATAGAAGAGACTTGTGTCATCAGCATAAAGAGTGATATCTCCATGCAGACCTATGTCACATAAGTCATTGATATATATAAGGAATAGTAGTGGCCCAAGGATCGATCCCTGGGGAACACCATAGGTAATTTGTTGGGTATCACTGCAGTTTTTATCGATTTTGACAATTTGGTATCTATTCATAAGGTATGATCGAAATATCTCGAGAACAACTCCGTCAACACCGATGTGCTTTAGCTTTGTTAAGAGCATGTCGTGACTCACGGTATCAAAGGCTTTTTTGAGGTCTATAAATATGCCTAGTACTATTTTCTTCTGGTCAATGTTTACTTTTATTGATGTAATTAGATCTACAGTAGCAGCAAGAGTATTGGATTTTGCGCGAAACCCGTATTGTTTTTTACAAAAGAAATTGTTTTTTGTCAGATATTCATTGAGGCGGAGGTGTAGTATTTTCTCGTATACCTTTGATAGAACCGGCAGTACCGATATCGGCCTGTAGTTTCCGGCATCCATTTTATTTCCTGATTTGTAGATTGGGGTCACCTTAGCTAGTTTTAGAGAATCAGGGAATCGACCTTCCAGTAGGCTATTGTTAATTATGTTAGTTAAGTTTTCAGCAATCAGATCTTTAGCACATTTGATCACTTTAGTGCTAATTCCGTCTATACCGAGACTTGTGTTTGAATCTAAGTCACTAATAATCTTTTTTATCTCGGTTACGGTGGCAGGTTTCAATTCTATTAGTTTTTCAATTGATTGGGGTTTACTAAATAGGGTTTGAGTATAATCTTCAAAATTTTTCTTTGGAATCACATCTGGTGCTCGGCTATTTTTTTTGGGTCTGTAATTTTACCGGAGGGTGTATCTAAATTAGCTATTGTGTGGTTACTTTTCGGTTTATTGTTCGCGAGAGTATTTATCAGCTGCCACATTTTTAAAGGATTTTTCTTACATTTGTCAAAAGAGTTTTGGTAGTACTTGTTCTTTGTCCTTTGTATATTACTGTGCGTTGTATTTCTTTGTTGTACAAATTCGTTTCGTAGTTTTTCATCTTCGGGATTTTGCTTTAGTCTATGCCATAATTTGTTTCTTGTATTAATATCTTTGATCATATCTTTATTTATCCAGTCGGTTTTTGGTGCATTTTGGACTTTGGTTTTAGTTACTTTGTTTTTATCTATTGAGTCGCGTAGTAATTTCTCAAGTTCACCATAATCATACATTAAATTAGTTGTCATTATTTTTTCGCTTATAGTGTTATGGAGACTATTATAGTCTATGGCTTCATATTTAACCCTTTTTGGTCGTTCATGATTAATTCTATTCAATTCAAAATAGATTTGTTTATGATCAGATAGGGCGCTTTCTATAATGGCCATGTGATAGGTATTATCTCGCAGGTTCGTGCATATGTGGTCCAGTATAGTCTTTGAAGTGTTTGTTTCACGGGTACAATAATCTTTGTCGCATTTATTCAATAGCTTGAAGCCGTTCTGTTTTAACATTAGCTTGTATTCTTTTGCAGGTTTTTCCTTACTCAGCAGGTTTAAATTTAGATCTCCAAAGACAATAGCTCGTTTTGTTTTTGCTAGCTGAAATGAAATGTCTATTTGAGACAGAGTTTTCACGTAAAGCGATTTTGATAGGTCTTAATAACATTTTTTTACGCGTTTCATGAACAAAAGCGTCCTAGAGCCGGCACATATTTTACTCCATTTCCGGTTAAAAGCGCTTTTTTACGGCGCCTGTAACTTTTTACTATCCAACACGAAAATTCTAGTCTATTCCATGGCTACGAGTTTATTATCTTCATCGGCAACCAAAACGCGACTCTACCTCCTTACTTTTAAGTCACATTATTGTTTAGTAGCAATTTATTTAACGAGACTGAGAAATGAACGAGAAAGACTGCTTGTGGTCGTAATTATCCTCCGTATTTGTCAGTATGGGGTTTAATTAAGATACCTTAGGCTGCATGAGACGCACTGACACCAAAAGCGGCGACAGTGGTCGCCTCACCAGTGTTAGTCAATTGGAACTATACCGTGTCCATTTTAAATGAAGCATAAACGTCAACAAACCGCCCATACTTAACCTAAAATTCACTTTGTTGGCGCGTCCTTTTATAAGTAACTAGCTGTACCCCGCGGCTTCGCCCCCGTGGAATTTATCTCACATCCCACGGGAACGGGATAAAAGTATCCTATGTCAGTCTCCTGGTTTTAAGCTACCTCCCGACCAATTTTCAGCCAAGTCGCTTCAGCCGTACTTGAGTTATAACTTATAAGTGTTGTAACAAACACGACTTTCTTTTAATATATATATAGATTTACATTACTTGTCGATTTTAGATCCTCCCTTCAATAAAAACGCATGCTTACAATTATGTCTGAAACTCGACGCCAAGCAAGAAAGATTTTGTTATGTGTGTCGTATTTTGTTTACTAACATGCTTCATTCAAAATGGATAAACTATAGGTAGGTACAGGAATCTAATTTATTTTTTAACCGACTTTAAAAAAAGGAGGAGTTTCTCAATTCGACTGTTTTTTATGTTTGTTGTAAAAACCGGACCACCCAGTAAAAAGTTCTGAGGTAAACTTTTTACTGGGTGGTCCGGTTTTTATGTTTTTTTTATAAGAAAGCTGGTGCTTTCCGTGTGTTCCCATTTTAATTTGGTCCAGTTCTGATAATGAGATCCATGATAAATCTATAAAAATTAAAGTAGGTTTATAGTTTTTTTGCACTTACACTTGATATCGTAATAATCTAATTTACTTAGGTACGTATTGCTTTATTAAACATCAATTATGATTATTTATAAAACACACACTCGTTTTTTTAAACGACTTCATAAAAGGAGAAGGTTCTCAATTCGACTAATTTTTATTTGAAAGCTGGTGGTACTATTTCAATTTGGTTCAGTTCTGACAATAGCGTCCATGAGAAAAAATATTATTCAAGTCGGTTTATAGTTTTTTTAGACCAAACTCAATTATTTAGTTACTTTACATCACAAAAACTCCCTGATATCATATGAATACTATATATCCTTTTTTTGGGGATTCCGGGGTACTTAATACAATCGGTAATAGATTTCAAACTGTTTTGCCTTTATTCTATGAGCAAGCAAAGAGCCACTGCTTTCTATGTAAAAATGCTCTAACTGCAATGTTACTACGGAATTCCATCGCTTATTTGGCGCACAATTTGACGAATGATTGCATTCAAGAACTTCACAGCTAATGGAGTTGTGGCTGAAGAGAGAGGATGTGAATGAATTATGTGTTATTTTATTGATTGCTTGGCTAACAAGAGAATGTTATTCCATAGTTCCACTCCAAATCCATCCATACTAATATTCATCATCATCAGCCTGGAACTTTTAAATCCATTATGGTTATTAATGAATACAAAAGTAATTTACAACGGGATATTTACCATGATTTGAGTTTTGAGCTTTCTTGATCACGGAATAACCAACTGTTATTCCGTGATCATGGCGCATGAAACAATGCCGAAGTATTGGAAAGCTAAAAACTTAAATTATGGTAAACATCATGTTGTAAATAACTTTAGTATCATCAGCTTATATTATTCCACAGTTGGACATAGGGACTCCCCTAATGTGCGCCATAGTGCCATGTCTTTGCTTGACGCATTTAGAATCTGCCTGCAGTCTTTCGCTGATCGTCATCCCACCTGGCCAGAGGTCGTCCTACACTACGTTTGCCGTTAAATTATTAATACTCAATGAGGTATCATTGCTAATACTACGTTATACTAAAATAAAAAATCCAACAACGTTGTTTGTTTGTTACTGTAACTAGATAACGCGGGTTAAATTGTCTAAGGTCTTTTTAAAATGCTATTTTGCCCTTAATATTGTGGCGCAAAAAACTTATGTTTATAAAGCTATTTACTTTGGCAAAGATGACGTATAACTCACCATTATTCCAGTTGTGCTTGTATCACTTCAACATCTGAAACAAAGAGAAATGGAAGTTTAGAATCATTCTAAAACTTAATGGGACTTAAACAAACTTGAGCAGAGTTACAGGACAATCAAAAAGTTTTGAAGGGCTAATAATTTTATGGACCGATCCAAAGTTGTTAATTTGAGATTGGAAACATTTAATTGTGCGGGGTTCTGACCTCGAGCACCGTTTAAAATATGATATTGATTTAAATTATTACGAAGAAAAATCTTGCAAGAAATTTGTACTTAGTAAGTAGTAAGTTGTCTTTTGCACAACCATCTAGCTTAGATTTCGTGCTCGAATGTTGAAGATATTTTAATTAGTATTATAATTACCATTGACTATACACAACAAAATTGGCCTGTTAGAATAACAGGTAGGTACAGGTACGCATAGTACCTTCGAAATGTTGGTGCTAATTATCCAAATGCATACTGGCTATAATCATTTGCGGTAACGCTGAAATCACGCGCACTGATTTAAATATTGGTTAATACAACCTAGGCTTGTTTGTTTAAACTCAGCAAAAATATCTAAAAGCTACAGCAAAAACTGAAAGTACCAGGGCCGCATAACAAGTGAGAATAATATCATTTTGTTAGAGCGGGTCTCGGGAGCACGCACTTAACATGAGAGGCCACTCGGTTTCCACGCTGAATCGACGTCTCTCGCCCCGGTTAGAGGACGTGCCTCGCGATCATGACATCCTAGTACTTTGCAGTGAGTGTGAAAAGAAAAATGAAAAATCAATTCTTAAAGAAATTGAAACTATTTGTACCAATAAAACTGTATTTGGGAAAACTGGAATAATTGTAGAAACCGCATTATTATTTATATTTTTACTAGGATCTATGTATGTGGTTTACAGTAGATTTGTTCTTTCATCATTCTTAGATTTTTGTTACACTTACAAAGCCAAACAAAAATTCAAAGAAGTAAAATCTATTCAAGACAGATTTTCGATTGAAACTCGACGTCTGAAATCGGGCAATCAGAGAAAGCTGTCCCTGTGTCTGAGCCAACCATTTGCATTCTATACTATTCCAAAACTTTAGTCTAGAGCTCTATAGATTTCTATTTTATGCTTCGATTTAGTCAGATGGGTACGCTTATGAAAGCTTATTAAAAACTTATTAAACAATCATATAAGTTAGTTTTACACAGCGGGGTACTGCAGCCAGCGTCTTTCGGACGCTTGTGACTGGTATTGCTAATTTGATATGGTTCCATTGAGCTATCTATAGATTGTTTGCAACAGTCTGCAGTTAGCTCAATTGTAAGTAGGTAATAGTTCTAATTTATTTCTTATTATTTGATTGTTATTTTCTTTGTCAAAAAGATTTTTTGCATGCTTAACAGTATACCTGTACTTTTGTATGTATGTAGGTACTTTTTCGTAATACCATTTTGTTGGAGAATTTAGGTTGCTATGGCTCTCCAGAGACAATGAATAGAAATACTATGGTTAATGGCTATAACCATAGCGCTCCGCCAACAGATAAAATTTACATTTCCTAACAATAACGAATTTAATAAAAGCTTTCCACACGTCGACAATGGATGTCATGCCCAAAAATAAAAGGGCAAAGGACAATCTGCACGTGTGGCACGCTTATTTGAAGATAAACGACCCCATTCTGAATTCTAACCAATCTACTTGTCTCATCGGGCACTGTTCATCGGAAAAATCAAGGTTTCCGCTGAGTTATTTCCTCCGTTATCCCTTTCAAATGAAGGGAGTGACTTGAAAAGTTTGAGAGCTCTTTGTGGGCGTGATTGTATAGATTCGCGAGTTTTTGTAGTCTTCTGAACGATTGTGATTGTTTCTTCAAGATCTTTACAGAAAAGGAGTTGGAGTATTGATAAAAGGCCGCTGAATATAAAAAGAGGATTTTTTTCTGAAAAATAAAATTTCGGGGAATTTTCGCTTGTTTTTCGTGACAAATTTGCTTTGTGACAAAGTTACAATCCTACTCGGTAATCAAATCGTTAATAATAAACAGCACTACATAGTTGAAAGCCAAAAACATTTTGTAAATTTTTATTTTTTTATATATTTTGCTGAACTTTAAGTTATTATTATGACAATATAGGATAAGTAAATGCAATGCAATCTATTTTACTTGAAGTATCACAAATAATTAAAAAAAAATCTTGTATTCCATTGCTGAATAAGGAAAACCTGTGAATCTTTGTGATATAGGTACCGGCTGTCTAAAACAAGCAGAAAGATTTCCCCGTAATTTAATCATCATCAAGTTCATTCCGTAGATCAACAAATTGCTGAAATAGAATGGATGACTTCTGAAAGGATTTGTACATTTGCATCCATGTCACGCAGAAGCCCTGCGTGCGATGGGGCTCAAATCGAAATGGATTCGAATTGGCTCACGTGAGCTTGATGAATAGGGACATTTTCCAGTATCCACCCACGGGAGAGGTTACCTAAAAAGCAGAAGTGAAAGAAAGCTATTTTTTACCGTGGAAATCGCAGGATATTTAGAGCGAGAAAATCTCTGATTTCATTTTATTTTGTGTTGTTGTATTTGGTTGGGGAACAAACAGTTTTTTACACCTTATAAAGTAACTTACCTACTTAATAAAATAAGTCAAAACCATTTACGTTTTCTCGCATGTAGAAGTTAATAATACTGCTTGCTTGCATGCGGAAGATTTTTTTATGTTTGTTAACTCAGAACTTTTGCCTGGGTGAACAGATTTCCATGATTTATTTTTTTATTTGAAAGTTGGTGCTTTCCGTGTGGTTTCAAATTCCTTGGTCCAGTTCTGACAATGAGTAAACCTTATAATTGAAGTAGTTTTATAGTTTTTTAAAACAAACTTAATTATTTGTTTAATTGACATAAGAAAAAATGTGTCCACTATCTTCTGATGGTCTAACTTGGACTAATTAGAATAATATTGTTTTTACACTACCTTTTGGAATCAGTGTCACTTCTGTTTATCTCGTGGACAAATGCAAACTTGTGCCAGAGCTTTATACAGTGGGAGTTAAGTTGATTTACTCGTTTATTTCACCTGGCCTACGATCCTGCATTTCACTAGTTGCTTTTAGGTTTGTTCCGGAAAAAGATTCAGGTAAATGTAGCAGTAGCTTCTGCCCGCGGCTTCATGTTTTCTTTTTGAATAAAAGTAGGTAGCTTATATGTTATTCCAGGTCTTTATTAGTGTAATATTTCAGCCTGATCAATTCAGTCGTTATGGCTTTGTCTTTGGCGAAACATCTTTAAAATGGCACAACGGCACAAAAAGGCGGGGCTTATAATATTAGTAATTAATTTACACACAAACCGGTATTAAATATAAATAAAATAAATAAATAATAATGCTGGACAATTCACACAGCATTATCTAGCCCCAAGCTAAGCAGAGCTTGTGTTATGGGTACTAGATAACTGATATACATATATAGATAGATAAGTTTTATTATACATAGCAAAACATCCAGAACGCCCTGAACAAATGTCTGCAGATCGTACACATATTTGTCCCGAGGGGGGAATCGAACCCTATTGATAGAACAGTCTGTATTTAGATCACTTGGTTCAATTGTAAATGCTATTTCAAATCTGTTTACATATTCTTTGTTATTTTCTGTTACATTGAATAATTCTAACAAACTTTTTCAGTAAATATCACTACAGATTTTTTGATTATTTCGAATAATGATAATAACTAGGTATATTTTTTTGAGTACATTTCAATGCATTTTTTTGTTACACAACACTCTCTTTTGTTTTCTTGTTTGTTTAGGTACAATATAAAACTACCTATAAATTCCAAAGTATCAAAATCTAATTTTGTAGTAGGTAGGTCTTTTTGCGTGTTACTTTTTTACTAATCTTTTCTTAGTTTAGTAACGAATGTGAGTGAAATTCGGAAAGGAGATACGATAATGTATCATGGGATCAACATTTTCCTTAAACTCTATATAATAAAAACAATAAATTAAGGAATATTAGAATCGAAAACTGGTGTAATTACGATACTTTGAACCTGCCAGTGGGGTCAGCTAGCGATGAACACCACTGTAGGTACCTACTCGTCACATGGTTTTTCATATTTTCTCAGCTACACATTTAATTGCTTTTAGCGTAAAATATTTTCCGAGTCTGAATTGCTACAGCTTTTTTATTATTTTACAACGAAGCGACGACAGTTAAAATTAGGCGGATACGCTGATTCATAAATCTTTGTGAATTTTACCACGAACATTGGTAATGTTTTTAAACGTATCGGTTCTATGTAAGTGCTTCCTCGTACAGGTAGAATTATTTGAAATACAAATGCAAAAATGTTTTTTTGTATTCTCAACGTTACTCATCCACGAAAAAACTTTTACAAAAAAATATTTTTTAATAGACAAGTTTACGCTGACGCCTAAAGTTACACTTTTAGACAACATGACCGCAACTTCGAAGCTGGCTTAGAATTTGCACCTCCCAACTCCTCCCGTGGGTGTCGTAAGAGGCAGCTAAGGGATATTCACCGGGAGAATAATTCTACCACCGAACTGCGATCCCCAACCTGCATGCCCAACGTGAGGATTATGGGCATCACGCCCCCATGAGATCTGCGTCCAGCAGTGGACCGATACAGGCTGTTGAGGTGAGGTGAGGACCTAAACTTTATTTGATTAAAACAAGTTTATGCGGCTTCACACGCGCTGTTTCTATGGAAACGTTTAAAGTTTATTTCTATCCCGAAAGATCTGATTTATTTATGGGATAAATAGTTTTATTATGCTTATGTTTTATCCCAGGCTTAGA
The DNA here is from genome assembly GCA_955876795.1 of Eupithecia tripunctaria. Lineage (NCBI taxonomy): Eukaryota > Metazoa > Arthropoda > Insecta > Lepidoptera > Geometridae > Eupithecia > Eupithecia tripunctaria. The sequence goes on from OY041604.1 coordinate 10,072,646, forward strand.
AAATGTTTACCTTAGTCGTTTTGCTAGAAGAAGTAACAAACACACCTCCATACATCTAAACTTTTGCATTTTATAATATTAGTGCGATTAGATTTTAGACCGTGGCCTAAGAACCGACCCCTCCAACTCAGTCCCTGGATATTTTTAACACCCCTACTACGATCACTAATCCGCCTGCTAAGAGTGGTAATTATAGCAAAACTACTATAGACCTAAATATAATTTTGCCATCGTCTCCAATGAATTAATTGTATGTTTTTTATCAACAATAGACTTTTTTTTACCGAAATCCCACCTAATGGAAAGCGAAGATGAGGCCGACGACGGTGTATCGCGAAGGTCTGGAAGACATCTTCACACACCCTTGTATTTAAGTTAACCGAATTCAAAAAATGTACCCTCAATTCGACTGTTTTTTCTGTATTTTTTTTATGTTTGTTACCTCAGAACTTTTGACTGGGGTGGTTATGGATTTTCATGATTCTTTTTTTGTATGAAAGCTGGTGCTTCCTGTGTGATTTTATTTTGGTTCAGTTCTGACACTGGGATATATGACAAACATGAAAAAACCATATAAATTAAAGTCGGTTTATACTTTTTTAAAACATAACACAGGCATACAAAAAAAAATTTTTTTTTGGTGCAGCTCTGTTTGTGTCTATGGTCGAAAAAGTAGGTAATGTACAATATATGGGCATACGTCATTTTAACTCATCAGCTCTAGTTTACCTACTACCCTCATTTAATTTTTTTTCCGGTCTTGTGCGTAAATAGTCATTATTACTATAACATCGATAAAGTTTATGTTACTATTTCATTATGGCTAGTACGTTCAGATGTTGTGTCAACAATCCTGATATATTTTGTTATGTTTGTGGTGAATACATACTGAAAGATCAGCGTTAATCGATTACAGACACTGTAAATCGTTTGTATTCTGCTTACTTCGGTATTGAAATTCGACACTAAGATAAAGTGTGGGTGCCTCATAGAGTATGTAAACTATGCGTTAAACATTTGCGACAATGGGAGAAGGGGACACGTAAGTCTTTAAAGTTTGCAGTGCCTATGATATGGCGTGAACAAAAAAATCATTAAGACGACTGTTACTTTTGTATGACTGATATAGTGGGCATCAGCAAAAACTATCGCCATAAATGGAAATACCCTAACGTTTCTTTAGCATAAAGACCTATTCCTTATTCAGAAAATGTTCCGATACCATCTTTTAACCAGGTAGTGCAGCAGTCTCAGGAGGATCAAGCTGAAACACCTATTTCTTCTCAAGTAGATGATGACTTTGAATACTGCGGAAACATCAAATCTAAAGCTATTTTCGCAGAATGAGCTTAATGACCTCATCAGAGACTTAGATCTTTCTAAGGAACGTGCTGAGCTACTAGCGTCTAGATTAAACGAAAAAATTTGCCACTGTTATACTAAATACCCATGCTTTATTTTTCTCTGGGACAGTCTAGCCAAATCACATCATTGGACACAAAAAAATGGTTTAGTCCACGTTCGACCCCCATAATTTCAACCCCCGGCCATGTTCAACCCCTAAACGTTGTCCACGTTCTACCCCCAGGGGTAGAACGTGGACTTTTATTTTGCATGTTTTTTTGTCTATGTTCAACCCTCTATGGACAGTAAAATACAAAAGTTTTTTCTCATCTAACCTCATTTTATTCAAGCTTTTCTTTGGGCTGACTAGATGGCGCTCGCATTGTCGATGAAAGACTTCTCACCACCAGGTGTCACTGCCATATTGAGAGATGCTCTTGTTGTTGGAGAAAGAAATGTTATAAATAAAGCCTTAGTTTAAAGAGAAAAAATCATTCTTCCGCCATTGCATTGCATATAAAATTTGGGCAGATGAAGCAATTTGTTAAGGCTCTCGACAGAAATGGTCAATGTTTTCAGTTTATTTCAGAGAAATTTCCTGGTTAAAGTACTGAAAAACTAAAAGCAGGTATCTTTTATGGACCTCAAATACGACAATTAATGAAAGACACTACAAATTTTGAGACTTCTATGAATGATCTGGAAAGGTTTGCGTGGAAATCTTTTGTAGCAGTTGCACAACATTTCCTTGGAAATCATAAGGCTGACAACTATGTAGAATTAGTAGAAGAAATGCTGGTTTGTTTCAAAAATTTAGGATGTAATACGAGTATAAAATTACACTATCTCAATAGTCATCTAGATCATTTTCAATACAATTTAGAAGATTTAAGCGAAGAACAAGGAGAACGTTTCCACCAAGACATACAAACCATGGAGAAGAGATACCAAGGAAGGTGGAACACTCATAATGATGGCCGACTATTGCTGGGGAATCAAAAATTCGAAAACTTTATTATTTTTTATCTCTGAAACTAGAGCTGATAGAAAAAAAACTGGTAACATTTTTGATATCACCACGTAACACATACTTAAAATCAGGTCTTAAATCCCCGGCACCAAAATCGTTGTAGGCCTGAATTAATTTTGATCTGTCTCTGACTCTTTGAAGTCTGTAAAAAATTGGGCGATGTTATCAATAAGCGAAAAAGCCTCAAAAAAAAAATTGGTGCTATTTAGCAGTACCGTAAAAAAATATTAGGTACATGTGCTGATAAGCGTCATTATAGCGTTCCTAACAAAATTACTTCATAATAGTCACGTTAACCAATTTAATCCGTATAAACAACGAAGCCCACAAGGTGAACGATATACATATGTAGCTCGTAAAGAAGCATTATTATATTAATTTCACAACACAACGCCGTGCACTGCAGCCCGCCGGGGTACTGTAGAGCCGCTAGACAGTTTATTGCGATTGCTTGCATCGGTATCTATCTATGTGTACCTCGATACATATCTAGGAAAATGTAGAAATTGAAGACCAATACGCCAAGACGCACATCTGCCATATCACCCCCGTGTAGCGGGGCGGTTGGACCCGCAGGCATGCGATGCGTAGGCTGGGCAGTGAATGCGTTAACCAATTTAATCCGTATAAACAACAAAGTCGACGAACGGGACGACATAGCTTGTAAAGAAGCATTATTGTATTAATTTTACAACACAACGCCCTGCAGCCCGCCGGGGTACTGTAGAGCCGCTACACTGAAAAAATATAATAGTTAAATTTACTAAATTCTCAGTATTTTTTACAAAAGCAACGTGTAAAAATGGGTCCTACACACTTTTTTGTTAATTTAACTAAACACAAATGGTTAAACTTTTACAAAACTGGTTTAGCATTACTGACTCAAAGCTTTTGTAAACTATACAATACCAGTCATGCAATATTCACTCATTCTGTTTTGTATAATTTAAGGATTTTGTTTAGTATTTTTTAGTAAACCTGTTTAGTATATTTTACTCCATGATTTACCTAAAAGGTACTATACTAGTTTTGTAATACCTACTCATTCTGTTTCGTAGATTTAACGAGTTGTATTTAGTATTTTCTACTAAATCGGTTTTGTATATTTTACCCCTCAGCTTTTGTAGACTATACGATACTACGCATGTAATATCTACTCCTTCTGTTTCGTATAATTTAAGGATTTTGTTTAGTAAATTTCATTAAACCTGTTTTGTATATTTTACCCCTTATATACGTAAAATGTACGATAGTGGTATTGTAATATTCACTCAATCAGTTTCGTATAATTTACGGGTCATGTATGTATTTTTTGCTAAATAAGTATCGTCTAAAATACCATTATTGTATAGTACGTTCTACGAAATTTGTTTACTTATTTACTTTCGTATATTTTGCAACTTTACTTTGGTTGAATCTACAAACAAATTGAATAGGTATATAATACGCTTGACTTTTAACAGTAGGTATTGCTTTCGTAATATTTACATAATTATCTTTTGTATATTCCACGCTTTTTTTTTTATTAATATTATAGGGTACCTGGGTTTTTAAGTTGGCTACTTACGGCCGTTCCCAATAATCAGATGGATTGAATATTTGAGAATGGCTGTAAGAAGCTAACTTAAACATGTAGCACCTATGATCAATAATCCAAAAAGCGCAAACAAGTAAATAATGGGAGAACAATACGTACTTACCTAAAAGTCAAGGGTATTATAAACTCACAAAAAATGTCCAAGTAGAAAGTTCCAAAGCAGATTAAATAAACGAAAGCAAATGCATAAGTCAAAACAAATTCGTGAAATGTACAAATTTAGCAACAATATATATAACACAGGACATTATACGCAAACAAATTATTATCAAAATCATTACACTCAATTGAATTAAGTATCATATTATACATAACAATTAATTAATGAATATTACAATTCCCAGATTTGGCCAGGATAAGGATTCAAATAATAGTAAATGTAAAAAATAAAAGAACTTTTTATTTTACTAACAAACACAAAATGACACCAACAAATTACGTAGGAAACGCTCGTTCCCTCGTTTTACATATTTTAGTTTACCTAGACGTAACAGAATTGCCACCATTATATAAATATTTATAGAATTCTACAAGAAATATCTCAATCACATCAGGCATAAAAAAAGTTACAAAATATGTAATGATAAACATTTCTGGTTTTATCAATCTCGAAACTCTCGAAACTCCAGATTCATAATTAAGGGGCTGACAACCGTCAAACATCTTCTCGCCGTATTTAGTTATGGTGTAGTTTTCTTCGTTCGTACTAAACTTATGCAATTTTTTTGGTAGAACTTGTTTTGATCAAATTCGGCCACTTTTTAAACAACTTCAACTCACAGTTCGAAAACAGGACGTCAAAATCTGATTCAATCTGAAAATAATTTAAATTTTTTTAAGTAGGTATTATATACATTTTAGCATAATTTTTTTCAAATTTAATTTTAGGAGAAGAGGAGGTATTCAAGAGGTTGCGGGGTCGATTCCCGCCTCGGGACAAATATTTGTACGATCTGCAGATATTTTCGAAGTAAAATAAAAAATATCTATCTACATTAAGTAGTGTATTGTATTAAGTATATCAGTTATCTAGTACCCATAAGATAATGCTGTGTGAATTGTCAGAAAAATATTTATTTATTATTTATTTATTTATATAACCAGCCGGTAACACCCACTGCTGAGTATAGGCCTCTTCTTTATCTCGCCACCCCATATAGTCTCAAAGTATGATAATAGAGCTAGTTAACACATAAGATGGATTTTATTTTATATTACAATTTGTATTTTATTGATTGTGTAATTATAATTGTAATCAATGGCAAACAGACTACAATATTTGATGTAGTAAATACAGAAACTTACTTCTTTTGAAACTGCCACTCAACCCAGAGATATTCGATTCCACTTCAAATTTATCAAGATCATTGGATGCAATTAGGGCATCGGAACCGGGTTTTCCCGGTTCTGAAAGAACCGGGAATTCCCGGTTCTGGGGGCTATAATAAGAACCGGTTCTCAAAATATAAGGAACCGGGTTTTCGGTTATTTCGATTCTTTTTAAAAATTGTGAATACGGCAGATTGTGACAATGTTGTGACGGCAGTTGAGGCGCTATGTCGACGTGACGCCACAATACTCACAGCTGATGTTGCTGTAACATTCGGAATGAAAAAACTAATCGAAATGAATACTCATCTCAGCAACAAAATGGCAAATGCATTGCGAAAACAATACAATAAGCGACGTCTAACTCAAACATCAACTCTGAGATACTTGACCAATCCTGAGAAGTATTTTCAGAATATTGAAAACGAAGGTACGTTTGTGTTATCAAGTGAAGAAATGCTCCGCGAAATAGTGTCTCTTCTTCAGCGCACAAACAGAACACAAACACTTAATGAGGGTATATCAGTATCAGAAACAAGGCAGGAACCTGAATCTCAAGAATGTTTAACAAATGAAGAGGAACTTAACAAACAATTGAAAGAAGCTGCTACTGCGGGAACATCTACGCCAAATGATTTGTGTACTACCGTGAGGGTAGAAATGGCACTGTCGCTGGCTTATCAGCATTTGATGACCATTCCACCTACCAGTGTGGAGCCGGAACGCATACTTTCATCTGCTGGTATAGTATGTAATAGACTGCGCTCGTCTTTGGGTGACAAACCCTAGATGCATTAATTTTTTTGGTAAGGCTAAAGTAAATTTTCCATTCAGATATCCATACAATATAGGATTATGTAAGAAGGCCCCGAAATACCGCTGATTTTCGCTCTCTCATACAGACGTAATTTGTTTTTCATTTCCAAATGGCAGGTTCGATTCAAATGAAATTTAACAGGTACTATAATCGGATAGCGATATACCTACCTACCTAGAAAATTCATTTGAAACAGACTTGCTTTTTTGAAATGAACGACAAACTACATTTGTACGGGAAAGCAGTACGACAGGGCCTTTTTTTGTTTGGTTTTGTTGATTCCTTATTTACAATGCTTTATTGTAGTGATTATTTCATATAATTGTGTGTAAAAACTACTATTTTTGTAGTGCGCGTGCATATTTGATTTATTGTTTGTTTTTGAGTTGACTAGCGGTACTAAAGTAGCTAAAAAGAGTACTATGAAAAACTAATTGATACAAGACTGATTGTTTAAGAGATGTAAATTTTAGCGTAAACTTCTTATAAAACTTTATTAAAGTGATTATTTTATTTGATTATGTGTGTTAAAACTCCTATTTTTGTAGTGCTAATGTTTGATTTAGTTAGTTTGTTTTTCTGTTTGTAATATCTTATATTTGAATTGACTAGGTGTAGCTTACTATAAGTACACACGACTGATCTTGTAACAATCACTTTTATATATACTTGTTTAAGAAATAAAAATTATAGCTGTGATTGTAAATTCCCTGTTTGATTTTTGACCCTCTTGTAGAATTTTGTAAGATTCTAGTAAAAAAAACTTGTAAATTATTAAAAACTCGAAAGGAACCGAAAGAACCGGGTACCCGGTTCTGTGTTGGAACTGGAATCGAAAGAACCGGTTCTTAAAATATGGCCGGTTCTCGATGCCCTAGATGCAATAGACTCTGAGTCCATTGAACAAGTGCTCTGAAAAAAAAAATTAAACTATTTAGTTGTGCATTAAAGTACATTCACAAAGCATCACATATCCATGTAGGTACCTACCTATAATATTATTTGCTTACCAATGTTTTATTTTCATTTCCGAATCGAGATAGTCCAGCCTTCAACTTTATTCTATCTTTTATTTTATTTGATTGTATGAGTTCATTAATATCTGACTCGGTAATATTTTCAACACAGAAATAGCTCCAAATCGTGTTCTAGAAAAGATTATATAAAAATGATTTAAAAATGTCTTGAAATAAGTAGGAACAATGACGAAATAACTGGGACTGCAGTGGTTTATGAATGACGATGAGCAAAGTAGGTACCTATCCTTTCTTTGCTCATCGTCATTCAAAAGCCACTGCAGCCCCGACTACAATGATTATATAAACAGCCTAATGATAAACTACCTAACATCATCAGGCTACAGTAAGCCTATGCTGGACATAGCCCTCCCCTAATGAGTGATTATTATAATTCACTACTAGCTACTCACAGACAGAAATTGTAATAATAAGCTACTATTATTACGATTTCTGTGTAGTTACCCTAGGTAGGCAAAGATGCCCAGTTAACCAAACATCGAGATTATTACAGTTTATCGATGTCATCAAGTCAATTAGTTAGGTAGGTAGGTATAGGTTTTACACACCTTTGAACACTCTTCGACTGTCTTCCGAGACTCCCCACGGATCCAGCTCAATCACGAAATTATTATCAGTATCAATATCAAGTACGTTCGGATCGTATTCCTTTTCTTCCATGATTGATCAGGCAGGCAGGCAGGCAGGCAGACAAAGCTCAGCATAATGGCTAACGAAACACCCTCCACAGTTTCGAAAAAAGGCACTTTATTGCGTACTTTCAATGAAAGTAGGTAGTATAATTCTGTTTTACCCATATGAACACAGAATCGTTTTAATATAAGAAGCAGGAGTCCAAATAAAATACAATAACCACGTAAAGCAGGAGTCGTCGTCTTTCGCTCGTTAGCGTCCCACTGAGCGAAGTGAGCGCGACCCCCCTCCCTTATTACAGTTATTAATTTTCTAATACGAAACAAGGTACGTTAAATTAACACTCACAGTATTGATTCTACAAAACTACTTTTGTAAATTATTATGCCTGTCCGTAATTTACCTACCTACCTACTTACCAACGCAAGGTTCTTTCGGGTCTAGGTACCAAGAGAAGACTGGTCTTCGGTTTTCCTAGTTATTACCTGCGCCATTTACGTCAATAGACACTTCCACCCCCAAGACTCTAAGGCCCGTATTATGAAAGCATGCTCGGTCATCGACCTATGCTTGAGTGACACTTATGCCATAGAAAAGCGTTACTCAAGCATAACTCTATGACTGAGCAGGCTTTTATAATGCCGGCCAAAATCCTAAGCAGCTTAGGATTTAGGCCCGTATTATAAAAGCCTGCATAGTAGGTACCATACATATAGATAGAAGATGGAAAATACATAGGCAGGAAGGTACCTACTTATTATAATATACCTAGGGACATACCTAATTGCCTGATATGTATTCGAGAGCAAGTGTCGTCTATATTAATATTAAAAAGGAAAATTAATATAAAAAGGAAAGATCTGATTGTTTGTTTGTTTATTTGTTTGTATTGAATAGGCTTCGAAACTACTGGACCGATTTAAAAATTCTTTCACCATTAAGAAGCTTACTTTTCAGGGAGTGACATAGGCTATATTTTATCCCGGAATTCCCACGGGGCTAGTAGGTATAAAATAAATATCAGATTGTCTAGATAGAGGATAAAAAACCCTGGGACAAGTTTTGCTCCAACTCAAAAACTAACATTCTAACCAAGTAAAGGTATCTGATTCGCTCGATAGGTAGAGATCGAAGTGATCAAAAATTCAAAGTAATCACCTTATTTCCTAGTTTAACTATAAGTTATTAAAATTTTGTGTCCAAGAGTCCTGTAACTTAAAGCACTTTGACTTTTGAGTAGATAAGGTAGGTACCTACTTCGTAGTTTAGATTCACTGTTTCCAGTAAGTAACTCCCTCGAGTTTGGGCTCATTATGATTCGTATGATACATTGGGCTTGGTAACGAAGGTTTGGTAATGGAGCCAGGAGGGGCAGGAGGTGATAGTCGAACTCATCACTGGCTAGTAGACCTCTCAAGTTTGAGCTCATTCGATTAGTTTGGTAACGAGGGTCTGGGGACAGAGCCAGGAGGTGGATTGTGGAAATCTTCCCTGGCTACTTCTAAGCCCCTCGAGTTGGAGTTTGATTTACTGGTTTCAGTTCTGTAGAGATTGGAAATAATTCCACTCTAGCCAAGGTGAGATACGTGCTGATGAGGGGGCAAAATACGCCAGCTAACGATAGGTACCTATTCTAAGGAACCCTATTACAAAACTAGAAAGTTATTTTTACGACAGTACATTGTTGATTTTATTATAGTTTTGTGTAAACTGTGCATCAAAATCAAATTATTTATTTAAAATTAAAATGTTACAAGTTTGGATGTTTGTGGCTCAATCACACCCTAACCACTGAACCGACCACAGCCACAAAAGTGGCTCGCAGCGAAAAAGCTTGATTTCCAACGCCACAATAGTGGCGTGACGTAAGCGAGAGCGCAATCAGTTTTTGTTATTTCTTGTGAATTATTTAGATAGACGGACAACTAGCAAAACATTGTACCCAGTTGGGCTGAAAGCTATTAACAAGCTATACCTAACCTACACATTAGATGGAGCTGTTATTTTTAGAAATCAATCTGTAGTCAAAACGGGAAAAAACCGTGCGAGTTCGTGCGACGAGTGTTTATTTATTAATTGAACATCAAATTATAGTTGAATATACTAAATCGTATTATGTTAAATTGAGTTTGGCAAAAGCAACATCCCAGATCATTAATTTTACACAGAACTTTAGTAGTGAAGCACGCGCCAGCTCACGGTATTTTTAGGTACATTCTTACAAAACTAGATAGTATTTTTTACGAAAGTACACTGTCAAATTGTTTACTAATTCAACATCAAGTTATAGTTGAATATATTAAATCATTTTGGTTGAATTGCGTTTAGCAAAATTAACATCCAAGATCATTATTTTTACGTAGAAGTTTAGTAGCGAAGCATGCGCCATCTAACATTACATTTAGGAACCTTCTTACAAAACTAGAAAGTTGTTTCTACGAAATTACAATGTTAAATTTGTTATACTAATTGAATAAATCAAGTTATAGTTGTATATACTAAATCGTGGATGTTGAATTGAGTTTGGCAAAATCAACATCCTAGATCATTAATTTTACACAGAACTTTAGTAGCGAAGTATGCGCCAGCTCACGGTATTTTTAGGTACATTCTTACAAAACTAGAAAGTAAGTTTTACGAAAGTACACTGTCAAATTGTTTACTAATTCAACATCAAGTTATAGTTGAATATACAAAAACGAGGATGTTGAATTGCGTTTAGCAAAATCAACATCCAAGATCGTTAATTTTACATAGAACTTTAGTAAAATGCTTACGTCACTTGACGATACCCTCGAGAAACATTTTACGAAACATACATAAGTGTATTTAACATACAGTTTTCTAGTAACTTTAACTATATTTTATAGGTTAATGTTTACCTTTGTGGTTTAGTAAAATAAACAACGAGTTTTTGTAAAACCAACGAGGAATTAGGTTGATTTTATTAGTTAAAGCCTCAAACTACTCAAGTTTAGTAAATTTAACAATCATATTTTTTCAGTGTAGATAGTTTATTGCGATAGGCGGTATCTGTATGTAAGTGTAGATACCTCGACACATGTCTAGGAAAGTGTAGAAATTTATCTGAAGTTGTAAAAACTGATTGTACTTCTAAGCTCGGAGAAAACAGAAGTAATTTACGTTCCATTCAGGCACTATCGAAACCCCCTCGTCCATGGCCTTATTTACCTACTAGTGTCAAATGCGCGCTATACTTTAGAAAGAAAGAAAGAAAGAAGCAAAAAAAATGTAAAGGTTCCTTTCAAACGCCCAGAGAGAGGATGATATTGTAAAGATAAGATAGGTCAGTTATAAAAGTACGTAGTTTTATTTTAGCAATATTTTTTCTGTATCCCGCGTAATAGATGAAACTTTGATAAAGTTGAGTAGGCAGTGAATGCTTTAAGGGAAAGTGACAAAGGTTTACCTATTCGTCTTTTCGAATAGGTAGAAGAAGTAAAACCAGAAAATCGTCTTAGGTACAAGTGCAATGTGTAGTATTGTCAACTATAATCAAATAATCAAAAACTTTAGAAGTGCAATGATATAAATAAATATACCTAATGAAACACACAGGAAGTTGAATGCCTGCGATATAAAGATATAGTTTCGAGTTTTCAAAATATAATCTGAGCGTCTGGTCGATGCGATATGTAACCCAGGAGCTGGTGAGTATCTGGCGCAGCGCATCAGCATTGCCATACAGCGGGGAAATGTAACCTGCGTCTTGGGGACGCTTCCGACTGGTATTGATATGAATCAGTGGAGCTACCTCTAAATGTTTTGCAACAGGCAGTTAGCCAAACCATTTTAATTGTAAATACAAGTTCTGATTTGAATCGAGTAAATGATTGTAATTTTCTTTGTTTGTAAGAAAAAAAATATTAGCATTCAATTACTACTACTAGCGACACACTGATTATTAGCGAGATTTTATTTAAATGAATTAAATAGGGTGAAATAATAACGCCCGACAATGTTTTCTTGCTGACAATATTAGTAATTTACACATTCGCTGAAGAGCGTGAGACTCGCAACCGTCTATGTACGGATAGTGGCGCCCTCACCTATTTTATATTATTATTGTACGATGGATTTTTAAAACTTCCTGTGTTAAACGTTACAATATGATATAATTGATTTTGTTTTAAAAAACTATAAACCTACTTCCATTTTTATAGTTTTTTCGTGGATTTTGATGGATCCCATAGTCAGAACTGAACCAAATTAAAAAGGGACCACACGGGAAGCATCAGCTTTTATATAAAAAAAGAATCATGGAAATCGGACCACCCAGTCAAAAGTCTCCTCTTTTTTTGAAGGCGGTTAAAAATAGGTGGTGCTCTCATATTGGCTCGTGTATGCGCCTACTTTTTGTATTCTTTTCTAGGAATATAATAGACATAATCTATATGATAAAAGAGCTACGAAAAAGTATGCACCAGTTTCCTCAACTATGATTATGTTGATGAAGGTAATCGTAAAGAAAGGTAGAACGGTACAAGTAAAGTATCGACCGGTAAGGTCGCCGTCCTATGATTGCCAACGGCATTGTGAATTCAGCTGATTACTTATAATGACTGGTTGTTTGGACTTGCTGGACGGACTTGCGGACTTATAGTTGAAGTCATTCTATGGTAATATTAATGACCCATCTTTTTTCTACTTTTTAGGACAGGAAATTTAAGAGATCATAATTTCATAAGGTAATAAAAAAAATAACATAAAAAACATGGCGTTGGAAGAGATCGATTATGGAGAAGCTATTTTACACGCGTTTGTTTGACTTTTTTTTCTTCACGCCTCGCCTATCCATAAACATGAAGGTACATTGCGAATTGTTTGTGTTTACGCGTGCGTTGTCCCGTGGGCCGCTGCACGCCCGCGACTCTGTAAACAGAGCAACACGCCCAACGCGCCGCCCGACGCACCGCTGCCCGCCACGCGTCTCCGTAAACAAGCCCTCAGTATCGCGTTGCATAAATAGAGCGGACCTGCGTATCCTGATAGGAACTCTAACAAGTCACTGCCCTCTGAACAAACACATATTCACCATCGGATCAACGGACAGCCCTCTCTGCAGAGGGTGCCTCAGCGACGACGAATCAGCTGCCTACGTAGTCCTGGAATGCGAGGGAGTAACAGCGCAACGAACAGAAATCCTCAACTTGCCGAGGTCACTCCGCGAGGCCTGTGAAGATCCCAGGAAGATTCTGCGCTTCTGGACGGAGTTAGGCTGGACCTAGTGAGAGTCCAAATGCGGAAATAGGAGAACCATACCATAACATACGAACATTCGAAGACACCATAACTAGCTCAATTTACCTGATATACACAACAAGCTGCGCCCCGCGGCTTCGCACGTGTTGTTCCTATGGAAACGTTAAAAGGTGATTTTCATCCCACGTAAACTGATTTATGGAATAAAAAGTAGCCTATGTTAATTTTTACGATTACCTTTATGCAAAATTTCAGCCAGATCCGTCCAGTAGTTTTGGCGTGAAGAGGTAACAAACATCCATCCATCCATCCATACATCCTTATAAACTTTCGCATTTATAATATTAATGTGATTATTAAAATAGGAAAATATGGAAGGCGTATTAATAATGTACCTAATTATGAAATCAAATCACGTTACGTTTTCGCTCTCTGCTTCCTTTTCAGTTTATTTTCATGTCCGAATATAAAGCAAGCAAAACTTCTATCTGGGTTGAAAATTAAAAAAAGCTAAAGCAAATTCAGCCTTTTCAGTGCCTCGACGATTTGTGGAAAAGTTCCCACCAAATTTACACCACAAAAGTGCAGGCGTTGTATTTCTGTTAATGAAGTTTGTAGACAGTTTTATTTAAATAACTAACTTCAGCCCGCGGCTTCGCACGTGTTTTTTGGGACTAAAAGATAAACAGATAAACATTTTATTTATAATTATTCACATTATACGTCGTAAAGTAGTATATATATATATATATGTATATATATACATATGTTAATCCAGGTTCGATTGTCGCTAGGTATGGTGTGAGGCCAATTTTCGCATAAAAACTGCTGAACGGATCAGGCTGATATTTTGCATACAGGTACTTTTTATCCCATAAATCAGTTCCAGTAGGATAGGCGTGCTAAGCCGCGGGGCGCAGCTAGTCAAATATATTATTTTCGCAATAAAGTTAAGTAGGTACAATGTTACTCATTTATTATATAAGTTAAATAAAGTTTATTTTTAGTCGTCCATTAACACTGAAATAATGTAAAACTAGGTATAATGAATTTCGTTACCGGTGGAAGCTTCATAGATAGCAATCAGTTAAGTAAGTAGGTATTATGTTATTTTCATGTATTTGTATTCATATTTCATAGATTAGAGATTAGAGATTGTAATTTTCTAGCTGTACGTTTTCATGAAATTCGACCTTCGACTTAAATTTTCAACCGACTTGCTTGAAAAGGAGGAGTTTCTCAATTCGACTGTTTTTGTTTCATTTTTTGTTTGTGACCTAAGAACCTTTTTGATCTTTTTATTTGAAAGCTGGTGCTTCCCATGTGGTCCTATAATTGGGTCCAGTTCTGACAATGGCATCCATGAGAAACCCATAAAATTGAAGTCGGATAATTATTTTTTTAAACAAACCCAATTATTTATTACCTTTGTTACATAGAAACTATGCACCTAATCTGCTGCCGCAGACTGCAGCATTGCATTTTCATTGTGGTTCTGTCGGTATAATCGTCAATCACCGAGTACATACTCTGCCGACTCAGCGATGACGTCTTTCCCTCAGCGTGGCCTGCCGCGATCGTCATCGCGTCATTCTACACTAGGTACTTGCATCGACCGAGTGTAGCTTCGTTACTTTTAATTAATTTAAGAACTCTGTAATCCGTTCAAACTTAATAAATAGTTCAAAAGTTTTTGGTTTTTTTTAAAACCGTCGTCTGTGGCCTCCGTAATTGGCGCAGCCGGTAGGATACGTCGAAGCAGCGCGTATTCGTCCAGGAAACTCCAGAAAATCGGTTCCAGACGAACAGACCCCTGTTTGAGCTTTCAAGTCTTCATCGGCGTATCTAACGAACCCACGGGCACACGGGCGGCGGCGCACTTGACAATCAGTGTAAGAAGAGACCAAATGTGAGTACTTTGAAACTTTCTTTGAAGTGTTGCCTCCTTTCCCACCATTTTCCACCAACGAAAATACGAGGAGGAATCGGCCTCCTCAAGGCAAAGCCGTAGGGAAAGCGAAATTGATAATTTAAGAAATTTTGATACTAGTTTTATAGAAGATATTGATAATAGTAATAATCCTTTAGAAAATAGTGATAGTATAGTAGAAGTAGTTAACCAAACGAACGAAATGGCTAACGACCCAGATAATATCTATAAGGCACTCCGCATGGTCCCGGAATTTGACGGGAACCCTAACATCCTAACCAGATTCATAAGAATCTGCGACCAATTAGTGACGCAATTTATCTGCACTGATCCAGGGCACGAGCTAGTCAATTTATGCCTTATTAACGGCATTCTTAATAAAATCACAGGCCCAGCATCCCGGACCATCAATGCCAATGGCATTCCCGATAATTGGCTAGGAATAAGGAACGCACTTATTAATAATTTCGCGGATCAACGGGACGAAAGCGCCCTCTACAATGACTTGTCTTTACTAGCGCAGGGAAATGACTCTCCACAGGAATTTTATGACAGATGCCAAACCCTTTTTAGTACCATAATGACGTATGTGACACTGCATGAGATTGTGCCTACCACCGTGGAGGCGAAGCGTGATTTGTACCGTAAACTTACCATGCAGTCTTACGTACGAGGTTTGAAAGAACCTCTAGGGGCCCGTATACGGTGTATGAGGCCCCCTACTATCGAAAAGGCTTTGGAATTTGTACAGGAGGAATTGAATGTTATGTACTTGCAACAAAGGAACGAGCCCAGCCGGAATCCAGCGCCGCAGACATCTAAGGTACCTTACGTAGCACCTAATAATTTCAGTGTACCTAAGGGATTTAATTTTGGTGCCCAAAGACCCATGCAGCCGCAACCGCAGACGCAACCGCAGCCGCAACCGCAGCATTGGCGTCCAGCTTTTCAATTCCATCCCCCACAGCGCATGCCATTACAGCCCTCGCGTACGCAGCAGATGTTTCGAGCACCCCCTCCAAACTATAACGCTCAGAATAGCGGGTTTAGGTTCCCCCCTAGGAACGCACCCCCTCAAAATCAAGGGCCGAAGCCCATGAGCGGTGTTAGTCATTACGTGACTAAAACTCTTCCCCCTACTATTCAGGGACATGACTGGCGTAAATTTGGCAATCCTCCCCCGACTAATTACTTTAAGTCTAGGGAAATGAACTACAATGAGGTAGGTGACCACTCTGACTATTACTACCCCGAGTACTACTACCCTGACAGTGATTATCCAGAGACTGACTATGGTAACTTCTACGGCTACCAGAGCGTTCCGGAATATTACTGCGACCAACAGGACGACTCTCAGACTACTGACAATGTACCACCGAGCTCAATGGCTATTGAGCACGCGCAATTGCCTTCCGAACAGAACGAACAGGATTTTCCTTCGGGTCGTTCCAACAGAGAACTAAAATAGAATTAAATTTACATTCAAAAAAGGAGTTACGGTTCATTCAAATAACGAACCCCCCTCTTAAGTTGCTTATTGACACCGGAGCCAATCAATCATTCATTAGCCCTGAAGCGACATGTAATTTCTTTTCAAATGTACCAAAGGATTTTGATCCTTTTGAAGTAACAAATTCACGCGTGACCAGCACGCATGACTATTCGATCACTATTCCCCATTTTGCAGAATTTGGCGATCAATCCAATATAAAGCTTTTCATCTATAAGTTTCATAACTACTTTGACGGATTGATAGGCCTAGATCTATTGGAGAACTGTAAGATAGATCTGAAGAATAACGTACTGGTGACTGAGCTAGCTAGAATACCACTCTCTCGTTATCAGTGTAGGAGAGCAAATCGAGAGGAAACGATTCCTGCCAATTCATCTAGACTGGTTAACATCCCGATTGAACATCCTGACGGTGACATATTTGTGACTGAACAATTAATGTGTAACTGTCTTATACACGAGTGTATTACTAACGTGACTGACAAGACTGGAATAGTTGAGGTAGAGAACATGACTAACAACGATATAGTAATTTCGTTTAAGGACTCGACAACACAGATAGACGTCTGTAATATAGAGCAAACTGAAATCGAACAGGACCCAACTCGAGTAAAAAAGGTTTTACAGAATTTAAGGACTAAACATCTAAACGTCGAAGAGCGAGCCAATTTAGAGACCCTATGCGGACGCTTTGCTGACGTATTCTATATCGAAGGAGAGGCCCTGACTTTCACTAACAAGATCAAGCACAGTATTAGGACGACAGACGAATTACCGGTTTTTACAAAGAGTTATAGATACCCCTATGTACATCGCGAGGAGGTTAGGAGCCAGATTACTAAGATGCTGGAACAAGGGATCATCCGACCATCTGACTCAGCTTGGAGCTCACCTATCTGGGTAGTTCCAAAGAAAGCCGACGCTTCTGGCAAGCAGAAGTGGAGATTAGTGGTAGATTTCCGTAGACTAAATGAAAAGACCATCGACGATAAATATCCCATTCCTAACATCGCGGACGTTTTAGACAAATTAGGTAGATGTCAATATTTCACCACATTAGATCTAGCCTCTGGTTTTTATCAGGTAGAGATGAACCCGAATGACATCGAGAAGACGGCTTTCAATGTCGAACACGGCCATTTTGAATTTTTAAGAATGCCCATGGGATTAAAAAATTCTCCATCCACCTTCCAGAGAGTAATGGATAATGTCCTCAGAGGACTACAAAACGAAATCTGCCTTGTCTATCTCGACGATATAATCGTCTTTAGTACATCCTTGCAAGAACATATGATAAACCTAGAGAAAGTCTTCACTAGGTTACGAGAATCCAACTTTAAGATCCAAATGGATAAATCCGAATTTTTACAGTTAGAGACAGCTTACCTCGGCCATATCATAGGTAGAGACGGTATAAAGCCTAACCCAGACAAAATCATTGCCATCCAGAAATATCCTTTGCCTAAAACTACTAAAGAAATCAAGCAATTCTTAGGACTTTTAGGATACTACAGGAAGTTCATCCCTGATTTTGCCCGTATCACGAAACCTATGACTAGATGCCTTAAGAAAACGAATAAGATTACTCTTGACGCCAACTACGTGGACTGCTTTGAGACATGTAAGCGACTACTAACTAATGACCCCATACTCCAATATCCAGACTTTACCAAGGACTTTAATTTGACGACTGACGCTTCAAATGTGGCACTAGGAGCCATACTTTCTCAAGGACCTGTCGTTTCAGACAAACCGATCTGTTACGCATCTAGGACTTTGAACGATAATGAGCTTAACTACTCAACTATCGAGAAGGAGCTTTTAGCCATTGTATGGGCCACTAAGTACTTCCGGCCATACTTATTTGGGCGTAAATTCACTGTCTTAAGTGATCATAAGCCTTTACAGTGGGCTATGAACATGAAGGAACCTAATTCTAAGATCACGCGATGGAAGCTTAAACTAAGCGAGTACGATTTTCATGTCAAACACAAACCGGGAAAGAAAAATACTAACGCAGATGCTTTATCCCGAGTAGAGATCAATAACGAAGAGGTTGAATCTTTCCTCTCAGAAATCGATTCATTAGTTGCCCATCATTCTCAATCTCAACGTTCAAACTCTGACACTGCTACAGCACATACTGCCGCTGAAAATCCCATACTCGAAGTCCCAATAACAGACGATCCTGTTAATAAATTCCACAGACAGATCTATTTTACAATCGTAGGAGACATAAAACGACGTACTACAGCGACGAAACCTTTTGACACACATACACGTACCTTTATACAAGTTTCGCAATCCACCCTTGAGGAAGATGTAGTTAACGCCATCAAAGAGTACGTCAACCCCAAGATTAAGACCGCTTTAAAGATTACTCCCCCACTAGGCATGTATGCTATCATCCCTATCATACAAAAGCACTTCAAAAGCTCTTCTATGAATTTAGTTTTAGCAAAAACTGAACTAGAAGATGTAAAGGAGTATTTAAAACAGCAGGAAATAATAAAGCATTATCACGATGGCAAGACAAATCATAGAGGCATTAATGAATGTTACTTGGCTTTATCTCGCCGATATTACTGGCCGAAGATGAAGGATGAGATAACTAAGTACATAAATGAATGTACAGTTTGTGGTCAAAGTAAATACGATAGGAACCCTATTAGACCAAAGTTTAACATCGTACCCCCAGCTTCAAAACCATTCGAGATAGTGCATATGGACCTTTTTACAGCACAGACGGAAAAGTACTTGACCTTCGTAGACTCTTTCTCTAAATATGGTCAGGCTTACCACCTACGAGATGGTACAGCAATTAGTATCATTCAAGGACTTTTAACTTTCTGTACACATCATGGACTTCCTTTGACCTTAGTGACAGACAATGGGACGGAATTCACTAACCAACTGTTTACTGAGTTTACAAGGCTACATAAGGTAAATCATCATAGGACTTTACCTAACTCGCCGAATGATAACGGGATCGTAGAACGTTTCCATTCGACGCTGTTAGAGCATTTGAGAATCCTTAAGGTTAAGAATAAAAATGAACCTATTATTAACCAAATGCCTTACGCACTATTAGGTTATAACAGCTCGATTCATAGCTTTACCAAATGTAGACCCCATGACATAGTAAGAGGACATTTTGACCCTAGGGACCCTCTTGACATTGACTTGACAGAACACCTTATGCAACAGGACATCCTGACACATCGAGATCAAATGAAGACTGTTTATGAAGCGATCAATCAGATTACTACTGCTGACCGCACGACTTTAATGACTAATAGGAATAAAAACCGAGAACCCGAAGTACGATATGAACCAGGCCAACAGGTATTTGTTAAGAATCCTTTTGCTGCAAGGCAAAAGCTAGCACCGCGGTTCACTCAAGATAAAGTTTTAGCTGACCTCCCAATCCACATATACACATCTAAAAAGAAGGGACCCGTAGCCAAAAATCGTCTTAAACGAGTACCTAAGAAGTCAAAATTGTTACAGGATTCGACTATTACTGATACTGCATCTGACGACGGCACTGGAGATAAGACTTGAGAGCCTTGACAATGGACCAGGACTTCTTCCCTTCAAACTTGGTCAAGCCAAACTTATCACCCACTATCATTCTTTCCTACAGTATGTAGAACTAACGGACTTAGAACATCAGGTTGACTCTATTCGTGACCAGATTAGCTATTTTAGGATTAAATTAGAAAATAATACCTTAGATCTTTACGAAATACAGCTTGAACATCTCTCTAAGAAGCTTGATAAAGTAAATTCTCAGCTGAGAGGTTTAGAGCCTAATCGAGTCAAAAGAGGTCTAATTGATGGTCTAGGATCTATAATTAAAAGCGTTACTGGTAACTTGGATCATTCAGATGCGGCGCGTTATGATAACGCTATTAAGATACTAGAAGGTAATGAACATAAGATGTTATCTGAGTTTAATGACCATATTAGCCTTAATAAGGGCTGGATGACCCAATGCACCCAGATAATTGCGAGTATTGCAGAAAATCAGGAGAAGATAAATAGGACATTAGGATTAATTTTAGATAGTAATGCTTACGCCGAGACAAATCTCTCGAAATACGCAAAGTTTGCGCAGCTTTTAGCCATCATCAGTGAAAACACAGATGATTTATCTTTAGAGTTAAATAGGATAGAAAATATTTTAGCATTTGTACGTGCATCGAGCACACATCATAGTATGTTAGGAATAGATAACTTAGAAAGTATGATAAATAAGCTTAAAAATATCTATAGTAAAAGTGAAGTACTTGACGACGATTTGCGTGAATATTACACTATCATAAAACCAGGTTCTTATTTTGTAGGGAAAAGACTAGTAATCATATTTAAATTCCCAATCGTTTCTCCAAGTAGCTTTGATCTTTACAAACTTTCCATTGTCCCAAACAACCTTAACCAAACCCTTATTCCTTCGTATCCCTTCCTGGCAACCGACGGGAAAGCTTTCATGTACATGGAGGCTGAATGCCCGAAGTTCAATCGACATCGTCTCTGCGAAGAAAGCATCAACCACCAGCCCCGGGAACAACCCGATTGTATCCAGAATCTCATCATTCACCAAACCCTGGACACGTCATGCCGGCCAACTAGAATCACTCTCACGAAAGAAGCCATGGAGCAGCTAGACGACCGACACTACACCCTCATCTTTCCTCGACCAACTCGAACGAGACTGCAATGCGGACGTCAAGAATTTATAACTCTATGCGGAAGTTATCTCGCCACTATCCCGCTAAAATGTTCTCTTCACACCAATGAGTTCTCCATCATTAACACCAATGACCAATTAAAGGGACAGCCGCTGAAGATAACTGAAATCCCAAGAAACTTCACCATCGAAGAAAACCACAGCATCCCTCATCTTAAATTGACTACAACCAATCTCAATGGACTTCACCACCTAGAAGACAAGATCCTACTACAGCGCCCATTAGATTTAAAACCAATAGACGGTACATTTTATCATACGACCCTACCACTCTACATGTCACTATTCGGTGCAGCTGTACTTGTTATCATCGTCGTAGTACGACGTCACAGAAAACGTTCTAAGCTAACGATTCAGAATCCATCGAACGAGAAAGAACATACTGAGCACACATATGCCGTTCCTGACAGATCTACACCTCGGGAGGCTGTTCCAGCAACATTTTCGCTCAATGTTCTCAAATAGTTGCTGCTCTGAGGATGGAGGTGTTACATAGAAACTATGCACCTAATCTGCTGCCGCAGACTGCAGCATTGCATTTTCATTGTGGTTCTGTCGGTATAATCGTCAATCACCGAGTACATACTCTGCCGACTCAGCGATGACGTCTTTCCCTCAGCGTGGCCTGCCGCGATCGTCATCGCGTCATTCTACACTAGGTACTTGCATCGACCGAGTGTAGCTTCGTTACTTTTAATTAATTTAAGAACTCTGTAATCCGTTCAAACTTAATAAATAGTTCAAAAGTTTTTGGTTTTTTTTAAAACCGTCGTCTGTGGCCTCCGTAATTCCTTTGTAAATAATACCTACTAAAGCTTACCAGAAGTTCGTGTTTACGCTATGCGTCAGCTTCAAAACAGAGCCATACGTAGTTGCCCTAGTAAGTGACTCATGCCATCGACACAAAGCCTTAGTATAATTCATTCATTATTACTAAAGGCTTGTGCTAAGCCACACACTAGCCTATATCTAGAACAACGGCTATTGACCCTAAGTGGTCCATTATTATGCGCGTTGTAGACAAATGCTCATTGATGACGTTCCCGCGCGTTTTTAAACTCGAAATAACTCCCTTTCTCAAAAATGGCTTAATGTACCCCACTTTGAGTTAAATAAAATAAATATAAAAGGACACTTCTTAAGTGTCCTTTTATTGGCATAATGCACCACTATCTTTCGAGTGATTTTTCTTGGTTTTCAAATACATAATGAGGTATTTCATCTTTTTCTGTCAAAATAAACTTTGTCTATGAAATACTTCATTCTATATTTAAAAACCACACGTCAATAATTATTATAGAAATTCAAAGTGGGGTACATTAAGCCATTATTATTCTTTCGATAGAGTAGTCGGTTTTCGTAAGTATTTGCAATAAATATCAAATAATTAATGTAGGTCTGCGCAGAAGCTATAAACAGGTGCCTTAGAGCTGCAGAGCTTTAAAGCTTTAAGTCCCAAGACATCGCATCATGTGCGATGGCGTTTGAATGAAGATAATATTATGCAGCATATTTGCAATTCGCTTACTATTCCACTGTTACTTATCTAGAAGTGAGGTCGTAGCATAGACAAAATGTGTGAAAGTAACGCTATCTTGTTTGCGATATGGAAATGCATGTAACATTATACTGATACTACAGAGTACGTAACTAGTGTTTACAGGTTATACCAGTTTTCTATGCATGGATATTTAAGTAATGACTAAAGCGGGAAACCTTAGGGATAAAATTGACGCAGAACGGGAAAAAAAGGCGTTGTAAAGCGACCTTTACCAGCAGGGGTAATGAGGGAAAATTGATTAAGAAAAATGAATGGATTCTACATAAAAATAGGGTGGGGTGGGACGGAATATGGGTTTTAAAACTCCATATCTTGAACGTTTAGTTCTAAATTTTTGTTTACTTTGTCACTTTAATATTTTAAAGTTTCCGTTGATGGGTGGGTTTATCATACTTATTTGGGGTTATTCTATTTTACCCCCTTGAAATACCCCTTATGGGGGAAAACTGGATTTCAAAAATTTGTGACAAATCTAGTCCATGGTATCACACTCATATTATGAATGCGAAAGTTTGGATGTTCATGTGTTTGTAACCTCTTCACTTCTCTGATGCTGTTCTAGACCGGGGATAACATCCAGGTTTTTTATCCCGGAACTTGCCGAAGTTGCCCGCCTCAGATTGTATCATTTTAACGGGTGAAAGATTTTTTTTATCGGTACAGTAGTTTATGATTTTGTCCGTTATTAACATTTACAGAAATACAGATTTTTCCTTTTTATAATATTAGTGGTGATAACGCATGCTAGTATTTTCAGTAAGCCGTAAGCGCACTTTGTCTATTGTTATAAGTCTGTAAATCTAACCAATATGTTAAACCAAAAAGTTTTGATTGTTTGTTTGAATGGAATAGGCTCAGAAACTACTGTACCGATTTAAAAAATTGTTTCATCATTACAAAGCTTACTTTTTAGGGAGTGACGTAGGCTTTATTTTATCCCGGAATTCCCACGGGAACGGGAACTAAGCGGGTGAAACCGAGAGGCGCTGCTACCTACCTAATACAAGAACAGAGGCAATATAGTAACAAACTCACGAGTTAGGTGATCGCTAGATGCAGGTGCAAAGCTAAGTCAAAAACAATATTACCTACTGTACGTTCAATGTTACAACATATACAATACAGGGTGTGACGGAAAGGGTGTAAGCCGAAGAGAGTTGATTCTGGACCCTGAGAGGATCAACTTGTTACTAACGATTTTTGTAATTTAAATATCATTGTTCAAAAATAAATATTTGTCTTCTTATCCGTGTTTACTTTCCGTTACACGCAATCTTCATTAATAAAATTATTTAACATGACAAATTATTTCCAAATTCAAAAATCGTACCTACATCAAACGTTGACGCCCTCGATCTTCAGGAACATCGTCTTTCGGCTTAGTACACCCATTCCGTGGCACCCTGTATGTACTATACGTTTTAAGACTTTAGGAGCGATACTTCTACGCGAAATACAAACCCGTTAAATGGCAAAGCCGCAGGTGGAAAACTACAATGAATTTTCAATCTTATTGCGACAAAATAACGGCGATTTGTGAAAGCTATCCGACTGTGGAATCGAATGAATTTTGGCACATAAATTGAAATAGCAAAGTTTTCATGTTGTCTGTCATAAACACGCCATAGAGCTATAAAACCCCTAATTTATAAATCATTGTTTGATTTGTTTAACGCAAAATTAAAATCAGGCCATAAATATTTTTAATTAATTTGTCCTAATGAAGTGTTTCGCGGAAATTTTCATAAGGACAATCAAAAGTTTTGGCTAGTCAGGGAGCTAGAGGCAATCTTTTGAAGTGATTATAAACCGACTTCAAAAAAGAAGGAGGTTCTCAAATCATTTATTTTTTTTATAAAGTAGACTCAAATTGAATTGGAAATCTTGTAACCATATTTTTTGTGTTGTTTATATTATAATCATAAATAGATTGTGCTCGAAGGGATGATGTACGCGTTAAGGGATGAAACGTTGGTATTTTTCCAACACAAACAAGGTTCGTAGTTAACCCGCTTACATTCATAATGAATTCGTCAAACTACGAAAGTTTCTATAGTAAAATGGATTATTGTTGGAAAATTACGAAAATAAAAAAAAATCTGGATCCCTGTACATAATCCAAATCTAACGGGAAAAGGAAGTAGAATTTGAATGTGGTAAATTTACCCTGTCTCCCATTCTTCATCAAAACCTCGCAACTTTGCCCGGATTGTTCGAAATACTTCTCGAGCCTGTTTCACCCACTTCTCACCCAACACACGTTTCAAATTATCAAGATATTCGGCGAGGTTATAGAAACCCAGGGTAGACTCGGAGAGATCACGATTTCAAACCTTATTTTAGAAGTGATTTGTCTCATTTGTACATTTACAGGTAATTAATGATTATTTATCGGATATTGATCGCCTTTGTTTTTATTTCTTCTATGTTTCTATATAAATAGTTTTGTATAATCATGAATTATGTCAACAAATCGATTTACATGTTAATCATATCCGGGAAACAACTTCAGTTGCTAAGTTTTCTTTCTCAGGGGAAAAACTGTACTTTTTTATTTCTAAATGTATCAATATTAAATTAGGTAGTTACCTACCTATTTGAAATGGGCTTCTGTTCTTGTTAGATTATAACTAATGAATTTAATTATAACAAAATTTATTGGTTTTAATTTAACAGGTCGGTATCAAAACTCAGTAAGTACCTACCACACAATTCTTTAATTGATTTCACATGATTCCCTTTTTTAGATTACAAAAATAATTATTACTAGGTCTGATCTCTTCGATGATTATTTCATTTTCCTATTTGTCGTAAGCGATCGTTAGCCTTCTCCTTTGATCCCCACAATGGGAACCAGGAAAACGTAATATCACTGTAAAAATACTTCCTGAAAATTAAATTGGTCGACTCTTTGAAATTCTATTGAAAACAGACTGAATTTCTAACAATTTGTGAATAAATAGAACAGGCAATTTGGGCACAAAAGATCGCAAGAAATGGCATTTAATTAAATACTCATAAAGAATGTTTAATATTCACTGCCATTTTGTAAGAGGCCTTATAATCTAATTGCATTTAAATAACTTAATATTACATTCTCTAGAGCTCTGTGGTTTGTACCTCTTATATTAGATTTAATTAAAGACTAATATTAAAATTTAATACGTTGGTAGTAAAGTAAGTACGTCCTTAAATAAGTAAGGATAGACACAACATAATCTAGCCGCAACAAACCTAAGCACTATCTACTTCTGAGTTGTTACAGTTTACCCCCTTGAAATACCATTTAAATGGGAAAAATAGATTTCAAATAAATGAATTTCAGTTTTCCTTCTTAGAGATTTAAGTAAGGGAATTCAACTGGAATTCAAAAAATAAATTCCAGTTTTCCCTTACGACGATTCCCCTTATGGGGTAAAACTGGAATAATCTGAGGGCCTAGCCAACCGGCATTCGCTATGAAGCGATTCGAAGAGAATAGAAAGATTCGAAACAGATCACGTGACAAAGGTAACGCATATTTTATGTCAAACCCATACATTTTAGGACTTTTCTACTATCGCTTTGATATCGATTGTTACTAGACAATGTAACAATC
This sequence comes from Eupithecia tripunctaria, assembly GCA_955876795.1. NCBI lineage: Eukaryota > Metazoa > Arthropoda > Insecta > Lepidoptera > Geometridae > Eupithecia > Eupithecia tripunctaria. The sequence goes on from OY041604.1 coordinate 10,099,010, forward strand.
AATCTTCTCTTAAGTGCTTGAGCAGGAAGTTGTGATAAAGCCTAAGCCAGATTTTCAATAGCTTACTAAAGCTAAAACAGTTACAAAATACAAAACGCCTATTACGTTCCGATTCGCAAAGACACCAAGGTCACATGATAAATTATACCAAGACTGGGCAAAATAACGGGACTTACTCTTAAACCTCACAATTTACCTCGGAAACTTTAGCCGCAGTGCAATCTAGACATTAGCACGTTTTAGACAGAGCTCATTGTGGAAAGTTTAATGGTGTTGTACCTAAGGTTTTCAAGCTGTCCTGTTTAATAGGATCTCATAAAGCAATAAGAACTTTTATTGCTCTTTGATGGTTTTCCTATTATAAAACAGTTTTCATCACATTTATGGTGGTATTTATTATACTATCAAAATTACATTCGCTTTGGAAATAAGCCAGATCAGAGAGTATTTATTTATCATGAGTCAAATCCTCAGGTTTGAATATAAAACAAACCAAGAAAGAACACTTACTTATGCCCCTGTAAAAAATAGTGTTAGTACTTTCTAATAATAGATACAGAAATACCTAAGTAAGTAAATAAAAAACAAATTCTATAAACAGGTGGTAACATAGGTTAATAGAGTTGTAATTATAAACGATGGAAATTTTAAACCGTCGTTGCCACTTTTCGGGTGTCGCCCGACAGAAAATAGGACATAACATTTTATATGAAATTCGGTTTCCGACAAGTACAAAGTCTTTATTCAAAACAAAAAAAATTACATGTCATGTTATTTAAGCGAGTGTGGTGATAATTTTCTTAAAATCGAAGTTTACTTTAAGCGATTTTATACAATTCTACTATTGTACTTACAACACAACATAAACATTTACTTAGCTTTAGCATACTTATGGCAGTTAACAGAAAGTATGATAATTATTATTAGGAATTCTAATTTTTTTATTAGCCTATTTCGTCCCACAGCTGGGCTTAGCCTCTCCGCACCCTTCCAAACTTCTCGGCCTTTTGCAGGTCAAAAGCTACCAGATCGTCTCTCTAATTAACGAATCAAAAATCAAATCAAAACCAATTAATATTTGATGGCAATTTAATAATTAATAATCAGCGTGGGTACAAACAAGCGGCTGTTGGATCTCCAAAATCCCTCTTAAAAGAATTTGTCATCTTAAAATACGTACGAGTCTTTTCTTCTGATAAACACTTTTTTACATTGTAATCTGTATGATTACAATGTAAAATAGTAATCTTATGTTATCTGAAGAAACCGTTCATTTACAACGGGATATTGACCATGATTTGGATGTATCAAAACACAAATCATGGTAGATATCCCGCTTTCACCATGCTAGTTCTAAAGTTTTATTCGGATTGTACCTATCAAAACCCGTAGAGGCTTAAAGTCGAACGATACCTGGCATCCAGCCTAGGTACCTCTAAGTCTAGTCCTGCTAACACAAAAAAAAAATCATTCATTCGAATTCCTACCTTATGATAATTAAGTAGAGTCGATTACAGACAAAAGTAGTTAGTAAGCGAGAGAGGTTCGTTATCTCGACGGCACACGTCTGGGTATTCGACGCCAGAAGCATTTGAGTACTGCCCCCCTTAATTAAGGGGAACGTTGAGTGGTCTGACTGGTGGAACCACAGAATAGGGGAGACTTTAAAATGTAAAATTCGCAGCACGTTATATTTGTTGGGTTGACGCCAGACATACCAGGGGGTCTTTTCGGGGAAGCAAAATCGAAGTTTCGTCTTCGTTGCATAAGATAAGCGTTTGTACGAAAATGAATCAGAAACTTTGGGTTATTCCAGTTTTCCCTCTTGAAATGAAGAGGGAAAACTGGAATTGTTTTTTTAATTCCTGTGTTCCCCCTTGAGTAAAAAATTTAAGGGGGAAAACTGGAATTTAATAGTACGGGCTCTGTACTCTTCTTTATTGGACAAACTCAGACGTATGAAAACATAAAACCTCTTTCTGTGGTATGCCCTCATTCATTCTAAGATATCAAATAATATCCCAAAAAAAATACGTTCGACGGGTCTTGAACTCGCCACCCTCCATCAGTACGGGACTGCGAGAACCAATTGCGCCAATTTCAGTAAAAACATAAATTAAAATAAAAAAGTTTTCTCTCTCATCTTTATTTAACGAGACAAACATTACTAATCTCGGAAAATCAAATGATTGATATCCCAAAAACTTCCAACTTCGAAGGGACTTGAACGCGCGTCCTAAATTTTTGCGATATTATTTGTTTTCTTAGAAATAGGCCTGGCGACTGATAAATTCTAATTAGTATTTTCGAGTCCAATTTCTTCTGATAAAAATTAAAAATTAATCGCATCAAAGTTAGGGAGTGGGGCTAGTGACGTCACGGCTCAGTAAAAAGTGTGACAATATTTACTGAACCGTGACGTCACGCGGAATTTTAACTAGCTACATCTTCATCATTTTTGATTAACTGACAAAATAAAATTACAAGTTCAATTCTTCTTCAAATTCAACAGCCTCATATTGGTCGACTACTGGACACAGCCAATAAAAGCGCTTATCAGGGAGAGGCTTGCTCTCCCTGATAAGCGCTTTTATTGGCTGTTATCTCATGGGGCCCACGCTGGGCATGCGGGTTGGGGATTGCAGTTTGATGACAGAATTGTTTGACAAGAGGCGCTGCTGCCCACCCCCGGTGAATATCCCTTAATCGCCTCTTACGACACCCAATGTGCCCAATATCTTCTGATAACCTAACTGGTCTAATAAAAAATATCTAATTAGTCCGTAATAACCAATGATGTTTTAATAAAGATGACGCATATTCATACTGCGCGGTGCTCAGATTTAGCTCCTCTACAACATACACATACTTACCTTCTGACATATCCATAGGTTACAACCATAAATGCGACAGATAATACGGTACAAATGAGTTAGAAAAGGATAGATATCTGTTTAGACTTCCGCTTAAAACACGTGAGCACGACAAGATAATATTGTTACAGAAGGGACATTTAATGAAACAATTTGTTTGTTTGATTATTAAAATATAATTTCGAGGAACAAACGAATATCAAAATTACACGTAGGTAACGTAAGTAAATATGTACAGCTATCCATATTTTTATATATATATAGATAGTATAGCTATCCATATTTTATTAAATTAAATAAAAATAAATGGAAATAAATCCAAACGAATAAATATGTAGAACTCTAAATAGCTTCAAATAAATTTACAATTGGAAAGTCTATGTTGGCCGTTTTATACACTGTACTGTACACTACATGCATAGGTAAAGTCCCTATGTCAGCCGTCGAAAGAAAGTAATTAACTGGATTAGTGATGGGTATTCCCCGTTCTCTCACTTGTTCTCTACCTACAGTACCTACCTACCTACAGTACCTACCTACCTACACTACACTACATACAAGATATATGTAAAGTTTTTTGTATTGATTATTAATTATAATAATTTTTAATAATTACATTAGAAATAGGTACTTAGATACGCAACAAAAAGAAAATATTTATTGTTTTGTTAATTTTTAGAAATGGATTATTTTATAATTCGCTATAATTGATTTGAAATTGAGCCCTAAAGGCAATAAGTAAAAAAACAAATAAAACAAAAAACACTTGATTTAAACATTTTGAACTGTTTAATTTATAAAATATAAAAAAAAACTGTTTTTCTTCCAAGCCTGGTATACTTAAATACAATACACTACATAGATATATATGTTTTTATTATACATAGAAAACATCCAGAACACCCTGAACAAATGTCTGCAGATCTTACACACTTTTGTCCGGAGGCGGGAATCAAACCCGCAACCTCCTGCGTTGCAGGCGGGCCTTCGCCCACCGCGCCATAGAGGTCGTCAAATATAATAAAAAACTTACTGAAACGAAAATATGTTTATAGTGCTAATCTATTAGAATTTGTAGGTAAAGTTGTGCTTCTGAATGCTAATGTTCGACTAAATCAAAATTCTAACAATTGTAATAATTTAGCCGCCTCAGTTTCGACGCGCTAGTGCCCCATCTAATAATATAATATCATTGGTAATAACACTTTTTGAGTTGTCAACATCACAAATCTGACAACTACTTCTGGCGTTTCATTTTCAGTAATGAAAGCCTGCCAGTATTTTAGGACGGTTATTGTTCTAGTCTGGAAAGCGAACGCTTCGGATGGAAAACGCGACGGTTGACTTTCAAAGCCTCAGGTTTTCTTTTAAACCACGTTTTAGAGAACTCTACATAACACGAATAGTCTCGTAAAACGCGGTTTTGTCGAGGAACGACAAAGAACGTCACTCAGACTGGGCGAGTGTTTTCTCTCGTGCTGAGTGTTTTATTTTGGCTTTATTAGTGCATGTGCAGATTGCAGAATAGCTGCTGTTGGGTGGGGATTTAGCTTTGCATCATTAGGGAATTTCATGTTAGCTTAGTCATTTGTATTAATTAGTCAGTAGTAGCTTTTGTATAACGCAAAGTTTGCTTAACTTGGGGTTAGATGATGCTCTTTGGATAGTACAGATTTATTTATTTATTTTAAAAAGATTAGATAAAAATTAGGTTCTACTTCGACCTCACAATCGAAGTAGGTACCTATTAATATACAAATGTAACCTTTAGTTTTACTACATTCCTGTATTTAGACAGCTGGAAGGCCTACTTTCATTAGGTACTTTAGTCATAGCATGTCATAGTTTCTCTGTGAATTTGTAAATTCTGAAGATAAAAATAAATATCACTAACCTTAAGAACCGGAAATTGCTACGCAAGGCTTCTGGAAAAATAACCGACAAAACATTTCTAACGTTAAAATTAAGCGCACTATATCGTGAAAGAAGCTAGTATAATAATAAAAGCATATCAGTAAACACATAAAAACATATTCCATAAACAACAAAGAAAATCCACAAACGTTTTCCATTGTGTTAAGCAATTTCGTGTGAAAATCTCATAAGGGAGAACCTCTGAAAGGAACGAGGGTTGAATTCCATTCATCCCTTCAGTTGAACCTACGGGGGAGCTTTGTATGGGACCACATAAAGGTGGGATATGACAGGTGATAATCTCAAAATATTAGATGAATATATGCAGACTAGCTGTAACCCGTGACTTCGTACGGGATCTGTGAATTTTTAAAATTTCTTTTTGCATAGTATAATGGCAATGAAAACAGTTAGGTTTATTGGCAAAATACTAATTTTATTTACAGTGTGCGTGCGTAGGCATTTTGTTCACGCACGCATTCAAAGACAATTCCACAGTTTTTGGGTATAAGGGCGTATTAAACAGATTAAAAAGATATTTTATGTTTACTTTTGATACCTACTGAAGATATAAATTTAATTGTTTAATGCGACGACGGATCTTACAAGGCAAAATTCGCAAAGAAGAAGAAAGTATGAAGATAAATTATGAACTGTATAGAAGCTGTGCGAGGGTGTGATAAAGAAACATTTAATAAAGATTAAGCAACTCCCCAAAACTAATAAAATAACAATTTAACACATGTTCGTGAGCATACCCGACTTATGTTACGTTCTAAACGAAACTTAGTTGCGAGTTCAAATCTTTGAAACTTAACACACACGTAGTTCTGACAACAACCCCAAATAACCATTGATTAATCCCATATCACACAAAAATACAATAAACACAATTTTTATTATATTGTGTGCATTGTATTTTTGTGTGATATGGGTCTTTTTGTGCCTGCAATAAACTGATTTTATTTTTATTTATTAATTAAAACGGGAAGATGAGGTACTAGTTTCTCGAAAATGGCAACCTCATATTGTGTAAAATTGTGTGCTCCCACCTCAGGCACCGTCGGACCGGCGGCACGGGCGGTCGCGATTCGCGTGAAATATTGGTGTCTCGGTCTTACTTCGGTCTTAGATAAGTCTTTCCGTCTTTGTTCTTCTTTGTATTGCACAGGACTGGAAATATAACTGTGAGCGTGTGTGTTTGCGTGTAGTTGTAACACATGCCAATTTTTGATAAAGCGCTGGGAGAACGTAACCTATCTTTCCTTTTTAATTAATCAATGCAAATAACACACATATTTTAAAACTACATATACCTACCTATATCTAGCTAGATTAAGAGTGTACCATAAGCAATTTACTTCAAAATCGTTGGTATTTATCTCAGAATCTGTGAAAGCTTCACTTCTTTCGCATCACTTCTTTATTTCTTCTACGCTTCCTACATATTTAGAGAAATGTTACTTTGATCCTTTATCTTGAATTACGTATTTTAAAAACAATATTGGTGAAAATTTTCTCGTTAGTTTTTTTTTTTTTCAAGTATATGTTTTACACACATTTTGCTCTATTTAGCTCAGGAACAGTACAGTTTTTTTCTTAGGTTTTTATTTTGGTAAGAAACCTGGAAAGAAATAGTTTAGTTATGTCTTTTAATTTTTCGATTGGTTGTTTCATTAACTTGTAGTCAGGTAATAACAGTTTTACCAAAGCAGAGCCAAAACTGTTTTTACCTGACAAGTACAATATACAGAAGTACAAATACTTCTCACTCGCGAGAAAACCATATCTTGTCATCCCCCTCGAAATTCATTTCGTAGCCGGGTTCTTGCACACTCTTAAAGAAATATCTAAGCATCTGTTTGAAGCGACGACGCCTGACCCCAAGAGCTAGTAAGTACCTACCTACCTAGGTACTTACTAGCTCTACCTACCTAGGTATCTGGCGTAGGGCCTCAGTATTGCGAGATAGGGTGCCAGCGTCTCGGGGCCACTTCCGACTGATATTGATATGGATCAGTTGAGCTACATGTAGATTGTTTGCAACAGTCTGCAGTTAGCTTCATTGTTTCAATTGTAGCGTCCAAATCCCTTAGATCTAATTGATTTCTATTTTGATTGTAATTTTCAGTGTCAGTAAAGTAGGTACTAACTGTTCATTTCTGTAATCTGAATTGGTGTTATATGTATTTTTGTGTGAATTAAATTTAGGCCAAGTCATTTTCGTGGTGGTGATTTTTTGTGGTGACGGCTTAGAATTTGCACCACCCCAACCTTTCACGCAGGTGTCAAGGAAAAAGGATTATAGGCGTTACCTCTTATGAGATAAAAGCCAATAAGACGGTTATCAGGGGGCGTCCAGCAGTGGCCCAATATCGGCCGTTGAGGCTGAGGTCGAACGATATTTGCAAATTCATACAGAAATAAGTAAATATGTAAAATATAAATATATTTCCTATCTCTATTAGCTTCTATTATGATATGAACAAAGAGAATATAATTTGCAAAGCACTTCCTGAATTTCGGTTGCATTTCTATTGTGCATTGTCCCCTCTGATATGCCAACCACCACAGCCATCCAGCATAAATTGACGCCCGATTCAACTCAACAGCTGCAGTCACTACGGCCAAGTAAAACTAGTCAACACAGCAAAGTAATTTGACAAATCATTGCGGGTACTTAAAGATTTATATGACACGATGTATAATACTGCTATAAAACTTGTGTTATGGGCAATATCGCTTTTATTGTCACATTATATTTTAGGGTGGGTTTGATAGTTATATTTAGTTTTATGAGCTATCAATGTATACCTTTGTGATCCTATATACGAGTGATTACGATATTTAAAACAATATATTAAGTGCTAATGCTATAAAACAGTCAATTGTGAGTCATAACTACATAAAACTTTAATAAACATTTCGTGGTCTAATCAACGGAGCCACCGAAAAAAAATATCTTCCGTGGTACAGTTAAATGGTTTATCGGAAAAAAAAGATTTTCTGATCCACCAAAGATTTAATATTTTATAAACCTACACGTTAAATACAATAATATCACCAAAAAATGGTATTTTCTATGAATGAGTGCGTTAACAATATGCCGAGGCACGCACACTAGTGTAGATAAAAAAAGTGTTTTTGTCAATATACCTAATTGTTATTATTGCCATTTATTGTGTAACACTATGCGAGCTTTAGTGATCAAGCACACCACAAAAACACACAATTCACTGTTTCCAAACAGTTACAAGTTTGTGAGCTAACAAACTTCGTTTGGCTACAAACACGGCGCGGTCTCACTAAGGAAAGGGCCTATCTAACGATTAAAATATTTGACCTACACACCAAAGTTGTATGCCTCACCATCTAGGCCTCCTTAACCAGACATCAACAGACTCCATAAAGGTTGTATCTTGATCACTACGCAGTACGCTGCGTTATGCGCTATGCTGTGCCGGACATATACGATTATATGTTCGGTGAAAAAAAAAGGTATGAAAAACGTCAAAAGTGGTATTTTGTTCCGTCGATGGTAAGAAGAGGCAGTACGCAGCGTACTGCGAGATGATCAAGAGACCTAAACTTAAGACTGATGGACCGACGTAGCCAAAGGACCATTACCTTGTAGTTGGTCAATAAAATAATCTTTAAACTATTTACGGTGCATTGAAAACTCCATAATCCATCTAACAGAAAATAAAAAGTAAACACCACGTTTGGCATCCGATAGTAGATAAATAATGTGTGGTTCAGTGATTTTACAATTTAGTACATTTCGATGCCAGCAGCACACAATACCTATCGTGCTACGTAACAGCAGTTATTTAGTAATTTTAGAGCCTTATTATGATTATAATGTTAGTGTTTTATAACCTAATAAAATTTTATACAACCAGTTGCGATAAAGCGTCATCAAAACTCGGAAAATATTTTTTATATTATTTTTCATTAAAATATTCTCTACTCCATTTTATTTATTTTATTTTTACGCAAATATCGGCCTTACTAGACATTTGCGTTAGTGCCAAACTTCATGAACGGATGCTGCTTACATCATATTTTATAGATGAAAGAGCCCTGATGATGAGACACAAAAAACATAAAATAATCACATAGAATACAAAATTTTAGTAATATGGGTTTATAAATTGATCATTTCAAATTATGTGCATACAGAGAATATAATCATACGGACAAAACATGTAGAGCAACAAAGGACATCAATCACTGGCCATACAAATTTTCCCCAGAACCAGTGGACACGTGGTTATGCTTTCTGGGTTCTGAAAAATACACTTATTTGGTGTGTATCTAATTAAAATCACGGAAACTTATTTAAAGTGATTAAAAATGCATAGTAATTTCGGAATTGGACGTTATGATTTTAAAGTTGCTAAATAAAAAAATCTACAGAATTTGAAATTTTACTTACTAAATTTTCATAAAAATATAGCCTACGTTACTCAGTGATTGGGCCGAATTCTGCTAACCGAAACCTAAAGCTTTAGTATGACAGTGGCATCATCGCAGAATCGTCCATAGATGAAAGAAAATCTAGATAGTACGTGCGTTGCTAAGGTTTTTAAGGTACAAATATGCTGTAGGTATACTTGTCAACGATGTAGTAAAACCCATTGCACTTTTATCAAAGTATACTGTTATTGTTTATGTAATGTATAAATATAAAAAAAAACTACATTGCGGTACATAATAGGTAAAAATATCTGGAATTTTACACGGAGAGATTGATATAATGGTTCTAACCTTAACACTTTTGATACGCCTCTCTTCATCTATAGTTTCTTTCATCAAAGGTGAAATGCCAAATTGTGTCAATCTAAGATACATACATAGAATATAATAGATAGATACCATTGTTAACATTAGTATAGTTCGCAATAGTATCTATCGATCGAGGCAGTCGATTGCCTCGTTGGTGTAGCGGTCAGAATGTTCAACCGCTGGTCCAGGGTTCAAATACCGGGTCGAGCCAATAGTTGTTATTGGGTTTTTCTAGCAAGAAAAATTCACAGTAGCAGCCCGGAGTCGGGAAGTTGGCGGTGTTACACCGCCGTGCCTCAGAAAGCACGCTATGCTGTTGGTCCTGCGCCTAACCTCTCCTCGGTAGTCTCGGTCTGCCGTCCCATCGGATTATGAGAGGGAGGGAACAGAGAGTGCATTTGTTTTTGCGCGCACACTTGTACACTAGGTATAATATGCCCTGCGCACCTGGCTAGTCTTCGTTGAAATTGGCCGCCACGGCTAAATTCGGCTAATAAGGCCCAGGAGAATGATTTCTGCGTTTATCTCATATTTTTTCGTAGCAAGAAAACAATTTGAGTACAAAACAAATGACCCTTCCAAAGTACCTACCTAAAGAATTGCACCCGCACTCAAAAACAACATTCTCCATCTCAAGTCACCATGAAAAGGATTTTTCTAAGAGGGTTTTCGAAGTACGAGGACCCTTACATAGTCAAGTGTGGGTTCGACTCTAAGGATCGGGGCACGTGACAAATTCCCTGTATTATGAATTCTTGATACAAGTGTTTATTGAGGAAGCATTTTGCGAAGGAACCTTGTTTTAAGGGAGCACACTGAACCCAAGTCAAATAATAAAAATGTTTGTTCACATAACTTATACTCTTATTATAAATTGTCTGTAATTTTCAGTAGTGATGTAAGTCAACGGCGCATACCCGAGCCAATATGACAGCTATATCTATTTTATCATATTTTTACGTTTATCATAGGAATTTTTAAAAATCCTACGTTCAGTTTGTGGGATCTATTATAAGCTATTTTTTAATACCTCAGTAATAATTTTATCTCATATTATAGTTAAGGAGGAGATGCGAAAATAGAGTTTGGTGGCCAATAAGAGCAACTTCGTATCTCTGCCTAAGCTTTACAAAATGAAACTACTACAGAGGCATTAATAAATAACTTATAATAGATACCACAAACTGAACGATTTTTAAAACTTGCTCCGTTTAAAGTAATAATAAGATAAAATAGTTGGGTAAAAATATGATAAAATAGATATCGCTGTCATATTGGCTCAGGTATGCGCCTTAAATAGGTAGATACTAGAGAATACCAGAATGCTGATTCAACAATTTTGTATTTTTCAATTGGTTCCTTCCATACAGGCAAAAAATCAAATATCGTGAGTTATCCCCCTTAAGATCCTACGCTATTGCCTGAGAAAACAATTTTGAGAAGCTTTAGCCGCTTTCGACACCGCTTGGGGTTTACTGGAGATTATTTGTGTGAGTTTATTGTTAGAGCGTTATGAAACAACTCCTAGCTGTTATAAACTACATTATTTATTTACCAACATAACCTGGATGAAATTGTACCTACTTGATATTGTTTGTTTGTTCCCAAATTGAGCCATTACCAGAACTTAAAATCAATCAATTGTTCCCGATTATAAAGTTATAATGGTGTGGAGTAGGTATGCATAAATACATCGGTATTTATGCCTGTGAATAACTACATTTCCCTTTATTCTGTTTTAAATATCTTTTAAATTATTTTTAATTTGTTACTCTACATGTTTTGCTCGTATGCTTCTCTGTATGCAGATAATTTGGGAAATTATCAAGTTCTAAACTTATATTATTAAAGCTATACTATGAGATTATTTTATGTTTTGTGCCTTTAAATAAATAAAAAAACCTCCTCAACCTCAACTGCCTGTATTGGCCCACTGCTGGACCCAGCAAGCTCTTCCCGTGAGTGTCGTAAGAGGCGACTAAGGGATATCCATCGGGGGGCAGGCAGCAGCGCCCCCGCAGAACTATTCTACCACCGAACTGCGATCCCAACCCGCATGCCCGGCATGGGCATTATGGGCACTACCCCATGAGATACAACGCCAAAAACGCGCTTATCAGGGAGATGCCTATATCCAGCAGTGGATTAATACAGGCAGTTGAGGCTGAGGTTGACCATTATAAAATTAATGTTGGACGATTCACACAGCATTATATAGCCCCAAGCTAAGCAGAACTTGTGTTATGAGTACTATAACTGATATACATAATACAATACACTACATAGATAGATATTTTTTATTATACATAGAAAACATCCAGAACGCTGTTAACCTGTTGATCTGCAGATCGCACGCACATTTGTCCCAAGGCGGGAATCGAACCCGCAACCTCCTGCGTCGCAGGCGGACCTTCGCCCACCGCGAAACTGAGGTCGTGAAACAACTTGATCAATCCCCGGCTATTAATGGTATCTATCTATCTACCTACCCAACATAAAGTACCCAAGCTGCAATTTGACTTTTTGTCGCGAGGGGACCGCGCTAGTTTCGCTAAGCACCGACATAAAAATGACCATAAAATATGACCTCCATCCTTCAGGATCTCTGTAATGGGACCGTTAATACCTCCACAGAGACGTCAAACGGCCGATCGAAATAGCTGAACGGGGCCGCACCGGAAAGTGCCGGAAATGAAACGGACTCACCGGAAGCTACCGGAAGGATCACACATCGATCCTAACTCGATTTGCATGCGAGGATGCGATCAAGTAATAGCTTCCAATTTTGAATCTTGGTATATTCCTCTTATTTGTAGCTGGTAGCTTTAAAGATGTATATTGTTTCACTTTTGACTGGCCTGTGCTATACTAATCAAGTTTAAATAAAATTTTAGATCGAAGTTGCGAAAACGTTTCTTTACCTGCATGATAAACGAGTAGGCCAATTTAATTTGACAGTTATTCGGAGTACGCATATTGAGCCATACTTACAAATGCGATTTAAATCATATATCTTAAACTAAAAATGCTTTTAAGTCATAACTTTAGGATAAGGAGAAGCGAGTTTTTGGAACGGTGTACCTAAGCGCAATAATCAAGTTCTGGTTATTTAAAAAAAAAACTACACAACCCTATGACACGGGTTATTACAGTTTTCCCTCTTGATAAGGGGACAAACTGGACATTTAAAAGAAAAACCGGAACTAAAAACCCTTTTAGGGGGGAAAACTGGAATAATAATTTTTAGTATAGTTATCGTACTGGTTGAACCAAATAATTAGTTCCTATCCATACCAGGTTGTCTGGCAGAGATCGATCTTGAGCGATAAGACCGCCAATTGTCAGTTAGGTTATAATTATTTCATTTGTAAATTATTTCTTAGCTTTAAGTGTGCAATAAAAGTATTTTCTATCTTTCTATCTATTAGTAATAATAATAATAACTAATAAACTACGAATGAAAACATAAGTCATTTCTATAGACCGCGGGTTTTCGATTTCTCGGCCAAATTATGTGCGAAACAATGCACCTTCATTGTTGACAACGCGTACTAGACATTAAGATAGATTTAGGGATAACATGTAAGCTTCGATTTAAGTAGGTAATGTTTACGCGATGATTTGGTGTATATTGTTGCTATATTCCCATAACTGTAGAATTGCCTAACTGTTTACGATGTTTAAAGATAGCAAAGAGAAAACAGGCATTGTTTATAGATTAACAAAGAACGTTGCATTTGGCAAATAATGCAGGGTAGGCAATAAACGCGCGGGAATAGGCGGCCACCCTTTGTACCGAAATATTTAGTTGTAAACCGTTATGCGTTGCTATCCGTTAGGTCGTGAGAAAACGACGATATTACTCTGTTAATAGTAGTATATATAGCATTGTTTTAAAGATAAGGTGTGCAGTGTCAGACAGACAGTCGTAGGGTGTAGTTCAAGATTGATTGTAAGATTGTAACTTAACTGGTGAATAATAAACAGTCAAAAAGGAACGGTCTTTCTCTGAAGAAACCTCGAAGGCCGACAGGAAGGCAAGAACCAGCGGGCTACCCAGCCAGCTTATCCCCACAACAATTTGGTCCATCGAGCACGGATAAGAAGATGCCGAACCTCAGGTCAAGGTCGCTACGCTCCCGTCCCGAAAGGGAGGAGGAGGACTCGGAGGAGACTGGAATTCCAGGTACCAGCACAGTTACAGACTTAGAGCCAACGCCCGCACCACCCACGGCCCCCGCGAACTCTGCGCCCGGCATACCTCTGGGCCAGACGACTCGCGCCTTGTTAGCGGATGCGAACTCTGCGCCCGGCATATCCCTGGGACAGACGACTTGCACCGCACCTGTCGCCGTGTTGAGCGCAGCCGCGCTAGGAAGAACTAGAGCCACCACCGCTGCTGCAACAGCAGCGGCCGCTGTAACATCGATGACGTCCACTACGAGTACGATGCGCCCCGCACCCCCCGCGGCACCCGCGAACTCTGCGCCCGGCTTTCTTCTGGGCCAGACGACTCGCGCACCTGCTGCCACGATACCGAGTTCACCGAGCGCACCGACTGAGTACTCCGCCCAGCTCGCCGCCGCCACCGCGAATGCTCGCGCACCTACTGCGCGCACCATGACCGCGACGACGGCTGCGTCCGCGACGCTTGACGCACCGCGCTCCTTTGTTGCGAGGACACAGTCAAGGAGGACAGAGAAGATGGCGCTTATCGAGTTGCAGAGAAGGAAGCTTGAAGAAGCTCAACTCGCGACTGCACTGGCGCAGTCGGAGTACGAGCTTGCCTTGGAGTGCGCCTCTGAGGCGGCCTCAAAAGACATTGATAATTCTATTGAGGTTCAGCGCTGGGTAGAAGAGACGACCAAGATAGAAACCCCGCACCCGCCTGTCGAGGAGGAGGTCCAGCAACCATCACAACCCGAGGGATACCTACCGCAGCCGCTCCGATTCGAGAAGAAGGAAGAGAGTTCCCTGAATCTTATTAGAGAGCTAGCCGACGCCATCACGCTACGTAAAAGTGAGTCTTCGCGTAACTTTTGGCCTCTTCCAGATTTTGACGGCACTGCGGAGGAATGGCTACCCTTTGTTAAGACTTACAAGGAGAGTGCAGCAGCCCACACCGATAATCAGAACACGGCGCGCCTGAGGAAGGCGCTGAAAGGAACCGCCAAGGAGTCGGTTCGGAGCCTTCTCTTCGCATCGGACGATCCTGCTATCATCATGAAGACGCTTGAAAGAAGGTTCGGCCGCCCAGATGACATCGTGGACATGGAACTGCAGAAACTGAAGGCGCTCCCGAAGCTTGGCGACAACCCGAGAGACATGATCATATTCGCCAGCAGGCTGAGCAATGCAGTAGCTACGATAAAGGCGCTTAAGAAACCGTTTCTACTGCACTCTCCGGAAGTGGGTAAGACTGTTATAGATAAATTTTCCTCTCTTATGCGATATAGGTGGTATGATTACAGCACTGCTACCACCGAAGAAGAACCGATTCTAGAGAAGCTGGAGAGGTTTCTAAACAGAGAGGCTGACATCTGCGGATCTGCAGCGCTGCCTGAGAAGCTTCAGAGGAAGGGCAGGCAGACCGTCAGCGCAAGCCAAGAGGAAGATGAGCAAGCTGCCAACGCTACCACCGTGCCAAGCTGTCGCATGTGTGAGGGAACGCACTACATCAAGGACTGCGCAAGTTTTAAGAAAGCGACGGTCGACGCGCGCTGGGAGATAGCAAGAGATAGGAAGTTGTGCTTCAAATGTCTGAGAGGTAAGCACAGTGGCTTTAGCTGCAGAACACGTCCGTGCGTTAAGTGCAAGCGGCCACACCATCTTCTTTTACACAACGAGAGGCCAGTCGCGCCACAGCAGCAGAAAAAGGAAGAGGCCGCAGATAAAACAGAACCCACAGAGAGGAAAGATTTTGTGACCAACGTCTACGCAGCCACCGTGGGAGCGAGAGCCTACTTGAAGATGCTACCGGTCGATTTATATGGACCGCAAGGATCGATCAGGATCATCGCCCTACTAGACGAAGGGTCAACGGTGACTCTCCTGGAAGCCAGAATTGCTGAGAAAATTGGAGCTACAGGTGAGAAAGAAAGGCTGGTTCTGCAGACGGTAGGAGGTAAGGTCAACTGCGATTCACAGAAAATGGACCTACTACTGAAGGGAGCTCACCGACGAGACAGACACACTCTGCGCGGCGCACGTACGGTGGAAGATTTGAGGCTGTCACCGCAGCGCATTGACGAAGAAACCCTCGAGAGCTACAGTCACCTGAGGGAAATTAAGGAGGAGCTGCTCTACAGCAGCGAACGCCCGGCTCTACTCATCGGTCAAGACAACTGGGACCTGATCGTCTCAAGAAAGGTGTTGAAGGGTAAGCCCAATGAACCTGTCGCTTCTCTTACTAGCCTAGGGTGGGTGCTCCACGGTCGAGCCTCACGGGCAGCTGAGAAGGTAAACTTCCTTTACCATTGCCGGCTCGCCGAAGAAGAGAATATGGAAGAGATGATAAAGCGGCACTTTGACCTCGAGGCGATCGGTATCCAGCCTCGACGACCGAGCAACGACGCTGATGGTAGAGCCCTGGAAGTGTTGGAGAAGACAACGAAGCGACTACCAGAGGGACGTTTTGAAACTGGACTCCTGTGGAAAAGTGATGGTGAGTCCTTGCCCTTTAATTACAAACAGGCCTACAGCCGACTGGTGGGCATCGAAAAGAAGCTGCAGAAGGATGCAGCGCTCAAGGCAGAGAACCAAGAGCCCTGCGAGGAGACGAAAAGGGACGCCTGCTGCGTTGTGAGAGTAGTCCCGTTGCTGAGTTTGCCAAACCTATGTAAGTTCAGTAGCTGGACAAGGTCACTTCGAGCCACTTCAAGAGTGTTTATGTTCATAGATTTATGCCACCGCGAAATCTCGAGAGAAGTCGGCACGAAGGATAAGAAACCATCTCTGCTGCCCATCAACGAAGACCATCTCCAGAGAGCCCAGCGCGCCCTGGTTCAACAGAGTCAGCAAGAGGCCTTCGCAAGCGAGATCAACAACCTGAAAAAGAAAGAGCCAATACAAAAGTCGAGCCGCCTGAATAAAATAGAAGTGGAGCTCGACGAAAACGATATTCTGCGATTAAGTGTAAGAACGTCGAAGCTAACCGGAGAAGATCGGAAACCGCCGGTCCTCGATGGTAAAGGTAGATTAGCTTCACTCTTAATAGACCACTACCATCGGCAGCTTCATCACGGGAGCAGCGCGACGGTAGTCAACGAGATGCGGCAGAAATTCTGGGTCGTGTCCCTCAGAGACGCGGTAAGGAAAGTTGTCCGCCAATGCCAGTGGTGCATCGTGAAGCGGGCGAAGCCAGAGGTACCACCACAAGGAGACCTGCCTGCAGAACGGTTGGCACATCATCAACCACCGTTTACCTGTACCGGGGTCGACTACTTTGGTCCCATGCAGGTAACTATAGGGCGCCGCCGAGAAAAGCGCTGGGGAGCGCTCTTCACCTGCTTAACGACGAGGGCGGTTCATTTGGAGCTGGCAAACTCGTTAAGCACCAGCTCCATGATCATGGCACTGAGAAGAATGGCTGCGCGTCGTGGCAGCCCAAAGGTTATCTTTAGCGATAACGGAACCAACTTCGTCGGAGCCAACCGAGAGCTGAGAGACGAGTTAAAGAGAATCAGTCCGAACGAGTACAAGGATGCAGCAGAAAAGGAGGGAATCACATGGAAGTTCATTCCTCCAGGGGCACCACACATGGGAGGAGCATGGGAGCGCTTGGTGAGGTCCGTGAAAACCGCGCTCATCGCCGTCCTAGGAGAGAGAAGCCTGTCAGAAGAAGTTCTACACACATATCTGGCGGAGATAGAACACACCGTGAACTCCCGACCGCTAACCCATCTTAGCGCCGACCCGGGAGATGAAGAGAGCCTCACGCCTAATCATTTTTTAATTGGCAGATCTTGTGGGGCCGCCATTCTGGGGGCGTTCGACGGGCGAACGCTTGTGGGCACGCCAAGCTGGAGGACAGCGCAACACCTGGCGGACCACTTCTGGGCTCGTTGGCTAAAGGAGTACCTACCCACCCTTATGCCGCGAGCCATGAGATCGAGACAAACAGCGCTAGAACTGAAGCAAGGCGACGTCGTCATCATCGCCGACTCTACCTTTCCACGAAACACCTGGCCACGCGGGGTCGTCGAGACAACCTACCCAGGACGGGACGGAAGGCTGAGGATCGTCGATGTCAGAACGAGAGGCGGCGTCGTCCGGCGCCCTGTGTCAAGATTGATCCCGATAGCGTTGTCTTCAAATAATGGAGTACCTGGCGCACCAGGCACTCGGGGGGAGACTGTTGACAACGCGTACTAGACATTAAGATAGATTTAGGGATAACATGTAAGCTTCGATTTAAGTAGGTAATGTTTACGCGATGATTTGGTGTATATTGTTGCTATATTCCCATAACTGTAGAATTGCCTAACTGTTTACGATGTTTAAAGATAGCAAAGAGAAAACAGGCATTGTTTATAGATTAACAAAGAACGTTGCATTTGGCAAATAATGCAGGGTAGGCAATAAACGCGCGGGAATAGGCGGCCACCCTTTGTACCGAAATATTTAGTTGTAAACCGTTATGCGTTGCTATCCGTTAGGTCGTGAGAAAACGACGATATTACTCTGTTAATAGTAGTATATATAGCATTGTTTTAAAGATAAGGTGTGCAGTGTCAGACAGACAGTCTGTTTATGGTCATTTATTATCTGTGCAAAACTGTCAAAATAAAAATCGACTTTTCGGCAACACTGAGTTTTACTACATCACGCTCCTGTAAAATTATTCTGAAAATACACCAAACATTGGTCCTTCGAGCCGGATTAGCAAAATAAATAATAGAAAACGTTCTGTGTGCAAGCAATCACAACTGTGTTCTTTCGTAAAACCACAACAAACATTTTCGTGCAGTGCGTGCACGGTCATCATAACCTCTCTTCAGTGCTTTGTTTCAACATGGAAGAAACGCAAAATATACAATTGGAGAGGCTGGGAATATTGTCTAAACTTAGTACAAATATCAAGAAGTGTGGAAAAGATCGCCTTACTGTTGGATATCTTCAAACAAGATTGGAGACGGCAGAAAGTTATTGGAAACAGTTCCAACTCGACCACGAGGTTCTGTCCAAAGAAAGCATAAAAGATAAAGCGGAGTTGGAATATTTCAAGGATGACATCCATAGTACGTGTTTGGAATTGTACCTCGACTTAAAAACACTTATAAAAGATAAAATGGAAATATTTTCCCAAACGAATGAAATAACCTCAAAAACCATGGCACTCGATGCACCTGAAAAAAGACATGCAGCAGCCTCAGCAGCAGCAAGCAATGTACTGAAGCTTCCACCTATTCAAATCCCAAAGTTTTCAGGTGATTATAAAGACTGGGTTTCGTTTCATGATCTCTTCAAGTCTCTGATACATAGCAATGAGTCATTGAATAAAGTGAATAAGTGCCACTATCTCAGATCAAGCCTGCAAGGAGAAGCTGAAGCACTAGTGAGGCAAATCCCTGTCACTGACTCCACTTATGAGGAAATGTGGGAAACTTTAAAAAAGCGGTACAACAATAGACGACTCATAATGAACAATTACATCGGCAGACTGTTAAGTCAAAAGAAGGTAAGCAATGAAAACTCATCAAAATCTATAAAAGATCTCCTAGACACCACATCGGAATGCTTAAACTCACTGAAAATAATGAACATACCTACTGACAAATGGGATGACATAATAGTATATATTATAATACAAAAGTTAGACACAGAGACACATAGATTGTTTGAACAGCGAATGGAGGGCACAGACAGGCTTCCTATTTGGAAAGACTTATCAGAGTTTCTGGAAACTCGTTTTAGAACCTTGGAAACTGTAAATAATAGAGAGTCACAGTCACAGCGTAAAGCCAACACTACAAGCAAAAGTTTTGCAACAGGAACAACACCAGCACAAACAATGAGCTGCTTATACTGCAAAGAAAATCATAGAATTTATGCCTGTGAAAATTTCAAGAAATTGGAAGTGAACGACCGACAGCAATACATCCAAACAAACAGTATCTGCTTCAACTGTCTCAGAAAGGGGCATCCAGTAAAGTATTGCAAACAATCTGGTTGTAGAAAATGTAACCGAATGCACCACACACTACTGCATGGTTATAACGTAGGTGCCACTCCAAGCAACACGGTGAACTCTGAACAAAGCACAGAACAAAACATAGATAGTAAAGTAGTAAATACAACCTCAGTACACATAGAAGCTACAGCCTTGAAAAGCTCAATAGATACCTCTCCAGTGATACTAGCCACTGCCTTAGTGCTAGTGCACTCAAATAGAACTAGAAAGACACATACTTCGGGCACTGGTCGACCAAGGATCTCAAGCTTCCCTCATCAGTGAAGGAGCTTGTCAAGAATTAGGACTCAAGAAAGAACCTATTCATGGCAACATAGTGGGCATAGGCTCAGCCAAGACATCAACCAAGGCAATAGTCAAGTTTAGTATCATGTCAAGACACAACCCGAAGACTAGCATCCAGGTTAATGCATTTGTTATGCGAAGCTTAACCTCTCTCATACCGCAACGCGCACACTCAATAGACTGGCCACAGCTAAATAGCCTACCTCTAGCAGACCACACATACACTCAGCCTGGCCGCATAGACATTCTCCTAGGAGCGGATATCTTTGCCGACATCCTTCTGCAAGGTGTGATCCTCAATAGAAATGAAAACAATTCTCTCATAGCACAAGAAACCTCACTAGGTTGGTTAATCTCTGGAAATAGTGAAAAATTCAATAACCAACGCGGAATTGTACTCACCACATGCCATGCAAAAATAGAAATAGATACAGCACTCAGAAGATTTTGGGAACTTGAAGAACCAACACATAGAAAGCTGATTATGACAAACATAGAAAAACAATGTGAAAATCATTATCAAACTACTCATAAAAAAGTAGATGGGAGATATGAGGTGAGCTTACCTTTCACCGTGCATCCTCCAGACCTTGGTGAATCAGAAAACATAGCAATCAACCGCCTAGCCACCATGGAAAGAAAGTTTACCAAAAATCTGAATCTTCAACATAGATACAAAGAATTCATGCAAGATTATTTAAACCAAAATCACATGGAACCTGTTCCCACAGACATAGAATTTAAATCAAGTAAGAATGTCTGCTACTTACCTCATCATGCAGTGATCAACGAGCAGCATATCACTACCAAGCTTCGGGTTGTCTTCGACGCTTCTGCTAAAACTAGCAATGGGAAATCACTTAACAACAACCTGATGATCGGTCCCACTCTACAGGGTGATCTAAGGGACATTACGTTGAGATGGAGAAGACACGCCATAGTAATCATCAGTGATGTTCGTCAAATGTACAGACAAATTAGTATCAACAACAGGGACAGAGACTTCCAACGAATAGTTTTCAGATGGGAAAAAGATGAACCAATCAAACATTACAGGCTCTCAACTGTAAGTTTTGGTACCTCCTGTGCACCATACTTGGCAATTAAAACCTTACAACAACTAGCAGAAGATGAAAAGGACAACTTTCCAGAAGAAACTATTAACACTTTGTCATCAGACTTCTATGTGGATGACCTACTTTCTGGTGCAGAAACACTAGAAAATGCCATAGCACTCAAAAGCTCTATATCAGAACTCCTTAAGAAAGGAGGTTTTGAACTACACAAGTGGGCATCAAACCACTCTTCAATAGAAAGCTCTACACAAGAAAAAAGAAAAATACTTGGTATTGACTGGAACAACAGAACTGATAATTTTGAATTGAAGTTTGAAATTAAGGATAGAGAAAACCAACTGTCGACAAAGAGAACCATTCTACAAGATATAGCAAAATTATATGACCCAGCTGGTTGGCTAGCACCCGTGGTAGTGAGAGCAAAGGTTTTCTTACAGAAGTTATGGGAAGCAGGCCTTGACTGGGATGATCAAATTCCTGAAATACTAAAATCTGAATGGCTTTCCTTTCGCGTCAACCTATGCAACATGACAACCATAGAACTTCCTAGATGGATTGGTCTGAAAGACAAGCACAACCACATAGAAATCCATGGCTTCTCAGATGCATCAGATATAGCATACTCAGCTGTTGTCTACTGTCGCATCATACATCCTGAAACAACGAAAGTCACATTACTTGAAGCTAAAACCAGAGTGAGTCCAGTCAAGAAAATAAGTACCCCGAGACTAGAACTATGTGGAGCAGTTCTCCTAGCCAAACTACTAGACAGAATCAAAAATGCACTCAATGTGCCAATGAAAGACATATACGCTTGGACTGATGCAACAATTGTCCTAGCATGGTTACAAAAACCTCCAAGCTACTGGAACATCTTTGTTGCAAACAGGGTGACAGAGGTAACTAATCTTATAGATCCCAATAGGTGGCATCACGTCGCGTCGTCTGACAACCCTGCTGATGTGGCATCTCGTGGAATCGATCCACTCGAGCTCCAGTCACACAAGTTGTGGTGGCATGGCCCACCATGGCTCCAAGAAGACAGTGAACTTCCTATAAAAGATGTGAGTGACTTGATTTATCTCATAGATGATGAAAAAAGATCCCAAGTGAAAGTTCAGTGTAGTGTAGTTACAAAAGTAGATCTAAATTCTGAAACTCAAATAGACATTATTCAAAGACATTCAAATTTAAATAGATTAGTGAGAGTATTAAGCTATTGTCTAAGATTTTATAACTGTTGTAAAGCCAAAGCCATGAAGCAAAATGTACCTGTTTATGCTCCTTACCTGAGCTCTGGGGAAATGCAAGCTTCACTCAACCGATTAATCCGGTTGTCCCAGACATCTGATATAATACATGTAAAGGATATTAAAACCTTAAATCCATTTGTTGATGAAAAAGACAAAATAATGAAAGTTGGAGGCCGCATTCAAAATGCACAGTGCAAATTAGAAACTAAGCATCCTATTATTTTGCAAAAAACTAGTAGATTAGCTTACCTCATAATCAAGGATGCGCACTCTAGAACTCTTCATGGTGGAGTACAACTAATGTTAAATTATATAAGATGTAAATATCATATTATTCGTGTAAAGCAAATTGTTAAAAGGGTCATCAGACAATGTACAGCTTGTTGTAGAAATTCGAGTAAACTTGTTACTCAGCAAATGGGTATTTTACCAAGAAATAGAGTAATACCTCAACGTCCCTTCTTGTCATCTTGTGTTGACATGGCTGGCCCTGTCATTCTGAAATTACATAGTGGACGTGGCTCCAACAAAACTCAAAAGGCTTATATTGCTTTGTTTATTTGTACTGTCACTAAGGCAGTACACTTAGAACTAGTTACCAGTCTCAGTACAGAAGGTTTCCTATCAGCTTTCCGCCGCTTCACGGCCCGCAGAGGACATTGTAAAAACTTGCTCAGTGACTGTGGAACTAATTTTATAGGAGCTGCTAAGGAACTCATAATTTTGTCTAACAAAAGCATGTCACAGGTGCCTGTAGAAATAAAAGAATTGTTAGCCACTGATGGCACAGAGTGGATGTTCAATCCTGCTGGAGCACCCCATATGGGTGGCCTCTGGGAGGCAAATATTAAGTCTATGAAAAGACACTTAAACCGTGTACTAGGTGAAACCAAACTTACCTATGAAGAATACTCAACATTGTTATGTCAGGTTGAGGCTTGCCTCAATTCTAGGCCATTAGTACCTACAGAAAGTGATACTAATGACACAGCCATAGCTCTTAGCCCAGGTCATTTCCTTATTGGGGAAATCCCTATTGTAGTTCCTGATGAAAATCTAGAGAATAACTTTGTACCCTATACTAAACGTTGGATTTATTTACAAAAGAAACTTCAATCATTTTGGCATCAGTGGAGTCAAGAATACTTAGTTAATTTGCAAAAACGCCAAAAATGGGCAAATATTCAAGTAAACTTAAAAATAGATGATGTTGTGTTAGTGAAAGATGAAAGACTGCCACCCACAAAATGGTTGATGGGTCGAGTTACTGAAGTTCATCCAGGTTCAGATAATCTTATTAGAGTAGTCAGTTTAAAATGTAAAAATACTATCATTAAAAGGCCAATTCACAAATTATGTTTATTGCCTACTGAATCTGATGAATAACCTAGCTGTAAATTTCAAATTTAAGTTAATTTTAAATCTCTTTTTATTCTGTCCAAGCAGATAGATTTTAAGCACAAGAAAAGTTACTCTTGTTTATTATGTTATTATACCTACTCACTTAATACAGTCCATTCCTAATTAGTTTCTAACTTACCTTGTTAATAAAATACTCTATTGTATTTTGTAGAAAACCCTAACTTTTGATAATTTTGTTAATACAAATGTCCTCAGAGTACTGAATTTAGCTATAGCCATGTTGGTATGAAAATCAACATAGTATGTATGAACATCAACATAGTATGAACATCAAATAGTATGAACAATCAAATGTTGTTTTAGGATCTTCATAATTTAAGTACTTATTGTTTAGATTTATTTCATCTTAAAGTTCTGACGTACTTTGGGGGGCGGAATGTTTATGGTCATTTATTATCTGTGCAAAACTGTCAAAATAAAAATCGACTTTTCGGCAACACTGAGTTTTACTACATCACGCTCCTGTAAAATTATTCTGAAAATACACCAAACACAGTCGTAGGGTGTAGTTCAAGATTGATTGTAAGATTGTAACTTAACTGGTGAATAATAAACAGTCAAAAAGGAACGGTCTTTCTCTGAAGAAACCTCGAAGGCCGACAGGAAGGCAAGAACCAGCGGGCTACCCAGCCAGCTTATCCCCACAACATTCATGATTGTTTGTGCAAAGAACCAAAGTAAAAGGTTAATTTTTTTAAATTAGACTTTTTTACTGAGTTACTGAGATCTAGGCCTAGTTTGCCAAATTTAATAATCGCAGTGTGATATTTTTATTTTATATCCATCAGTCACCATATTGTAACAAAAACCATAATTTAATTACCATATTACGAGTTTTTAGGTCGTTTTTACCGAAGCCTTACTGAACCGGACTTCAAGCATAATAAGGACTTCCTTTGATATCGAATGGCAGATAGCTTTCTTAAGGTTTTACGTTATAAGCTTTGTGGTTTCCAATGTCTTCTCAATTTAAGATCCTGCTTCACTTATAAGCTCGAGGGGATTAAACGATTTTTTTGGTTTAAAATTTAATAATACCTCAAATACTTCCTTGAATCTTCCTACCATTTAGGCGCATACAGCAGTGAAAGTGGCGCCCCTACCTATTTTATCTTATCTCGAATCAGACGGCCTTTCCGACAAATTAAAATATTACCCAGAAGTCAGTGGCTTATACAGCTAATAATATCACCAGGGAATATGTCAAACCATCGTAAATAAAATCTAAAATTAACCCAACACCATTAAATTACGAGTATGAACCATTAATGTAGTCTGAAATAAAAAGTTTTAATCAAAAAAATATGCTTGTATGCTATGCCTTTAAAAGTGGAAGTGTTTTAGCAGCAAACGCGTTAAAAAAGTTTAAATGGGCTGAAACATGTCAAACTTTTATAGCTCCCCTATAAAACTGTAATGAAACTGGATTATTAAAGCTCTACACAACAATTGTACTTTAAATAAATTGCGTTATTTTATAATGCAAAAATTCAATCTCCCAAATAAAATTTGCTTACTCGCCGTCAGGGGCTAATCAAAATTTAATCAGCCGGCGATGTAAAAACCAAATGAATTCCGGGTGAAAATCATGGACACGAATTGCGTAGCTCTACTGCGTCAGAGTTTTACTCAGTTATTATTTACGAAGTTATTGTATTCTCTTTGGTTTTACTATTACAAAAGGAAATAATTAAAATTGAATACTTGCCTTTTTATCGTTGGACTAATAAGTATAACTCTCTAAATAATCTTTTTTAGTCTATTGCCTAATGCTGGGAGGTCGCTAAGAAAAAAAATAGTAATAATGCTAGAAAATCCGAATGGTCGCGATTAATGGAAGTTTTAACCAGCATTGGGACGACCACTCAGGACATATTATTAACTTAGCCTATGTCGTAGGCTAAATTAGTAATAATTTATTGTACGACGAACCTAACAAATTTAAATTCATTTATTTATTCATTTCAGTTATGTTCATGGATAGGTAGTTTAAGTTCTAGTAACGCCATGTTAAATAGTATAGCAATTTATTATTTCACAGATATACTTACCTCGACTATGTGATAGGTACTCAACTAATTTACATGTCCTGTAGGTAAATTATTTACCTACAGGACATGTAAAGAAAAATAACTTGCAAGATTTTATTACAGACATCGGGACAGGTAAAATTAAAAATGAGATCTTGTAAACGGAACAACACCTCATTATGAGTGTAAGCGGGTTAACTACGAACCTTGTTTGTGTTGGAAGAACACCAACGTTAACCCGCTTACACTCATAATGAATTCGTCACACTACGAAAGTTTCTATAGTAAAAAAGGAACAACACCTCTTCAATGGATACCTCAACCTCAACAGCCCGTACCTATTGCTCCACTGCTAGACGCAGGCCTCCCCCTGGTAAGCGCCTTACTGGCGTTCTAATGTGGGGGGAGGGGGGTAGAGCCCATTATCCCCACGCTGAGCATGTGAGTTGGGGATCGCAGTTCTGTGGTACAAATGTTCTGCAGGGGGCGCTGCTGCCCGCCCTCCCGGTTTTTACTCCATAATCGCCTCTTACGACACTCACACAAAGAGATGGGGTGGTGCAAACTCTAAGCCACACAGCTCAATGGATAGTAACAAGCCACAAAACCTGAAACGTCATTTCTGATATCAACCTTGAACTTAAAAACAAGTCTATCTAAGCTAATTTTCCTAAAGCCAATTTGGGGATAGGACAAGGCCTGAAATCTCAGTATAATTCGGGTGAAGCTTGTAATTGAGCGTTCCGGGATAATCCGGGTCCCCAATTTGTCAAGCTCTGGCACGGCCATCATACAGACTCGAATTACTGTAACTTTTGTTGCTTGTTGGGGGAATCTAACACAGGATAAGTTAATTTATTTCACTAGAAAGGATACAAGCAACCATTCAACCTACCTATCAAGTCGAGTTTAGCACTCATTATTATTCAATAACAATTTTTCTGTTGTCTTTGTGTAATTCAAATTATTGTAAACAAATACACACAACAAAAAATAATAATACAGTTGTCCTTGTATAGGTATAGACAAATTGTACAAGTTATAATAATTCGGAGAAATGTGTCTTAGAAAATATATTAATAATAATGTATTTTTTTAGATTACAATGTTTCATGATTATTAAATTCTAAGACCATGTTAATAGATACTAGAACATCTTTATTGTCAAAGTAAATAACTTAGAACTATACCGTGTCCATTTTGAATGAAGCATAAACGTAAACAAACCGCCCATACTTAACCTAAAATTCACTTTGTTGGCGCGTCCTTTTATACGTAATTTACATTACTTGTCGATTTTAGATCCTCCCTTCAATAAAAATTGCTTACAATTATATCTGAAACTCGACGCCAAGCAAGTGAGATTTTGTTATTTGTGTCGTATATTGTTTACTAACATGCTTCATTCAAAATGGATACACCATAGTATTTACAATTGGAACAACTGTAGACTGTTGCAAGCAATATATTACATTATGTTAGTTTTATTTATTTAATTAATACTGTGATATTGTGTCTGCACATCACTCCATCTAATTTGTCAGCTATCGCCGACAGGATGGTGAATGGTTGTGTGAAAACTGTGAAAAGTGACATGGAAATCGGCTCGGAATAAATGGTAAAATGCAGCAAAAATAAAAACTACTTCACGAAGTTCAAGCAAAAAACTAACGATCAATAAAAATCCTAACCTTATTTCCGTTTTACGCTTCCGCTTTCAGACATCAATAGAAGCAAAGGCTTTTACTAAATAAATGGGTTTGAATGACATGTCTTTGTACAACCCTTTGTAACCCTGCCATGCCAGTCTTTGTCTTATTCGCTGGAGATGCGAAACGCGATATCCACTCATAAGTAGTTCTAAGTTATAGTTTACTTGGGGAAGCTTTCTGATTAGTATATGGATCAGTAGAGCTATCTGTACCTATGGTTTGTCCATTTTGAATGGAGCATGTTAGTAAACAAAATACGACACAAATAACAAAATCTCACTTGCTTGGCGTCGAGTTTCAGATATAATTGTAAGCTATTTTTATTGAAGGGAGGATCGAAAATCGACAAGTAATGTAAATTACGTATAAAAGGACGTGCCAACAAAGTGAATTTTAGGTTAAGTATGGGCGGTTTGTTTACGTTTATGCCTCATTCAAAATGGACACGGTATAGCTCTTGATTGTTTGCAACAGTCAACAGTAACTGTTTGCATTGTACTGCATTACATTTATCTTAACTGTTACCATTGTAAATAAAATAACAATTAAATAATAGAAAAAGTTATAACTAACAATTGAATCAGTTGGGCTACCTCATGTTCCGTATTTTTTTTTCTTTAATTGTATTTTCTTGGGTAATAACGTTACAGTAGTTGTCTATACTTATATTATGAAGAGAAAGATTTTATTGTTTATTTGTTTGTATTGAAAAGGCTCCGAAACTACAGGACCGAATTCTTTCACCATTAGAAAGCTAACTTTTCAGGGAGTGGCATATGCTATATTTTATCCCGGAATTCCCACGGGAACGGGAACTACGCGGGTGAAATCGCGAGGTGCTGCTAGTTGTATTATAAAATAAGAAAAAACAGACGCATTCTTAGTAAAAATACGTATGATTAATCTTATGAATCGAAATCCTATTCTTTGGTAGGCACCACAAGCAAGGATTGCACCTAACACTTATTTTAAGGTGCTTTGTATTTTCTTTGCACCTAAAAAAAGAAGTACAAAAATACTCAGACGTTTAACTAGTAAATATATCTGCATAATATATTCTTGCACGCGACCATTCTTGCATTAGCATTTAGAATTTCAACTCCCTAGGTGCAGCCAAAGCTTCTTTAGAAACAAGGAATTTTGGTTATTCTTTTTTAAATCATAATCTGAACTGTCTTACTCATAAAATAAGGGATAGTTTTGATTGATTATGGGCAAAGGTGTAATTTGAAAGCAATCAGTGGTATTATGGGACCGGTTGCCCATGTTTACCTGCACGCAGCCGGCTTCGTACAGACTTGTTTTTTGTTGGTCTCTAACTGGTTTTATGATTAACTTGGTAACTTGGGTAAACTAGATCATGGTGCTTCGAAAGGTTAGATGCTTTTACTTAACGTGCATTACAGTCTTTGTCGACATCGGATCTCTATGGCTCATACTCAATTAGCTCAGAGTTGCTTCACGGACTGGCCCAGTCCGGAGGGTGGTGACAAGCCACGGCCGAAGCCTACCACCAGAGGGAACCGCTCTAAGCACCACCCAGAGGACACGTGTATCAGAGGGTCAACACCTACGGACGTGAGCGATACTGCCCCCGCTACTCATTAAGTTGTTGTGTTAATTTCCTGAATATTGTAAAAAAATAAATAAAATACCATCATATCACACTATCACTTTATTAAGTAATATAAGCGCGTATAAGCTGAGTGGTGCTGGCTTAGAATTCGCACCACCCCATCTCTTCCCGTGGGTGTCGTAAGAGGCGACTAAGGGATATTCAACGGGGCGGGCAGCAGCGCCCCCTGCAAAAAAAATCTTCCACCAAACTGCGATCCCCAATCAGCATGCGCAGCGTGGGCATTACCCCCCATGAGGTAAACGCCAATAAGGCGTTTTTAAGGGGGAGGCGATTCTCTTCGCCCAAAGCAAGTTAAAACTATCAACATTAATGCCGCAAACTCCCCCTATAATCAGGATTTCATTCACCAGATCCTATTTCGTTTTATTCAAAACGTTATTTTCATTCACTTACGGTCTACTCTACTATACACACAAAATGTTACAGTGCACTTCGTTGCTCAAACACGTTCCACCGGCCTACCAGACTTTAAACCTTTTTTTTCAGTAAACACTCCTTTCAGAATACTCTACTTTATACTGTGGCTTGTTTTATTTGTATTGTGTACGTGATACTATTACGGATGTTCCATTAGGGTGAAAAGTGTGGACACCTTAAAAAAATATTGATTTTGTTTGATCATGGTTACACTGGTTATGAAAAGGATGTTTGTAGTACGTGTTGCCGCTTATTGGGAATCAACGCATTCGTAAGAATTGTAAGAAAAGGTTAGTTTATGATATATTCAAATATTGGTTTTCATAATAGAGTTTTAATTTCCTTAACGTTTTTTTCTTATCCCTTGAGATAATCACGCTACTAGAAATAATAGTCTGCTTTAAGAGTGTGCAATAACGCCGCTACGAGATGGATTTCGAGCGGGACGACAAGATATGGTTTTATCGCGAGTGAAACATACAGAGCAGAGACGTGCACCGAATTTTCTATGCTCCAAAACTGTTTAAACCTAATTACAAGAATGAATGAAACAACCAATCGAAAAATTAAATGACATAGGTAACTAAATAAAATAATTCTAGGTTTCTTACCAAAACAAAAACTGAAGAAAAAATGTGTGCTGTTCCTGAGATAAATAGCAAAATATGTGCAAAGGATCTATTTGAAAATAAAATAACTATCTAAACTTTCACCAATCGTGTTTTTATAACACAAAATTCAAGATAAAAGATCGACGTAACATTTCCCTAATTATGAAGGTAGCTTTCACAGATTCAGAGATTAATATTTTGAAGTACAATTTTGAAGTAATTGCTTATGGCACACTCTTAAACAACGATCACTTATGCATAGCAATATGTACCAATTTCTTCTAAATGTAACTATATTTTAAATGCCAAGTTCGTGAAATGACCGTTTCTGAAAAAAATACTTTTATAACTAGTTATTAAATGTGTCAGCGTGAAATAATCATAAAGTCTTCAAAAAATACATCACATAAAGACAGTCTTAGAATACACAATAGAACGTGGCAAACATTTTAACTCGATACCTATCTAATGGAAGATCAAATGCGTCTCTTTAATAAGGTTTGCAATCTCTATTGATACTACAGGTTTTGTAGTATCAAACCGAGTACTCTTTAATCCAGTCTCGTTTGAAACAGCTGGTTAATTTACTCGAACGTTTTTAGTTCTTCCACATGTTTTTAATATCTTGGTCTGACAAATAGTATCATACTATCGGACTCTGACTCTGATATGATTATTTTTATTGATTATATTGATAACTAGCTATGCCCAGCCAGCGGCTCCGCATGCGTTGATCCCACAGAGATATGATATCTGTGGTTGATCCTATGGAGACGTTTAAAGGATTTATGGGATAAAAAGTAGCCTATGTTTGATTCCAGGATTAGAATTACCTAAATGTAATTCAGCCAGATTCCTTCAGAAATTTTGGCGTGAAGAGGTAACAAACATCCATCCATTCATCCAATCCTTTATTAGTGTGATTAAATCTGAGGTCCTGGGTGATCCAAGTTACTACTTTATTCTTATCAGCACTCATTCATAGGTCCATTTGTTAACCTGCCTAAAACAAAAACAAGGGTAGTTTTAGCACCCTGGTGATCTTAAGTAAAATACACAGAATAAAACTGCTGCCTTCTTCTCTGGTAGAATGGAATAAAATATAATTATTTATCCAAGTAAAAAAACAACATTAAATTTCGGTGAGAAGTACCAACAAAGCATATGTTAGGTTTAACTAGACATGGAGTTCTCATATCACCTTGTCAAAAAGAGGTAATTAGAAGGTATATTACCTAATTGAAATACTTATATAACAAACTTTCAAGCTTTTTTGTAGGTTCCCTTAGTGGGCTCTACGACACGAGCTTAGTTGGAGTGGTTAATTCTTACGCCTCGACCAACACGGTAAAACTACCTACTAGTAGGAAAGTAAATTATTTTAGGGGTAAGATCGGTTCAAGACTTTATCAGTAAATACAGTAAAATACAAAATTATTTAGTTTTTTTTCTAGTTAGTACTTTTTAATAGCAAATTGCAAAGAAGAGACAAAGACAACTTTACGTAAAAAACCTGTCTTCTTGTAAAACTTATCTTATAATGATCACTTATGAGTTTGTATTGTATCAACCAAGCTTTCGTAAGCTAGACCAAAGGGGACGACGCCGGCAATCTTCATTAACGACTGTCTAAAACAAACATTGTGCTTTAGAAAGTCCTCTGTGTACAATGTTACAAAACTTAATCAAACTTACAAACAAAGTCCATGTTATAGGTGGTCCGATCCTACCACATTGATTGTAGAGGCCTTATTCTAAGTTTATGGCTTCATTAAAAAGCATTGTCTCGGCACGAGTTCCCAAAACATATTTGAAATTAATCACATAAAACACATTAAGGTACCGTATTGTCTCGGTCGGTTAAAAATTACTGCGACCCGAGATATACTCAGGGCGCAGTAATTTTTAACCGACTTCAAAAAAGGAGGTTCCTAATTCGACTGTATTTTTTTTATGTTTGTTACCTCAGAACTTTTGACGGGGTGGTCCGATTTCATGTTTTTTTTATGAAAGCTGATGCTTCCCGTTTGGTCCCATCTTAATTTCGTTCAGTTCTGACAATGGTATCCATGAAAATTCATGAAAAAACTATAAAAATTGAAGTAGGTTTATAGTTTTTTAAAACAAAATTAATTATCACTTTTACACATCTCATGAACCAACAGAAAAAAGTAGCCCAAACCAAAAGCAGAAAAGCGTCAGCCGAATAAGAAATACGAGCACAAAATATTTTGTCCGTTTTTAGTTCTGTTCAAAAATCTAATCAATATTACGTTTATTTACTTTTATAATTTGTGTAAGGCTAAGAAGCTAGAAAATGAGGGTTATTCCAGTTTTTTGATAAGGGGAAAACAGTTTTTTTTTTAATCGGAAAATTGGATTCTTCTAGTGCTAGAGTGTGAGACCTGTTGATACCGAAAAAGATATCTAGTGCTGAAGTGAGTGAATAACTTGCCAGTCATTGTGTACCTACGTAGGTACGAGTGACCTACGAAAACAAACCTACGGTTAAATCCGCTCGTAAGCATCCGTCTAGTCTAGACAGCTGACAAGCGAGACAATATGAGGTATGTATGCACACTTACAACTTCCCCAACTAGGTACCTAACCTACCTAGCATTTTACAATTTTATCAATAGTACCTAATTACTTACTTGCATCTTATTATTATTACGCTTTAACTAAATCGTCTAGTAATCTCCCGCCATAGCTGTAGCTACCTGTAGAGGTAGTATAGGTAGGTATAGGTTGCCCGGATAGGGTTGTCACTTTATTTAGGCACTAGGAAATTGAAACTTTTTGTATATGGGAAACTGAAAGTAGGAATTTTTAATTATCTCCCCCCCACAACTGATCACCACGATGGTCTGAAACCTCCCCCTTCGGGGTAGTACACATATTATGTTACACGTTGTCTAAACAGCATGATAAATAGTAATTCCTATCAAATAAAAAATAAGGTGCAATTGACTCTAATTCAATTCAAATTCATAAAGTCAAAGTCAAATCGTTTATTTCTTTAGACTTACAAAATAAGTACTTAGACAAGTCAATTTTTTACTATATAAACAGCTTGATAAATAGTTATTACTATCAAAAAAGAAATAAGGTGCAATTGACTTTAATTCACATCAATTTTTTGTCCACTAGCGGAAGAAGAGCATAAGATCCTTCTCCCGACTAATTTCGATTCATATAAATATAGATAAATAACACTATCTGCCACTCTACTCTACCTCAACTCTACTCTACTGGGCTAATTCTACGATCCAGCGGCGACGTGTGTATTGTGTAGTGTACTGACGGGCATGTTTGTTAAGGCTCAAGTTACGTCGGCCAGTGCACCGGCATCCGACAGAATTAGAGAGAAAGCCTCTCTTCAAGCCGCGTCTATAATTAAGTAGCTTTGCAAGCATGCGGGATAGCAGAGCCCTTACTACGGTAGACGACATGGAACCTACGAATATGAAGTTTCATGTCTCTTTGCAGAGCGCTTACTACAGTAGACGATGTGTAGACGATATGGAACCTTTGAACATGGACCTTTATGGCTCATTGTAGAGTGCTTATTGCGGTAGACGATATGGAACCTTTGAACATGAACCTTTATGGCTCATTTTAGAGTACTTATTGTGGTAGACGATATGGAACCTTTGAACATGAACCTTTATGGCTCATTTTAGAGTACTTATTGCGGTAGACGATATGAAACCTTTGAACATGAACCTTTATGGCTCATTTTAGAGTACTTATTGCGGTAGACGATATGGAACCTTTGAACATGGACCTTTATGGCTCATTGTAGAGTGCTTATTACGCTAGACGATGTGTAGACGATATGGAATCTTCGAACATGAACCTTCATGGCTCTTTGCAGAGCGCCAACGGTAGACAAATGTGTCGAAGACATGAGACCTTCAAACTCGGACCTTAAAGGCTCTATGCAGAGCGCTTGCTACGGTCGTCGAAGTGTAGACAACATGAAACTTTCAAACAAAACCTTCATGGCAATGTGAATATGGAAAGAGAATCTGGTACGGTTTCGTATTGGCTCATATCGTGTTACAACAGTATTTTGTGTCTATAGATAATCAATAAAACAAGTGATCGTTAAAAGTAAGGTAATTGGACAAAATGACAAGGTTGTTTGATAAAAAAGAATGTATCAGAGATGTCTCTATAATGTTGCTTATTATAAGGACGCTCGTTGAGTTACGAACAGCTTTATTTTTCAAAATAAAACTTTTTCTGTTATTATCATCACTAACATCATTTAATAACATTTTAGCGGAACTAAATTCAGTACTTACCAGCCATTTTTTTATGCATTATGTCACTCCCTTTTGAATACCTACAACTTCACTGCTTAATTTTTAGTTTGTTCTTTTGTTTTTTAGTAATAAGTATTTTTTTCTGTTCACTGTTTTTTTAAGTTTAGTTCAGAACGCAGTTTAGGTATTTATAGTAATTCAGTAGTCTAAATTTATTGGAAAAAAAATATTAATCAATGAATAGAACAGTTAGAACTAGTAGATAAAAACTTTATCGATTCTTATGATATATGCTATTCAAAACTTGGTGACCTGTTTCAGGTATACAGGTAGCCTCATACAGGTTTCGTATCCCTTATCAGGCACCAGTCTTTCACAAAGCAGATTAACCTAGAGTCTATCACTATCCTGCAAACATAACCTTGTATTTATATATCGCTTAACCTCTATGAGACAGAAATACAAAATGTACTCTATATACTATGCTGCAACACACAAAAATTATTTTTTTACTAATAAATAAAAAGGAAGGAAGAAGGGGGTCATACAATAAATAAGTCTTACATGACAAGGCTAGACAAAGACTACGTAGACACGCAAATGCAGCACACGCTCCACTAAGTTCAAGGCACTAAAATGACCACAACACCTTTCTTCACGCAACAAAATCGATTGAGACCGTTTTATTATCGCTGAACACGATCGTATCCTGTGATAGGGAAACTATGTCTCTTATACGAGTCTCATACGACCGGCTGTTACGACGAAATACATCCTGTCAAGATATACTTTCAAGTACTGATGATGAACCCTGATAGGTTCTTATAATTTTATCGCAAGTCGCTGGTCGAAACGACGCGTCGATTTCGATTGGCATTAATTTTGATAAGCTGAGGCTGCGTCAAGCGGAAGACAGGTCGCTATGGCGCTCATTAGTGGAGGCCTATGTCAAGCTGTGGACTAGTATAGGCTGATGATGATGATGATGATGATAGTGAGGCTGCCTCTAGATTATTTGCTTAATTCTGCCTGCAGTTACCTCAAGTATTTCAATTGTAAATTTGGTTTCTATAATTATAGTAGTTATTTTCGTTGTAATTAGAATTTCGTACTAGCTGGTAGATTCGCAAAAGTACTCCAATATCTATGTAGTTTCGGCATAAAATTACATTCGGATCAGACTATATCGACCTATGAAAAATATCCGTTATGTTCAGAATATAGCGTTGTCTTCGTTCACAAATTCACATGTCTACAAAGATTTTACTATATCTGTTACGGATAAAACTGACTCTCCCAACGTAACAAAGTAATACAGTCGTGTAGCAGATCTCCTTTAGAATAGAATGTAACATTAGGTATCTTCAGATACGAGTAGGTACGTGCTATTACTTACTCTCGTTTTGCCGTAGCCAGTGTCCGTTTGCTATCAGTTTCCTATCTGACTAGGGAACATTAATATGGCAAACAGGGCTTTCAAATTCAGAGCAAATTTATCTTACTTTATTGACAAGAAAATTACAATAAAATAATTATACATTAATTAAAACTTTTAGAATTGAAACAATTGAGCTAACTTGATACTGTAATTTCAATAACTTTATTTCTTTAACATTCACAAGCTTATAATACCAGGCTTTTTAAATTATCTGGTAAATCTGGTTATCTGAAATATTTTTTCGTGAAAGATTAGATCGCATCAGAGTGTGTCTTGTTATTGGCCGTTAGGTACATTACATCTTATCACTCGAGTGAGGGGCCCATTTTATTCTATATTACACGGAATTAGAGTAACATACCATTTACACAATCATAACAAAATGAAACAATCGATTGTATATTTTGGAGAATCAACGGCAAACGTCTAGGTTTGCCGTTGATTCTCAAAAATATCGGTTAGATTTATACAGACTGTAATACCATCTGTATAACTATTCCGTTATAGACCCCAGGGGGCCTACTCGGAAAAGGAAAATCGAAGTTTCGTTTTCGAAGTCGTGCAAAACCAACATAAGTTCATAAGATGCATCTCTTGCATAAGATTAGTGTTAGCACGGACGAAGACAAATCAGAAACTTCGTTTTAGTTTTTGCCCAGTTTTCATTGTAAATGCGTCACGATGCAAATACAAGGCATATCGACGTCTGAGCTCCACTGAGCTCGAGACGACAGCTGCAGGCTATTTCGGAGCGAAAATTAAAAATACCAGAAGGCTACTCGGCGGAAGGACGGTAAAATATGACTTTCGGAATGAAGAAATGAATATCCCTGTGGCATTTATTCCTTCCGAGGAATAGTTTTAAGGTGAATTGGGGTGAAATCGTTTTTAATTTATGAAGAAACGCTTGCCAGCGATTTTGCGTGTGTTTTGGCCAGAAAAGGTATTAATAGTATCGATCCTGGTGTAGAATGTTTTTTATTATTTACTAACTGCGCCCTGCGGCTTTGCACGCCTATCCCACAGGACTTTTGGGATAAAAAGTAGCCTATGTGTTATTCCAGGCCTAGAACTACCTATGTCCAAATTTCAGCCCGATCCGTTCAGTAGTTTTTGCGTGAAAGAGCAACAACATACATACAGACATGTTGTTAGCTAGCGATAACATTTTCCTGAATGTTTGCTTTTGCATTAGTAGGATTAGGTATTTTCATATCATAAATACCAAAGACGTACACTTGGTACGTCAGTAAAAAATATATAAATAATGGCTAAATGGCTGAAAACATGGAAATAAAGTTATATTTTTGACTAGTCGCTTCGATACGGAGGCTTATGTCAAGAATCTACCAAGAAACTTTTACCTTGTTCGTTTTTATTTTCTAGTTGCAAAAGTCACTTTTCTGTTCAAAAAGAGAAGCGTCGTGGGAATCGAGGGCGCGCGTGAGCCAATTGACACCTTTTGTTGCGTTGACAACACTGCTCTGTCATTGCAGTACGACTAAAAGTGTTAGTTCACCATAACGCCCATCTAGCTACACAGGTACTTAACTAACAATAAATAAGGTAATGTAAAGTAGGTTCAAGTATCTTCAATGAAGCCAGAAGGTCCTTCTATGAATTTATTGAGTTCCCTCAATTAAGTTTCACAACAAGTAATTTGCTTATGCCATTCCCTCAGAGTTTATAGAGGACCAGTAGGTACTCAGGACATTACCAAGTTTCGCAACCAACCGAGGCGCCAAAGTTATCATTTTACGTTCAAACGGCATACATGAATTCAACGGCCAGTTTATATTCTGTCGTTACAGACGCCATTTACACGCAAATGCTGTACTATAGCAAGATGCTGAGACTTTGGACCGAAACAGCATAAGATAGTTGGAAAGTTTTGAGAAACACTGACTAGGCGAACGTTTATGGATATTTTAGTTTTAGTTGAAAGAAAGTTTTATGCAAATTCTACCGTTGTTTTGGGTTTTTTCTCAGTTTTGAGAGCTTATGAAACTACACATTTTTAGCTTTAACTTTATTCATGGTTTTAGTTCCTTTCGCACCGCGGTGCGAATCGCCCAAGAGCTCATTTTGAATAAGTCATTCCCCACCGCGGCGCGAATCACCCAAGAGCTGTTTTCGACAAGGTTCTTTCGCACCGCGGTGCGAATCGTCCAAGAGCTCATTTTGAATAGGTCCTTTCCTACCGCGATGCGAATCGCCCAAGAGCTCTCAGTGAATCGGTCCAAGACCTTCGGTTATGGGTCGCTTCGGACCGCAATGGGGAACCAAGCAATTCTCTTTTTGAATGGGTGAGCTCTTGACTTGAACCTGTCTAAGGTGTTAAAAATACACAAAAGGAGGCTGTTGCCCTTCCTCTGGCAGGTTCTCTTATCGGCTCTTATGACGTCCACGGGTTGAGTTGGAGGGGTCGATTCTTACGCTGCAACCGCCCAGCCAAACCAGCTTACACAATAACAATAATAATTGATCGACACTTAATGAGCTTTTGACTTTACAAGTGCATAAACTATCTTCTTGAGATAGACGAGAAAAGAACACAATTAAAAGCACAATTAAAATGCGTCAACTGTCTAAGCAAATTAACAAATAGCCACACTCCATCTTGCGAGCCAGACGTGGCTATTTAAGGACCGTGAGACAAACTTAAGCCTTAAAATGGCATGTAACTTGAGAACAACGAATTCAGCCAATCTTGGACTCTTGAGCCAATTATTAGCATATCCTGCAATTATACAATGCCCGCATCTATTCGCTCTGAATGATCGCAATGACTGGTTGATAGACCGACGTTGATGGTACTTTGAAAGGAACGTCAGGATGTTTTTCATCAGAGGAGAACTCGTTGAGATGACGGTTTGACAGCTAACCAGGGTTTGATTTGACAGTTTAGTAGCGTTTTGTCGTGCTTGTGGTGTCATCGTAATGAGGACGGTGTACTGAGCTCCATTTTACAAGTAAGTTAGAGGTAATTTATACACGCAATAAGAGTTGTTAAATGTACCGATTCAAAGCTCGACTGTCCCTGTTATATAATATAAATTGACATTTGTTGTTATTTGTTCAATTTAGTTTTAGTTTTCAAAGATCTTTATTTATAAAATTAAATAATAAAAAGTAATACAAATCCAGTGAATATTTATGCTAGACAATATTAAACACAAATATAATATACGTTTAAGAGCTTTATGAGCTTTTTCAAACTAATTTAAATAAAAAGAATAAACTAAATAAATAGCATACGTTGGTTGATGAACCAATAACACAACATTTAAACTAATGATAACTTCATGCAACCTTTAGTTGATCATTACATTTTATATAGGTAAGTAAAATTTGTTCAATTGACAGTCACGTCGTTCACGTAAACGCTCAGCGCCAAAATGGTGAAAATCAAATCGCCTTAATCAGAGAGCTCATACACGGACGGCAAGTTGACGACTTCAAGGCAACTGCACCTGTCTGCCGTCGAGTCAACTGCAGTCGACTGCAGTCGACGACATTCGGGTGCAGTTGACCGTCGATCCGCCGCCGCCGGCACATCATCGATCGAACATCGAGCACATCATCGATCGAACATCGAGCACGTAATCGATCGAACAT
The DNA here is from genome assembly GCA_955876795.1 of Eupithecia tripunctaria. Classification (NCBI taxonomy): domain Eukaryota; kingdom Metazoa; phylum Arthropoda; class Insecta; order Lepidoptera; family Geometridae; genus Eupithecia; species Eupithecia tripunctaria. The sequence continues at coordinate 10,138,549 of OY041604.1, forward strand.
CGAGCACATCATCATCGACATCGATGATATGACCTCCAGCGTACTTGTCTAATGAAGCAGGATAGTGCATAATCACATGTAAACCATAGGTATTGTTTACGCATTACTTATTCTCATTGTAAGTGAACTTGTATGGTTTTTATGAGAAATAAAGTTTCTTTAACCTCAATCTAATGTTTTTTAATTCCTCTTTATTAAGGGTTTTGTCGCACCTGCGATTAAATGATTTTGTACTAGCTCATTTTGAACAATAATATAGAAGAAAATAAGGGTCCCTTCAAATAGACACTATTTCAAGGGACCCTTATTTTCTTCTATATTATTCCCTAAAAATAAATCCAAAAAATCTCTTGTATGATTAATGAATTTTTTTTCGTACCTATGTTTATCGTCAAGGTCAACCCATTGTTACATCAACTCGGGTATTAAAGGCCGGCGTAGGCCGACGACAGGTTATTTGCATGCAAAAAAGTTTAACGTAGATTTTTTAATATTAAGCTTGGTGTATTACTAATAGCAACTACATTATCAGGCTGCGTGACACGTATAAAAGTGCTTGTAAAAAACCTAAATGAGTTTCAGTTTAACGTGCGATTTATTCAGAGTTGATTCTGTTAGCAGAAAAGTGGGTACTTATTGTTAAATACCCGGTAAGATTTCTGTAAATTTTCAGTGCAGCTTGAAAGCATTTTAGATTTTAATTTGTTCCGTTCCAGCGCTTTCGCTGAAAGGCAAGAAATAGCGAAACTTAAGTTTTTAACGGAATTGCAAAGTACGAAGAGAGATCTCATTATGAGATTGTATGATATACTAAATAAAGAGAATAAATAGTATAGGAGAACCTATCAAGAGTTTCTTAGAAGCAGTCCAATTTTTCGTATTAGATGTAATATTATATTCATTATTGAGTAGGCCTAATAGATTTTCTCGTCGGGTCCATTTTTCTTAGTAACTTCGCTCGTTCCCCACATTATTTCTATTTTCGTCAGTCCCACATCTACTCGTAGCTTGGCTGATAAAACATTCATAGTACATAAAAAAACTTACTTATGTCAGTGCCAGTTTGAACAATAAATCCATTGGTACTTAAGTACTTATTCATATTACAAATTCTAAATAAATTATCTCTGTCTGTAACCTTTTCACGCCTTATCGGTTACCTTAATGAAATTTGGCAGGGAGGTAAACGGTATCCCAAAGCCGGAACATTATGTCAGGCTATGTCATGTGATAGGCATTTCTCTCGGTAAACAGCGTTCGAAGCCGCGGGCAGAAGCTTGTTCCCATATTTCTAAGCCGATGAATAATGCACGTTCTATGTTTTCTTATACAAAAACTAAATACATGCATACTAGAATGGGTAACACATGGTAGGTGGTTTGGCGCCACATTTCATTCCCTGTCTGCCATAGGTTCGATAAAACTGTTTAATTGTGGTAGGACAGTGGACACGAACGGTTTGAATAATAAACTTGAGACAGGATTAAAGAATTGAAAATCTAGATTATCCTGAACGGCGTTTGTGTAAGCTGCCTAGGTTTGCTAATTTTTGGACTGACATGTAGAGAAATTACACATTGTCGGTAAAAACTTTGTTCTATCTATCATGTAAAACTGTTTGCTGCCCATCCACGGTTATGTGTTGTTTAAAAAAAACACTCTCCTTTTAATACTCAATGACGAAAATTCCTGTTTTTCTCGTCGCTTAGGAACTGACTTAGTCATTGTTTTGTCCCTAATTAAGCAAATATGTGTTTTGATATATTTTAAGTATAGAAACAATGGTCCGCCTAAGACGTCGCAGGTTCCGTTCCGGTTATGGTGTGGCTATGTAATCCTGTGAATTACACAGGATTACATAGCCACACCATAACCGGAACGGAACCTGCGACGTCTTAGGCGGACCACCACGCAACACGCCACAGAGGTCGGTTAACTATAATAATTATTATAGAGTAGGTACTTACTTTTGCAAGGATACGGTGCATCAAACCCTGAAACAAAACAAATAAACCTGTTAGAAGCCATCAAAAGAGATACTTAGTTGAATTTGTATGTATGTAACCGATTTCTACGTTCCCACGTAGCGCTGAAACTACTCGTTCAATTTCTATAAATGAGGTATCGATTGATTCGTCTCAATACCCCAGTGGTTATAGGGTGTATGACGTTAGACGATATTGGTGGTCTTACGAGATAGTGGGGTCTAAGTAAGGGTCTTAAATTTAATTGTTAAAAGAACAAGTTTATTTTATCCTGTTAAAAATCTCATTACATCAGACTAGATGCTTTGCTCGCATGAAACCCTGTGAAATTCAGTATTTTTATTTATTTATTTATTTATTTATTACATGGAAAACCAGATGCTTTTATATACAGAGTTACAAATTGATAAATACCAGTAAGCTTATCGAAGGTTTTCACGGGTAGTTATCAGGATAGTGCAACAAATTAAGACTATTAACAATGTGTCTAATCTACACGTATGTATCACCTATAGATAGTGTTTTTGAGTTACAGTACAATATTTTAAACTAAGCAATTTTATTCATCACTATCGTCATTGACGCCAAAAAATCCTCAACCAAATTTTATTAATATCAGGGTAAAATATTAGGTAAAAATAAGTGGGACTTAGGATAAAACAAAGATTACAAGGCAAACATCTTTCTGAAATTAGTTAAACCCACATTTTAGGGTAACTAACATTGTGGAATTTACATAAATTGTAAATTTATATTCTCTGCAATACGCCCTGTGTTGTAATGTCTATCGCTAGTACTTAGAGTATATACAAAATAAAATAGAAGTGTTTGTTGGTTTTTCCAAAAAAGTTTTTACTAAATGCATATGTCAGTGCACCAAACAATTTAATCATCTGTGCTTATGTCTGTCTATTTGTTTCAGCTTAATCTTGAAACGAATGGACAATTTTTAACCTGACTTTCACCGGCAGATAGCTGATGTTATAACATGTAACTTAGGGAACGTTTATAAAAGAAACATAATTATGCGAAAAAAATAGATGTGTATAAAAATGTGAATTCTACTTGGGCAAAGTGTCGGTCACAGCTGGTGTCCAAATCAACTTCAGTAGCTCAAATGTACCGCTTGCTTATTCCTTCTCCGAGGCATACCTTCCCTTTATAATTAATGTACTTATTTTAGAATTACAAGACAGTGCCCTGGATAACAAACTTAATATATTTCCAGGGGGAAGAAAGTAAAAATGCGGAGGTAGAGTAAGTTCTAGAACTCATAACGGTGCTGGTATTTTGCTTTGAAGGCGGGAAATAGAGTCTCGTTGGAGTTCTGTTATAACTTTTTAAATTAGCTGCTGTAAAATTAGTTTTACTGATTGTTGTTTGTAAAATATAGAGTAGTGTAGTTTCGAGATATTAACCAATTAGGTAATTTGTATTTTGTATGTAACCCAGATATAAAATTAAAATATGTACTTATATATTTTTTAAGTGTGTTTTTGATTTCTGTTAAATTATCTGTTTAATGTTTAAGCTACTTGTTTTCATATTGTGTACTTACTGTTATATCATAATAAACTTATTTATTTAATTTTATTCAAATACGGTGTTACCAGGTGACATTAAATTTAAACATCGACAATTTTAGGTATAAGCAAGTCGGAAATACAGCTCAAACATCAATTTATACAAATTCCTTGATAAATGTGATACAGGCATCTAAATTGCCCCTAATTTACCAAGTATAAGCAGCACCTGAGACACGCGGGAATCGAACCCGGATTCCCTTACAAATCTCGTCATTTGTCAATGTCCATAAGGCGGAGACAAAGAGGAAAGGAGCATCATCTAGTCGTGATAAATGCTCTGAAGGGAGTTTTAACATCTGGTAATTCATAATGAGCAGTTTATTGATAAAAGCTACGGAGGGAAAACACTTGCGATTAAGTCGCATGACATGACTACCGCTGACAAAAACGGCCCTTACACCAGTGAAAGTGGCGCCCCCAACTATTTTATCTTATTATTTCGTTAAACGCTGCAAGTTTTAAAAATCCTACGTCCAGTTTGTGGTATGTATTATAAGTTATTTATTAATGCCTCCGTAAAAGTTTCATTTTGTAAAGCTTAGGCAGAGATACGAAGTTGCGCTTTTTGGCCACCAAACTCTATTTTCGCATCTCCTCCTAAACTATATGAGATAAAATTATTACAGAGGTATTAAAAATAGCTTATAATACATACCACAAACTGAACGTAGGATTTTTAATAATTCTTATGATAAACGTAAAAATATGATAAAATAGGTATCGCTGTCATATTGGCTCGGGTATGCGCCTTAATAAGTTGACAAAACGGCACTTAATAATAAATAAAGTGCTTAACAGCTCTTTCATGGCTCAAGTCGCACCTGGTCTATATGCAGCGGCTTTTTGTTAAACAAAAAAAATAAAGTTTAGAAGCAATACCTGAATCAACGAGTGAAAGTTCTGTAATAGATAGGACGATTGACGATATTCCGAACAGAAAGCCGGTTAAACGGGGGGAAAACGAAAATGGCAGTGGCAACACAATCGGAAGGTGGACTCGATATGTCGGATCGAATGATGGACGATCGGTAGTGTTCGCGCTTGGAGAAAAACCTCGTTTGGAGATGAATGTATTGGATATGGGCTTTTACCACAAGAGACGTTGAGGGGATGATAAGAATTCAGTGATATATTGTTCATCATCATCAACCTAATTAGTCTAGCTAGTCACGTTAGATAAAGGTCTCTCCTAACGGCATATCTTCACCTTGCCGCAAACACCATCTGCCTGCAGTATTTCGCAGGTCGTCAACCCACCTGTCCGAAAGGCGACTAGAAGGCTACACTACGTTTGCCGAGTCGTGGACTAGAGTGGGCGACAACCGCTCTGGGGTAAACGTGTTCTTGAGTAGACTCGAGAAAACATTTAGCCCCCAGCGGTCGAGTAACAGGTGCAATTCTATTGAAATTAATTAAATCATTATAAGCTCTGAAAACGAAATCATATACGAAAACCAAAAAAATCAAAACTGCTGTAAAATACATCTATCGACTAATTAGTAATCAATAAAATCAATCCATAATCAAAATTATGGTATCATTTTGGCAACTCTAGATTTTGTTCATCAACAAACTTCTAGCTTCCAATTCAAGGTACCTTGCTTTGCAGTCATATAGTAAAAAGGACAGATAGGTAACATTGAAAAAAAATCGCAACAAAAATACCAATTTATTCTGTAGAAAGACACCATTACGAAAAAACCTACCTACGCCGTTTCATCCTTTGACACGTTCTCTACAAAAACCGAACGAGTTTCACAATTCGAGCACGATAACGAGATAGATTCTCGTTTTAAATGTGACACATTTAAACGGATACCGAAATAGGGAATATTTATTTTATCACAAAGTGGATACGTTAGTAAAACTATTCGTTTAATTTAAATTTTTATATTTTCCCTCGTAAAGTGGCATTACTTTTTCGGTTAAAAAAGCTACTGAAAAGGCAAGTACCAGTTTTTTATCGTAGCTGATTCAACGTTAATTTTATAAAAAAACCTGTAGGCAATTTTTTTCCGAAATAAATTATAGTTTAGAGAGATAGGTGTAGATCACGATTGCGAAATGAAGTGACATTATGTTTCAATTTCCACCACACCAGCAGCACATCAGATAAACTTGATTCCCAACGAGACAACTCCAAAATTATTCCGCCATAACAATATCCCTTGTAATTATAATTAGCGGCCATCTTGGGTAGCTGGAGAACTGTTACTTGCATATTTTAATGCCTTTATCAAGTCGTTGGTAATCGCAACGTAGCATCTTCTTGCTCGACACACGGTTCGTAAGAATGAAGAATGTTAGGCATACTTTTTTTTTGTTTTTACTAGTAGCTTACAGTCTTGGACTCCAAAGTGCGAAGAGCCTTTTAGACTTATTGACTGACTCAGTACCGTGCAGAGACTAAGGTCCGAAGTCTGGAGCACCGCTGCTGCAAGGTCGCTTGTCTCTCCATCTGTTATAGGATACTTTTTAGGAGAATGCTCAGAGGAATTACATAACCTGATCCCACAATCTCCCTTCCACTCCAAGACAAGCAGACGTAGATCGCATTATCATCCATACTTGGTAGATATACCCTCCACTCGCACTAAGCGGTTTTCCTCCACCTTCATTATTCGCACTGCTAAGGAATGGAACTCGCTTCATGCTTCTATTCCGTCCAATAACGACCTGGGTCTCTTCAAATCAAGGGTGAATAGATGTGTCTTCTAGAACTTTGTGATACACCGTCAGCCATATCTTCGCCTTTAGATGAGATGTGTTCAAACAATGGACTATTGACCATGAAAAAATTAAAAATAAATTCAGAGAGCGAAGAGAGATGAGTTCACATGATCGTCACTATCGCAGAGCATAGCGAGCCTTGGGTAGGAGAAGCACAGGATAGAAGATACTTGCTTTGATCTGACACATGAGTGGGTGACCCCGTGCTAATAATCTTCTGATTCAGGATGATTCTCTGAACATAGCACCTGTGTGTATCCTCGTTATCGTCTCCTTATAGGCCTTCCCAGAACGCCATATTTCATGCAGTATCCGCCGCCCGCATAATGAAGGTATTGGGACTCCCGAGTCCCGGGTGTTGCGAGACTTAGTTACACGTGTACTGGCTGTTAAAGGAATGATTTAGTTAATTTAGAACGTCGTTTGTTGTAGCAAAATATCATGGGCTTTAGATTACTGTCGCTGTAAAAGGAGAGTTTACTTTTCTGTGAGCTGGAAACCCCGTGCTACTTTAGAAAATTCAACAAAAAGGTTCGATTCATATTTACGATCTTTGGATTTCGCAATGGAGTATAAAAATAACCGCTTTTTTCCAACATCGTTCGTAAATAAAATATATCCTCAAATGACTACCTACCACTGAGTACCTACCTACCACCATCTCATCTTATCCAGAGAGTCGATAATGCTTTAGTATAAGTGTCTTATAGTAATAGCAATTGACCCGCGTGTATATCGCCGGATCATACGCGTTCGGAATACTAATATAAAGTAGGGTTGGCAATTTGGCATGCTGTGAAAAAAATTGCGTTTTTTCGCTCATTTCTCTGCTCTGAATGATCGGAATCCAGTACCAAACCAAATGCATCTCACGCTACGCTATAGTTAAAGATTGTTCAGAAGTTTAATAGTAATTTTATAGAGAGCACAGTATGTCCCAAACAGCGTCTAGGAATACTTAAGTAGGTAGGTATTTATCAGAACAATATTCTTCGTTATTCCTATGAAAATGCTCGGATATATTTTCTTCATAAAAATATGGACAGATACCCGCTAATACTCATAATATATTCGTCAAACTACGAAAGTTTCTACAGTAAAATGGACAGATAAGTTCATTTCGGAAGTCTCATTTGACCACTTTAAAATATTAATTAATAATAAAAACATTTTACGCCCAAAGAATTTCATCCCACGAAATATCACGTTCAATTTGTCACTAAGTAGACACCCGACATAAAGTCCCCACATCGTGAACCTTTTTGTTGTGAAGTTAGACTCAGAACTAGCCGCAAATGGGGGAAATGCCATTTTTATCTGGGAATGGCAACCCTAATCTGCGAAGTAGTTTGTCTTTTTCGCCTTTACGATTGTAATCTCGCGTTTACCGTCCGTGAAACGTGGGGTAATAGTGGACTAAATTAAATTGCTGCTGTTTTATTCAGACGCACAGCCGATGCTGGTAACACTTCTTGGAACTTTTTCAAAAACATAGATAGACATTTCTTTAAATGAAATAAGGTATCGATTACATGTACCTATATAATGTAACTAGCTGCGCCCCCCGGCTTTGCAAGCATATCCCACGGGAAATGATTAATGGGATAAAAAGTAGCCTATGTGTTATTCCAGGCCTAGAACTACCTGTATATGCAATATCAGCCCGATCCGTTCAGTAGTTTTTGCGTGAAAGAGCAACAAACATACGTACCTTACCTACTAATTTTCGCGTTTATAATATCAGTGTAGGATGGCCGTCGATAGAAGAGAAGTTGTAGAAGTTTGGATAAAATAAAACTGTTACGGCATATTTAATGAATTTTTGTACGGGAATCCCATGTGGGAATCCTTCTATGTGCTATACAGGGTGATACCTTGTATAGCCACCGGACCGTTTAGAATAGAATAGAATAGTCCCCATACGTTTTTTATACTACATGTGTTTAAAGTTTACCATAAAAAATCGTAAACACTTATTTAAATTTTTAAGTGTTTGACAAAAGTTTTTTGTGTTGTGGCTAGGAATATTTCGTGATCTGCCATAGCAAGGCCAACTATCCACGGTTAATTCCAGAGAAAATCAATTCCTTATTATTTAATTTGTAGTCCCCCCCCCACAAGTACCTGCGGAGTCATCCATTAATTACCGGACACCCTGTAGGTACAGCTGTATAGTAATGCTAGTTTAAAATAATTGTAAAACGGAACCATGCCACTAGCGTCATAAAAATAAATAGACTGTTCAAACAAGCAATAAAACCATAGGAGCTCTACAAAGTCTAGACTTATCGGGTGTTTTCAACACCATTTGATGTTATATTGTTATAGCTCTCTTATAGTTTGTATGTTTATATCGTAGGTAACACAAACGTTTACTATGGTTTAGCAAAAATGCATTGCAAGTGCTGAAATCAAGAGTCGAGAAGGGGTGAAGTCTGGATTGCGTATGAATCCTACCTATTAAAAGTAGATATTAATTACGTCCTTAGTATCATCTAGTAGTTATAAAAAAGTAGGTAAGTATACATAAAACTCAATTTTAGAGCAAGGAAAAAAAGTGTACTTAGGTCCGTCTACAATGTTTTTTTTTTTATCATTGACTATTCACACAGCATTATCTAGCCCCAAGCTAAGCAGAGCTTGTGTTATGGGTAACTAGATAACTGATATACATAATACAATACACTCATAGATAGATATTTATTTATTATATATAGAAAACATCCAGAACGCCCTGAACAAATACCTGCAGATCGTACAAATATTTGTCCCGAGGCGGAAACCGAACCCGCAACCTCCTGCGTCGCAGGCATCTAGTAAGTTAAGCCCATGAACCGCCCAATAGTATGATGCTTTAAAAAATAATAATTAGGAATCCCTATCTTTTACTCTATTTTTAAGTTTTGCGGGACAAATATTAAACCCTCTAGAATATTTTTTTATGGAAATCCTCGGGACGATTCTCTATCTATAGGTAATATCTATTCGTTTATGTAGTAGTCTGACATAGGTTTTTTTTTTTATTTATTCTGTAATCCCTATATTTTTATTTTAGTTTATTTGCTCTCTTATACAGAAGCTTTATTTAGTACAGGTGAATTTAATTTAAATTATTTTATTTCTGACATTCTTGTACATTATTTTAGTATTGTATGACAATGCCTATAAACAGCAGCAGACTTTGATCTATTATTAAATTAATTAATTTATATTTGTTTTTATGTTGACTCATTATTCTTATTTACGTTTTTAATTTTTCATTAATTTGTCTGTCTATTCTTTTTTTCTCCTTTGTACCTTATGGTGTTATAAAAACCCAATTTTGTATATTATTGTAATATAAATGTAGTACCTACCATATGTAACGCCATCAAGTATAACATAAGTGTAGGTACCTATGGTGTAAATAAATAAATACAAATACAATAGCGAAATAATTATTATAGAAATCGACAAAATATACACAAAAAACATTGTTTTATGTATGTACGGCATACAACCTTCTACAGCTTTTTAGTATGGTTACTATATACTATATTTGTATAATTATATACATCACACTAATATTATAAATGCGAAAGTTTGTATGGATGTATGGATGGATGTTTGTTACCTCTTCATGCCAAAAGTACTGAAAGGATCTGGCTGAAATTTTGCGTACAGGTAATTCTAATACTGGAATAAACTATAGGCTACTTTTTATCCCGTAAATCTGTTCCCGTAGGATAAAAATCACCCTTAAACGTTTCCATAGGAGCAACGCGTGCGAAGCCACGGGGCGCAGCTAGTATTTAAATAACTATTAGACATAGTTATGATTTGTTTGGGAAAGAGACTGTCCATACACATTGGTACTCAGTACTCTACCTCAGAAGTTTGTATTATTTGTCGGTTGTTTTCAATATTCAGTACAAAAAACTTTAGCGGATTTAATAACCGCTGAATTTTTTTACTGCATACAAGATAAATGGATGGTAAAATACAAGTGGTCCGCCCCAGTTCCTACCGCCTTTGTTGCCGGGTGTAGTGCTTCGGTAGAGAAACAATTTTATGAGTTCCTTTGTGGAAGCCTCTCATGTTTGTAGGTTTTATTATTTATTATGCAAATGCTTTAATTGTGTCGAGATATTTGTTTAGGGAAGTCTGGATACTTAATAAAATTCTATCTATGTAATTTATCTGTATTTGCAAAGTCTACAAAGGGTATATAAAATATCATATGAAATTGTATATTAAATATCATATGAATTTGTTCAGAGTCAGACTGCTGTTAGAGGAACAACAATGTTAATGATATTGTTCAGTGTGTTAAATTTTTTTGATGTAAAAAATATGTTATAATTTTGTTTTTTAGATAAGGTAGGTTGGATTGAAATCCTGTGTGGGACCTACATTTTTATTTCCTTATTGCGAGAAGTGAAGATGTGACTATAAGCACTGATCGGATTATTCACCGTTCCGCGTAGTTCCCGTTCCCGTGGGAATTCCGGGATAAAATATAGCCTATGTCACTCCCTAAAAAGTAAGCTTATTAAGATTTTTTTTAATCGATCCAGTATTAGACCTTATTTTTGACCTTGTTTGTACTTATGACAGTTGTTTTTTTTAGATGAGATGATACTAACCCGTTTCAGAGAGTTATTCCATACAAACAAATAAAAAAACAATAGTATAGTATAGATTATGTATTTCAGGATGTTTCTGTAATCTACATATGTGAGTACTACCATGTGAGTACTGCCCTATATCACGTTGATGTGATTTCATGCGACAGTTTTGAAAACCATCATAGTAGCTGCCGACTTCTGGTCTCCCTGCCAATTTCAACATTGGTTGCTTCAAGACAAGAGTAGATAGGAGTCTTTCAGACTTTTATGATACATCGACGGTCACATCGTCACTTATCAATAGATAAGATTGTCGTCACAAAAGGTTTCATCTTAGTTAAAAGGTTTCAAACCTTTAAAGCAGTGACTATTCATAGACCATACATAAATTATTGTCTATTCTAGACAATAATTCATAGCAATTATTGACAAAAAATACACAAATAAAAACTAAACACAGCTATTCAATAAAAACTAAACACACCTATTCAATAAAAACTAATCAATTAAGACAAAAGGAGGAAGTTAATTCAGCATTAGCCTGTAATGCATTAATATGCAAGCAGCGCTGTTTTTCAATTTACTCCTATTTTTCAAGTTGCTCTTCTGAATTAATACATCGCAAGGAAGAAGCAGGGTTTGAATCCCGCATTAATAAACCCGTTTCCACTCAATCGCACAAGTATATTGGCACCTGCCTGCACCAGCTACCACATTAATCTCCAGCTCTCTATTCTGCGCACTGCAATCCGATCGAAACGTCTCAATGTTTTTAGCGTTAATCTATTTCAGACATTCTATCTGCTAGCTTGATAGAACGCGGAAAATGATTTTATTCTTAATAGATTCAGGCGATACTTTGCGGAAATCCATTGTAAATATAGGGATGAAAATATTTTCATTCTTAATATTATATTTGATTATATTGCGACTAGTTTCTGCCTGTGGCTTCACACGCGTTATTGTATGGACATATTCAAGGGTTATTTCAATCCCATGGGAAGTAATTTATGGGATAAAAAGTAACCTCTGTGCTATCTCACTTCATTACTGTTCTAGAAACTACATCATGTAGAAATTCAATTTCATCCAATGCGTTCAGTAGCTTTGGCGTAAATAATTAATAAACCATCCATACACCTACATAATACCCATCCCATACACCATCCATCCAAACTTGTTGGTGTGATAAGTGATCCTTATTCAATTAGCTGTGTGGTGCTGGCTTAGAATTTGCACCACCTCATCTCTTCCCGTGGGTGTCGTAAAATGCGGGAGGACTAAGGGATATCCACCAGGGGCGGGCAGCAGCGCGCAGAACAATGGAGATGACAAAAGGGTCAAAATATTACTATCAAATACACCTAATATCGGAGCGTCGTAGATCATGTACATTACATTAGTTTTTATTTCACTGCAATACATGCAGTATTTCCGAAGTTATAACGACGAGAAGTTTAAGCCCTTTTTTAAATTTCTGAAATTACGCGGGCTTATGATGTGACGTCACAACCAGACACAGCGCGGCTCGCGGCACTATTCGGTCAGGTGATTACGTGCGGTGCGTCTCTTTTCAATCGTCTTCGTTTTCAGAGTGTGCTTGAGTTCATGAATATTTATAATTTTATTCATATAGAAACAATAGTGTGTAGAAGAAGTGTGTAGTGCGTATAATGGAAGAAGGTTTCCTCAAAGGCCAGTCAGACAATCTGGCAAGAGAGTTTGATGGTGGCACAATATTTCGTTGGAAATCAGCATTTCACGGCAGCCGAAATTCGTGGAATAAAGATGAAAAGCTACGTATGTACGTATGTTCAATGTAAGCATTACCTACTCTCGGGTAGGTAGGTACATAATGTTTTATTAGTATAAACCATTGATTTAAAAAGGGAAGATAGGTTACGTTCTGCCAGCGCTTACTCAAAAATTGGCATGTGTTGCAACTACACGCAAACACATACGCTCACAGTTATATTTCCAGTCCTGTGCAATACAAAGAAGAACAAAGACGGAAAGACGTATCTAGGACCGAAGTGAGACTGAGACAACAATATTTCACGCGAATCACGACCGCCCGTGCCGCCGGTCAGACGGTGACTGATGTGGGAGAACACAATTTTACACAATTTGAGGTTGCCACTTTCGAGCAACCAGTGCCTCATCTTCGTTTTTAATAAATCAATGGTAAAAACTCATAGAAAACTAGCAGTCCATCCCTGCTTCGCACGGTGGTCGCTATTATGGCCTATGTTCATCAGGGATAATGTAGTACCTACCTAGCTTCCTAACGGGAATAGAATGCTTCAAATCGGTCCAGTACCTACTTTCGGAGCCTATTCAATAGGTACAAACAAACAAACAATCAAATCAAATCTTTCCTCTTTGTAATATTAGTATGTATAAGATGGTCCTCAGGCACATAAAAAAAGAGTTTATCGGGTGCTTTAACTGTTGAATTTAAGCACTGAGGCACAATACAATACAGTATTTCCTAGGCATTTTCCGCGAGAAAACCTTATTTTTCTGCGCAGCGGCGTGCGTACGAGAGCGCGCCTGTCGAATGAGCGAGGTTGTGACGTCATCTGCTCTGCGTGTGAGCCGCCGCCCGCGTTTTTAAAAACCTTCGGCCAGAAATACCGCACTTCAATCGTAAATATCTCAGCCATTTCTTTAGATATGAAAAAAGTAAAAACACAGGTGTTCTCGTAATTTTTTGTAGATTTATTTGGCATGTAAAGTAAAAATCGTTTGTCAGACCCATTCTACCAACGAGCTGCGATCCCTAACTCGCAAGCCCAGCATGGGGATTATGGGCATTACCCGCCGTAAGATAAACACCAATAAGGCGCTTATCAGGTGGAGGCCTACGTCCAGCAGTGAACCAATACAGGCTGGTGAGGTTGAAGTTACTATGATTTATGAAAAGTAGCCAATGTGTTTAAATCACATCACGCTAATATTATAAACTAGCTGCGCCCCGCGGCTTCGCACGCGTTGTTCCTATAAAAACATTAAAAGGTGATTTTCATCCCACGGGAACAGATTTATGGGATAAAAAGTAGCCTATGTTTTATTCCATTATTACAATTACCTGTGTGCAAAATTTTAGCCAGATCCGTTCTGTAGTTTTGGCGTGAAGAGGTAACAAACATACATCCAAACTTTCGCCTTTATAATATTAGTGTGATGCGAAAGTTTGTATGGATGTATGGATGGATGGATGGATGGATGGATGTTTGTTACCTCTTCACGCAAACACTACTGAACGGATCAGGCTGAAATTTGCATACAGGTAATTTTAATACTGGAATAAAACATAGGCTACTTTTTTATCCCGTACATCTGTTCCCGTGGGATAAAAATCACCTTTAACGTTTCCATAGGAACAACGCGTGCGAAGCCGCGGGGCGCAGCTAGTATTATTATATTACTGGTTTAGACCTACATCATGCAGAAGTTCAGGACGATCCGTTTAGTAGTTTTGGGTGAAGAATAATTCTTCACCCAAAACTACTAAACGGATCGTCCTGAAAATCAAATATCCTTTCAAACTTTCACTTTTATAAAATTGGTGTGATAAGACGTGTGATGCTGGCTGAAAAGTTTGACTAGTGATGGACTTAAATACTAGGATGTAAAGTCATAAAAACAACTCGCCTTTAAAGCGCATACCCGAGCCAATCTGACAGCGATACCTATTTTATCATATTTTTACGTTTATCATAGGAATTTTTAAAAATCCTACGTTCAGTTTGTGGTATCTATCATAAGCTATTTTTTAATACCTCTTTCATAATTTTATCTCATATAGTTTAGGAGGAGATGCGAAATTAGAGTTTGGTGGCCAAAAAGCACAACTTCGTATCTCTTCCTAAGCTTTACAAAATGAAACTATAACAGAGACATTAATAAATAGCTTATAATAGATACCACAAACTGAACGTAGGATTTTTAAAAATACCTGCGTTTAACGTAATAATAAGATAAAATAGTTGGGGGCGCCACTTTCGCTGCTGTATGGGCCTTAAGTACCTAATAAAAAAAACAATTTCGATTCCCAACTCTCATACCCAGCGTGGGGATTATGGGCACTACCCCCATGAGATAAAAGCCAACAAGGCGCTTATCAGGGGGAGGTCTGCGTCCAGCAGTGGAACAAAGGCTGTTAAGGTTTATATTACTTTTGATCTAAACAACGAGTTTATTTTGCTATCATAATCGGCACATTTTGTATGTACCTACCTAGTGTTCATAAATAAGTCGACAAACTCCCAAAGCAAATAGCAAAAGATCCTAATTCCGAAGACACTGGGTCTTTGGCGCTGCATCCATCCACATAGATCACGTAATAGTCAGTACAGGACATTGCAGAATGTTCACTAAGCTAAACAATTTACGCTCTCTTGCATTAGGCTGTTCGCCAAAACGTCTCCGTCTGTGGAGAGTATTAGATTTGGGAACTTTAGTAATACGTGCTGTTGTAATTAAATGTTAAATTTACATATGAAGCTACGTGATATAATTGTCAGTTGTCTGCCATTGGTAGAATAAAGGGCCCATGGGTCTAGGGGTAAAATTTACATTACTTCTGATTTATACAACGAGTTTTTTCCATATGAATCGTGTACGATCGTAATCGGAATATTTTCGTATGTACCTACCTCTAATTTTCATGAATAAGTCGACAAACTCCCAAAGCAAATAGCAAAAGATCCTCATTCCCAAGACACTGGGTCTTTAGCGCTGCATCCATCCACACAGATCACGTAATAGTCAGTACAGGACATTGCAGAATGTTCACTAAGCTAAACAATTTAAGCTCTCTCGCATTAGGCTGTTCGCCAAAACGTCTCCGTCTGTGGAGAGTATTAGATTTGGGAAATTTAGTAATACGGGCTGTTGTAATTAAATGTTAAATTTACATATGAAGCTACGTGATATAATTGTCCGTTGTCTGCTATTGGTAGAATAAATCCATTCCCTGGGTAACGACTCTACATTTGATAGATCGTGGGTCTAACTTAATAGAACAATATTAATGTAGTGTATTGTATTATGTATATCAGTTATCTAGTATCCATAACACAAGTTCTGCTTAGATTGGGGCTAGTTAATGCTGTGTAAATTGTCCAACATTATTATTATTTTATCAATACCAAATGGCTCAGGATCGTGTGTTGTGTGAAATAATAATATAAACATTTGAAAAATCTAAAAATCGACTGTATATTAAGTATAAGTGTAGTAAAAAACTGTGTAAATATATCTACTTAATATTTACACAGTTTTTTAAGGAGGACCAATGATCATCCCTCTTCATGCTAACTTATTATTCCATAAATCATAACACTCTTGTCTCAAGTCTTGTGTCTTGTGTTCCATAGAAACAAGTAGGGTAGTTCCACAGTTACTGGTTATATTAGTTTAGTTAAATGAAAACATACCTACTTACAGCCTCTTATGGGCGGCATTATCGCTAAATCTCATCCAGGCAACCTTAGCATGGTCAAGAAACAATCGAAAAAGTATAGATAGTTGGATACCTACGCCGGCCTTTCGGAAGGTCTTGCAATTTATCCTCCAAGATTTGACCCAAGCAAACTTACCGAACTCAAATGAAAGTCCGCAAAAGAAAAACATTACCCGAGCCGATTCCAATTTAAAAGTTCAATGTTGACTGAATCCTATCGAAATAAGCCGATAAAGGGGGGCAACTCCGAAATGTCGATAAAAGTCGCGCGACCGATAAGCCGACTTCTTGTCAGTTAACATCTATCTTGGTGCGGGAAGCCGAGGGAATTTATGGAGACGGCTGGCGTTTATTTTTTGTGAGTTTTTATTGAACTAGGGAATTTGGGAAACTATTATACTGGTTTTTGTTGCCGTATCGTCGAAATGAAACTTTTACCCACTAGGAGAACATTACATACAGACTTTGACCATACTTAGGCCCGTATTATGAAAGCTTACTCTGTCGTCGATCTCTGCTTTAAAAGGTGTCTATTTGCGCTAATATTAGCGTAAATTACGTTAAATAATTTAAAATTAAGAGTAAATTGGAAAGAGCTAATTCGAAATTAAAAATTTAGCCACCAGATAACATTACAAACAGACCTGGACCGTACATAATGTAGACATGTAGCCTGCAAGAGGCTGCTATTTGCGCTTATATTAGCGTGAATAACGCGTTTGGTTAGGGGCGTAAATTTATTTAGGTTATTATCTCATTTATTCATTAATTCATATTGTATGGATGTATGGATGGATGGATGGATGTTTGTTACTTCTTCACGCCAAAACTACTGGACGGATCAGGCTGATATTATATATCTATATATATAGATTATAGGCAGGTGATTCTAATCCTGGAAGCAAATATAGGCTACTTTTGATCCCGTGGGAAAAATTACCTTTAACGTTTTCATAGGAACAACGCGTGCGAAGCCGCGGGGCGCAGCTAGTTTATTCATAATTATACTGCTCACCTTTGTTTTTGTTAAGAATTTTTATCCTCCGCACTACCACAAAACTGCTGATCAAGTTCTCCTGGTAAGCAAGTTACAAGTTCCCATTTAGTTTCTTGTTGTACGTGTTTCAGCAGTTAGATACAATGTGTAACTTTGATTCGGAATCTAACTAAATTCTAGAACAGCCGTTGCAATAAATACTTGTTTGAGCAACAGTATCGTTACTTGCAATTGTGCAATGTGTTGAGATCTTAGACATTTTAACCCGCGCTGATTGAAATGGCTCACAGCTTAAGGTACAGACTCTACCAAAGTAGAGTTGTGGGGAGATGTTCGAAGATGAAAAGTTTATCAGCTAGGGTGTATCCATCAAAGCTGTGCGAAGATACCTACTGGTTAGAACGGAACTGAGCTGCGTACGGCTAGCGTCGTATAGATCTGTTTTGTGTGTGTGCGTATGTTTGTTGAGATGAATGCACTAGTAGAGTTACTAATGCATTCATCTCAACAAACGCACACAAAACAGATCTCCTCTCCGCTCGTCGCGTCTCTGCTTTGGTGGAGACCAGCCCTTAAGCTCTACTGAGGCGTTTTCATCAAGTCCCATCTTCACCGTGCTTCTATGAATACTTAGTATAGCATAAGAGTAGGTAATTAATGAGGCATTTATTTGAATCTGGTTTTATCATCACCTTAATCTGCAGCCGTTTAACTCAAAGCTGAGTAGGGTAAATGTCTTCTATTTTTTGTGTCGTAAGTTTAACCACAATTTATTATTAAAAAAAATCAATTTATTATTATTATTTTTATTTTGAATAAATAATGCTTGACGACTCTCTTAAGATCTAGCTCAGGTACTTAAAATCTAGCTCAGGTACTAGATTATTGATATTATTATAACAGATTCTTGTTTTGTTATATGGAACAGACACCTAGAACAATTGAAATAAATACCTACAAATACATATATTTTTCCCGAGGCGGGAATCTAACCCGCAACCTCCTGCGTCGCAGGTGAACCGCTGGTGTACGGGGATCGTCAAAAGAATTCGTAGTTCAGTTTTTTAATTCACATTCTTAAGTTCAGAATTGATTTAAAGACATTATTGTTCGAAGGCTATATTGTTAGTGCTTTAGATTCAATATTGTACATCAAAATTGAATCTTGAATACAAATAAGCAAACTTCAATATCGTAGCGTAGTCACGCTCATATTGCAGAAGTTCGCATAGTGATGTGGTAAGAAACTGATATAGGTGACTCTATCTATACAAAAATATGGCCGGAAACTGTCAGTCACTAAGTAATTCAATGTCTAGAGGAGAACTGGAGTAGCATCTGGTTGAAGCAATTTTCCTCCATGTAATCTAGAAGGAAGTTACTTTGACTGGCCTTCTTGACTAAGGCTCAGCCTAATGAGCCGAATAATATCACATAAAATCATAAAGCAAATTTCAAAGTGTAAGTAATTTAGTCTTTTAGATTCTTCATTTGTGTATGCTGCAGAAAAAATATTTATACTAACATTTTCTTTCATGGCCCGAGACTAACATAGGCAAGTTGCCCGTCGATTGCCGCCGACTGCCGACGCGGCATCGCCTGCGGTCTATCTAGTACCCTCGTACTAAATAAATGTATTTTCTACCAGGATACAATTTAATATACATATATTTAAAAACCAAACACAATGCAACGATACTGACGCAAGGTATAAAACTGTGTCTCTGTCAGTAAGGCCCAACTCTGTTCGTACTATGTAACCTAAATCGTTGGTATTATTTGCATAACAAAATAAATCCTAGCATTTAAATTATCATCTATACACCAGTCGGCTATCACAACTAGAACATCAGCCGTACCGTTTCGCCTAGAGACAATAATCCAAGGGTAATAATAGTGCACTAACCATCACGTACAGAACGTGCGGAACTGGTTAGTGGGTAGCCTGTAGATACGCTCCACTTTCCGGCAGGCTGTGCGCTGTGACCAGCCTGAGCGGAAACTGAGGCTGGGGTTTGAAACTAGACTCTCCGGCTATGCTCACGTGATGCTCCGGGCACTTAGAGATAATGGTGACAATTCAGTTGCTGCCAAAACTAAACTAAACTTATTGACAGGACTAAAAATGCCGCCCTGTCACAACGATCCACATAATAAGGATGTAATAATATTTAGTCCTGTCAGATTAATTTAGTCTAGTTTTGCCGACATCTTAATTAAAGCCTTTTGTCTCTAGCTCGTGTCTTCCACTCTATAGCTCTAGCACACAGTACTAACCTGTCGATGCGCTCCACTTTCCGGCAGGCTGTGTACTGTGACCAGCCTAAGCGGAAACCGGGGCTGAGGTTTGATAATTGTCTCTCCGGCTATGCTTACATGATGCTCCAGGCACTTAGCGACTATACCTTTTATCCCTAGCTCGTATCTATCGCTCTATTAGCTCTAGCACGCTCTAGGCCGTTCTTTATTTAGCGCGCTTCTATAGCTATTAATTCATAAATAATTGGTATTCCAAAGTTTACTACGCGCGATTTAATCTGATAATTAGGCATTTAAGTCAATCTGAATTGGCACTATTTTTTTAAGAATCGGAAATGTAATTCCGAAGTTTAACTATTTCAATCAATCATCATTATAGATGTAATCATCATGCCCTTGTTCGGGTTTTCAAAACGTTTTAGGTTATATCTGTATTGTTTGCACCATTCATTTTATGAAAGTGAAACCCTCTGGCACATGCCGGTGCAGTGACCTTCTCCACAGACATTACCAAGCCTGAAATGGTAATGAAATGAACACACTTAATTTATCTAATCGGCTCTGAGGGAACACGAACCCCCGCCCTTCTTATGAGCCCAAGTTCTTGGCATTTTCTTTCGTTGCGGTACCACTTTAGTGATTTTCGCGAACCTCGATTTCCAAGACAGCTGTTTGCAAATGTGTAAGATATTCTCCGACAATGTATACAGCGAGCTTTTTTTGACCGAAACTACTAAATAATTCAACTCGCTTCTTTCCGCACCAAAACCGCAGCTGTAAAGATGCTCTATTTCCACGCAAATTGCTACGTGCGTGTCATTCTTTGGAATGCTTTAATTTTAAAACCGATAGCCGCTGATGCCTGTCGAAATTTATCGATAGTTTTTCTGGTTGTACTTTCCGCATTTTTTAAATACTTGATTTAGGTATCATACTTATTAACGCTGCTGGGGAACGTATCATATCTAGAGGTACAGAAGTGTACTTAAATATATATGCTGTAGGGGGAAGAATTGGGTTATTCCAGTTTTCCCCTTGAAATCCCCCTTAGAAGGGGGGGAAAACTAGACTTCGAAAAACAAAATTCCAGTTTTCCCCTTTGAAGAGTTTTTGTAAGGGGAAAAACTGAAATTCAAATAAATAAATCCTAGTTTTCAATAAAGAATTCTAATAGAAAGACTCTGACGGGTAAAATATAGTCTCGTTATTCTCAAGACATCAAATCAACTTGGGTTGTATGGCTGCCTGATTGTGCACTGAACTCCATATTTACATTCAATAAGAAGTTTACACCCGCATCACCCTTGCTAACGATCCAATGTCGAGAATTTTCAGTTTGTTGCAAAGTTTCTGTGAGCAAAGATATCGACAGTTATTGAAGTTGATTTACATTTTATGGAAGATCGGAAAAGAAGGATCTGATAAGTAATTGTTTGTATCTACGTCGATGATCCTCTATTATTAGCAGATAGTATGGTTATTAGGACACACAGGTGGATATAGTTCTACGAAAAGTTTGCATTATATACCTACGTATCGTAACTATATCGTATCCATTTTGAATTTTTAGACCCTCCATTCAATAAAAATGGCTTACAATTATTATCTGAAACTCGACGCCAAGCAAGTGAGATTTTGTTATTTGTGTTGTACTTTGTTTACTAACATGCTTCATTAACTAGGTTCCTACTTTAGTGTCCTTTTTAGTTATAAGCACTTATTGTGAGAGACGAATAAATGCTTTATTATTATTAATATTATTTATTATCTGGGATAAAAGTAGCCTATTGTGCATAATAAATTATTCCAGAACTACATCTTTGCAAAATTTCAGCCTTATCTCTCCAGTCGTTTAGGCGTGAAGAGGTAAGAAACATCCAAACATTTATAATATTAGTGACTAACAAAGTACAAACCAAGTAGTTATGTAATGTGACAACAATGAACACATAATAAGAAGCCAGCCAGTATCTTGGGGATGCTTCCGACTGGTATTCATATGGATCAGTTGAGCTACCTGTATATTGTTTGCAACAGTCAGCACTTAGCTCAGTTGCTTTAATTATAAATACTAGTTCTAATTTTTGTAATATTCTTTTTCAATAAAGTATTCAATGATCAGTTATCACAACCCATAACACAACCTCTGCTTAGCCTGGGGCTAGATAATGCTGTGTGAATTGTCAGACATTATTTATTTATTATTATTTATTTATTTATGATATTCAACATCGAGTATTGTCTTATCAGAAATTATGTAGAACCAGCCTGAAGTTTAATGAAGTTACTTCGAATAGGAGTCACAATTATCAAGAATTTTCGATGGCGACTATCTTGATCAAATATTCGAGCCGGTCCGATCAAAACAGAGCAAATAGCACGAGGGTCCCTTTTAACAATGCAAAAGCAATTACAACAGTTTAAACGAGTTTGGGTTACGTTAAGCAGCACTCTACGATGAACCCAGGCTTGTTCAAGGCCATATGCCAATTGATTTTATTATTTGTGTTGGAAGACCAACTAAATACTCGATAGACCGACGACATTGAAGCGGCCGCAGGAAGTCGACGGATGTAGGCGGCTCAGAGGGCGTAGCCAACCGGCTTTCGCCATGAAGCGAATCGAAAACGATTGAAAGATTCGTATGGGAAAATTCGAAACAGATCACGTGACATATCTAAGGCCTTATATTAGGTCCTTACATATGAAATTGGCGTTTTGTATGGGAGGAACAAAAAGTCGAATATTTTTTAATATAATATATTTAATTAATCAAAGTATGAACCATTATTTTCTATGCACTTTTGCCATCTTATAGGTAGTTCATTGATCCCTTTACTAAAAAAACCAGTCGGACGGGAATCAATAAAATCTTTGAAGGCGATTTGGACTGCCCCATCGGAGTTGAATTTTTTCCCTTGCAAGAAGTTATCCAAATTTCGAAAAAAATGGTAATCTGTTGGAGCAAGGTCCGGGGAGTACGGAGGATGTCTTAGACTTTCCAATTGAAGCTCTTCTAATTTAGTAGCCGTCTGTTGCGCAGTGTGTGGTCTAGCGTTGTCGTGAAGCAGCAGTGGCGTGGAGCGATTGACCAGCCTAGGTTATTTAGCCGCTAGCTTTTCCATCATGGTTTGCAATTGCTGACAATAGACATCAGCCGTAATAGTCTGGCCAGATTTGAGAAAACTGTAATGAACAATACCGGCACTAGTCCACCAAACGCTTACAAGTAACTTTTTTGGGGTTAATTTTCGCTTGGGGCAGGATTTGGCTGGCTGGCCAGGATCCAACCATTGCGCTGAGCGCTTCCGATTATCGTAAAGAACCCATTTTTCATCACAGGTAATGATTCGGTTTAAAATACCTTCATTATTGTGCCGGTTTAGTAATGTAACGCAGCAGTCGACGCGCGTTTGCCGGTTTGCTTCAGTCAATTCGTGAGGTACCCACCTTTCAAGCTTTTTAATCTTCCCAATTTGCTTCAAGTGAATTAAAACAGTTTTATCACTAACATCGCAGCCTGCAGCTAACTCGGACGTGGTTTGCGATGGATCCGCTTCCACAATAGCCTTCAACTCTTCATTATCAACTTGAGTCTCAGGCCGTCCACGGGGCTTGTTCTGCAGGTCGAAATTTCCAGAACGAAAACGTTGGAACCAAAAACGAACTGTGTTTTCTTTTGCAACACGACCGCCATACACATCATTCACCCTTCGAGTTGTTTCCGCAGCACTAGTGCCACGGCGGAACTCGTACTCGTAAATAATGCGATATTTTAAGTTTTCCATTTTGTAAAATGAGTGACGCAAACAGAAAAAAACAGAAGAAAAAAAACAAATGAATGACGATCATCGAAGCACAAATACATGAGTCTATAGCTGTACAAATTTGAATTTGGAATTCCTTACCAACGAGGAGAAATTTGTGATTAAAGTGGCCAGTACGAAAAACGCCAATTTCATATGTAAGGACCTAAAATATACACTCGAGAGCAATGAATCCGGGTCACTTAATGTTAAAAATCTCGGAAACTAAAAATGATAGGTTAATGCAATAAATTGTATTTAATAGACAATGTAATACTCCTTAAATGAAAGTAAAAAAAATATGAGTCACCATACATTTTACTAACACAAAATTACATAAAGAAAAAAACTGCTGATCTCTCCTTAAAACAAAAATAGGAAACATGAAATTTTTGAACTTTATTACGATTTTCTTGAATTTTAATACTTCGTATTGCCTCCTCGTGCTTCCATTACTGCGTTTACGCGGTTTGGCATGCTGTACACCAAGTTCCTTATACGATTTTGGGGAATATTCTCCCATTCCTCTGTGAGAGCAATTTTGAGCTCACGAAGCGTGATTGGGGGAGGGTTTCGTTGTTTTACGCATCTGCCTAGCTCGTCCCAAGCATGCTCGATCGGGTTGATATCCGGGCTGCGCGCTGGCCACTCCATACGAGTAATGTTCATCTCTTGAAGGTAGTCATTCACAATCCTACCTGTATGAGGTCGGGCATTGTCATGCATAAATATAGCATTCTCACCTAAATTGACCATAAATGGACCAACGTGATCATTGAGGATTTCTTCCACATATCTTACGCTAGTTAAAGAGCCGTTTTCTATGATCACCAGCTCTGTGCGACTTTCAGAAGAAATTCCGGCCCAGACAAGTACAGACCCTGGTGGGTCTGTACTTGTCTGAGCCTACGGTGGTCCGTAGGCTACTTTTTCTTCGATGCATGCTTGCTTGAATCTTTCCCCTGGTCTTCGATACACTCTGTGTCTTCCATCGTGCTTGTAGAGCATAATTTTTGATTCGTCGGAGAACATAACTTTTGACCAATCTTCAATACTCCAATTTACGATTTTTAGGATTCTTTAAGTGACCCGGATTCATTGCTCTCGAGTGTATATATGTCAACCCCATACATTTTTGGACTTTTCTACTATCGCGTTTATCGCTTTCGACATCGATTGTTACATTGTCTAGGCCGCTATTTGTGGCGACGACGTATGTGTGGAGGTCTATGTCCAGCTGTGGACATATGCTGATATTGTTATTACTTTGTGTCGGAATTCTATTTTATGCTTCAGAATCCGTACGTTTAGATTTTTAACAGACTTCAAAAGAAGGAGGATGTTCTCAATTCTACAGTGTTTTTTTTTGTATTTTTGTTACCTCAGAACTTTTGATTGGGTGGTCCGATTTTCATGAAAGCTTGTGCTTCCCGTGTGGTCCCATTTTAATTTGGTTTAGTGCTGACAACGGGATCCATGAACATTCATGAAAAAAATATAAAAATTGAAGTCGGTTTATAGTTTTTTAAAACGCTATTTTTATATATTTATTTACACGAATCGTCTGGATAGAAGCAAGCTATAAAGTATACATATTCTAGCTAGATTATTCTACTTTATTTTCAACTCAAACAGACATAACCAATATGAAAGCTTTCAGAGGAATTTATTTCCAGATAAACCTTACTATTTTGCATAGATGTAGCTATAATGGGTTATAGAGATTAGTGCCTTAATCAATCGACTGATATGTGTAAAGGTACGTGGATGTCGAACAGAAACGACCAGTTTAGATGTAACGTAAATTTAATTTCATGATACATTAATGATCTTTTGTGAATTGTTTTCACAATACATTTTTAGACTTAGATGAGGCTCAACTATTGAATAATTGTAAGAATAATAAATATTATTACTATTGTTATTATTAATTTTTATACCATTCTAAAGTAGCACGATAGTAGCCTATTTCCGTCATAGGGATACCGTTTACCTTCCTTCTAAATTTTATTAAGATTTGTTTAGCCGTTTGGGCGTCAAAAAGAAGTGATGGAGCAATTCACAAAAATCGTAGAGAATTTCTAGTAGCAAGGGTTATGACAAGTAACAATGTAACGCACAGAAGAGTTCAAAATAATTGCTCTGCAACAACAGAGACAATCTCATCAGCATAAAAATCTCGTAAAAGCAAAAACGGGGAAACTGTTTGCGTACTATAACGAAAGAAAACAACAATATCCAGTAAACGAAGCCCAAAAACCACTCTACCAAACGAATTCAAGTAAATTCTCGTTAAGTTCTCCCAAAAGTTCGCTCTCATCTCGACACCGTAGCGCCCTTGAAAAGCAAAATCTGGTGTATTCGTTATCAAAACATGAATAATGTATGAAAGCCGCGTGTATGACGGACTTGTTGGTTTAATATTCAACATTCCTGATGGTCTGTGCTGTTCCCATTATCGCAACGAAGCTTTTAATAAAACATTTAACGTGAGGTGCAAAGCAGGTTCTGTGAACGAACTTAAATTTATTCGTTGAGACACTTAACAATCTCCAATTAAAATCATTATGTACTAAACTTGTAGATAAGGTATATTATGATCATTGTAAAAGAAACGCTAGACTGGTTAGGTTAGGTTAGCTACAAATCGATATATACTTTATAATATATCGACCTAGCCTTTTTCGGCTACAGGACTTGGAATTTGGACTCCATAGTTATAAAGTTTAGGAAATTTGATGTTTAGTCCATATGTAACTGACGTATCCAATCACAGTTTGCGCACATCAAGGCACTGTTCACATAATTGAAATGTATGTTGGAGGGAATATATATACTTTACACAGATCAAAATTTGAGTCCTACGGGAATTGTACCTGCAACCTTCCTCTCGACATACTTTAGCTCACCATACGAAAGAGCTCGCAACGTCGTTAATTGTTAGCGAACTTTATCGTTAAGTTCCGACAGTTTCAAGACTTCGTTGCGATAGACTGAGTCGTAATGAATAGAAGCTATAATTTTAACAAAGCGACTCATTAAAACACTTGTAATAATTACCATGTATTCTGAATAGTAAGTTCTGGGAATGCGACCACTCCACAATTCGTATAATCAATTCCATTAGGGACGAGATTCGCATTCTAATTATCAGGGAGACGAGGGTGTGGGACGAATGTAATAATAGGTTTTGTGTTATTTGAATTATTGTCTTTTCTGTAAGTACCTTCATACATATGCAAAATTGAGCCACTACACTAATAAAGAAGTAAATTTTGAAATGAGAGAATCGGGTCTTGTTCTGTATAGTAGTCTACTAAGACAGATACAGAAATAATAAGTTGTTATAGGAAGTTGTGTGACAATTAAATATTTTGATTAGTGTGAAATTTTGATTTAATCTTATTAAAATTCCACCTTGTTTCACCTATTACGCTGAAAAAGAAACTAAATTTCGAAAATTATATAATTACAAAATCAAATATCATGCTTACCTATTTTGTTTTTATTTTTATCCGATTTTACGATTCACTTCCATTTCCTTGTCTCGATCGGATAATAGCACAAATCCTCTAAATTGAAAGGGTGACTTTCGAAAAAGCTCACTTTGTTGCCATGAAATATTGGCGAAGAATTTACTCGAGACATAAAACCATTAATTTTCATCAATTCTGTAAGGTATTGTTTTGAAGGGAAAGAAATGAATTGAATATTATTAACTTTTGGTTAAAATGTCTTTCGAAATCAATGATAATTTCGTTTGAGAGTACCTAGTAGATACTACCTACCTGCTATATATATTTCTTCTGTTTCAGTAGAGTTCATGATGCGTGTTTCGCAGACTGGTTAGTTGTTTTATAGTTTCATTACAAAACTATGCAGGTTTCTTGCATATTAAGAGTCCGAAAACACTCCAAGCAACTAAACCTATCTAATCTGAATCATGGATCCAAACGGAAGCGACTACGACGTGACAGCGATCTGCTTTCTTGGTATATATAAGTGTCGTCGATCTTCTTATTTTGTTTAGGTATAAGCGTACGCTTATACCCAAACCTGACCTCGATATTCTAAAAAGCCCTGGAAAAAAACACAAAAGCTTGGTACGGACCTCAATGCAGCTCCCGTCTGACCCTCCTGTCACGAGCTTAATTTGAATTATGTCCGGGCAGACAACCGAGCGCCCCTCCATATTGTATAAAATTCACGTTATTCCACCCTACGAAGGGTTGCGACTTGCGATGATTGCGTCCGACTTCTGGCACCATTGTCCGACTAAAGTTATTCAATTTTGTAGCAAACAGAATAGTAAAAGTGACCTTGATAGACGCAGCTTCCATATTCCTTACATCTACTGGAATATGGTAAGCAAAAGATAATTAAACCTTGTAACTATTACATTTAAATTACTCTTCTGAAAGCATTATTGAGAAGATATTTCTGCAGGACTATTAGGGGCTTTAGGCGCAGGATCCAAGGTGCAAAATGCTTTCCTTAAAAAAAAACTGATGTTTTCGAGTGATCGGAAATGTCGAGTTTGAGCAAAGTTACCCAAAATATTTTTTATTTAAAGAAAATTACAATCAAATATTAGAAATAAATTAGAACAGCCTATCAAGTTGAAAGTTTAACCGAAACTTTGACGCATTTCTTTTCTGCCAGTCTTCCAGTCGTCCTATAAAAGGCCTCTAATAAAGCTATCGCGATAAGACCCTTTTGTCATCAGTCACTTCAGTTTCATTCTGGACACGAACGAACACCTTTTGTTTGTTTTCCCCACCCTACGATAGCAATAGCAAAGTAACCACTATCGGAAAAACTGTACGTTTCTTCTTCTGTAAGTGCATTGATGAATATTTTAGTGAGCATTGGATCGGCAATACTTGTCTACTCAGTCCCGGTAGATATCTCTGGGGTATTGCAGTTATCTTGTTTGCTGGGCGATTGCATAGGGAATGGTATTAGTTTATTGAAACCTGAATTTTATTTTATTTATATCTTTCGTGCTTCTAAGGGCGGGTGCAGACCAAATGAGCGACTTATTATCCTACTAATATTGAAAGGCGCAATTAGAGAAATGTGAATTTTGGATGAAATTTGGCGTACTTTTAGAAAATAGTTTGACCTTGATAATAGGCTACATATTATACCGAAAACACGCGTGCGTGGCCGCGGGCAGAAGCTAGAGTATATATTATCTGGTGTCCATAACAGAAGCTTTGCTGTTTTTGGGGATAGAGTATGCTGTGTTGATTGTCCAGCATTGTTTATCATAATTCTTCAGGGTATCAACCTAAAACCGTACAGCCTGCCAAAATTTACTACAAGTTATATCTATTTCAACGGCAGTAAAATATAACCATTGCTATAGACTAGGGCATTGATTTAAAAAGGGAAATCGGTTACGTTCTCCCAGCGCTTACTCAAAAATTGGCATGTGTTACAACTACACGCAAACACATACGCTCGCAGTTATATTTCCAGTCCTATGCAATACAAAGAAGAACAAAGACGGAAAGACGTACCTAGGACCGAAGTCTCACTTCGGTCACAACTTTCGGAGACAACAATATTTCACGTGAATCACGACCGCCCGTGCCGCCAGTCAGACGGTGACTGATGTGGGAGAACACAATTTTACACAATTTGAGGTTGCCACTTTCGAGCAAGCGGTGCCTCATCTTCGTTTTTAATAAATCAATGGACTATGGTAATAAAATAACTGTTCTCTCAAATACCAGAAGCTGTATCAATATGTTAAACTAAACTCAACCGACACATCTACCTACAAAAATATAGATGAAGTCGTATCCACAGAAACGTAAAACACTTCATGGCATCACAACATTTTACGATTGCACTCGTAAATGTGACTTTATTAAATTTCGTAAGAACCAGTTCTGGGAATAACCTTATTTGCTCCCAACTTGTCGCATCGCAATACCACGACTCGAATTATGTTGTTAGCAAGAAATACTCGTTAAGATAAGCCGATATCTCGAATGACCGGCGATTATATCGACGAGGATGGTTGAAAAGGCCTGAAATGGTCGAAATGCCGGCATCCGATTTGCATGTATATACATATAAACAGCGACCCGCTAATAAGATATAATGAGACCTGAGCCGATCCTGAGACAGACTTATTTAACTTGGGCAGTTCGAATGAAAAAGCAGAGATGGTTGTAATTGAATAAAGTCGTTTTAATGAAGTTGTCGGCTGTTAAATGTTGTTGATGTTGCAGGTGTAGATTTGAATCGAATAAAACAGTGGGAACTAATTAGTTGGAGTTGAATATTGCTCATTAGTAAGGAACGGTACTGTAATATGGAATAAAGTTACGTAATATTTTACGTAAAACTAGACAATAATAGATCCTCGAAATTGCCTACACATTTGTTCCCTTTGAAGTCGAGACCTTTCGTGGGGTACTGAGGCGGCTACTATTTCACAGAGTTAGAAAACAGATTAAGAACACTGAAACATTGAATTGAATTTTAAAATTTATTTTGTTATTCTAAGAACGAAAACCAATATTTTCCGACTGCTTTTTGCGTAATTTATCTTAATAATATATTTTTAGATGTTTCCCGGTTTGAGTAAAATACTTAAACCGGTAAAAATATAGTAAGACAAGATAAGCAATCCAGAGAAGCAGTTCTGCGAGACAAGCCCACCCTTTCAAGGATACTTCTATTTCCCGGATATCCGGTCCAACCGGTTCATTACTCACATATCAGCTGGATCGTGAGTGCAAATAGAGGTTCCCTCAATCGAGGGATAATAGACTAGGATAAAACGATTAGCGAAACTCAATAAGATACATTTAGCGGATTACGCTCAGCCACCGGAGTTGATTGTTTTAGAAGGCAGGCATTTTCTGGATTAGCCTCGGACTTTACCTTATACCTTTGAGCAAGATTCGGTAAATCGAATAGAAATTTACTCAAGAGCTTAGAAACAGTCTTTAATTTGGAGTTAGTAATTGCAGAGATTGAGAAGACTTAGTTATAGAGCGACTTCTACACGCAAAAAGACTAAATGATTAAGCAAGAAATTTAATTTAGATGATATTTAATTGCTCACAGAGAAATTGAAGTCAGCTATATGATAGAAATTCGACTTAAATTCTCACCTCGCCTTAAAATTATAAGTACTTTCCAACTCTCTTTATAAAGTTGTCTGAATTACTCCGGCTGTAATAAATCGAGTGAAATTTCAAAAGTTCTGATAACAAGCGTACCCCGCGCTCTACTTAAAGTTCATGCTTCGTTGTTTTCAGTGGTTTTCATAATTTCATATGTTCGCTTCGCATTGTGTGCGAATTACCAAGCAAAAACAATAATACAAAAATTAATTTTAGTAGGGCCACGTTACTGCTTTTTGTGTCAATAGGTTAGTAATATAGTATAGGATCCCGCCATACCTACAACGGCCTTCAACGAGCCGGTTACTGGATAAAAATCATTTAACATCAAATAGAATATGTCAATATATAGAGGTATATTGCAAAAGAGTCGACTAAAAGATTCATACAAACATAAGGTTGACATTTTTTTTTCTGTCATAAGTCCTGGCTGGTCCAGGTAGAAACAGGACATTCATTTTCACTTTGTGACGGGGAAAAAAATAGTCAACCTAACAAACGTTAGGTTGACTATTTCTTTTATTATTTTTTTATTAAAAGGATGAACACTATAGAGTATGCAAACGCATACTCTATAGTGTTCATCCTTTTAATTGGTACGGAATTTGTTCGAAATCATTTGTAAGATTTCGCTTCCGAATGAGCGGGATAGAGGGAACTGGACCAAAAATAGGTACTTAATGTGCAAAATAGTGCACTTTCATATATTTATATGTAATTTTGTGTTTTAATCGTGTTATCACATTTAACTTGAGGTTAACACCTTCATGGCCCAAGACGCAGGTGCCAGTCTCTATCTGCGTGGAGCTGCGGCACGCCCCTGCGGGTCGCACCGCAGAGCTGGGCAGTGAATGCGTTATACACTAACACCTTCATGGCCCAAGACGCAGGTGCCAGTCTCTATCTGCGTGGAGCTGCGGCGCGCCCCTGCGGGTCGCACCGCAGAGCTGGGCAGTGAATGCGTTAAAGAAGCTTTATAAGTTCACTTACAATGAGAATATCTTTCAGGTTTTATTGTCTTCACAATTACAATAACTTAATGAGGTAAACTAAACCTTTTATATTTACTTCTTAAAATGATGAGAGATAAGACAACTTATTTCTCAAGAATATGATACTGATGATGACTAATGATCAATGAACTCAACGTGCAAAGTAGCAAGGTAAAAAACTCATAAACAGACTAAATAGCCAACTCATCATCACAGATAATTTGCTGCGGTACTGCTACCGGGCGTGTAATACGTATCAAAATATTTATACCATTATAAACTAGAGCTACAAACAGGTTTTCAAGAGCAAGAAATTGAATGGATTGTAACGAACGAGCTTGTCAATGTTCACATAAAAAATACCGTTAGATATGCCTGACTATAAGCTAGTTTGAGAGCCGATGTTCGTACTGTAGTTTCACAGAATGTGAAAGAATATAAAATTGCTACAACTACAACGAGCGGAACGTTCAAATAATAAAATACAATAGAACCATTCACCCTGTCCATGGCAAAAACAGGAATGCCTTTAGGTTTTTAAAAACACAAACCAGCAAATACAGAGATCCATAACAAGCAAAACATAACATATGACTTCATCAAGCAATTATTACAAAGCGTAAACCAACCTATCCATGCAGCTATAAAACTGCAGATGTCTTGATCAAACAATGATAACATACGTAGCGAGAGTGTACCTAGCCATAACATCACGTGGCATATGGTCCGCTTGACCGCTGAACCAGAACATTTCACTCTCGACGTCACGATGCAGGCAGACAGCTACCAGACTGAAGGACGTCTCACGTCATCGGTGGAGGCTCTTGCAGACCAATTGATGAATAAGATCAAGCTGGAGGAAGAGCTAAGTTTATAGCTTAAACATAATAATATGTATACATAAATGAGTATAATATACCTACTGAATAAGAAGAATGATTAAATAATAAATAATAATAAATAAATAATGCTGGACAATTCACACAGCATTATCTAGCCCCAAGCTAAGCAGAGCTTGTGTTATGGGTACTAGATAACTGATATACATAATACAATACACTACATAGATAGATATTTTTTATTATACATAGAAAAACATCCAGAACGC
This sequence comes from Eupithecia tripunctaria, assembly GCA_955876795.1. Taxonomy (NCBI): domain Eukaryota; kingdom Metazoa; phylum Arthropoda; class Insecta; order Lepidoptera; family Geometridae; genus Eupithecia; species Eupithecia tripunctaria. The sequence continues at coordinate 10,171,237 of OY041604.1, forward strand.
CCTGAACAAATTTCTGCAGATCGTACACAAATTTGTCTGGTCTGGTCGAAGGTCTGCCTGCGTCGCAGGCAGACCTTCGCCCACCGCGCCACAGAGGTCCTCTCAATAGAAGTGGAATCAGAGAGTGGAATCAGGTAAATTTTCGGTGGACTGAATCTCACTTCCGAACGGCAGAGCCGTGTTATCGTTCATCTCGAAGTACCACCCAAAATAACTCATTCAAACCATCTAACCACTCCGTTCCCAATAGATAAGGGATCGCAATGCCATAAATTCTCCGTTATTCGAGCAATGAATTGGGGAGCCATCAAGATTTAGGTAAATAATACTGTGACTGTTCAGTAATTAATTCTTGTAATCTCTCAAACCCAAATAAATTAATGAAAACGAGCATAACACGCATGGTTAGCCAACGGTTCGAGCTAATCGTAAGCCATTAGTTAGAAAACGGGACCTAGACTATTGCCCTGTGTAACCTCCATCGAGCTTTATGGTAATTATCGCCATTGAGAAAGTGAGACAGTAAATGTAAACTGAACACTTTATAGAGGTATTTGCAAAGAAATCCGATCTGTAAGCAATAAAACACAAGCAAACGACGAAGAGAAGCAACTGCTTCTGGCAATAAAATTTCGACGTCTCGATGTTAAAATAAAACGATACTACAGTCTTTTCCCAGGAAGTTATAAAATAAGATGATTTAAGGTTTGGTTTATACAATAGGTACTATAATTTTATGAAACAAACCGATGACAGTTTCATCTCCAACAGAAATAAATTAGAAAGCGATATAACGACTCCTTTCATGTCTGAAGCCTAGCCAATCTCAAGCATTCTTGCCTCCAGAGCCTGTAAAGCTTTCATTATTTTTTACTGTATGTATTTCATCTTTTTATACATATTAATTTGTTATTTAACCAATTTTTCATTATTACTGTGTATATAATACACTCGAGAGCAATGAATCCGGGTCACTTAAAGAATCCTAAAAACGTAAATTGGAGTATTGAAGATTGGTCAAAAGTTATGTTCTCCGACGAATCAAAATTTATGCTCTACAAGCACGATGGAAGACACAGAGTGTATCGAAGACCAGGGGAAAGATTCAAGCAAGCATGCATCGAAGAAAAAGTAGCCTACGGTGGTGGGTCTGTACTTGTGTGGGCCGGAATTTCTTCTGAAAGTCGCACAGAGCTGGTGATCATAGAAAACGGCTCTTTAACTAGCGTAAGATATGTGGAAGAAATCCTCAATGATCACGTTGGTCCATTTATGGTCAATTTAAGTGAGGATGCTATATTTATGCATGACAATGCCCGACCTCATACAGGTAGGATTGTGAATGACTACCTTCAAGAGATGAACATTACTCGTATGGAGTGGCCAGCGCGCAGCCCGGATATCAACCCGATCGAGCATGCTTGGGACGAGCTAGGCAGATGCGTAAAACAACGAAACCCTCCCCCAATCACGCTTCGTGAGCTCAAAATTGCTCTCACAGAGGAATGGGAGAATATTCCCCAAAATCGTATAAGGAACTTGATGTACAGCATGCCAAACCGCGTAAACGCAGTAATGGAAGCACGAGGAGGCAATACGAAGTATTAAAATTCAAGAAAATCGTAATAAAGTTCAAAAAATTCATGTTTCCTATTTTTGTTTTAAGGAGAGATCAGCAGTTTTTTTCTTTATGTAATTTTGTGTTAATAAAATGTATGGTGACTCATATTTTTTTTACTTTCATTTAAGGAGTATTACATTGTCTATTAAATACAATTTATTGCATTAACCTATCATTTTTAGTTTCCGAGATTTTTAACATTCTTTAAGTGACCCGGATTTAAAAAATGGGTTAAATATGAATAACAAATTAATAAAATGTATAAAAATATGACATACATACAGTAAAAAATAAACACAAAGAATTAAGAGTTAAATCGAGGTAAGGTAAACCTTAAGACACAAAAACTCCTCCACCGTGTAGTATCCACTGAATGGTTTGCTTGATAAGCCACTATGTTCCTACCTTGCTTCATTTTATAAGGCGATGAAAATAAAGCACCTGCTCATCCCAACAGCCTATATTGCTCCACTGCTGGACGCAGGGCCTCCCCTGATAAGCGCCTTTTGAGATAACAGCCAACATAATACACCGTACATACATAATTCTAATAACTTCACAGGATCGGAAAAGCAGTCACGGTTGTGGTTATTCTGTTTGATATTGGAACAAAATAATGTCCGTAAGAGGACAGTTGACAAGTTTATTGTAAAATGACCGAATAAGTGTCTTCAACTTGATAAAAATAAGATAAAATTATTATTTTCCTAGATAGAAAAAAATTACGTTCATGATATTATAGTCGCAACCATGAATAAATCTTTGCCAGACAGGAACTAGTCTCAGAATGCTGTTATAAATAATAAATCAAATAAATAAATAATGTTGGACAATTCACACAGCATTATCTAGCCCCAAGCTAAGCAGTGCTTGTGTTATGGGTAGGTAAGGTACTATACTAGATAACTGATATACATACTTAATACAATATACTACATAGATAGATATTTTTTATTATATACATAGAAAACATCCAGAACGCCATGGACAAATATCTGCAGATCGTGCACACACTTGTCCCGAGGCGGGAATCGAACCAGCGCCCTCCTGCGTCGCAAGCGGACCTTCGCCCACCGCGCCACAGAGGTCGTCAAACTTGACACTTCTATTTAAATGTTCAGGACGGACATGAAAAAGCTAATTAACTAATAAGTAATGTAATAATGAGAGACCGAAGTTATATCTAACTAGCTGTGCCCAGCAGCTTCGCACGCCTATCCCACGGGAACTGATTTATAGGATAAAAAGTAGCGTATGTGTTATTCCAGGCCTAGAACTACCTGTATGCAAAATTTCAGCCCGATCCGTTTAGTCGTTTTTGAGTAAAACAGCAGCAAACATACATACAGACATGTTTACAAACTTTTGCGTTTATAGTATTAGTAGGATGTTTATGTCACCTTTGAACAGGAAAATATAACATAAGAAAGCAAAGCCCATTACTGCAAACCATAATAAAGTACGTAGAAATGCTACCCACAACACAAATGGTTCTTCATTAAGAATCCATTCAATTACAAACGATGAGGTCTAGCCGAGCAACAGGACGGACGCAAAATGGGACAATTCTGGCAACACTGGGAATTTCATTCTGGCGAATAGCGTGTCTACCAAATGGTACAGGACTGACGGCACAAAGAGGCGTCCGTCCTGCAAAAGCAAAAAGACTGAATACGACCCAATAGCTGCTTGCACTGTTTCCTTTGATATACGACTTTTTGGCAAAGCAGTTCATATTCGAGGAAATTCTTTCACGTAAAATTTTTAGATTCGTTTTCTGGATATAGGTGAAACGCAACACACTTTTTTCATTTCAAGTCAAAGAGATTGTTAAACTTAGGCAGATAATTAAGTTAGACAAATTTTGATTCTGTTGATTACATGTTCTGCAATGAAAACAGATTAAAAGTCTGGGGTGTAACACGAAAAGCTAAAGTTATAACTTCTGTACCGCTATATCAAAGGGTTTATAATACGAGTTTACCCTTCGCTTTGCACTTGCACTTAAACTTAGCGATGCCAACCCTCCCTAATGCAGTGGAGACACGCCAAACGGGCTTACACGCATGCAAATCGACTCTTGCCTCTCGCAGTTCACCCCTTAAGCGGATTCCGACCTAAACACCACAGCTTACAGCTTAAAATCAAGCGGGTATATAACACGATGTACTGTATAAAAGAGTTGGGTGTCACTTGATTAAAGAAGCCCTAGATGAAACCATAGATAGGTAGTGTAATTTTAATTGTGCCTCTGGGTGGAATTTGTAAGTATTAAGTAGCAGATTGTGTTACTAAATTGTCTTGTAAGCGATACTTTCAGATACATTTCAGTTTCGTAAGAACGAAGGCTTTTTGTCTTTAGGCTTTTATCGTTTGTTTGCGATAAAACTAAACTTCTTAAACAACTTAGGCTTACCCGGCTTTTACTTTAGTTTGTTTATTTATCAGGTCGGAATGGATTACTGAATACAAGTGGCTTAAAACCATTCTGTTAATTTATTTATACTTAACAGATTTTTTAAGTCTATTAGGTTTTCTTTACATATTACGATTTATCTCGGGTTTCATGGTAAAATGTACATATACTTACTTAATTAACGATAGCATCAAGCAAACAAACCGATAGAAATTCGTGAGTGAAACTAATAACCATAGCGCTCTAAAAACCATAAAATTGTTAATTTCGTTTCAAAGCCGGCAAAGTTCAGACTATCAGGTTCTATTGCTGAGAGGTATTTTAAATTCTTATAGCGGCGAGTAATAACCAGCCGACCGGTCGAATCGGGTAATAACAGATAAATTATTACTTTTCTCTTAGGTGCTACTGTTTGATGCTATATCGACTCTATATATTTTGTTGCTTTCAGTTTTAGGAATCAGGATGTGTCCTGAAAAAAATATTAGAGAATACGACCATCAACCATCACATCGACACACTCATCGATTTACACGCACTACATAATGATATAACAAATGTTTGGCTGAGTGCACCATTACCTCGGTCTATTGCGACAACAAAGCCACCTGCCGTAGCATAACAAAAGGTATCTTTGGCCTTTACCCTTGAACTCGTAACGCGTAAGTTTATTCACTCTATTGTGGGAAGAATTCACATAACAAGGTCTGCGGCTGGGAAAAGTGTGATGGAATTAATAGAGGAAGTGAACAGTTCAATTACCGTGAAGAAGATAGCAGGTGCTGGTTACCTGGAACAGAAGGAGACAAAGGTAAATATAAATACAAAAGCCTTTAGTTTACATGGAAAAGGTAATTCCATTACTGTGCGTTTATTTTAATTCTTTACGATCAATGAGACAGAATGTACCAAAGGAGTGAACGTCGATGGAATTCACATTTTCTATTTTCTAGTAGAAGTAGTAGGTACCTAGTAAGAATTATAAATTTAATGATATAATTGATACATGAACTTTACATAAATTGCGTTGACGTTATAGGCCGTTATAAATATCAAGATTGTCATCACCAACATTTCGTTATTTCTAGTGAAATCTGAGACCCAAGATTCAGATTCAGATTCATTTATTCCATTAAGATACATACAGTACACTTGGATAAGTCACATTACAAAATTAAAAATAAAATTATATAATAGGTACATTTTCAATGTAGGCATTAAAATTATCAGCAAACCAAGAATTGATTACCTTAGATAGATGAAGTTATTTCAAACATCTTACGTGAGACACGCTAATTCTCAACGTCTCACGCACGACTATTCCCAGCGCCTCACGAGGTACGCACCTATTCCCAACGGCTCACGAAAATAGAAATTATACTTGCTTGTCTAATAATGTAACTTTACTGTTCGCTAGATACAATAGAAGTATACAAAGACGGAAGCATAACAAAACCATCCCGAACTTCATAACACAATCATCAAAAAAAGGCATTTAGCAACGTTCCGTATACCGAAGATGGAGGCGGCGCGGCGGCAGCGCGGCGGCGCCGGGAAGCAAATATTCCAGCTTTCCAACCTCCTTATTCATTAAACTTTCAAGTTTGTCCAAATTGAAACTACAAAAGTGCTACAATGAAGCAGGAACGAGCCAACTCTCTTTGAAAGGAGTTTCAAGGTTTCAATATAGGTCTAGAAGTGTGCAAATGGTAAAGCTTTTAGTACTGTCATGTAAAAAAATATGAGCACTTATCAGTGGGTTGTTTTACCTCGATAATTAATAACCAGAGTTTATCGGTAGGTCTGTACTGTGCCTACCTACAATTTCTGGTTAATGTTTCTTCACCATCTGCCTGAAGTCTCATGAAGAGAGGCAGATCGTATGATATTAAGCTTCGAACTTCACAAACCTCAAACTCAAGCTTTAATAATATTTGTAGCCATCTCCTGTTTGAACTTCACGCTCGCTGCGTCTACTTAGTCAACACAACAAAGCCTGTTCTTTTCAGACGAATCAAGGAACTTTGCAGCCAGAGCTCGCCAGAACGGAACAGTCGCAAAGTCCCAAGTTTGTGGGAATTTCCGGGAATGGATTCTGAGTCACGTCACGGCACATTTATCGACGCAAAATCGGCTCTGCCTGGTCGGAAACAGCAAAATTTACGACACGATGGTTCGTATGTGAAAAATTACGTCACACGCATCCTTTTGCCTCGGATGACGCGATGCCAGGAGTTTTACACCCGTTGACAGATTTTCTGGCGATTTTACGTCTGTAAATGTGGTGGAACCCTAAGCCGGAGAAGCTGCGCTTTTAACCGATAGAGCCACAGTCTGCTACTTATGAAGAACGAGTGTGTAGACGAGACACTTACCACTTACATTTACACAACATTAGCGGGAATTTGTTGTTGTATTTATAGCAAGTGTAGCTTTAAAGAGTAAATTAGCTATCTGTTATGTCGTTTGCAAACATTATTAATAGGTTGTAAAAGTAGATTGAATTACAGTAAAAGCCGCAGCTATAGTTATCAACTTTGCAGCTTTCCATAAATCTAACGGATATCTTTATAAAAGTTTAATCTGCCTTAATCACCGCGTCAACTCGTATTCTTATAAAGTTAACAGCAGTAAATTATTATTAGTTACGACAAGTTTTTGAAGCAAATGGTCTGTAAAATTTGCTATTATTCTTGTCCACAAACTGGCAGGTGTCGTGATAGGGTCTGAGTTTTTACGGAGATCATTGAGGCGTATCGCATCGGTCTATAATGGCTTTGTTTTTTTTATCTTGCTCTTTAGATTGCTTGCCGGTCAGTGATCTTTGTGGTTTAGTTGCTTACACAAATAATTGTAAAGATCGATGAAAGTTGTTTTGTTTCAAAAACAAAATTATAGGTGGTTGTGTGGTATCTCCATGAATTTAACACGCTTTTATGATCGATAGAGCTGTACAAAATAAGTATTTTGACAGAAAAAGACACACAGATATAGACCCCACTTTATACGGTCAGGGGCGCTATAGTGATCTTATAAAAAACTAAGATAAATGTTAAGAGTACAATTTTTTAAACTTTATTCTGAAGACACTAGAAGCTTAAAATAGGTAAGTAGAAGAATGTATGAAGACAGAAACAAAAGATAAAAGGAATGAACGAAGCAAAGAAAAAAACTTAAAAGTTGAAGACAAGTAAGCAGTCAGAAACGTAGAAACTAAAACCAGAAACTAAGAAGCCGCTTCCAAGCATCATGCGCCAAGAGCAGAAACGTGACAATGATAGGAGCGGGTCTAGAAATAGCAAACTAGACAAACTTGTTCCACAACTGGGCACAACTGGATGACAATGCCCCAAGTCGCCAGCGAGTACAACTCAGTTTGCTGAACAATTAGCCGCGTGAATTTTTAAAAGCTTTTGTAGCAGTCCTACTTTGTTCTTGTTTTTATTTTAGAGGCACTAGGCGGCTTCTGGAGGAGCAAAAAATATAGAAACTTCTCGTTTTTAACAACTATTATTATAGGGGTTTTCTTAAAATACAGGAATAGTTTACACAAGTTTTTTTCTCGGGTGAGTAAGGGTGAAGTAACGATATCAAATCCGTGGTAAGGGCCAGAAGACTTCTACATTGTGTCTACCTGCGGGCAACCACGAAGTAAAGGGCAAAAAAAATTAAAAACATCTCTATAGTTTCTTACCTACCTCTCTCTTATAGTTTCTTAGAACTTCGCTTAATGTTAGTCACGAAACTGATAAATGCCTAATTTTATAATAATGGACTCGAATTTTTATGAGCCGACCCAAAATATAATTGCCCTGTCAAAGGCGATTAGTTATTAAAGTTAAATAAGTGTCTACTTAATTGCTAGCGAAGAACCCATAAAAAAGTATGAGAGATTACACGGTAAAATAAAAAGAATGTGGAATAGAGTCAGAGTCAAATCGTTTATTTCTTTAGACTTATTAAATAAGCACTTAGACAAGTCACATTTTTACTGTATAAACAGCTTGATAATATCAAATAAGAAATAAGGTGCAAATGATTCTAATTCACTCGGATGTTTTGTCCACAAGCGGAAGAAGAATGATTATTAGGGTTTCTAGAAAAATTGGAACGTTGCAGTATAATTTAACAAGATGCAGTTCTTTTGGGCTCATGGGACCTAAATTTCATCATATTTTATTTTAGAACTAGATTATGGGATAACCCCCATTAGATAAACGACAATAATGCACTTATCTGGGGCCTGCGTCCAGCAGTAGACCAAAACAGGCCGTTGAGGTTGAGTTTATTTTAGAACTACGAAGACCGTTAGACCACATATAGAATGCCTACCTATACCTACGCTTATTATAAGATGCATTTTCACACCATGCCTTTATCCCTGTGCTTTATCCCATGAGAATACATTCCATTCAAAGTGGTAAGAAACCATAATAACTTAAAGCGAGGATGGTAAACACACTACATTTTATGTCCGCTGAGTTTTTATCTAGAAAATTCGCGGATAAACACGCGGCTTAGCGTCAACTATGTTGCCGAATGCCCGCAAATGTGTCTGCGTGGGCTTTTCATAGCTCTATCGTAGTGATGTCCCGGGGAAAATATTCATTATTAGATACAATAAAAACCATTAGTCCATAATACATATAAAATAAAATATTAATTGCCTATAAATTCCACTTAAACTCAAACTATATAAAATTATACGCAAGAATAGAAAGTAATTACTTATAGGCACAGAAATAGTAATAATAAGGTACGTATTATTACAAGTTCTGTGCTTATAGGCAAAGGAATTATATAAATAAATAATATATATATATCAAAAAATAATGCTGGACATTCCACACAGCATCATCTAGCCCCAAGCTAAGCTTGAAAGCTTGAGTAGATTCTGCTATATTCCGCATGCAAGGAGAATGCGGCGCTGATTTTTTTTCGTAACCCCTCGGGTAGGTAGGTAGGTAGTCACCGTCTCGGTTATGGGAGATCTTATCGCTTGCTTACTTACTTATCCGAGGCAAATGACATAAACATAGAGAGGCCGATGCCCAGCAGTAGGTCGACGAGGGCTGATGATGTAGGTACAATAAAATAAAGATCATTTATTTCAGACCGTGTTATTCATACCCTTACTGCGGCATGATATTTTTTGATCATTTGATAGTCATAATAATTAATTTTGTTTTAAAAAACTATAACCGACTTCAATTTTGATAGCTATTTTTCATGGATCTTGTTGTCAGAACTAAACCAAATAGGACAACACGGGAAGCACTAGCTTTCATATAAAAAAAGAATCATGAAAACCGGACTACCCAGTCAAAAGTTCTGAGGTAACAACATAAAAAATAAAATAAAAAAAACAGCCGAATTGAGAGCCTCCTTTTTTGAAGTCGGTTAAAAAGTAACTTCAATACACAGGCTGGACGACAAAATATATATACGCATAACATGTGCAATTCAAGAAATACACACACGGTCTATATATGTAAGTTTCAAGTAGGTTTATTCTAAAACATACCAATTTTTTGTTTGCGTTTGTGCCATGATGATGGTAGACGAGTGCTCTACTTAGCGTGATGGTAACATAAAACCAAACCACAAAGTTATAACAAAATTTGGTCTACCTTGTGTTAGTTTAGGCACTCACGTTTTATCGTTTACTAGCTAACCAAACCCTTGTTCTGTTCTGATGTAGTTTTTTTTGATCTGAAAAAAAACATAAGATCTTATGGAATCCAGTTTTCGACGTGATAGCGTCAATTAAATCGATGAACAAGATAAGCATGTTCAAAAAGGTGTCACGTTGTTGATGATGTTGTCATGACGACTGAAGCACTGTAGATTAAAGTTCTAATTTCGTCTAATAGCTAGCTAACACCAGAATGGCAAAAACAGTATATAAACTAAGTTTTCAGTAGATCAAGCAAATGACGTTATTTCATCACGTAAAATTATGGTTTCCAAACCGACTTTAGAGACAACCATTTTTTTTCTAAAAATTGTATGATATGGAACCCATTCCTTAAAATGGATTATTCTCTTACCCCATTCATAATAGTCTGCTAACTTAGCACACTGCTGAATTTCGCTCTGTCTTCTTCTATTGACATAAGTCAGACTGAGAAATAATATAATAAAAAAAGTATTTATTCGTAAAAAGAGGTTAGTAAGTACGTAGAAATATAAAACTATTATATGGTAAAATAAAAGTAAAATTAAGTTGTACTTGTACCTAACCTTTCAGCGTGAAGATGACTCCTCGCTCTAAGTAACTAACACTACTTAGCAGCTGTTTTATGTTAGCAGACCATTATGAATAAGGGGGTTAGTAGACAATTATCACATTCCATTTCTATTATTTCCGTGCTTGTAGTCACTGTCACATCACTACAACCGAACCGTGTGGCCACTCGTGTCATTACGCAGAATAGCCACATTTGTATTCAACAGTCGTGTTTCGCAGACAATGTGCGTGTCCAAGCCATCCAAGGGAATGCTGACAATTTCGCGCTTTGCCTTAAACGTGAGGATTTGATGACATTAGACGATTCCTACAAAAAACGTTATGAGGTTTAGTATTCTAACAAGTCTATTCCGTAACGATTTCTGTCGCGTTTGCTGAATTCAACCGCAAAGTTAGGTTACTTACGAAACTTAAGTCTCTAAGCTGGTCTCTAATCTACGTATTATGATTGCCAAGTAAAGTAAACGCCTAACACTTACGTGAAGTTAGCACTAAAATATAACATCGGCACTGTAAATAAGGCTAATAAATAATAAATCTATAATAATTGGATGGTCTCTATACCGAAATTTTTAAAAACAAATTGAATAGTACTTAATCTTAACCGAAATCAAAGTAGAGCTTGTGTTTATTAGGTAATAGATAACTGATTTAATATTTGATACAATAAGTTATGTTTTTTTTTAGTGCTTAAAACACTTAAAAAACTTCTATATCTTCTATATCTGTAAGCAGTACAAACATTTGTCCCGCGGGCGGAATCGAACCCGCAAACTTCTACGTTTTATGCGAACTTCACCCGCTACGCCAGTTGTTAATAAAGTCAGTAAAGTAAAAGTTAAAGCTGTCTAAACGCAGCGCAACATTCATCAAACATACGAGGAATAAGAAGCAATTTCGGAAGCAAACTCTATAAAGTAATTTAATATTGAAGCTCTTGATTTGCATAGGCTGTTTAATTTTCCAGGTTAGGAAACTGTTTCAGAGTAATTATGGAACGAATTCCTAAACTGTAGGTACCTTACCTACGTAGATGGTTCAAACATAATTAATTATTACAAGATCCAAACGGAAATTCTAGTTTGTGGTTAGGCTAGGTTTTTTGGCAGTGGCTTCATTTTCTTAAATAATAATAATAATAATGTTGGACAATTTACAAAGCATTATCTAGCCCCGAGCTAAGCAGAGCTTGTGTTATGGGTACTAGATAACCGATAATTAAATGTACTTAGTAAATACATTTTATTTCGTGATTATGGCGCATGCAACCTAAATTTAAAGGAAACGCAAAACTAGAATAACTTTACCATAGTTAATTAACGGATAAAGGTAGCAAAAGTAACCAAGAAAGCATCTTGATCATAATATTTTAAATTGAAATATGCTATCATGTTATAATGCAAAGAGCGTGAACACAAATAAACAGAAAAAAAAACTTTTTAAAAATACGTACCTATAAGTAGTACTACTACCTACTTATTCGATATTCAAGTAATCGTTATTCACAAGTTGACCCCTTCGGAGTCCAGAATCACCCCCTGTTGGTTTGCACGTATGTATACTTATATACATGTCATGTTTCGTGACACCCTGAATAGTACTTTAAGTTGAGCAAAGTAAAGAGAAAGATGCTTGATATAACAAGTTAAAGGTGCAGTCTCGCTCCGCTGCCTGAGAACTCAAACCGGAATAAATATGCTTTGATATCAAACCTTTTTACTATCGGTGCGTAATAGCCCAACGCATATAATATGCATACAGTCCTGCGACCAAGGCCTTTTGACAGGGCATTTCTGCGCGGGCAGCCTATTCCAAACTCAAACTCAAACTCAAAAATGCTTTATTTCCATAAATACAATAAATGTACACTTAGAAAAAGTCAAATCATATTAAAAAATACACTGACACGGAAATAAAGTGGTATTTTTGATTTCGATCGCTTCGCTATGTAGACTAAAGTAAAGAAACGACGAAGAAACCTTTAGCCTGTTAGTTGTTATTTTTCGAGTTGGAGCAAAATCCGACCCAAGCTTTTTTATCCTCTAGATAATCTGATATTTTATAGTAAGCCTTTCTGCATAGAAAAGTTTTGACAGTTTGGTTGAATTTATTTACTGATAATTTTTGCAGCTCCGTAGGGGTTTTGTTGTAGAAGCGTATACATTGCCCTTTAAAAGATACATTAATTTTATGCAGCCTAGTGGTGGGTACAGCGAGTTTATGTTTATTTCTAGTATTTACATTATGTATATCGCTATTTTTTGGGAAACTATAGATATTTTTATGAGTGTACAACGAGTGTACAACATACAACAATTCCATACAAACAAACAAATAATCAAAACTTTCCTCCATTATAATATTAGTATAGGTAAATAGTATAGGCTAGTTTAATAAGGTCCTCTATAATAACTTAATTAAGTAAGTGCATTTTATACATCAACTAGCTGCGCCCCGCGACTTCGCACGCGTTGTTCCTATGGAAACGTTAAAAGATGATTTTCATCCCACGGGAACTGATTTATGGGATAGTAGCCTATGTTTTATTCCAGACCTAGGACTATGTCTATTTTAAGTTTCAGCCAGATCCGTTCAGTAGTTTTGGCGTGAAGAAGTAACAAACATCCATACATCCATACAAACTTTCGCATTTATAATATTACTAGCTGCGCCCCGCGGCTACGCACGCGTTGTTCTTATGGATACGTTAAAAGGTGATTTTTATCCCACGGGAACAGATTTACGGGATAAAAAATAGCCTATGTTTTATTCCAGTATTATAATTACCTGTATGCAAAATTTCAGCCAGATCCGTCCAGTAGTTTTTGCGTGAAGAAGTAACAAACATCCACCCATACATCCATCCATGTGATATGTGATATACTGTGATGTTACTTTTAGATAATCCTGTATTTCTCTCGAAGCGAATCTATTTTTCTTTTGAAAATAATATTCTTAAAACCATAAACCATACAAAAAATTTATTCTGAGGATGTCCACGTAACTTAACAGTTAGTTACCTTTCCTATATTGTACCTAATAGAGAAAAACATATATTTTCATCAGTGTTACCTTCAATAAATCTTCCAACGTCTATAAAGTTAATCCGACTAAAATCTAAAGTAAACCTACTCGTAAACCCGGGACGACAATCCCCGGAGAGATATTTGTTCCAACCTTTGCCACTTGCCTGTTCTAGGTTTGTGACACTTATATTAGGCTGGGTCTTGTCTTGTCGAGCCGCCCGAATGTCGGGGTTGAAACTTATCGAATATAGATTTTATAGTACCTGGATGGTTTTATTTTTGGTAAATTATGTTTATTAGAAATTAAAGTATTATTATTCGCCAATAGATTTCAGGAAGAGTCATATTTTTCAGTTTAGTTCTTAAATTGATTAGGATAAAGTTGATTATTGAAAACACGAATAAAAAGTATTACTATGCGCCAATAGATGTCAGGGAGAGTTAATAGATTACGATAAAGTTGATGAAAGTTTATTGAAAACACGAATAAAACGACATTTTCTAAAAATGTATCCTAGCTAGATCGGTTTATTACCCTCGAAACCACCTGTATACTAAATAATATCATGAAAAACGTTGGAGCAGTATCCGAGATTAAGATGATATACAAGAATTGCTCGTTAGGTTTCGAGATAGGGAAACATATGCTGACATATGCAAAATTAATACTATTTTTATAAGTACTAAGTATCCATCTGACTTTACTATAGATACCTATACTTATATTTGCCAAATAAATGGTGTTTCATTGCTGCCGCCTAATGTTTGTCTGGGTTGATATATTGTTATAGTTATTGGAGTTTCCTTTGTACTTATAAATAATGCGAAACGTTTTTGCAACATGACAAATCTGATACTCAAGTACAGATATTCATTTATGTAATTATTTTGCTTTGTTTAGTGTAATGTCCTTTGCGGGATAGTGTTCGTAGAAAGGTTATTTATTGTACTTTTAGCAGCTTCTTTATCGTAAATTTGACGATAATGGTCTATTCAGATGTCGCCGAAACTAGACTAAACTAATTTGACAGGACTTATAATAATCCATCTTTATTATTTTTATCGTTATAACAGGGAGGGCAGGGGGGCGGCGTGGTGTCACTTTTAGTCCTGACACATTAATAATTTAGTTTTGGCAGCATCTGTATTGACACAAATGTATGAAAACTTGTGTCAAAAACGTTATATTCATTTAGTCAATTGTATAGGGTCTGGAAAACTGACGCGGCCTGCGGCGTTAATTTGATAACATTTTTTCGCCAAATTGTATATTGTTGTATGTATGTATATTATTGTATACAGATTTATCCGATGATTTTATCGAAGAACCTTGCCTTAAGAAATTTATTGGCACTTGTATTAGCAAATATCACGTATCTTTGTAAAATAAGGTGATCCAAAATTTGAGGTAGAATATTTAATGACAGTGATTACCGTTATGGTTCCTCTCGAAAGGGAGTATAATGTGGAATTCAACGCACAGTTTAGGTCATTACAGCAGGGATATATTATTTACTAGCTGCGCCCCGCGGCTTTGCACGCGTTGTTCCTATGGAAACGTTAAAAGGTGATTTTCATCCCACGGGAACTGATTTATGGGATCAAAAGTAGCCAATGTTTGATTCCAGGATTAGAATTACCTGTATGCAAAATTTCAGCCAGATCCGTCCAGTAGTTTTGGCGTGAAGAAGTAACAAACATCCATAAATCCATACAAACTTTCGCATTTATAATATTAGTGTGATGTTGGGTTAAACGAGCTTGCTTAGGTTTAATAATAAACATGAGTATTTATTCAATATGAGTAAGTACAGTACCATGGCAGAAACTAGCAGGTGGTCAAATAAAAAGCGGATATGAAATTCCCAGGAACATCAAAATTCACAAGCTCCTAGAAAACCTATGGAAGTCAAAGTGCTTCAGGGAAACGGACGCTACGATAGAACGCCACAGCTGTTTTATGTTTTACATTTTCTGTACTTAATTGCTTCGTGCTTTACATATATTTATTTCAGGATTTGGTTGAGCGGCCTTTTTGATTAAAATAACAAAACATTTGCTAAAAGTAAGCACAAGGTTTAAAGATTGTTTGACGACCCACCTTTGTGTTAAAATTTCTGATCTAAATTGTTTGTTTCCCTTTTCTGTGGTCAAACGGAGTCTCTTCTTTTGAGCCGATATTCAGGCTTGTGGTTTCGCCGCACGGTAATAGATTTAATTAGAAGTTTAGTTGGATAAACTTAGTCTATAAAGTCTTAGTTTATAAACACTTTCATGGCCCAAGAAAGACGCAGCGAGGGTTTCACCGTGAATGCGATATACTGAACTTACCACCACTTTTACATAAACTGAACATGAACAAACAATTCTAGCAAATTCGCCGTAGATAGACACGATCGCCAGTGTAGTGTGGATCACTTTGGAAGCTTATTACACACCGGTCTCTTCGTCTTAAAAGTCTAGATAGGCACGAATGGTACGATTAATTCGCCGTGTGTATGCACTGGGCGCCGCCGTAAACAAGCTTCCAGGAGGATCACTCATCCATACAACTCAGTGTTGTATGGATTACTAGGGAAGCTTTTTGACCGTGCCTACCACAGAACCTGTAATAATTATTACTACGATTTCTGTGGTGCCTACACTAGTCTATAGGTACCTACCGGTCGGTCCACTGATCGACGCAGGCCTTCGTAGAGGGTCGTAGTTCGATGGTAGAATTGTTCCGCAGAAGGAAATGCCGCTGGATATCCTTTAGTTGCCTTTAACGACACCCTCGGGAAGAGTTGGAGTTGTGCAAATTCTAAGCCACGGACTTACACACGACGAATTTACCGTAACATGCAGGGTCTAGTTGCCTTGTAGACGGAAACTTGCCGTATGTGTATATGACCCCTTAGGCATACCGGATCGACGGATGCGGCAGTATAGGTATACAAATATTTTGTCTGCAACAGATATCGAAAATCTCTGTTTATCGGTCTCTGAACATGCTTAACTCACGCCGTATGCCACGATACGTGAGCAGCATGTAAAACAATGTCCTTGCAGGAGTCTTGGTTCGTTACTCCTGCCACGTCGAACATGCTAGGAATTGTGATGGTTCGTGCTCATATTTTAGAAGTGAGGGACATGGCAACGAAAATAGACCGGAAGAGCATCTTGGAGACGATATCTAGGTCGGAGATCCATCTTATGGTTTACAAAATATTGGACAGACATAGAACTGAAAGAAATTTTGACGAGCGTTTTCAAATCGCGCGTCTAGACATCCTGTAGGGCAAGCAAGGGGATTCTTTTCTAGGGTAGAATAGAGAAAAATTACGAGTACGTCACTTTGTCAGCGAATGCGTAAACTATTGAAATTCATTACTTCAATTTCAATAATGTACGCAATGAATGACAAATGTTACAATACAACTGATCATGAGTGCGCGCCAGAGAAATAAACTCAAGACTAGACGCTGGCGATCGCTTGTGTATATGCGCGTTGTAACTTCTGTAAGCCTGCACTCTGAAGGCATATGTATATGTATATACTCACACGATTTACCTTTAAAAGACGAAATACTCCTTCTACTTGGCAAATGCACTCTATCTACTTCTCAGCTTTGAGATGCGATTGCATCTTCAAACTCCAATCAAACTCCTATCAAACTTCAATCTTAGCTAAACTGCACAAGGCTCTAATTCCTACTACTAAAGTTCTCGGAATTCTTTTGTTTCCCTCAACGTGAAGGTGTTGAAGGCTAAGGAAGTTTTAATGGGGAATGGGATCCGGCTTCTAATCCGGGATAAGGCGGGAAAAGTAAGGAAGCGATATTTTCTTCCGTAGATTAAGATGTATGCTTGGTTGAGTCCGGTGAAAATTACTTACGGTATCCGAAGTTTTAAGTGAGTTTTGTAACTTGAGAAGTACCTAGTTTTAAAGTATTTTTGAAGGGTCTCTCAGACTGACGCGGCTTGCGGTAGCGGTCAATTTGACTAAAATATGTTGTCAAATTGCATTGACCGCCACCGCAGGCCGCCTCTGTCTCCGATACTCTAAACAAATAACACTAAGTACGTTAGTGCATATAAAGTGAAAAAAATACTTAATGTAAGTAGAAAGCAACAAAACTTCTCTAGTTAGGAAGTTCGTATCACTGGCAACATTCAAACAGGCAAACCTCCACTTGGCTATCTAAGGGGTAGATAAGCAAATTCAAGTCAGATTAAAGCACTCAGCTAGAACATAAAACAAAGGCGCCGGCCTACCGATTCCTAAAGATAGAGATTAGATAGGGATTGTGGAAAGTAGCCGATTTACTCATTTGTTTTGTTCAATTTATTGTTTTAGTTAAAAGACGAAGTTTCAAAATTGTTGAGAAATGTCTTATCGCCATCATCAGAATATCAGTCCACAGCACAGGACATATATAGGCGGTCTCCGTTAATAAGTCTTGGGCCCTGTCCTAAGCTTGCCGCATCCAGCATCTGCCTGCAGTCATTTGCAGGTCGTCATCTTATCCTACACAACGTTTGTCGAGTCGCCCTCTCCACTAGCTAAATCCTACAGTGAGATTCGTAAAGATCTATTGAAAATTTTAATGTTGACCGGACACAGAGTAAGGCAAAAAGTAAAAATCGCTAGATGAACAATATGACTAAAAGACAGAAATAACTATAAATAATACGCGTACCTATCGTCCAATGCTAACAGCCTAGAGAGACAAAAATTTAGATCGCTTAATAACTGTCAGCCTTTAATGATTTGGTAAACCAATGGAATTCAGAAGTACTCACGTACAATCCTTACCATTACCAGAAAACCGAGTAGGTAGGTATTGTCACCTTATTCTCTCTACAACATAATTTGTACGCATAATAGCTAGTATTATTAAATATCAATTAGTCAGCAATCAGCCTTATTATTGAACGCGCTAATGGCAGTACGTCAACTGATTTCTATATCGTACGTAATAATCAATCAAGTCTGGCGTCTCGGCTCGCTGGCTGAACTGAATCGGAGCAATTAGACGCCATATTGGCAGCTCACCCTCGCACCCGGCTTTCAGCCTGGCACGGTGACTGGCACTGGGACCAGATGGGGCAGTTAACATGGTGACATAGAATAAATAACTTCAGGCTATTTCGAATATATTTGAAACTTGAAACGTTTATTCTTCAAAAGGTCCAAACAGTAATAGCGTTTTACCTAGTCTTAGTTTCAACCCCTCGCTCTAAGTTCGAAATTTGAAACCTATACTGCCACGCGTCTAGGTTGGAGCCGGCAATATTTTTTTTAAGCAGTGCACCTTTTTTAGTAACTTTTTAAATAAAATAAAGCGTAACTAAACATAATAAAAGAGAAAGTAAACACAGTAAAATGGGGCCATTGGTCGTCCAGTTATGAATCTCAATATTTTAAACTTTTTTGGGTCACTTCCAATCGAAATCAGGGCAGAATAAATGGAAAATTCGAATGGAAGCGAAAAAACACTGCATCACTTAGCCATAATTATTTAAATAATCTACATCACTAGATGACATCCACGAAAGATAATGTTCGATAGAAAACCATTATTCACACAACGTATCTAGATACTATCTATGAAAGTTTCTAATACCAGAATCAATAGAGGTACCAGAATCCCTAGAGGAAACCCTATTCTACCCTCTGTGTTACAATACAAATAGTGTCGGAACAAAAGCCGTCACCTGTGCCCACTTAAAGTTAGGAGTTTGAAAAGTCCAGTGGAGCGTGATTTTTGTGGGTTGAAATCGCAAACGAGCCAATGGGTAATACCATTGCTTTTGGCCAATGTTTGGGCAACTTGTACGAACATTCGAGGTGAGCGGTCAAAGGGTTATATCGGAGTTCGGACATTCATGGAATTTTTACACAACATTCTGAAAATAGATGCTGTTTACTTCAACTTTTAACATTAAGGCAGTAGTTTACTGCGAATAAAGGAATTGCAAACACTGCATACGTATTGTTGGTGGGAAGGAAACATTAGGTACCAGTTGAAGTTGGGAAACATCGTCAGGTAAGTATAACGCGGTATCCGAATGGGATGGATGGAACTTTGTCGGAATAAAATGGAACTAAATCAAAATGGAAGTTCTTGTCGCCAAATACCTCTATACTCTGAATTATGACGAATATTATATGTAGGTATGTATGTGGTAAACATTAAAAAAGTATTTAAAGAAGTGCTGAAATTAGGTTAAGCAACAACGAGGTGGTTGTTCCACCGGTTCTAAGGTTCTAAGCCATTTGACATGATACTTAGCTGTTCTATCTGGATGTGATGACTAATTCATCGGACTGTGATGGTTGTTCCATCGGACTGTTGTTCATTGAGCTATGATGGCTGTTCCACCTGTGCTCTGGTTCAGCGAGCTATGATGGCTGTTCCACCTGTGCTCTGGTTCAGTGAGCTATGATGGCTGTTCCACCTGTGCTCTGGTTACTGATTCTTACTGTTATGGGGATAATTCCCCTTATGGCCTCCATCCTCCCCTATAGCCATCCCGTTCCTCACACTTTATCTCTGATCTACTTGTCCGCAGACAGACCAACGAATTGGTATACACACAACAATTATAATCTGAAACTGCTTCTAATATCGGTGGCAAAAGATCTCAATTGCATACAATGTAACTCAAAGTCACTCACCGATGTGTCTCGCTTGCTGTCTCGTAACAGAATGAATCGTCGGCCGTTCATCGCCGAAGGACCGCGCTGTGCGCGCGCCCGCTTCGCCTCGACCGGTTATGGCCAGTCCGCTAAAATCTTTATCAACCTACCTACAACCTAGGTAGGTACCTACTCAAAATATTTCTTCGCCTTCGCGACATTCCCCCCCTTCAAGGAAGAATGAGAAATAAAGATATTAATATCAATACTATTTATCAAACAAGGATTTGTATGTCGATCACTTAATCTGCCTTTGAACATTAACTGAATTTACTGGTGAAACAATTAATAAGTAAGTGGTCCACTCCTTGACCTTTTCTCTGACTTTAACCGCTGAAGCCCGAGCTGAAGTATGAGGCCAATCAGGCCTCATACTGATTTCTACTGTACCAGTTTTTGATTCTGGTTGCACCGCAGCATGATGTACTGACTTTATTCTATGTTCCTCAGAACCTTTAGCTCTGATCAGTGGAACTGGGTCTACATTTGAAACTACACTTTGCTCTTTGTTCAATTAATGCGCTTTACGCCAGGTGCTACCGAAGACCTGCGCTCTTCATTTTATTCTTCATCATTCTTTTTCTCTTCTTTGAGTGTCAGTCTTTTGGTCTCATACTGTATTTTATAACTGTGTATTTTCTTCTATTTATCATTATACTTTCTTGTTTTATGAGCCAATAAAAAATATATTTTACCTATTATCATTTGGGACTCAATCTGTTTAAGTAGATCTGTGTCTCTTTCAATGTCTCTTGCAACTTTTACCTCCCAATCCAAAATGTTTTCTAGTTCTGCTATTCGTCCAACCCTCCAGTGCGCCCTATTTGCCTCTGATTTTATCTGTAGATAAACCTTTCTTGTATTGATTAGTTACCATCAATCTATTCTGCAAAATCATCGACACGCAGATAATCTTGACGAGTAAACACGTACCTACTCCAGCTCAGCAACTACCGTCGCTCGTCGTAAGCGGTTGTGATCATAGCTTCAAGCTCTTTTATTTTCGTACACAACTGATTGTGTGTGTCCAATACTCTCTTCATAGTATACACCATTCCGGTCCAAACCTCCATTCAGTCCATACCATGGAGCTAATTCTAGTATACATTTCAGCGTCAATTGCTTTCTATGTGTAGCTGTAAGTTTGAATTATTTGACGTTATCCGATACAATCAACTATGGCAATTTGTTACTGCTACATAGTTCTTATGGAAAGAAAACATTCTCCGACATATAGTTCTTTTACTACTCTCTCTATGTGGCAAACCTAGCGTTGCTTCTGAGTAGTTAACTTAGCATATTTGATTCTAATTTCATTTCATTCTTCGACAATATCTATAGTAATAGTATTCGTAAGACCCTCCTCAACCAAGGAGTTAGTCTAAAAATGTTGATGTTTGGACGCTGCAAGATTTTTGACAGAAACTCAACCTGAATTTTAACTTTAATATTTTGACTGCCCTGGGCGCTCACGATACAAGTTCGCTGCAAAGCAACGCAGCGTCGCATACCTTTACCAGTCTATTTATCTGCCTTGGTACTCAATCTATACCAGACAGATATTGTTTTGTTGGTAGGTTATTTGTAGTGACTTAAATCTGTTTCATTTTAGAAATCATTATTCGCGGCACAAATGGCAGAATTACTTTACACCGTCTCAAAACTAGATTGCTATTAGTCAAAGCAATAGTGATTTTATTTAACCGGCACGGGCGTTTAGTCACGAAGGCTCGATCGGCCCATGCATCATACAGTTGTCTTTACAAAAATAGTAACTCTGTGGGTTACTATACAAAAACTGTGACATAATTTATCAAACTACATCACAATAGAACTGAACTACCAGCAATTCTCGTCTACGAGCCGGAACGTTATTTTAGTCCCTTAAGGGCACTAATGTAGACTTGCCAATAACAAAATTAACATTAATATTAGCGTGTAAAGAACTGAGCTTATTAACAACTACAGCGTACACTTGCATTGAAGAGTCTGTACAATGCACTTACAATTAAAACTTATACACACCTTAATAACTTCATTATTATTTTAGCTTCTGTCTCTGTTGCATGGCATTTTTCATAATTTGTACACCGTAATCGGTAAAACATGTTGATACTTGCATACCTGTTTATAAAATCTTATATCTACACATGTTTAAGCAAATAAATGATCTTTATCTTTATCTTTATCTTTATCTTTATCTTTATCTTTATCTTTATCTTTATCTTTATCTTTATCTTTATCTTTATCTTTATCTTTATCTTTATCTTTATCTTTATCTTTATCTTTATCTTTATCTTTATCTTTATCTTTATCTTTATCTTTATCTTTATCTTTATCTTTATCTTTATCTTTATCTTTATCTTTATCTTTATCTTTATCTTTATCTTTATCTTTATCTTTATCTTTATCTTTATCTTTATCTTTATCTTTATCTTTATCTTTATCTTTATCTTTATCTTTATCTTTATCTTTATCTTTATCTTTATCTTTATCTTTATCTTTATCTTTATCTTTATCTTTATCTTTATCTTTATCTTTATCTTTATCTTTATCTTTATCTTTATCTTTATCTTTATCTTTATCTTTATCTTTATCTTTATCTTTATCATTATTTAAGAGCGGCCAACCCGTCTTACTTTTCATACAAACGCTCTTACGTGATTATGGCGTTGTAATACATCTTTCTTTGAAACTTTTAACTAAAAGGTATATTATATTATATACATAAATTGTATAAGTAAACACAATATTTAGATAGAAACCTTGCAAATCTAATGGAGATTCTAAACGACACAAAGTTTCATTTCACACAAACTTGTAAGGCTTACTAAAAAACTCTTATTTCCCTGTTGCAAGTTTCATGAAATTTCTAAACACTGTTTTTCCTAGGGCCGATTACCTGCGAGTGAACTGCGAAACTAACCAAATGCCGACGAGGGATCAAGCGATTCCTCTCTCTTGTCGCTTTGCCTCTTTCTTTTACATTGCGCTGGTTGAAACAACAAGCTTTTCAATCACGCTCTCGTTGACGATAATAGGACCGGGAAGGGCCCTTAAGTTTTGTGGATGATAGCAATAATTACATTTTAACAACTTTCGTTATTTAATTTTACATCTTTACGAACGCAAGCAGTTCCTTCTGTATGCTTTTGTGGGGTAGTCGGATTGGATACGGATTTTAGATCCCTTTCCATTGAATGTATTACATCATTCAGGATGTACTTCGTAGATAGTTAATACGCCAGTGTACTAAACTAATTACGACTCTATAATGCCACTGATTTTGCCTGACCAAACAAAAAATAATGAATACCCTTTCCCTCGAGAAAAACGAAGATAAATAATAGTCAATTCATTACTATCAATCTAATCACTGCCTGATTCATTATTTCTGCATATTACAATCTACTCGTAAAAGGCATTCAATTCATTCATTTCAGGTGGTGATTTCGCACCAAAAAGTTAATACTTATACTTATAGGTCTATTTAATCAGTAATGAACAAGCATCTTTAGGCTATAGTTATGGCTATAGGTATTTGACTCGGCAATGCTCGAACGCTAACAGCCGTAACTGAGAAATCGTAATCTTTCTCAGATCTTATTTACTATGACTAAGCAAGGTTTTTAAACAGCGTGGTGTTTATAGCCATATTCATAATTATGCTAACTCTCTGTTTTAGCTGACTTCATTTACCATCCTGTGCAATTTTTTTTTTTTTAGGACAAAATATGGCCTGGTTATACGCACCATATTCAGAGCAATATTAACACTTGCGATTATTTCTACAGGTGCTTACCCTGTGACCACAGATATCCGAAACTAAGATTGTGCCTGTGACCTTCTTGAAAGCAGTTAAAGCAACGGTTTCCTAGTTGAGCTTTCCTGTTGTGAACATTTTTGTACCTTGTACATTTGGCATTAAAATAATCTTGCCTACAACATATACATTTCTCGTAAATTTCCTCTTAGGTGGCTCTTCTGAACTTTCTGAGACATCGTTTTGTCTTTTCTTTGATTGTGTTTTACTGAATTGTCTGTTATCATTTTTGTGTTTGTCTTTTCTATTATTATTATTTATACGTGGCCTATTGTTCGTTATTTCTACAGCTTTTATATGTAATGCTCCTATTGTTATTTTTTCTGTGATGTCTTTCTCTTCTATATTTGCCGGTTCTGTAATCTTTACACCTATTGTGTCTGTCTTTAGTCTATTTGAGGTCTCTATAGCAGATATTATGTATTCTAGATATTTTCTGATACCGTCTACTTTTCTTCTTCTTCTATCATCTTCATTCTTACTTCTTAGATTAGATATTTAGAGAATTTCTCCATTGTCATCAGTCCGAGATGCTCGTGATTTACGTCTTCGCCTAGGGAGCTCAATACGAGTAGGTGTCTCTCTATTCCATTAAGTACATATCTGCATTATTTTATTTGATTTTTATTGACTGGTTTTATCCTGTATAATGCCACATAATGTGCGTCAATAATTGCCGCAGGTTTACCGAACTTTTCCTTTAGAGTTTGGACAGCTATGCTATTATTTGTGTTAGTTGTGTCTTATCTTATCCTTCTATTTCATTGATACTTCTACCGTCAGTATTTGATGACAATTGGTCCTAAATATGGTACCTGTCACTTGAGAATGTCACCATCAAAAGTAAATTCCATTCTTGTCAATTTACCAGAAATATTAAGATTTCCGCCATTTATCGTGGCTGCACTACGTTTTTCATCATTGCGCTATATACAAATATCTAATTATATTCCCAAATCTTCAGCCTGAATTTGTATAAACGTGTACTCGGTTATCTTAGCAGTGTCAGTTTCTGTAGCTTATTTACAATAGATGTGGATTTTTACCACAAACCTCTGAGTAGCACTCTTAAGTTTAGCTCCGTGGTACTCTAACTCTCTTTAGTTACCTTCACCATCAGATATTTGCTTAAGGGCACACTGGGCAGAGTTTATGCACGATTGTACTGATTCGTACAATAATTTCAAACGGGTTAGGACGATACTTATTTTGTTTATTTTAAGTACAGTTCCTCATTTGAACTGACCATGAGCGAAAGATCTTGTCCTTATGTAAAATCTACAACAACATTGTAATTTATTTAGCAACTTACTTGTATTAAGTTCTTGCCTACCTATGTTTCTTAGGTACTATAGGTAGCAATTACGAGCTATTCTCAATATCTCACACGCGGTTTTTCCCAACGTCTCATGTGAGACGCCGCCTCTTCCCAACGTCTCATCTTTTTGCATTAGGGCTGTATTTGAAGCTTTATTTTTATTTCAAGGTTGCAAGATTTTTATTTGTGACTTGCTATCTACTGTCTACGTGGGTACCAAGGAATTTAGTAGGTACATATCAACGTAAGTTTCTACTAAAACCTCTCGACATTAGGTTTATTTAGAAGGTAATTAGTGACTTTTTAACCTACTGCAACCTTATTTAGTTGTATGTCCAGCAGTGGACTAAGGTCCCCTTTCACCTGCTGTAGCAGTAAGGCACTTAATGCAAATTGACTCTCACGATCAATAAATAACACAGCATTTTTTAACAAACAGACTTTACCTGAATTTACAAAAAAATACGTTACTTTGTCATGTATTAATATACAATGCCCGAACTTGTTTGGTAGGCCTATTATATTGTATTTGTAACACATTAGGTACAGGTCAGTCACATTAGGTGTAGGTCTTTTAATAAACTCAAAGTGTCATACAGTGTAAGAACACTCTAGATACCTACTGCGGGTCTAGTGCATAGGTAGATTTATTATCTTGCTCAAAGGTTGCCTGGAACAAATAAGGCCGCCCATTGCGCCAACGGCCTCAGTCTTTGTTTTAATTCTTTATGAGTGTGCCATAAGCAATTTACTTCAAAATTGCACTTTAAAATCGTTATTTATCTCAGAATCTGTGAAATCTACTACCTTCATATTTAATGAAATGTTACTTCGATATTTTATCTTGAATTGCGTGTTTTAAAAACACGATTGGTGAAAGTTTTCTCAATAGTTAATTATTAGGAAAAATATATGTTTTTCACACATTTTGCTATTTATCTCAGGAACAGCACACATTTCTTCTTCGGTTTTTGTTTTGCTAAAAAACCTAGTCTTATTTCTTTAGTTGTGTCTTTTAATTTTTCGATTGGTTGCTTCATCAACCCGTAATTAAGTAAAAACAGTTTTGGCAAATAGTAAATTCGGTGCACGTATGCTCTGCACTTCTCACTCACAAGAAAACCATATCTTGTGATCTCGCTCGAAATCCATCTCGTAGCGGCGTTATTGCACACTCTTAACTACCATAAGTTGTTCCTGTTGGTATTGTTTTGTACAGTTAATGTGCATAATCCTCCTTGCGAAGTCTATGAGGAAATTGTGAAAATGATCCTTAATGGGCGAATCGACACTACATCTAAATAAAAACCAACTTTTACGCCCGGGCAAAGTGTAAAATCTACACAATTCCTTTAGTGCAAGAAAGCAACGGTCATGCAGCATAATATCCTACTAATATAGTAGGTACCTGGTCTACCAAACGGTAGTAAAATGCTTGAAAATTTTGTCTACTTCGCAAATTTGCAGATAAGCAAAGTCGTAAAATATTCTACGATCTAATTATAGAATTTTACTAAGTTACTCCGTCGAACCGGGCGAACACCTTTAGTAAAACTACCCACATGACATTTTACGAAATCATGTACGGACATTGAATTACTACTACTAGCGTACTAGTGTATCTATTATAAATTTATAACTCACTGTGTTCCGATTCTTTTAGACTGTAAGGTTTGAGATAATATATCCCTGCATCTCCACCATGTCGCCAAATACCTCTATACTCTGAATTATGACGAATATTATATGTAGGTATGTATGTGGTAAACATTAAAAAAGTATTTAAAGAAGTGCTGAAATTAGGTTAAGCAACAACGAGGTGGTTGTTCCACCGGTTCTAAGGTTCTAAGCCATTTGACATGATACTTAGCTGTTCTATCTGGATGTGATGACTAATTCATCGGACTGTGATGGTTGTTCCATCGGACTGTTGTTCATTGAGCTATGATGGCTGTTCCACCTGTGCTCTGGTTCAGCGAGCTATGATGGCTGTTCCACCTGTGCTCTGGTTCAGTGAGCTATGATGGCTGTTCCACCTGTGCTCTGGTTACTGATTCTTACTGTTATGGGGATAATTCCCCTTATGGCCTCCATCCTCCCCTATAGCCATCCCGTTCCTCACACTTTATCTCTGATCTACTTGTCCGCAGACAGACCAACGAATTGGTATACACACAACAATTATAATCTGAAACTGCTTCTAATATCGGTGGCAAAAGATCTCAATTGCATACAATGTAACTCAAAGTCACTCACCGATGTGTCTCGCTTGCTGTCTCGTAACAGAATGAATCGTCGGCCGTTCATCGCCGAAGGACCGCGCTGTGCGCGCGCCCGCTTCGCCTCGACCGGTTATGGCCAGTCCGCTAAAATCTTTATCAACCTACCTACAACCTAGGTAGGTACCTACTCAAAATATTTCTTCGCCTTCGCGACAGTTCTCGAGAGAATAAAATAAACGCTATATTCAGTTCGGTACTTTCGTGAGCATTGCAAGTTTGCTTAGGTACACTACAGACAGAGTCGTATAATGAACAAATATCTGCAGATCGTACAAATATTTGTCCCGAGGCGGGAATCGAACCCGCAACCTCCTGCGTCGCAGGAGGACCTTCGCACACCGCGGCACAGTGGTCGTCGTGTATATTCTTCTTGTTAACCGACTTCAAATAGAACTTTTGACTGGGTGGTCCGATTTTCATGATTCTTTTTTTATATGAAAGCTGGTTCTTACCGTGTGGTCCCATTTTAATTTGGTTTAGTTCTGACAATGGAATCCATTAAAATTCATGAAAAAACTATAAAATTAAAGGCGATTTATAGTTTTTTAAAACAAAATTAATTATTATCATTGAACTTTCTTGTTTTATGAGCCAATAAAAATTATCTTATAATATCTTACAATAAAAGAACCAAACCTCACATTGCAATGCAGTGACCACAGTTACACGCGAAATCGCAGTTACCGTAAGTCATTCGCGTAATACGTCGTAATAACCTTACTCTTGAAGTAGTAAAAGCACAGGATCGTGAAGTTACAGTTTCCAATTAACAAAATGATTATTTGAATAGTTGCCATGATAGATGTAGATAAAATATGTTTTAATGTATAATGAACACAATTATATAGAGTGGAGGTTATTTTATTACCTTTGGTTTATCCATTTTGAATGAAGCATGTTAGTAAACAAAGTACGACATAAATAACAAAATCTCACTTGCTTGGCGTCGAGTTTCAGATATAATTGTAAGCAATTTTTATTGAAGGGAGGATCTAAAATCGACAAGTAATGTAAATTACGTATAAAAGGACGCGCCAACAAAGTGAATTTTAGGTTAAGTATGGGCGGTTTGTTTACGTTTATGCTCCATTCAAAATGGATACGAAGTGGAAAAATTGATGTTAGATAATATTGATAGATAGATAGATTAGCTCTTTATTGCACCATCAATACAAAAAAATAATTAAATTAGAACTTATTGCTAACTATGATCGTGGCACAATCGGCGGCCTTATCGCTAAAAGCGATCTCTTCCAGGCAACCTTTGGATGGATAGGATCGGTACGTATAGAAGCTGACGATGGCGTAATTGATGACGTATCTACCTACTACATACAGCATAAGTAAGTACCTACCTAGTCAATATTTTTACGTACTTACTTTAAAAACAATTAGTTAGAGTCTGTTCAATAAGAGAAGAGCCGTGGCGTTACGGTGAACTTATACCTTTAGTCGTACTGTAATGACAGAGCAGTGTTGTCAACGCAACAAAAGTTGTCAATTGGCACACGAGCGCCCTCAATTCCCATGACGCTTCTCTTTTTTAACAGACTCTACTGATTATTATTTTCCAACGTTCTATTACTCGTAAAACTAATCACAGTTAACATTAACACACCGTGGCCTTAACTACTAAGTTGCATTGTGCTCGGAATGTTGCCATTGTTTCCTGGAAGGCAAGATTCCTTCCTAATTTTACATGTTATGAAGAAAATAGATTTGTATTTCAGTTTGTTTGGAACGACGAAACATATAAAATACTGGAGCGATTGCAAAAATTCAAACATTAGAATGCAATATTATCTATGAGTATATGTATAATTCTATGCTATAATTATTTGTTTGAAAAATAAATGTTCAACAGTGCGAAAGCAGGTGGGATGGGTCGCCTGTTATGAATATGAAAATAAAAGGTAGTTTAAGTATTGTAATTGTGGCCAAATAAGTGTTGTAATAGTTCTTTAGTTTAAAGTAGTTCTTCCAAGACAAATAAGTTTTTTAGTTAACCCGATTACATCCGTAATGAATAGTTTTTATTTATAGTAAAAAGTTCTTTAAGTTTGGTAGTGGTGATTCTTAGTTATTCTTAGTGCGCCCAGTAAGTAACCCGTCTAAGGCGCATACACGAGTGAAAGTGGCGCCGCCACCTATTTTATCTTATTATAACGTTTAACACAGGAAATTTTAAAACTCCATCGTACAGTTTGTGGTATCTTTTATAAGTTATTTTAATAGTTATATTTTGTAAAGCTTAGGCAGAGATACGAAGTAGCCCTTTTTGGCCAGCAAACTCTGCTTATCTTATTTCTTTTTCTTATTTTTGTTGTAATAGTGCGATACAATCCAATTTACAATTTACCAAACCAAATAATAAATATCATAAAAAAATATTATGGCTTTATTGACTGGTGTTTATTTTTATTATATTTTTGTACGTAAAAAGAGACCAATTGACCATGGTCCTCCGACCCTGCACGCCTGTATCGCGGAGACCAGTAAGGTGAGTTTAACATGAGTAATTCAATTATTCATGAAACAAAAATATAATTAAACAAAACACAAGTCACAGTAAAGCCATAATCATTTTTTTGATGAAATTCATTATTTGTTTTATACTGTTTAAATTGGAGAAATACCGAAATAGAGTATTATGGACATAGGAAGACGCACATTATTACACATTTCAGATTCAACACACCAAAGGCACGCCAGCGGGTTGGTGTGACATATAACTCATGAATATCACCTACAGTGTTTAGTCAACTTATCGCTAACTTGATGTACTCGATTATAGGAATCTGTAATGAAACGTCGATTACAGTTCAACGACTTGTACCGCGCAATCATTGAACGCGCAATATATTCAAATTTTAGATCATCTATCTTGACGTCACGGTCCGCATTTTAATATTAATTCGGGGGAGAGTAGGGTGAACAGTTGAACACCCTCACATTTGACCCCTGCCTCTACCACCCCAATAATTGTAAAGTGACTCACCGCTGTCGGCGGCACTGCTGCGCAAAACACTATACAGAAAATAATAGTTTTATTTGCTTGTTTCCGTTCACTTTATTTAGGCTAAGAAACTAGGGAATAATTTATGAGCGTAATAAATTTTATTATATAGCATAAAATCCATTTGTTGTGAGCACAGTTGTAGGTATGTAATTTTAATTAGAAGAAAAGCTGAGTTCATCATTTCTTTGCACCAGGTAGGTACTATTATATTTAGACGTTCAAAATATTTTTTTTTATTAATAAAGAAAGTTAGAAACAAATAAGAACTAGTATTTACTTAGAATAAGCAGTTTATCGCCATTTTATTAAAACTACTTCTCTTTCTGCAAGCAGAATAATATACGGGTAAACTGCGTGTTATTAATTTAAGTTTCAAGTAAATTCTTTTTAAATAAATAAATCTTATACCTTTAAACGAGCAATTCATATATACATATATATAATATACAATCCGGATCTCGGAAACGGCTCCGACGATTTTCATGAAATTTAGTATACAGGGGGTTTTGGGGGCGTTAAATCGATCTAGCTAGGATTCATTTTCAGAAAATAACGTTTTATTAGTTTAATTATGTTTTCAATAATTAATTTTATCCTTATCAACATAAGAATTAAACTGAAAAATATGACTCTACCTGCCATTTATTGGCGAATAGTACTACTATAATTTCCAAAGAAGCACAATTTACCAAAAAAAAAGCCAGGGTCACCCAGGTACTACAATGTAAAAGGAGTTTGATTATTGTAATGGCGATGATCATGGATAGACTACGCCTCAGAACTGATGGCATAAAAGATCAAAGCAATCTCGAGACAAATGCGCGGGTCTCAGTGATACCGCACACTACTTTTATGACGTCATCACACTGCTCAGATAAAAGTCATTAAGGTAGAGGCTGGCAAACATTCAAAGGAAAATCGGAGACTTGGTTTTGTTAAACGGATTCAGCCCGTGTGGCGTTGTATGTTCGACTTGGCGCACGGTGGCGTTTTGTGTAAAACTGTTAAATATTTAATTTTGTTTTAAAAAACTATAAACCGACTTCAAATTTTATATTTTTATCATGGATATTCATGCCCATTGTCATAACTGAACCAAATTAAAATGGGACCACACGGGAAGCAACAGCTTTCATATAAAAAAATAATTATGAAAATTGGACCACCCAGTAAAAAGTTCGGAGGTAACAACCATATAAAATAAACTGAGAACCTCCTCCTTTTTTAAAGTCGGTTAAAAACTCTCCGTTTACCGTTTTTTTAACCTACAATCAAAACCAGCAGCGTTCGGTTTACAAGCTATGTCAATAATATGCGAACATGGATGGAAAACACAACATGGTAGGTAGGTATAATTAAAATCTGGTAATCCACCGTAGTTATTTCAAAACGTTTTTGGAATCCGGGCTGTGCAGCGATTTTTGTGTTTCATTTAATGTAATATTTATGTGTGTAGATTTATGAAAACATGATTTCTAGAAAGTACTCATTCATCAATCTAATAGTCAAATTAGATAGAATTTTTGAAGTATGCATTGCTGCCTGCGTCTCGGAACTCGGAGGAGCTGACTCTAGATTGTTGCAACTAGATTGTTGCAACGGTCTGCACTATTCTGCACTTAGTTCCTATTTGTTTTACTTTATTAACTACAGTGGTGAACAACACAAAAGTACATACACCTAACCGCAATAAAGTAGAGATCATTGCTAGTGATCTTAAAAAAAAACTACTGAGTAAGTACCACAGATCTAAGTAAACTCCCGTTTTTACTTAGATCGAAGCTTAGTACACAAGTAACGTGGCACCTTGTACTATAACAGCAGATATGGCAAGCCAGCCCTTTCCATAAGCACCCCAAACTACACCACGCGATCAGTCCATGATTTCCACCGGAACTTATACAAAACGACTGTCTTTTGTGTGAGTCGGCAGGGGGCGCCATTAGGGCGAGTGCACACGGGTAATGAGATTAGTCGCCGATGTGCAATGTGCTTTAGGACGAATTAACGACTCGAAGGGCGGCTGGACCGTCTGCTTCCAAAGATTTGCACGTCGTGACAGGGCGATAAAATAAATGGAGATAAGTATTTAATTGGTGTTTAAGAAGTAAGGAGAGTTGGATAAGAACTCTGTTATTTTCCAATACTACTTACAATACAGGGTGCGACGGAATGTGTGTATCTTTGACCGCAATCTCACCTGATGGAAAGCGAAGACTCGGCCGACGGTGTATCACGAAGGTCTAGAAGATACCTATTCACCCTTGTCTTGAAGAGACCCAGGTTGTAATTGGAAAAACAGCTGGAAAAACAGAGGCAGGGAGAGAGCACCACACAGCTAATAATACGTAATAATTCATATAATGCCTATTTTTCGAAAACGTAAATAATTTTATCTAATTTCCAAATGTAGGAACAAAACATGATATATGAAGAAAGTAAGGAAGAAGTTGTGAAGTCTGCTGCCAAATTTTCTCGGAATAAGATTCCAGTTTTTGTTACTCAGTCTCATGTTAAGCTTATGTTTCACAGAGTAGGCATACAAAGTAACTCTTTAGTACGTTACATTACAGTTATACACATTTACCCAGACTTTGGTCCATGAATGTTACTGGCCATAACTGAGGGGTATTCAATGTGAGTCATGCCTTTCAATATCTGAGGCAGAGCTAGCTCACTGCAGTTTTATCAGCCTTAACGGTGTTTTCGTTATTTAGGTAAAACACTGAAAAGTGTCTTTTGTGGAAGATATAGAAATATAATTATTTATTTGTTACCCAGGCACGTACAATTTCAAACAAAAGATCATAGTTGAAAACAGTTTGCTGGAGTCACAAAATAGTTTTTTTTTCCATAAGTTATAGCGTTTGTGACGATACATGTCATTGATGACAGCAACTGTCATTTTGAAACCGTTTATTTTGACAGCTGTCATTTTGTCTGAAAATCATAAAATAGGCAATATTGAAAAAAATAAATAATCGATTATGTAGATTATAAGCACGACGCTCTGACTTTCGTGAGACGTTGGGAATACTTTTCGTGAGACGTTCGGAATAACTCCAAAATTACATTTATAGGATGGATGCCCCGCGGCCCCGGTCGGATCTCAACATGAGCTAACGCACTTCTTCCAACAGAGTACGTTAGAGACAAACTACATTTTGAGACGTACGTTATGGTATTAGTAGGTACTGAACACGACATGACCAATCATTTACTCCAGCATGTAACCGGTGACCGGAAAGTACATAAGTAATCATGTATACTATACCTATTTAACAGGAAGAGGTTTCCGTAAAGCAGTCGTTCAAGGGAACTTTTAAAAAAACCCTGTACCTATGACTTGCAAGATGATTTTTGTCTAGGTAGAATAGAGAAAAATTACGTCACACCGGCATCGAATGCGTAAAATATTTGAAATTAATTCCTTCAACTTCAATAATTTACGCAATGTACGACGATGCGATGTCATTATTATCTATTATACCATACAAAACAACAACCCCCATGCTATACTAGGCTAGGTTTAAGTATAAATTCTAGGGAAAATAGTCATCATAATTAAGAATTCATTCTGGTTTTTTAATGAACTAGCTGTTTGAATATCACACGTCGCGTCGTCGTAAAAAGCACAAAACTTTAGAGTTGGAAAACATTGCGTTTACTTGCAAAGGCTTTCCGGGCCCGAGTTATGGGCCAAGTTTACTGCTAGAGGGGAGGGAAACCTAATTTATTGTGAGGGAAACCGGAAGCTAATTCTGAAATATATTCGGTTCATTGAACGAATTTAACAGACGCTGTAGTCTTGTGACTCACCGTTTTTCACGAGTTTTCCTGCGAAAGCGTAGGAGTAAGGGGTGTTTGTGCCGAAGATCTTTATCTCTTTCATTTCATTTAGAAACGTCATTGTATAGAGCGAAACAAAATCTTTCAACTGGATACTGCAGAGTGGCTTAAGGCTCTAGCACAGCACAATGGATTTTTCCAACAGAGATTAGCTGAGGAGCTGTGAACGAGCTTAGTGTAGAACGTGTCAAACCCAACCTATAGGCTAGCTCAATTTTCATAGGTAAGCGATTTAACTCATTCACTGTCCAGCCACGGCCGCCATACTTCTCCGGTATTGGAATATGTTTCATGGAGTCTTCATTGAGACTGGCCGCCTATGAGGCCGAAAGCCTCGGCGCAGCACAAATCGTCGCCGGAGATGGCCAATGGAAGTGTTAACAAGTTTTACCGCTTAGCTAAGAAGCTTAACTCTAGTGAAAAAACCTCACTTAGCTTGCTCAAGAAACTAAGCTTTCTGATGAGGATTTCATTAGCTCTACTGCCTCTATCATATCCACACCTCCGGCTTATCAGTTTTATGTCGGAGTTTCACTTCTTGGCACGTTGCCATACCACTTTGTAAAGTTTTCAAGTACTGAGAGAATCTGTTTTTCAAAGCGTTTTGATACAGCTTCAAGATTTGGCTTAAGCGGTAGCATCTTTTAGCTTGCGATTGTATTTGCATTTGGCGCTAGCGCTACACGAAATGTGTTGTAAAAGAAAACATAAATTCGTGTTCCATTTTTTATGAATATAAGACCTATAAGACCTACTCACAGCTTAGAAACAAATACATCCGACAGAGAACCAAAATTATCGACATAGCTTAAAGAATTAGCAGGCTAAAGTGGCAGTGGCAGGCGATATCTCGCGAACATTGCTGGAGTAAACGTGTTCTTGAGTGATTGTGGCTAATACAGGCTGAAATCAAAAATTCTTTATTTCCATAAATACAACAAATGTACGTAGACTAGTAAAGGTCAAATTATATAATAAAGCACTGACAAGGAAATAAAGTGATATTTTTGATTTCTGTCGCTTCGGTACGTAGACTAAAGTAAAGAAGCGTTAAAGAAACCTTTAGCCTGTTAGTTGTTAGTTTTCGAGTTGGGGCAAAACCCATCAAGCTTTTTTATCTTCTAGATAATTTGATATTTTATAGAACGCCTTTTTGCACTACAAGGTTTTGACAATATGTTTGAATTTATTTCTGATGATGATGATTGATGTGTGATGTGATGACACAACTTCTTCAACATAAAGTTGTTTGTTCAAACTCAAAACGAAATTACGTCACTAAACTAAAAAAAAAAAATGTGTCTTGTTATTGTGATATGTGATATTTAATGGTGGAAACTTTGCTGGTTTAAGTGTTATTTAAGTATTTTTTTTTGTTTAGTTTATAATAACTGTATGTTTTCCTAACAAATAAAAAAAAAAAAAAAAAAAAAAAAAAACACGATCTACTAATGCAGACAACATTGCAGTGTTGTATAAAGGGTTATTCCAACGCCTTCTACCTTGACCGTTTTGTTCCAAGTATAACCGATAGGGCAAGATTTTTTATCATGTTCCCCATACCTACGGCATAAATACAAGTGCAGGTAACTTTTTAGTCCCAGGCTCAAGTGGAACGGTTTATATGCAGTTTATAGACACGTTTACGCAACCAGTTTCTGTGCCGTTTAGTGTTTAAACTGGTATATGTAGAGTTTTATACAGGGTATTTAACATTGAGGCTCAGAATAAATGTCTATTTACTTTTCTTAGTGTCCTGAAAAAATCTAATACCACAGTTAGATTATCAAAACATATTGCATGGATATTTTTTCTATTGTCGATTTAACAAAAAATCATGAAGAGGCAGTTACCGCGTCACGTCACACATTGCGACACTTGAAAGGTGTGACGTCACTAGCAACCCCCTCCCCTCCCAAACTTTGATTGCCTGGTCAGTCTTCCAATGCAACAACCGTACATACTCTGACTATTTACTAAAACGATGATTGCATGGATACCTACTGAAAACGTATAGACATACCAGGTATATACAAATCTGCGGGAGTGTAACTTGTGCGAATATGTGTATGTAATGTACCTGGTTTATTTTTATTATGTATTCAGTATCCATGTAAACATAGGAAATTACACCTGAACTGAAAAATACTGTGTATTTTTCACAAAACCAGTGTTGTTTATCCTCGTGGGTACATCACCCACCATTATAGTCAACACCACAACAATGCAGCAGTTTTCAATGACAGATCAGATCAGTCTCAAGGTCGGTGTTAAACGGTTCATTCCCAAGCTCACCGCGATTTAGAAGATAAGGATCAGACTATGGAACGCACAGGTTGGCGATACAATGACAATTCTGAAGCAGGCGTCTTGGGGACGCTTCTTATAGGTATATTGATATGGATCAGCTGAGATACCTATGGATTGTTTGCCTCCAGACAGTTTGCAGTTAGCATAACAGTTTCAATTGTAAGTACAAGAACTTAACTACTTATTTCTTTATATTATTAACCTATAATCTATGTTTGTAAGTGAACTACGTGTGCTAGTAGATACGGCAAAAAACTTGCAGACTGACTCAACTCATTGCTTGTTGAATTCAGTGTTGTTCCGAAAACGGCCGATCTCTGCACATTATTTGATTAACCTGGAGCGATCAAGAACTGCCCTGGCTAATGATGCCTGTGGGCGGCCAGGGTCACCCTATATAAAGCTATTTGTCTGAATAACTGTAATGTAAGTAGTGTCCAGCCATGGCAGGTGTTACAGTGATCGTGTTATGTGCGTTCTTGGGATGGAGCGTCGGGGCCCCGGCGAACCCTAGCGACCGTGAGTATTTGACTTATTTACCATTTGCCGTGTGCCAAGCGTGGAGATTAAGGGCATTATCCTCCATACGATAAGCCAGATAAGGCCATCAGGGGAAAGCCTGCGTCCAGCAGTAGAAAGTTTAGGCTGTTGAGGTTGAGGAGTTTGAAGTAAACTTAGAAGACCATTTTAGAAACAAAGGGGAGAATAGGAATAACCCCTTTTTCCTGCTCTCGACAGCAAAGTAGTAGTTTAAGGAAAATCAACAAAGTTTTCAGGAACCGTAATTATTTATGAAATCACCAAAGCATCGTTCCTTTATTTTGGGGAACATTGTCCGCATAGAAATTTTACCACACTAGAATAGATTAACCTTGCGTGTCTAACGATTTTTGGCTGAACTAATGCGTTTCTATGTAAGATAGCATAGCTGTAGGTATGCCTGATACCTTTACATGTAATATGCCCCTAAAAGGAAACCAGGAGGGTAATGGAAACTGCAGCAACTCTGGTTTGATACGCAACCTAGGAAACTTGTTCTTGGCTGGTCTAACTATATTACGAAAGCTTTAACTTTGTACCAATATTTTTGAAAAGATACAATTTTGTATTTGTATTTTTTATCTAGGTATCTATTATACTCATAACAAAACTGCAACAGATTCAATTCTGTGCATTGAAGATATTTTGAACATGTTTTTGTTTGATTGAAATTTGAAAGTACTCAATGAATTCAATTGAAACTTGGCGTGATTTGAGTTGATACTACAAGGAATGATATTGGATACTGTTTATCCCGGAATTCAGTACTGTTCCCTGGGGAGAGGGGATGATAGTTAATTTCTTGACTGTGCATGACACCGAAACTACTGAATGAATTCAAATGAAACTTGGCATGATTTGAGTACATAACATACCTATTCCGTGAATACTATAAAAACTTGCGTAGTTTGAAGAATTAATTCACTACGATAGTTTGTGTTTGTGTGCACTCACCCTGAATGAAACGTTCTTACAACACAACCTAGGTTCGTAGTTAGCACACTAACATTCTTAACGAACTTGAGTGATATTTATACAAAACGAATGAAATAACTACCTATCTAAAACTTACCTGCTAGAAACGTTCTTTATGTATAATTGAGCAATTTATGCACTTTAAGTAAATTTAAAAGCAAAAGTTTCGAGATAAAGTCTCTACAAGAGAGGCTCAGAAGCTCAAGCGGTTACCGGAACCGGTTCATACAAGATGCAACTGACGTCCATAATTGATTCTACTAATAAAACCGATCCATTTTTTACCTCGCAACCATAATTTAACGTTTGTGCATCCATGGTCAAAAGTAGATTAACAAATGTACGGAGCAATCTATACAAAAAAAAGACGCCTACGGCAGAATTCAGGGATCTATATAAGTCTTATGTACTGACTGTAAACTACCGGATTCACAAACAATAAATGAATTATGAATTATGAATGTAAGGGAAAAGCTAAACGCTCAAATGAATCACTTACTTTTTTCGTTGGTTCGAAACTATTGGTATTTTCGTAAGATTAAATGTGTTTTATTTATATTATTCTTATGGTTTTTTATTGGAAATTTGGAAATAAGATAATTGCTGTTATAATCCTTCTTTTAGGTAATATAATTGTAAATAAATTACAGACTTTATTTCAAAATTAAATAAGCAAACAATTTACTTGGTAATTGACAGAAACTTTAGTTTTACAAATAATCTACCAAAATGTCAATCAGTCTATGGGTTTCAGGAAGAGTAAAAGTTTTGCGACAACAGTTGCTCAGATACTTCTGGTGGCGAGTGTTCAAACAGGGCGTCCGGCACTGCATTCTTTAAGATAATTATTATTCGGATAAAAAATAAATTTGAACCTTACTAATAACAGTGGGAGTTTGATTAAGGTTCTTAAAATTCTTACCAAAGTGTTTCAGTGGCAATCTGGTCAATATTTCTTCTAGACGGTTATATTTAGCTTGTTGTTATTTTTTTGGGTCAAATCTATTAATTCAAAGACTTTCTTCCTGTTGACGGATTGATCTGAAATTTGGTAAGTACGTATCTTTAGTTACAGAATATATATAGATAGATAGATAGATTATTATAACTTTATTGCACCATCAATACATAACAAAACAAACAAAGAAATTACTGCAAACTAATCTAGAGAGGCACAATCGGCGGCCTTATCGCTAACAGCGATCTCTTCCAGGCAACCTTTGGATATAATTAATTTTAAACTTAATTTTTTATAGTTTTTTCATGAAATTTCATGGATCCTATTTTCAGAACCAAACCAAATTAAAATGGGAGCACACGGTAAGCACCAGCTTTCATATAAAAAAAATATTGAAAATCGGACCACCCTGTAAAAAATTCTGAGGTAACAAACATAAAAAAACAGTCGAATTGAGAACCTCCTCCTTTTTTTGAAGTCGGTTAAAAAAAGATTAACTAAAAAACAGTTACTTTCACTTGTTTTTAACTGAAGATATATATGCATGTTACCGTACATGTAATTGAGTCAGCAATGACTCAATGTCCCTTATAAATAAGAATTAAAAAAAAAACTGAAAATTGGCGCGTGTCTCTTTTGTTTTCCGAATATGAAGTCCTAATTCATGACGAAATTTCGTATACGATCGGTACTCGACCGAAAACTGCATTTTCGTATAAAATCTAGCTGCATTTCAGTTTTTCAACGATGAAAAAGTATAGATTCATTCTATTTTCGGTCCCGAAACTAGTTTATTAGTGTAAAAAATTATGAACTGCGTCAAAAAATTCGTCCGAAAGCGGACTTTTGGTAAGTAGCGAGGTTTTGCGGGTATTCATACTTCGCAACTGCGAGTCACGAGAACTAGAGTAAGCTTCCAAATGAAACAGAAAATAAACAATCTTATAACTACACAAATTTCAATCATTTAGAAAAATCAAGATAAGTCCGCAGCTTTACTGAACAACTCTCAAATTAATTCGATTGTCAGATAATAAAGTGACTTTCTAAGATTTTTAAAGCATCCGAAAGGTTTTCCTTTCCACTGGTTACAGATAATTTTCGTCTAAAATTTGGACGTTTAGATGAATAAAATGATCGTTAAGTTGAGTTTGTGAAAGACTTAGGAATATTGGGTAGGAGAATATTCATTAAAATACTTATCAGAATTCCCACGCATAAGGATTCATTAGAGAGTTTTCCTTTATTAGGCTATTTAATAAGAAGAGGCCTATGTCCAGCAGTGGATTAGTATAGCCTGATGATGATGATGGTACTGGGAATCGAACCCGCAACCTCATGAGTCGTCAATAGGCTTTAGCAGATTTGAAGTCAAGCCGTAAATCGCTTCTCCCGAAAGGCCTACCTGCTTGGCATCACTAATTACAGTAATTAGTTCTTAGTGATGTTAAGGGGTTTATGAATTTTAAACAGAGGGAGTTAGTAAACTTTCCTCATTTGTTTCTCTTGGATACATATTAAATTAGGTGCCTACAAGCAAAGTTTTTAATCGTTAGACACCAAAAAAGCAATGGTATCTTGTCTATTCAGATGTCGCCAAAACTATACCGTGTCCATTTTGAATGAGGCATAAACGTATACAAACCGCCCATACTTAACCTAAAATTCACTTTGTTGGCGCGTCCTTTTATACGTAATTTACATTACTTGTCGATTTTAGATCCTTCCTTCAATAAAAATTGCTTACAATTAAATCTGAAACTCGACGCCAAGCAAGTGAGTTTTGTTATTTGTATCGTGGTTTATTTACTAACATGCTCCATGCTGGATGGATAAACCATAGATAAATTTGACAGGACTAAAAATGATGCCATCCTTATTATTATGATCGTTTTGTTTAATTTGACAGGGACCGTGACATTTTCAAAAATCATCAAAAGGGGTTAACCCAGTCAAAAGTTCTGAGGTAACGTATAAAAAAATCGAATTTAGAACCTCTTCCTTTTTTGAAATCGGTTAAAAATAAGTACTAGGGTTACCTTGAAAGTTATGTAGGTAGGAGGTTCCGCTTGAACTAATGTATCCAAATGTAAGTAAAATACTTTGACGATCAAGGTTACCTGAAATAAAAAACATTACATTAGAAAAATACATCGTCCGTGATCAACCGTAATGAATCCCCATTTGCCTTGGTCACGGCATCACGCGTGAACGACTGGACCAATTACGCTAATTCTTTTTTTGTGTTTTAAGTATATTATTAAAGAAAATATTAAGAAAATTCCGCGAAAAATTTTTTTTTGTTACCTTAGCCCCAGCGTTATACCTATACTCTTTGCTTAAGCACGTTTTAAATAAATGTCAGTTGTTGGAATTTAATGACAGGTCTTCTGTCGAGTCGGCACTTCTCTCGTATGAAATACGTTTCAGTTCTCTATACTAAGGTCTTGTTTACGGAGATGTGGGGCGTACAGCGGCGCACTAAATGCAAACATATAGCGTTGATAGAGTGTGTTCACGCAGAGGCGTTTTTACACGCGTTTGTTTGATTTGACGCGTTGTCGCACGCGGCGTGCACTGTCAACGCTCACGCCCCGCCTTTCCATAAACATCAACGTTCATTGTGACATGTTTGTATTTTGCGCGTGCAAAAAGCTCAACGCCCCGCTGCACGCCCCGCTGCACGCCCCGCGTCTTCGTAAACAAGGGCTAACAGAATTACCAGAGCAATCGCAGAGGACAAAGGGCACATAACGTAGTTATCAGGCATACAGTACTTATTTATAGGCACCCAAACACGCAAAGAGAATCTCTGATAGAATTATCCCTAACCCTTTGTATCCCTGGGCATTCCTAATGCGAATCCCCCGATTTCATTCCACGGCCATAAATTTTATAAAATTTAATCCTTTTATCGTGTCGGCCATTCTGGATGTTGCTAGAGTAGGTGAGGAATGGACTATCCGTAGCCAGCGGGGATTAGTCAGGGTTCATGAGATTAGATGGTTTTGGACTTTGATTTGGTATTGCAGAGGTTAAAAATAAAAAAGAGATACTATTCATTATCTATAACGTTTAGTTTGACTGGAAGTTTTAACATTTTAAGTACGATTGAGTTCATCAGTTGAGCTACCTGCAGATTATTTGCAACAGTCTGCAGTTAGCTCAATTGTAAAGATGGTTTTTAATCAACGAAAAAACGGAGGAGGTTTTCAATTCGACGAGTAGGTATATATTTATAAATGTACCTATGTTAAACAGGCATAATTTTTTTACAGAGTAGTCCGATTTTGATAGCTATTTTTTTTCGGAATGGATATAAGTACTTATCCCAAATGGGTCCCTTGGTCCCTGGATGTAAGTACTTATCCACAACCAAATTTTGTATTTGTATTTAATATATTTATTTCTCTCACAGAAGATAATAGCTTACAATTTATGGATTAAAAATAGTTTTTATTAAATTAAAATGGGACCACATAGTACGGGAAGCACCAGCTTTCATATAAAAAAAGAATCATAATAATCGGGTGACCCAGACAAAAGATCGGAGGTAACAAACATAAATAAAAGCAGTCGAATTGAGACACTTTCCTTTTTTTGAAGTCGGTTAAAAAGGTATCGATTCACTACACATAATCAACTTAAAAAATCCGTCCCTCTATAACAGATTTCATAATTTTAATATCCATTTACAAATGAAATTCCTTTGGACCTGCCAAGGGAACCCTCTTGGGAAGGGGACTCCGTGCTCAACCATGATAGTTTAGGATGATCGACATTTATCTGCCTTCTAAATGTTGCAAGCATCACCCACGACCTGAATCCACCCACTGCTTGGGGCGGTTTCGTCTCCAAACACTTGGCCCAAGGGTCTTGTGCCACTCTTGAAACAGCACAGGTCATCACCCACAACCTGACTTCACCCACTGCTTGGGGCGGCTGCGTCTCCAAACACTTGGCCCAAGGGTCT
Source organism: Eupithecia tripunctaria (assembly GCA_955876795.1). NCBI lineage: Eukaryota > Metazoa > Arthropoda > Insecta > Lepidoptera > Geometridae > Eupithecia > Eupithecia tripunctaria. Next base: position 10,214,282 of record OY041604.1, read on the forward strand.
TGTGCCACTCTTGAAACAGCGCTGGTCATCATCCACAACGTGACTTCACCCACTGCTTGGGGCGGCTTCGTCTCCAAACACTTGGCCCAAGGATCTTGTGCCACTCTTGACACAGCACAGGTCATCATCTACAACGTGACTTCACCCACTGCTTGGGGCGGCTTCGTCTCCAAACACTTGGCCCAAGGGTCTTGTGCCACTCTTGACACAGCACAGGTCATCATCCACAACGTGACTTCACCCACTGCTTGGGTCGGCTCCGTTTCCAACCTCTTGGCCCAAGAGTCTTATGCCACTCTTGAAACAGAGCAGGTAAGTATTAGAGATATGGATGCGTACCTGTTTAGGTAAACGTGAAAGTTTCGGTCATATGAAAATAATTTTAAACACCGACGCAAAAAAGGGGATTTATAAGTCTTGTGTCCATCTGTCTATCCCACCCCACCGTAGTAGATTCCAGATGGATGAATCTATTTTGTTAGATATGAACATCGATATCTTTTGTAATGTTATGAAAGTATTAAACTCTGTTGCATAGCAAAGTAGTAAGAATGTATTTTTAATTGTTTATTATCGTATAGTAAGCCTTCATTAAACTGTGCATTACTTCCAACTTTTTATTAGTCAGCCCTCACACTCCGAGTAATAATTTAATATCAGTCGTAAGAAAATTCAGATATTTTTTGTGATCATTAAATAAGCGATACCTCAGCTAAAATTAAAATACCCACCCAAACCCAAAGTCAACTTCGATTCTTTCCTCTAGCTTAATTTAGGACAATCAGGCTGAGGTTCCTCTTTTCTTGCGAGTAGTACCTTACCTAACCACAAGTATAAACAGATTGTCATCAAGAAATCCGGTAGTCGGTCGGATTTCACCTCATTACGAGGACTTTTGTCAACTTTAGCGAGACTTTAGCCCAAGTTTACAACGTGATTTTGAAGAACGGAGGCAGGCCTCATCTGCTATTCATGGAAAGAAGTTCTGTCGAGATATAATTATTTTAACCTCCTTGTTTCGGTTGCTTTCTAAAGATTTTTTGGAGGAAAGCAGTCATATAAACGCAATCAGACTAAATGCAAGCACAATTTTTCGTTTTCGTAACGTTTTTTATAAACATATTATAATTCTGCTTATTATTAATAGACTAGCTCCGCCCCGCGGCTTCGCACGCGTTGTTCCTATGGAAACGTGTAAAGGTGATTTCTATCCCAATGGAACTGATTTATGGAATAAAATGTAGCCTATGTTTGATTCCAGGATTAGAATTACCTGTATATAAAATGTCAGTCCGATCCGTTCAGTGGTTTTGGCGTGAAGAGGTAACAAAAATCTATCCAATGATACAAACTTTCGCATTTATAATATTAGTGTGATAATAATCAAGATCATCAATCTGTGAAATAAAGCATCATATCCCATTTACGCGCGGGGAGCGCAGCGAGCCGCGCCATAAGACGGCGGGCGCGGTGTGCAGTGTCTGCCAATCAAGAGGATAGCTATGAGAATCTGGGAGAAGACTAACAGATAAATACAAAAAATACCTAGTGCCTAGTCTTTAGCAAAATCACACACGATCTTGGTCAGTCGTGCAGGAGACCTACTCAGAAAAGGATTTCGATTTCGTTGTTGTGCAAAACCAACTCTTATATCGCTTGAGTAAGTAAGCGTTTGCGCGAAAATGGATCAGAAACTTCGATAAACTTTTTAAATAAACTTCTCAAAGTGAGCAAACTAATAAAAACAGCGAGCTTGTGCTTTTAGGCAGCCGTAATAATATTATTCCAATGCAGGAGCTAACACGATCCGGTATAAAAGTTTAACGTACGAACATGCTCATAATTTTCACGGAAGTCGTAAAGAGACGCGTTCAGCACGCCGCCGCCCCGCCGCGCCGCCGCCCTGCAGCAGCCATGTTGGAATAGCATGTTTTGGCGGGAAACCTTGGGCGAGTAAAATACCGTTTGTTCTTTGTTTTACTTACTTGTATTGATAGTGCGTGTCTTTTATACATGAATAATAACTGGTAAATAAAATTAGTGGCTGCATTTTAGTTCCTATGTAGGTACATAATGCGTCAAACGATATTCGGTTGTAATTTATTATTTAAGTCATAGATTTTAATCTATGATTTAACTCCCTTATTCGTAATGGTCTGCTAACATAAAACAGCTGCTAAGTAGTGTTATTTCTCAGTCTGACTTATGTCAATAGAAGAGACAGAGCGAGATTTAGCAGTGGTGTGCTGAGTTAGCAGACTATTATGAATAATGTGGTAAATGTTTCAGAAAGTAATTAAGTATATATGGCATAAGCACAATTACAAGCCTAACATTACTAAGATATGAAATTAGAGCAAAAAAAGCTACCTAGCTTTTTTCTTCTTCAGCATGTTAGTAAGTAAATGTAAATGAAAAACCAAAGTAAATGAAAGCAAGCGTCTTCGTTATTTACTCACCAAGTAAAATGACGAAGGTATTGCGAAAATGTATTAGTTGATTTTGCTTGTAACTAGGCGCTATTTAACGATTAAAACTTTTGTATCAAGGGGATCTTTAAGCGGGAGTCGACATACAAAGGGGAGGGGACGTCTTGATTTGATGGTTTCTCAACCTCACGTTTTACAAGTTTTTTTATCCGCTGAAAGCAGTAACATCTTGTATTGTGCTCATTCAAGGAATGATTATATTTCAAAGTTCCAACTTTATGATAATTTTGATAACGCTAGAACATAGCTAGCAGACGCTTAGAATTATCTACCTAATCGTCTGTCCCGGGCTGCTCTTACTTAGCCAACTTAGCTAGATAAGTGTTTGTTATCAGTGAGCGCGGCCTACATGTTAAATGTATTGATTTCATTCTTAATTTTGGATGGTCAACCTCAAACAGCCTTGTAGTTACCCTCCCACGTTTGTATGAAAAAATGAGCGACTAGTTCCACCAATTTTTTTTTATATCTTTCCTATATGAAAAAGCTGGGCATCACAAAACTAAACAGTACGCTCAAAGTGCGAAAACAAGAGAGCAGTATCGACCAAACCCTCAAAAGTGATAGGGAGCTAGCCACCCTCTTACGTTATGAGTCAGAGGGGAGAACCCTTGTACTTACTTATACGTATACATCGCCTGGTAGTACTACGCACCATGCACTCCCGACTCATAAACTATTGATTTGAAAGGATAGTAAAGATCCTAGTAATTTTCGATCACATTAATGCTGTCACGCGCGCTCGAATCGCGACTGATCTAGTACCTGGTAATCTGTAGGGGTATTATTCGATTCGTTTCCGAAGCGAAAACTTCAGATTCGAATTAGAATTCTATTCCAACGGAACTTAAACGCTATTTTGATTTATCCAAAGTTTCCGAAATCAAATACTGTAGCATTTGAAGTGTTAATTAAATGTAACGCGCGCATTGGTGGTGTCACCCTGCGGAGCGGGCTGAGCGGGCGCGCTCCTTCTGGCTTCGGGCAGCACGACGGATGCACGCGTGTGTCTCATAATAACTGTGTTTTATTGGCAATATACCCAACAGTAATCTAAACCTGGTACAAATACGACGGCCTTTCCGACTAATTAAAATACCGCTGCTGGAATCCAAGATGTTTTGGTGACTTTTATAAAACGAACAATGAATGGCCACAGGAAGTAAGTACTAAAATCATATATTGGGTTTGTTTTACAAAACTATAAATCGACTTCAAATTCTTTAAGGCGTGAGTTCTATCTAGCTCAAATTCAAATATACGAGTAATTTAGTTTTATGTGAACACATGGATGAAACGACGAATGAAAGAAACATTCGAATCCTGAAATACGAAGTTTCGGTTGACGTTCTCTCAAAACGAACAACCTTAATGCTAAACGTGCATACGTGCGTTGCTTCGGACACGTCACTATGACAGATTTGTTTTAGGATCTCTTAGAAATAAAGGTCATCATCATACATAATCATTTTCATAGAAGGGTCACTGAAAGAACGGTCGTCCTTCGAGTTACGCAGTCCGCTACCCGTCAACTTTGTAATTTGTTTTCTAGGTAGGTCTCATGTTTCCGCCCGTTGCCATGGACACCATTAGTTCCTAATAATTGGTAAAATTATTAGCTTTTTAAGTTTTACGGAATAAATACTAATCCCTCGGGAATAAAATTCTTATGGGACCATTTCGGGATCATTACACATCTCTATAGGTACAATAGTGAAAGAATCAGCAAAATCAGTTATCCATGGGCGGAGATATCAAGTAACATACCATACATAAATAAAAATTTAAAACATACGCTACGAATTGAGTACCTCCTCCTTTTTCAAGTCGGGTAAAAAACTTCAGCAAATGCAGTGAGCAGTGAAAAAGATACACGGTCAAATGCAAAAACGGACGAGATGAATGAATATTTAACCGTTGTTACGCGATTTGGTGTCATAAACTATCTCTGGTTTTGTTCCATTTGTTGACCAAAAACAATATAGTGAGTGAATTGGTCCGCGTATGGGAAATTCCTAGGATTCTGATAGATAAGCAAAATCGAGTTCATTGTAAGTCAATTGAGAGAAGAGCGGTAGGCGCTTCCGGGAAAATTGAAAAAGAGACTTACGACGCAACGCAATAGCTGTATCTTTTAAAAGTGTACGCTTACGCTCGCTCTGTACGCTCGAGTATGCTTTTAAAAGCGTACTCACGGACATTATCAAATCTATAACGACTTGCAATTTTGCAAGTACAGTAAGATACATAAATACCTAGAGTACTAATTAGTACAAATCTTTAACGGCTCCATGGATGAAAAATAGTAGGTACACATTGTACATCTAGACGAGGAAAGGCCCAATTCCTAATAGTGCTTTTAAGCTACACCTTCGAGGTAAATCATAGATTTAGAATCTCCCAGTAAAAGCATAATAAATGAAATTCCATAGTTTTCCATCCCGCACTTTATTACGCCTGCAAAGACGTGCGATCTATGATATGTTTGGAACTTTCTGAGCAGGTGTAGTATAAAACACTGTTTTATTGATAATTTATTGAAAACTAAAGGATGGTTTCATAATAAAATATGGGTTAAAACCAAAAAGGCTATATTTGTAAATAATATCTTGAAAATATAAACTCAGGTGACCAAGTAACGCTTAACCACAATAGGTACCTACTATAATTCCATAACGACATTAATAAATATTATTAGATAAATAATACTGGACAATTCACATCATCATCACACATCATAGTCAAGCCCCAAGCTAAGCAAAGCTTATGTTATGGGTACTTGATGAACATATTACACATTACTAAGGTATTTAGGATATATACATTACATTGCACATTACATTTTGTACCGATGTCTAAGGATTTAAGGTTATTGTTTTCTTGGAATAGATTCGTCAATATGAAACTACCAGTGTCTTCACAACTTTATTTTTTGCGTAAAACCTCGTATACACTTTTTTCTGAAATATTTTTTTCATTTTGCTTTGTGGTGTTCTTTGTATCTGTAATAAGATGAAAATTAGGACTTAATTTGGAAAGTAGTTATGCTACTAAATCGGTTAGTCAGTATCATAATATGATACTGACTACTGACGTATCTTCAGTACGACAAGCCTTTGGATATTATCCAAAGGCTTGTCGTACTGAAGATACGTGAAAAGGTATAAGATAGGATTACTAAGAATAGCTGCTGTAGGACCTGGCCTTAACATACTTTACCTCATTTTAGCTTGACCGTGGGACGCCCTGTAGAGCTTTGATAACTGCAATTGCTAAATTGGAAGTTAAAATTTGACAATTGCAGTTTTCAAAGCTTTATAAGAATTTACGTTGCTGGCCAACACGTGAGCATAATATCCTGGGAATTCGTCGCTTTATTAAATAATATCTCTGCCATTTTATTAAATAACTATCTGCAACGCGGCTTCGCACTCGTTGATTCTATGGAAACGTACAAAGGTGATTTATATCGAGAACTGATTTATGGGATAAAAAGTATATAAATATAAGCCTATGTTTGATTCCAGGATTAAGATTAACTGTATGCAAAATTTCAGCATGATCCGCTTAGTAGTTTTGCCGTGAAAAGGTAACAAACATACATCCATCAATTCGTCCATCCATACAAACTTTAACATTTAGTGTGATGTGATATTCTTTTTAATTACCATTTAGTGTATTAACTTATCCTTGAGTGATAATGTACAAAAACATCGCCTCAACACAATGCCAATCCCGGATGCTTTGTGTGCTGTTTTCTGCACCACTTGTAAATCTTGGCTCTGGACATGAGGCTGAAGATTGCCACTACCTTTTGCTTTAGTCTTTTCATTTGCAGATACTGCGTTGCTAGATACCACTTTTTGTTTCGTGGTCTTTGGATTTGTAGCTACTGCGGTGCCAGATACCATTTTTTGTTTCTTATTAGACTTTTTTTTATTATAAGGTCCGTCACCATCCATTCCAGAAACTTCTCTGCTAAATCCAACATTGAATTCAAAACTAGAGCCGATACGAACAACGCTCGGTGATAGATTTTTAGAAGACTGATCTCCATCTTGACGTTTTTCTGTTTCACTCTTCGCTGGTCTGTGTTTCCCCATTTTATCCGACTTCCTGCCATGATCTGCTCTATATTTAGCCGTTTGATCCGACTGGCTGCCATGATCTGATCTGTTTTTCCCCGTTTTAACCGACTTGCTGCCAAGATCTGATCTGTGTTTCCCTGTTTTAACCGATTTGTTGTCGTCTGATTGAGTTGAAGTATTTTTGATTCGGTTTCTTCTTTTTATTCTCTCATAACAAATTTTGGGATCGCATTTACCAGGCTCACATACACCCGGTTCACATTCGTACGGTTCAAGATTAAATTCACGCTCGGGGTTGATTGTTTGCGAATTTTGTGTATGTGCCTGTGCTACCTGTGTTTTTTGTGTAATTTTCTTGGTTGCTTTTCGTTTAACTTTCTTCGGTTTCAGGGATGACGGAGCTAGTTCCGGTGGAACTTCGATTCCTTGTAATTTTGCAGTACAAAAGCATCTTTTCAAATTATGCTCTGGAATAAATTGTTCGATGCCACGTAATTTAGCAGTACAAAAACATCTTTTCAAAATAGCACCCGTTTTAGAAGGTTTCGGAAGTGCATTCGTGCCTTGAATTTTTTTCCTTTTTCCGACACTTTTTGTCTGTACTGTTTTGCGTTGCATATCTTTATCTTTATGAGTACTCGTGGTACCTTCTTTCATATCCGTCGGTTTTACGTCTGTTCCCATGCCTCTCTTTTTAATTATTTCGAAACATACATTTGGATCACATTCACCCGGAATACATGTTCCAGGTTCACATTCATACGGGTCAAGATCCTCTAAACGATATTTAACACGTTCGTTTACTTTTTTGCGTTTCTTGTCTTTGTTTTTATGAGTAGTCGTGGTTTTTTCTTTCGTGTGCTTTGATTTTATATCTGTTCCTACACCTCTATTTTTAATTATTTCAAAGCATTTATTCGGATCACATTCACCCGGAATACATGTTCCAGGTTCACATTCATAAGGGCCAAGATCTGCTAGTCGGTTGTTAATATTTGAATTTTGACTGACTTTTTTTACTTTCTTATTATTTGAATTCTGATTTTGTATTTTTAAATATTCCTTTTTACAACCACAAACTATATTTTGGACAGTCTTCTTCCAGAACCCCGGATTAAAAAGTCCTGTGGGTTTTTCTTCTTCTGCAGGTAAAATACTTTCTGGTTTTGGTTTGTATTCAAGAAACTCGATACTGAAACTAAAATTAGATGTGATGCGGCAGGCTCGTTTTGATGATTCATTTTTTTTTTGACCAGTTTCCATGTGAGATCCTTCGGCTTTAGTTTTATGTTTTCTCTTTTGTATTTTTTTCAAACATTCTTTTGGATCGCATTCGCCCGGAATGCAAGTTCCAGGTTCACATTCGTACGGTTCAAGATCCAGTTGGACGACCGGAGCTTTGTGACTATACTTATTAGTTGTGAGAGTGCCAGCCTCTTTAAGAACATTAGGTTTTGTAGCATTCGGACTACTTTTTTTAGTTGTACCAGTGCCAGTCTCTTTAAGAATATTAGGTTTTTGACTATTTTCTTTAGTTGTAACAGTGCCAGTCTCCTTTTCAACGTTAGGTTTTGGTTTGTAAGGATTTGCTGCGACGCCTCTCTCTCTATACACTCTACCCATTTTATGTAGCTTTAAAGTGCAGAAACATCTTTTAGGGTGAGTGTTAATGCCTACATGCTGCGTGTCAGCATGGGATTGAACTTCTGCGTGGTTACGTTTTATTGCGGTATCGGTATTTTGTTTAACGCTTCTATTTGAGTGTGTCTGTATGGATGCAGCACTTTTGTCTTGTTTTTTTTCAGAAATTAAACCAGGGATAGGAACAGTACCTATATCCTGTTTTCTTTCAGAAATAACATCACGGGCAGATACAGTACTTTTCGAAAATTCAACGTCAAAACTAAAATTTGAACCAATGCGAACAACCTGACTTCGTTTTTTGGTTGTCCTTTTTCTTGTGTCTTTACGAGTATTCTTTACGTTTATATTAAAGGCATAAAAACTGCTTTTGTGTAAACTATTTACTTTATGTGATGTATTTTGTTTGTTTTTGTAATATTTCTCTGATGGAAAAGAATGGTTGGAATCACTGGAAGTAGTAGCCCCAATGATCGAAGAAAAGCCGCTGGAGCTTGTTTTACATTTGCATTGGCGGTAGTCATGTCTGTATTTATTTGAAAGATACGGCTTACCATTTGGTACATAGGTATGTCTTATTTTTCGATTCTGAGAGAACTCGATGTTCATGGTTTCTGGGCCAGAGTCAACAGATTGATAGCTACTTATCTTAGATTGACGGGGTTTATTTATCAAAGAGGAAGTAAATTTCGGATTACTTTTGGTTCGTTGTATAATACGTTTAGACTGAACAATGACGTCTGTAGCCATGTTTTCTTTGTTAAAAGTGCATGGAATTGATCTTTCGCATGATAAATCAGTAAAGAAACCAAAATCTTGTCTCATTATATCATCTTGAGGAAATGACTTCAGTTGTATCTCTTTTGAAATTATTCCTTTTCTAGGACACCTTACTGCTGTTACTGTAGTACCAAACATATTTCCGCCCATTTTATGTAGTTTTGGTGCACAAAAACAACGCTGACCATCAGACTCGATACAGAAGTTTTTCTCAGAACTACTGTCTGTTTCTGATGTTTTGCTGTGGTTTCCACGTGGTTCTCTACCTCGGTGTGTTTCAATTGTTTGAGATCTAGCCTCTCTATATTGCCGACCACATTGACAAATATGCGCATCATGTAGAAGTGGTGACTTGTGTATATAAATGTCCTTATTAAAACTAAAAGTTGAGTTTACTTGGACCGCTTGATTCAATTTTAAATCTATTGATATGTTGTTGATATGTCTTCTCAAATCTATTGGCGTATTTGCTGTTTCTATGAATTTAATATCCTTTTGGGTTATACTCATAGTAGATTTCGGTTCAGATCGATGAGTCTCTAACTTTTTACAATCACTTGTTCGATGTTCGTTTGGTTCGATTTTATTCTTTGATACAAAGCATTTGTATGGAACACCTCCATTGAAAAATGGTTTGCACTCATATGGTGCTTGAGGTTTTTTATCAATTACATTTTGACATAACTTGTCAATCTCAGGTTTGCAATCCAGTGAATAATGAGAAATAAATGTGTTTGATAGATTACACTCTCCTGATAATTTATTTATTTTGAGAGGTAAATTAATGGGATCAAATTGAAATTTAGCTACTCGCGATGAACTTTTCTTTGGGCTTAATGATTGATTTTCCGAGTACATTGACATTTTCGGCGTATTTTCAATGCAAAAAACATTTCCATTTAACTTGTTTTTCTTTACCTCTCTGGCTAGTAGATTATTGCCACCATTTAAATTGTTTTCTAGGTGGTCCTCATTGCCCCTGACATACAAGTTCATATATGAACTGAGATGTACCTCTCGTTTTGGTTCATTATAGTCAGTTTTTTCTTTGAAAATGTTAAAGTTTTTACGAGATCTGTGCTGAACTTTGGTAATATTATTTTTGTTTGTTTTTTTTATTATTTTCGATCTCTTACATACAGATTTAGATGGAGAGCTTAACGATGTCCGTGTAATATGTCGCAAAGATTTTGCAACTGTTTTGCTAGCCGTTAAGACATCTAATTTATTATTGTGAGGTTTTAAAGTCAGCGTGCAGAAACAACGTCTCAAGGCAAGCTTAATAAGATACGGGTCATTTTTTTCGTGATTTCTTTTGACGACCGGTTGTATATTCGTTACTCTTTTGTACAATATGGTGTCACCAGTTGCATCTTTGTCAAATCTTTGTATGATATTTGATATTTCACAATTGTTTATCTTATTCAAGGATATTCTAGGATTAGCCATAAAATTATATGGAGTTGTAGGAGATTGTTTAAGTGTGTGGATAAATTCATTCATCCCATTTTTGGGATGATTTTCAAATGGTGTTTTACCAATCTCAGTTTTTTGTGCTTGGCTGATCGGTGTAGATATTTTAAACGTGCTAAAATGTTTATTTGTAATTCCGTTATCTAGCCTTGTTTGTCTGTCATCAATGCAATTTTTAAAGGAAGTCGGACCATAAAATACTGTGACATCATTTCTGTGAAGTATTTGTTTCGTCTCAGTTCTCCATTCTTTTTCTTTCCAATCATTACATTTATAAGTACAAAGGTCTGACCATATTCGTTTTACTTGCCGTTTTCTGACTCTTCTTGCTGTTTCAACTCGACATCCAGAATTCTCCCTGCTCGTGTAGATTCCATGTCTGAGCAATCTGCGATCGAGCTCAGAAAGGGGAACTATGGAACCGTAGCTGGAGCAACCACAACTCTCGCTTAAAATTTTCGAATTAGCTGGTTTATCAAAATTGACAATTTTCAACGCATGACTAATGAGCCTACGCTTTGCAACTTTAATAGTTTCTTCACTGTGTCGCCAGTTTTCACTTGATTTTCGTTTAAGATTACTTCCAGGAAGCGTTTGAGTGATATCATCGTAAACAGCTCCAAATAACTTCCTAAGAAGTTTTTTTTCTCTCAGCGAAATACTTATCCCATAAAATGCTTGATCAGTTCTTGTATCATAAAAATAACGTTTTGATGAAGAGCATAGGCTGTTTCGACTGGTTCTCGCCACGTCGTGTTTGGCCTTCATTGTGTTGTTCCTTGAGAAAAGAGTTTAATTGATCTTTATATGAATATGAAAAGGCCTACTAAAGACAAAACAAAACAAATTTGGCTTGAACTTCCACATGACAATTTTGCACCTGGAAGAGATTTAACATTTTAAAATATTTTCTTATAGACATACAATTACAACATTTCAATATGAAAGCCCAATTTCATTCCAACTGTAAGCGGGTTGACTACGAACCTTATTTGTTTTGGAAGAACACCGACGTTTCATCACTCGCTTACATCCTTCTTCGTTATAATTTTCGTTTCGCTAATTTGTCAAACTACGATCTCGGACTTGAATAATGATGAATAAAGTCATAAGAGTTACAGAATTGATCAACTTACACGGACAAACAAAATGCATACTGTTCGCTAAATGCTAGAAAGCAAAGCCAGCCGCATCTTCAGACGATTTGGACCGGTCAACACTTATAAAAACTTCTTGGAAGGAAGACATTTACAGATCTTTTCAGTTTCTCAAGCGGTTATTATTACTGTGGTTTCTTATTACTTCCAAATCTATTACTTTCCAATCAATAATAAATCTAAATAGGATAAACAACGATATAAAATTTTCCAAAGTGACTGATATTTGAATCAAAGAGAATACAATAACTTCGATATGAGAATTATATACTGACCAAAGAGAATACAACGCTAATAATCAAAGTTATTGTATTCTCTTTTTAATACTGACCGTCATAGAGATATGATAGTAAAATATAAACTCTATGCCTTCGGGTAACTGGTATTCTAAGGGTATTCTTACCTACCTTAGAGTTTATATAGTACTTATACCATAGAGAATATAAAAGCTCGATGTTACTTATGTATTCGCGAGTCAAGCACTTTACGGACATTATTTCACACACGTACCGTACGTACGTACCTAGCTTGGTTTGCTGTCTGCACAATCTACCTACACATACTCGTGCATAATGGTTAATAAATACAAATATACAAATATGTTTAAAAAAACTCCGTCAGCTATGAAAGCTCAGCTAAAACGAAGTTAGCTTAGCTTTCCGTCTGCTGTCGGTTTGGGAAAGTTAGTTAATAAAACATATGTTTATTAAATATGTAGTTTAATAACATTTAGGTTTTAACAGACACTAACATTCTATTTAAACCAAAAAAAACATTTATATAACTATGTCATTCATACGTTTCACAACAATATTTTTTTTTGTCAGTTTGATTGTTCAGATCTAAATTTTATATATTACTTACTTATAAAATAACACATTTACATTTCTTTTTTTTCTGCTGATTTTGAAGCAATGCTTTGGGTACTTCTATCCCATATAATTTTGCAGTACAAAAACATCTTTGGAGAATTTCGGCAGTTTTTGTGCTTTTTTGTTGACGCACTGGATCATTAACTTGAGAATCTTGATTGTGATATTCCTTCGTACTTTGTGTGTATGTGTCTACGTTATCGCTAACCATGTTTGTAGATAAATCATGCCTCTTATTCCGCGGCTTACCCGCGGCTTTTGCGGTTGTTTTTGTTGTAGTTTCAGCATCACCCTCCTCGGTATCAAGAGCCACGGCCCTGCCAAGTTGATTTTTATTTTTCGCACGAGCTTTCTGTCTACATTGAGGTGCTGCTGAACATTTATTTGTATCGTCGAAACCAGTACGATTTTTATAAAACTCTACATTAAAACTAAAATTTGATCCAATTCGAGTAACTTGTTTCGATGATTCATCGTTTCTGTTTTCTTTGCATCTCTTTTTAATTCTTTCCAAGCATACACATGGGTCACATTTACCCGGTATACAAGATTCTGGTTCACATGTGAAAAGTTCGAGGTCAGGCATGGGTTGTCGTTTATTTTGTTCTTTATCAGCAACTGTAATAGTATCATAATCTGGTTCATATCCAGCCCTGGCTTTCTGACCTTTCTCCTTATAAACTTTAGGTTTTATCTTAAGTTTTTTGGCTCTGACAGCTCTATCCCTATATATCCTTCCCGATTTATGCAGTTTTAATGTGCAAACGCATCTTTGCGTGTTGATACCTACGTGCTGCATCTCTGGCTCAGATTGAGATTCTACGTGATGAAGCTTTGGGCAAGGGCAGATTGTCCCTATGTTTAAGCATTTTGGACACGTTTTTATGCATGCCTCATTATATTTCATTTCTCCAGTGGTCCCAGTCCGTATATGTTTTCTGTCTGAAGTTAATTTGCGAGATCTTAACTTTGAACGTTTCTTTCCTGGATGCCTTTCTCTTCCTGCAAGCTTTGCTCTTCCTGGAAGCTCTTCTCTTCTTGCATTAATATTATGAGCAGGTGCAGTATTTTTTGAAAACTCAATGTTAAAACTAAACGAGGAAGAAATGCGAACTGCTTTCTTCTGTTTATCAAGAGGAAAAGTTTTTAACTGTAAACCTGGCCCTGCAGAATACTTTGGGTGTCGTTTTGCACTGGCAGCAACATTTTTACCACGTATAATAGCGGGACCACTTGAAATAGATTGTGTTCCGTCGTCTGTAGATGTTTTTGAAGAATTTCTCATCAATCTTTTCTTTATTAACCTATCACATTCAATAGGGTTGCATTTTCCAGGGGCAGGAACACAGGAACCTGGCTCACACTCGTATGGTTCCAGTTTGTGGTTTTTTTCGCTTCTACGAATATTTTTTACATTAATATAAAGTGCATAAAAACTGCTTTTGTAATAACCACTATTTACATTCGAGGTACTTTCCCTGTTGTTTTTATATTTTTTACGTGGAAAAGAATGGCTAGAATCGGTTGTAGTAGTGGCCTCAATCATCGAGGAAAAGCTACTTGAGCTAGTTTTACATTGAATATGTCTTTTATGACGTAAATTGACAACACTAGTGTCATGTCTGCATTTATTTGTGACACCGTGGATCAGATATGGCTTATCATTGGATACATACAGGCTTCCTTTTTTTCGGCTCAGAGGTTTACGTGAAAAAATCACGTTCTTAGTGTCTTGATAACTTGATAACTTATTTTTTTTTATCGAGGACACATTTGAATAGTTTTTGTTGAAGTTTGTATCCATCCCTTGTTTGATTGTAGTGCAAGAGAACGATTTATTTCTTGAAATATCACTGTCAAGGTCAAAATCGTTTAAAGTATCGCGATAGAGGATATTATTTTGATAAAATGAGTCTTTATTTATACCTTGTTCTTTTCTGGGATTGTTTCCTTTCCAGAATGAAGTACATTTATTTTTAATTGTATTTTCTAATGTATCTTTGTCAATGAGTGTACAGCTGTTCTGAAAATTAGATTGAACACATACATTTTTCTCAAAATCATTATCTGTTTCCAAAAATTTATAGTGCTTGTTATTCTGGATGTCTTGATTTTTTCGGATACATGAATTTGTTTTTGGTTCACTTACGATCTGTGAAGGCGTTTCTTTGCAAAACTCCATTTCAAAGCTACAACTTGAGTTGATTTGAACAGCTTGACTTCGTTTTGGAGTATCTGTCATAATGTGTCTAATAGTTTTTTTTTTCGTGCTGATAATGGGTTTAGTTTCAGAATGGTCAATCTCAAAAATGTTTAAGTTGTGATTTTTAGGACCTTTATTTTGTTCAATTTTATTAATTGTATCTACGTTTTCTTCTGGGTTATATCCATCCTGAACATTTCCATGATGAGAAGTTTTTTTATAAACGGTATTTAGACATGTTGATCCAAATTTGTCGTGTCCCATGATCTCAGGCTTGCAATCGTGTGTTAAATGCGATATAAGATTGTGCGATAGATTGCAGTGACCTGGTGAAATATCACGTTTGTATATTTTACATTCCTTCAATTCTGATTCTGTATTTATGTCATTCGTTTGATTTTTGGTAAATGGCGTTGTACTTTGCCTCGATATACATGTTTCTCTTGATTTGCAAAAATATGATGTATGCGGTTTATCCAGGTTTAACGTGCAAAAACATCTTCGCAAAGAATGATTAGTCAAAGAGTTTATAAACATTCCACAGTTTGGTGGCAGGTTTTCAAGGTAATTAACACCCCTGTTATTTTTGCCTTTCTTTGAAGCATTTGCCTTTCCCCATGTTCTGTCTATGAGGTTGTTTATACCGATTAAATTATTTACTGTTTTTTCTTTATTAACTTCGACACCAGGGTAGAGATTGATCCCTTGTCTTGGTAGTATCGTTTTTTCTTTGTCTATGTAACAGTTATTAAGAGATCTCTGTCTTGCTTTAGTGATAATCTTTTTGTTAGTTTTTTTTATCTTTTTAGATCTTCCACTTACTGATTTAGATTGTAAGCTTGGCCTCGTCGCTAATTTTCGCATAGCTTTTGCTACCATTAAAAGGTCTATTTTTTTATTTTGTGATTTTAATGCGAGTGTACACAAACAACGTTTCAAGGAAGACCGATCATAATATAGATTTGTGATATTTTTCATGACCGTTTTGTGAGTCGTGTCACCAATTGCATCTTTGTCGATTTTCTTTTTTATTTTTGGCTCAGAATTGTTTATATTGTACCAGGATATTCTAGGGGTGATCATAAAAGGATACGGTGGACGGTGGTTAATAGGAGGAGACTGCTTAAGCCTGCTGAATAATTTCTCAAAAGTTTCACTCGTGTCATTTTCAATGTTTTCCAATGGTATTTGAAAGCCAGACTCGATTTGATGTATGATCGGTGGAGAAATGTTTATTTTTGTTAAGTATTCAGTTTTAATTTCACCAGTTGGCCTGGTCTGCCTTACTTTTGTGTCATTTTTACAGAAAGTAATTTCATTTTCATCAAACATTTTATACGGATGATCATATCTTGTTACAACATTTTTGTCTGTCGTCTCAATTCTTGTTTCTTTTCCTTCCCGATTCCTTACTTTAGATGTACAAAGGTTAGAGTAATGGTCTTGTGTTTGCTGTGTTCCCAGTCGTGTCGCAGCTTCTACTCTACATCTAGTAGCTTCACTGCTCGTGTAGATTCCATGTCTGTGGAATATGAAATCGTGCTCACGAGGAATGGATCCGGAGGTAAAGCAATTCCAACACTCGCCTAATTTTTCGGATTGCATTTCTTGATCAGTTTCAATAAATTTCAAATCACGACCAATGAGACTGCTTTTTGCAACTTTAATATTTTTTTCATAAATTGGCAAGTTTTCGCACAATTTTCGTTCAGCGAGTTCATCATCTCTTGCATTACTGTGAGGAAGCATCAGGGTGATATCATCGTAAACCGCTCCAAATAGCTTTCCAAGTAGCATTCTTTCTCGCAGCGATAAAACAATTCCATAGTCGTTTTTATCAATTTTGGGACCAGTACGATGAAGTTTTCTGACCGAAGATCGCTGTGATTCGCTTCTGGATAGGCAGGAAGTGCATACGCAACTTCGACTAGACCTCGCCACGCCGTTATGGACTTTCATTGCAATCTTATTTATTTTTGAACAAACGGTTTTACTCGTACCTGATTTATATAAAAAATTTAAAATAACACGATATTTTAATACTCCAAAACCGTGTCTTACCGTCGACTTTATTTTAGGTGTCTTACAAAGTAACAGACAAAACGACCAACTTTATTTGTAACTGTCACATGACAATACACCTGAAAACATTGATATTAGGTAAGTACCTTGTCTTGAATGTGTCGAAATCAGTAGATATTCTGCATGAGTACAGACTGATTTCGAAACATTCAAGACTCATGATAAGTTAATGTACTATGAAAGGAAGAGGACCACGGATTCGAAGAATAACGTTCAACGAACAATAGGCCAAGCAGCATGTTGGCCTATTGATCGTGTGGCTAAACTTCTTAATAGATTTATATTTGTTAGGAGCGTAACTAGGTAAAATCATAAGAGTACCAATACCAACTTACTACAATAAACAATTTTCACATGATTTTTATTTTTTCACAAGATTTTTTTATATAAGTAGTAAAAACTCGTTCAGCTTTTTTTTACTTTAGAAGCCAAACCCAACAAATCTTCAGTCCATTTGGCTAGACCAGAGCTTTTTCTCACTTCTTGGCGTGGTGACATTTATACTAAGCTAAGTAATATATAGTCAATAGTAATATTCCCCGTGAAGTATAACTATTTTGGAATCATTATGTAGTTAAGACAAATTATCAAGTACCTACCCAATATCTGGTCAAATTAGTAAATTTTGAATACTCATAAATATTACAAGGTTTTTATTTTATAAATTGACTGGAATAATTTGACAACTGTCAAGTAATGGGCAAAGTTATTGTATGCTCTTTGATGGGCAAGTTCAAAGAGAATACATAGTGCAGCAGAGACAAAAATAATAAAAGAAGAGCATACAATGGCAAGTTAATGCCGCCCACACACGAACGGTATGCTGCCGCAAGTTGTTATGCTTACATAGAAAATACCCAGAATACCCGGTTTAAATGTATGCAAAACGGTTGTACAAACATTTGTCCCGGTGGATCTATGCACGGCGGGAATCGAACCCGCAACCTTCACCCGCCGCTGCCGCCCTAAATCGGTCATCATACATGACTTCTATTTGTATCATGACGTGTGTCCTAGTCCTAATATGTATCTTGTCCTTACACTTACCTTCTACTACTTCTACTATTCTAGTAACCGGGTTATAGAGATTTTATAATGAAATGGAACATACTTCTAAAATTATAAACGCGAAAGTTTGTAAACATGTATGTAAGCATGTACTTATGTATGCTTGTTGCTCTTACACGCAAAAACTACTGAACGGATCGGGCTGATCTTGCATACAGTTCTAGGTTCTAGGCCTGGAATAACACACAGGCTACTTTTTATCCCATAAATTAGTTCCCGTGGAATAGGCGTGCGAAGCCGCGGACCGCAGCTAGCACATACATACTTATATCATTCCTATCTTGTCTGTACCATACCAGGGTTATTAACTTGTTACTAATACCGTTTTCGGACAATTCAGCGGACGGTGGTGTTTTGATCATGTCTTATGTATGCTGTGCTGATGCTGATTTTGGCCATGTGCTTGTCGGACTAGCAAGCCGAGTGTTCCGCAGTAATTTAATGTGGATGATGGTTCTTCCAATCGAAACCGAGTCTTTAGGGTTCAGTCCCTACCTTACCTACTCAAAGGGTGCAAACGGTACTTGTATTATTAGTAGTAGGGTGCTGTGAACCCCGCTTACCAATGAAGTTAATAAAACATGACCTAAACTTGAGACAAAATAAAATAAAGTTAAAAACAATAAGCGGACTAAGTTGTAAATAAGCCTTTTATGATGTTTCAAATAAATATTGCCAAAAGAAAACCCATCGTTGAAATTTTTACATTCAAGTAGTCAGAGGCCTTTATACATACCTACATACAGAATTAATTAGCACGGGACTTTCGACTACCTGAATGTAAAAATTTGAATAATTTTCATTTGGTAATATTTATTATCATGATGAATGGAGGACCTATCTAGTATTTGAACACAACGTGCAATTAAAAAGTGTCATGGACCTAATCATTATCTTACTGATCGAGGTGAAAAGTTGTATGTTTACCTCGAGAGCAAATGTTTTTTGTTTCGTGCCTTTAAAATCCATCGCTAGCTTAGCAGTCCTCAAACCGATTTACCTCGGAAATCTGACCCATTTTTTTGTTTTATATTTATCTATCGAAATACATTAATATGACTGTGAATCATCAATCAGGAATTACGCGGTCGGCCTCCGTAGATACCTAGAACATTACAAAAAAAAAAGACGTGTGGCACTCGGGGACTGCCGCGGTAAAGCTATTGCAATGCCATCTAGAGGCGAGTTGCTTAACTAAAGAGACAAACGTCAAGGTTTTTTCGTTACGGAATCTCTGGATTCGGTCCCCGCGCTCAAGGCCCGCGATAGAAGCTATGCAATAGCTTAAAAATGACACTCAAAATTGTCTACGACTTGTTTTGACGCAGACAGTTTGAGCAGAGCCCGACAAGATTTTTGCATTCGGAACAAGATATTAGTAGAGTCGAATTTACATTGTTTATATAGTACTAGCCAAAAGCTCGATGCGAATTTATTTAATTTTGTAAGTAGGTATGTAACTTAATAGTACATGTTACCCAAGGGATGAAACTCACCTTTCACCCGAGGTAAACACTGTGCGTTTCATTACGAATACAAGGAAAGTAAAATAAAAATATGAATGAACCTAAGAAAAAATTAATAAATTTTATTTAACATAAATCAACAACTTCGATATTTATTTAAAGTCTATGGTAAAATTAGAGCAAATATTAGTTGAAGATAGTGAAAGGTCCTGGTACCTCTTAAGAGGAAGAAGTGAAAACTGCTTCTCTACTGATTTTTTTGGTCAAATCCATCATTTTGCCTTTTGAGTGTGTTTAGTGCCTAATGTTGACGTTAAATTAGATAGAATACACGCTCCATAATGTTGAAAATTTGTAAGGTTTTGACTTATATAATAAATAACAAAACGTTTTCTTAAAACGATTTCACAACTTAATCAGCGCGCCATTTCATAAAATCGTATGATTTTAGGTACCTTCATTTTCATTTAGGTGGTAAAAAGTTTTTCACTACTGCTTTAGGCTTTTCTTTTATAAAATCAAGCGTTAAATCTATGTTTATATCAATGTCTGAACTCATTGAAATAATCACACAAAACTCTAAAACTTGAAAAATTAAATGAAGGTAGGATTGATGTTTTTCAGCTTTTTTTTCTTAGGCATAGACGACATAGTAGCCATGGTAGCCCTCGCTATTCTACCATGGTAGAATACCGAGAACACACATCAAAGAGGTAATAATTAATTTTGGTTTAAAAAACTTTAAACCGACTTAAATTTTTTATAATTTTTTTCATGAATTTTCATGGATCCCTTTGTCAGAACTGAACAAAATTAAAATGGGACCACACGGGGGGCACCAGCTTTCATATAAAAATAATCATGAAAATTGGACCACCCAGTCAAAAGTTCTGAGGTAACAAACATTAAAAACATACAGTCAAATTGACAACCTTCTCCTTTTTTTGAATGGTCCAAATACATAAATATTACTGTGAAAAATAACAAAATGGTGACCGATGTTAGAGCCAAAATCATCAAACCCTTTAATTTTTAATTCTCAAAAACGTATCTCTTCATAAACGTCGACAAAATATGCGAGTCAAACACTGGATATTTACAAACGGACTGCTCATAATCACGATCCTACGCAAAATTCACCCTTAATGGAAGATCTACACATACCTAATGTTTAAAAAAATAACTGCGCCAGCCATGCAAGCTCAGCTAAAACGAAGTTAGCTTAGCTTTCAAGCCTGCTACCGGTTTGGGAAAGATATTTATTAAAACATATTTTTGTTTACTAAGTAGTTTATTAACTTTTAACAGACACTAACATTAAAATTTAAAACAAAAAAAAAACATTTACATAAATAAGAAGACATTAATACCTCTCACAATTTTTTTTTCGTCGGTTTGTTTGTTCAGATCTAATTTTTTTAGATTTTTTATAAAATTATACATTTAGACTTCTTTTTTTTCTGCTGATTTTGAAGCAATGCTTTAGGTACTTTTATCCCATATAATTTTGCAGTACAAAAACATCTTTGCAGAATTTCGGCGGTTTTTGTACTTTTTTGTTGACGCGCTGGATTTTTAACTTGAGAATTTTGATGGTGATATGCCTTCGTATTTTGTATAGATCTGTCTACGTTATCACTAACCTTCCTCGTGGCTATGTCATGCTTCCTTTTCTGCGGCTTGCCCGCGGCTTTCGCGGTTGTCTTTGGTGGAGTTTTAACATCATCGTGCGCATTTTGTTTACTTTGAGGTGTTGAACTTTTATTTGTATCGTCGAAACCAGAACGATTTTTATAAAACTCTACATTAAAACTAAAATTTGATCCGATCCGAGTAACTTGTTTCGGGGATTCACCGTTTCTCTTTTTAATTCTTTCCCAGCATACATATGGGTCACATTTACCCGGTATACAAGTTCCTCGTTCACATTTGTAAAGTCCGAGGTCAGGCTTAAGTTGTCGTTTATTTTGTCCTTTATTAGCAACTGTAACTGTATTATAATCTGGTTTATATCCAGCCCTGGCTTTTTGACCTTTCTCCTTATAAACTTTAGGTTTAATGTTAAATTTTTTGGCTTTGACAGCTCTATCCCTATATATCCTACCCGGTTTATGCAGTTTTAATGTGTAAGCGGCTCTTTGCGTGTTGATACCTACGTGCTGCATCTCTGGCTCAGATTGAGATTCTATATGTTTCATATATTTTCTGTCTGTAGTTAATTTGCGCGTTCTTAACTTTGAACGTTTATTTCCTGGATGCTTTACTCTTCCTGCAACCTTTTCTCTTCCTGAAAGATCTTCTTTTCTTTCATTAATACTATGATCAGGTGCAGTATTTTGTGAAAACTCAATGTTAAAACTAAACGAGGAAGAAATGCGAACTGCTTTCTTCTGTTTATCATGAGATAAAGATTTTAACTGTAAACCTTGCTCTGCAGAATACTTGGGCTGTCGTTTTGCACTGGCAGCAACATTTTTACCACGTATAATAGCAGGACCACTTGAAACAGATTGTGTTCCGTCGTCTGTAGATGTATTTGAAGTATTTCTCATCAATCTTTTCTTTATTAACTTATCACATTGTTTAGGTTTGCATTTTCCAGGGGCAGGAACACAGGAACCCGGCTCACACTCGTATGGTTCCAGTTTGTGTTTTTTTTCGCTTCTACGAGTATTTGTTATATTAATATAAAGTGCATAAAAACTGCTTTTGTAATAACCACTATTTACTCCATTCGAGGTACTTTCCCTGTAGTTTTTATATTTTTCTCGTGGTAAAGAATGGCTAGAATCGGTAGTAGTAGTGGCCTCAATCATAGAGGAAAAGCTACTTGAGCTAGTTTTACATTCAATATGTCTTTTATGTCGTAAATTGACAACATTATTGTCATGACTGTATTTATTTGTGACACCGTGGATCAGATATGGCTTATCATTGGATACATACAGGCTTTTTTTTTCTCGGCTCAGGGGTTGAAGTGAAAAAACCTTGTTTTTAGTGTCTTGATAACTTGATAACTTATTTATCGAGGAAACATTTGAATAGTTTTTGTTGAAGTTTGTAGGCATCCCTTGTTTGATTATAGTGCAAGAGAACGATTTATTTCTTGAAATATCACTGTCAAGGTCAAAATCGTTCAAAGTATCGCGATGTAGGATATTATCTTGATAAAATGACTCTTTTTTTGTATCTTGTTTTTTTCTGGGATTGTTTTCTTTCCAAAACGCAGTACATTTTTTTTTATTCGTATTGTCTAATGTATCTTTGTCAATGAGTGTACAGCAGTTCTCAAAATTAGATTGAACATACACATTTTTCTCAAAATCATAAACCGTTTCCGAAAATGCATTGTGCATGTCTTTCTGGATTTCTTGATTTTTCGTATCGATAGAAGGTCGCATAAATGTTTTATTTTTTGCATTACATACGATCTGTGGCGGCGTTTCTTTGTAAAACTCAATTTCAAAGCTACAACTTGAGTTGACTTGACTTAGTTTTGGAGCATCTGACATTTGTCTTACATTAAGCTCTTTGATGACTTGTTTTTTAGATTGCTGACTTTCTGTCATAATGTGTCTGATAGAATTTTTTTTCGTGCCGATAATGGGTTTCGTTTCGGAATGGTCAATCTCAATAATATTTAAGTTGTGACTTATATGACGTTTATTTTCAATTTTACTATCTGTATCTACGTTTTCTTCTGGGTTATATCCATCCTGAACATTTCCATGATGAGAAGTTTTTTTATAAACGGTATTTAGACATGTCGATCCAAATTTGTCGTGTCCCATCATCACAGGCTTGCAATCGTGTGTTAAATGAGATATAAGATTGTGCGATAGATTGCAGTGACCTGGTGAAATATCACGTTTGTTTATTTTCCATTCCTTCAATTCTGATGCATTATTTGTGTAATTATTTTGATATTTGGCTACTGGCGATGTACTTTGCTTCGATATACATGATTCTTTTGATTTGCAGCAATTTTTTGTATGCGGTTTATTTAGGTTTAACGTGGAAATGCAACTTCGCAGAGAATGATTAGTCAAAGAGTTTATAAACATTCCACAGGTTGGTGGCAGGTTTTCAAAGTAATTAACATCTCTGTTATTTTTGCCTTTCTCTGAAGCATTTGCCTTTTCCCATGTTTTGTGTATGAGGTTGTTTATACCGATTAAATTATTTACTGTTTTTTCTTTACTAACTTCGACACCAGTGTAGAGATTGATCCCCTGCTTTGGTAGTATCGTTTTTTCTTTGTCAATGTAACAGTTATTAAGAGATCTCTGTCTTGCTTTAGTGATAATCTTTTTGTTAGTTTTTTTTATCTTTTTAGATCTTCCACTTACTGATTTAGATTGTAAGCTTGGCCTCGTCGCTAATTTTCGCATAGCTTTTGCTACCATTAAAAGGTCTATTTTTTTATTTTGTGATTTCAATGCGAGTGTACACAAACAACGTTTCAAGGAAAACCGATTATAATATAGATTTGTGATATTTTTCATGACCGTTTTGTGAGTGGTGTCACCAATTGCATCTTTGTCGATTTTCTTTTTTATTTTTGGCTCAGTATTGTTTATATTGTACAAGGATATTCTAGGGGTGATCATAAAATGATACGGTGGACGGTGGTTAATAGGAGGAGACTGCTTAAGGCTGCTGAATAATTTCTCAAAAGTTTCACTCGTGTCATTTTCAATGTTTTCCAATGGTATTTGAAAGCCAGACTCGATTTTATGTATGATCGGTGGAGAAATGTTTATTTTTGTTAAGTATTCAGTTTTAATTTCACCAGTTGGCCTGGTCTGCCTTACATTTGTGTCATTTTTACAGAAAGTCATTTCATTTTCATCAAACATTTTATACGGATGATCATATCTTGTTACAACATTTATGTCTGTCGTCTCAATTCTTGTTTCTTTTCCTTCCCGATTACTAAATTTAGAAGTACAAAGGTTTGAGTATAGTTCTTGTGTTTGCTGTGTTCCCCGTCGTGTCTCAGCTTCTACTCTACATCCAGTAGCTTCACTGCTCGTGTAAACTCCATGTCTGTGTAATATAAGATCGTGCTCACGAATGGGAATGGAACCGTAGGTAAAGCAATTCCAACACTCGCTTAATTTTTCCGATTGCATTGCTTGATCAGTTTCAATAATTTTCAAATCACGATCAATGAGACTGCTCTTTGCAACTTTAATATTTTCTTCATAAATTGGAAAGTTTTCACACCATTTCCGTTCAGCGAGTACATCATCTCTTGCATTACTGTGTGGAAGCATTAGGGTGATATCATCGTAAACCGCTCCAAATAGCTTTCCAACTAGTAATCTTTCACGCAGCGATAAAACATATCCATAGTCGTTTTTATCAATTTTGGTACCAGTACGATGAAGTTTTCTGACCGAAGATCGCTGTGATTCGCTTCTGGATAGGCAGGAAGTGCATACGCAACTTCGACTAGACCTCGCCACGCCGTTTTGGACTTTCATGGCACTCTTCTTTATTTTTAACTAACGGTTTTACTCGTACCTGATTTATATAGAAATTTAAAATAACACGATATTTTAATTCTCCAAAACCGTGTCTTACCGTCGACTTTATTTTAGGTGTCTTACAAAGTAGTAACAGACAAAACCACCAACTTTATATGAACTGTCACATGACAATACACCTGAAAAATATTGATATTAGGTAAGTACCTAGTCTTTAATGTGTCGAAATCAAGACTCATGATAACATTAATGTACTATGAAAGGAAGAGGACCACGGATTCGAAGAATAACGTTCCACGAACAATAGGCCAAGCAGCATGTTCGCCTATTGTTCGTGTGGCTAAACTTCTTAATAGATTTATATTTGTTAGGAGCGTAACTAGGTAAAATCATAAGAGTACCAACTTACTACAATAAACAATTTTCATAACAGATTTTTTTCTATAATTATATATATATATTTTATTTAATAAAATCTCGTTCAGCTTTCTTCGCCAGAAGCCAAACCCAACAAATCTTCAGTCCATTTGGCCAGATCGGACCTTTTGCTCACTTCTTGGCGTGGCGTCATTTATACTAAGCTAAGTAGGAATGTCAATAGTAATATTCCCCGTGAAGTATAACTATTTTGGAATCATTATGTAGTTAAGACAAATTATCAAGTACCTACGTACCTACCCAATATCTGGACAAATTTGTGAATTTTGAAGACTCATAAATATAACAAGGTTTTTATTTTTATATATTGACTGGAATAATTTGACAACTGTCAAGTTATGGGCAAGTTCAAAGAGAATACAATGTGCACCAGAAACAAAAATAAAAAAAGAAGAAAGAAGAGACTACAATGGCATATTAATGCCGCCCCCACACAAACGATATGCTGGTTCAAATTAAGACCAGCGCAAGTACCTATGCCATAGGGATTCTAAAGTACACCCATAGATATTCTATAGTAGGTACTAGCCACAAAATCTAAATAATACTATAAAATCTCGATGAGTACGAGTACACCAATGCAGTTAGCCAGTGCCGCCGCTGACCAACACTGATTTCACACACTACACTTTTATTTTGAGTCAGTTAGTCGTGGTAAGTTTTTATACCTACATAGAGAAAATACCCAGAATACCCAGTTCTAATATTTGAAGAACGTTTATAAAAATATTTGTCCCAAGGCGGGAATCGAACCCACAACCTTCGCCCTTCGACGTTTGCCCGCCGCCCGCGCAAATCGGTCGTCATACCTAATGCATTTTATTTGAATCATGACGTGTGTCCCAGTTAGGGTTGCTAGATGGCCGGGAAATCCGGGAAAGTCCCGGAATTTCACGTGTGGTCCCGTGTCCAGTAATTACACTTTACTGTCCCGGAATTCATGAACACTAGTTTTTTTGTACAAGTTACGTCAACGCACGGCCCTGATGGTAGGTATTTACAATAAGTTTGAGTTTTTGTCTCCTTCCTCTGATTTAAGAGAGGAATTGAAATTGACTTGGGAAGTGCTCTCTGAATTTCCTGTTATATTAAAAATTGAAGATACTGTTGACATTGATTCACTGTATACAGAGTTCACAAGAAAATGGTAATAAAAATAAATCTATTATTTAAAAAAAAATATAAATAGCGTTTTTAAACTTTTGTTTCTCTACGACCACCCCCATATTAAGTACAAAAACATAGAGTTTATATAGTATGTACAAAACGGTGTAACTTTTAAACTAAACGATGAACTAGTTTGAAACAAACTCAGCAATTATTGGAAATAGCAGCTCTTAATTAAACTAAAATTGAAAAATAAAATACCATGAATTAAAAGGTACAATGGTTTTTTTATGCAAAATAACCATTATTTATCGATTTTTGTTTACTTTTTAAAATATCTCAACAGTCTCAAGTTCACAAGTTTTTTTACAAAAATTATGCACTTTTTTAGGGTTTAGTACCTACCTAACTTACCTAGGTACCAAAGAGTGCAAACGGTACCCGTATTATTTATTTATTCCAAATATTATGTGTTAATGAATTGTTTTTAATTTTTTTTTTCCCTGAGCGCACTCTACAAAACAAGTTATATACCCCCAGTAGTAAGACGCACACGAGATAAATATCCAAAGAGTGGTCGAGCGCTATCTCGTGATGTCAAGACCATCATTTTTAAAGTGGCCAAATATTTCAAGAAAAGAAGAAAGCTTTGAATATAAAAGTGATCGCGATAGTAGATTTAATATTATTATAGATCTATTAATAATAAATTTGCAGAACGACTCCGATTCAAGTTCCAATGGCGAAACGGAAGATGAAGTTGAAGCAGAATCTATGTCAGAATCTTGAAATATGAAGAAAATCTCTACACGTAGATAATTTAGCTATATAAAAATATAATCGTTACATAAAATTAACATTTTGTTTATCTCGATATCCTAAGATCTATCCGACCATATCGATGTCATGTTTACTCATGCTCTTTTTTTCCCTGCCCCCCACCTCGCCGCACTTTCCTAAGGAGCGGTACAGCGGTTGCGGTCAAACTATAGTAGCGTTTAAAGAAGCAATCATAGACCATTAAATTACCTTTCGAACAACGAAATTTGCCAAATAGAACTCGAGAAATGAACGAAAACTTGGTGCAGTGGCGGCCATCTCTGTGACGTCATAGCTATGCACATCCCCAATTCCCCTTCTCAAAACCCGCAGATTCATGTTGTGTGCAGAGCACAAGGAATACATACATACCAGTATTAGGTATATGGAAGACATACCAAAAATCGTGGAGGAGACGACTTTTTCAAGATTGGCCTCCTGACTATATAGAGGTAGGAGCCCCAAATCTTGTTTGGAACTCGATTTTGTTCGTCCAACCTAACAGGGTTGAGCTTGGACGAACAAAATTGACCTCCCTAGGTCTACCTAGGTTCAACTTCATCTTCCGTTTCGCCATTGGAACTTGAATCGGAGTCGTTCAAATTCGAGATTTCATCTTATATAATACTCATAGAGTCTACTCTATGAGTATTATAATATGAAATCTCGATGGGAGATACTATAATCCTGGTGCAAGGGGATGTGGAACCAAAAGACCTTCACCCCTATTGCCTAGAATGTTGATTATGTAAGTAAAATAACAATGTATAGAAAGTAAACAGTTTATTAAAGAAAGCAACACTCCCTACAATGTGGCATAAATCGATATGTAGCCTAATTTTCTGTATGCACGAGTAAATCTTTAATTAATTCGACGTCAACGTACAATTCAATTACTTACTTGAAGCATTCTCAACACAACAATATCTTTAACTTCATCATGGCCCTTTGCAACTTGGTCTGACTCGAGTCAGACACTCGACTCAACCAAATTTGTCCTTGCAAGCCACATCGGGTTCCCATTAGAGAAAAGTAAAGCCAGGGTTGCCAATGTTCGATACGCTATGACAGAAATATTTGTATAATAAACTTTGTATTTATAATATATATATGTTATATGTAGGTATATTGTAAATACAAAGTATAAAGTATAAACTTTGTATTTATAATATATCAGTTATACGTATATTAGAAATACAAAGTTTATTATACTTTCACGGTTTATGACCAAGCCAAATAACGTGTATGTTGCAAATTATGTGCGCATTAATTAATTTGCGTGCGCCTTAAAAAAATTTAGTTTTTTTGTAATTAACAACATTTGCTAATTTGAGGACGATTTTTTGATAAGCGGATGGCGCATTTTTTATTTTTTGTTTCAAAGGGTATTTTGCGTGTGCAAGAGCATGTACTTTTTTTGAAAGTGAGTGCTTAGTCTTTGAATAAAAGTCGCTAAGCCGCCCTAGAATCGTTTCTTTAGGAATCGTTTTACTTGTTTCGCTATCATGTTTTTGTTTATTTGGACTGATGTATTTAGATAGCTTCTGAAGATTGCTATATGGTTTTGATGTTTTTTGGATTTGGATAATCTGTGTGAATGTATCATTTTTACCTCTACTTGTTAGTAGCAGTTTAAGTATCGCTTTTGATTTTCTTTTGGCAATTTTTTCAGCGTTTTTAAGTTTAGGTTTGACATGAGAACGTTTTGCAATAAAATATTTATCTGAATGTGATATAACTCCGCTGTTTTTTTCTCCTAAATTGGTAACCGTTTTCTTAAATTTTCTAGGTTTGTGCGGTCCAACAATTTCACCAGTATGGTATAGTCCAAGCAGTTTGTCTTGACCTGTATCTCCGGATGCTAATCTAGAACATGATTTTTGTGCATATTGTGTATTCTCTAAAAATATATGTTTAGGTTTATGCAAATATGTGTTGACCCTCAATATTGAGGCTAACACAGCTATTTTGGAATGTTTCTTGGCAAGTTTAAGGTTTACTGCTTCCAACAACTCATCAGGATCACCATTAAGGTCATTTGTTTTCCAATCCTCAAATTTCGACACGGGATATAATATTTTATTTTGACTGTCATGGTGAGAATATACCTTAGAATGATAAGTTAGAATATTATTATGATTCAAAAATATAGAATAATTATTATTTGAAAATAATTTTTGATGTTTATTTTTTGGAGAGATGGAATCCCGTTTAATGTTTGCTATGGCTTTACCTTCAGGACTCGTGGATAACTTATCGCGAGATCTTTTTTCTTCCAATGCTTTCTTTTGGAGTGATATTGCACAATAGCACCGCTTTAAAACAATGTACCGGTCTCCTTTCAATAATTGTTTGCGAAATGGATATTCAGGGTTAACACTTGTCACTGTCTGTTTTTTTCTTTCTTCATAAGGATATGTAGGATAAGAAAGATTAGTCTTACCCAATCCACCAAATGGTTTACATTCATTAGTTTCAACATTTAATTTGTTATCATAATGTGCAGGCTTTATGCGAGGTATTATCTTATTCACAAAGTTAACGCATTCAGGTTTCAACTGTTTTGAAGTTTGATGAATTTGGGAAATAAGAGTGCGTATATCATCTTTTTTTCTGGATACTAAAAGCAAATTTTTAATGGATAATGCTGTTGTAGATTTTTTTTTTGCAACTTTTTTTCGGTTTCTTTTTTTTGGTTTGACATGAGAAGGATTTTTTCCGGTTAAATATTTATCTGCGTTTACACCTTGTACTATACTAATATTATTTAATGATTTTGTCTTAAATTTACTTGGTCTATATGGTAAAATAATTTGGCAATAGGGTTGTTTTAACCCTGTGTGCGGGCCTTCTTTTCCAGAAGTTAATCTAGAAAATGATTTACGTGTATTAAGAAAATATTTATTGTCTTCGAATTTTATTTTAAGTTTATGCAATTGCTCTTCTAATCTTACATTAGAGGCAAACGCAGTAATGTCCGAAAGGTTTTTGGCTATGCACTTGTCAAGTTTAAGGTTAGCTTTATGAAGGTCAAGATAAGAATAAGGATGTATTTTCAAGCTAGTAAATGACGAGGGACGGAGTAAATTCTCTGGATTTGGAACTTTTAAATGATATGTAACTATATTATTTTTATTATTGTTAAATGAAAATGTTTTATATTTTAAAAATATTTTCTGACCATTATGTTTTGGGCAATAAGGTCGTTTAATATTTCCGATGGAAGCACTACAAGACAATTTATTATGAGGTCGTTTTCCGTCCATTAGTTTCTTTTGGAGTGATGGTGCATAAAAAAGCAAAAACTTGCGGTCTACTTCTGATGCTTGACTGCGAAAAGCACGTGTTTGTTCTACGCCTTTTGATCGTGTCCTTCGATTTGCCTTACAAAAAATAGGATCACAAATATCACATAAGCCATCTGCATTTGGGTTACAATTCGGTAAGGTTTGTGTTTTTGTACTAAGACCTACTTCTCTCATTTTTATAGCATTAGCTCGATTTTTGACCTTTGTTTGCATACATTGATTTGAATATGGTCTGCAAGGAAATTTTTTTTTTCGTGAGAATATATCGACCATTATTTTTGTCATTTTCAAAAATAAAGAATTATTTTCAGAATTTTGTGCATACAAACTTGCAGTACCGCAACATCTTTTTAAAGAATTGCTAGGCATTGTACCTTGAGACTCTCGATGACAAATTTGCCGTGAATGTTGTTTATCTTTGTTATCTCCCACCCCCATAGTTCTAGTTTCTGAAGGCACTGAAGGCATAACATCACCCTCGCCGGCCCCACCAATTTCGCTACGGGCGCGTCTTGTAATTGGTTGTGGTATTGAAGATTTATTATTTTCTATGTCGGAACCGGTACTCTCTTTGATGAACTCTAATCTAAAACTAAAACTGGAACCGATTCGGGCAATTCTTTTTGGCGATGGCTTAATTCGGATATCATTCTTAGTTAAAATCGGCAATTTAGAATTTCTTCTTATTTTTTTACTATACTGATATGGTCTTTTTTCCATCATCGGTTCATTTATTTCTGCTATTGCTGCTCTCGACTGTTTTTTACACTCTTTTGTCATAATTGATCTTGTCCTATGACACGGTTTCATGTGTGATCCAATGCATCTAGTTCCCATGCTTCTCATTTTTATTATTTCTAAACATTCGCATGGATCACATTCTTCTGAGACAGGGATAAAAATTCTAGGTTCGAACTCTGACGAATGATATCGTTTATTTTGACTTTTATCTTTATCTTCCATATTATTGTAATTTGATTCATAACCAAGCCTGGCATTTTGACCAGTATCTTTCAAAACTCTACATTTCCCTTTGAACTTAGTTGATCCGACAGCTTTATCTTCATGTATCTTTGCCGTTTTAAGTAGTTTTAATGTGCAGAAACACCTGTCTGAGAGTGTGTTAATTCCTGCGTGCTGCATTTTTACATCATTATTATATTTCGAAAGGTCAAGTTGATTGATATCGTTGTTACCTGTGCCAATACTTGCGTATTGTGGAAGTGGTTTCGTGAAAGTACTAATGTAACGATGTTTAATTTTTTCATAGGCCGGCTCAGTACCTCTATCTTTTTCTTTAGGAATCTTTTCTTTTTTTGCTTTTTTTTCATTGTCGTGTGTATTTTTAGAAAACTGTATATTAAAACTAAATGAGGAACCAATACGAATTCCTTGTTTGTTGCCCCTAACTTTCTTAGGAGGAAAATTTCTGAGCTGAAAGCGTCGTCGTCTCACTTTAGACATTGTAGAAGCCTTTTTGGACAATTTTCGTCTTGCATCGACATTCCTATCTCGTAGAGCACAAGCATTTGTGTCAGTTGAAGTAGATTGATTTTTATCGTCTGCAGAACTATACGTTGGAGAAGATGTCTTCTCGGAACATTTAATTTTCATAAAACGTTTCTTGATACATCCAATATTTTCGCATTTTTCTCTGGTAGGAAAACAAATATTAGGCTCGCATTTATATGGTTTAAGTTTACACGTTTTGTATTTACCCTTGGAATTTTGCACTTGTATACAGAATGCATAGAAACTGCTTTTGAAATGTCTTTTAACACAATTTTTTTCGTAGTTTTCAAATACATTTTGTTGAATAGAATCGCTGAAATCGTAGTAGTTAGTATTAGCATCGATTAACGGAGCAAAGCCTGTTGCACTTCTTTGAAAGTTATTAGGCCATTCGGATATAACATTTTGCATCTTACTTAAGTCTTTACTGTTTTGCTTTGTTAAATCATGTACCAGAAATGGCATATCAGTATCTTTACGGTGGCTTTGTTGTTTGAAATAATCAGAATATTTAATATTTGAACCGCTACTCGAAATAAAGAGAAAAGGTTTTCTTTTTAGTTGGGATTGAACATCGGCTTCCTTAAACATCTTGGGTAGGTTTGGTGTTGATAACTCTCTTAAAATATCTGATAGAAAATAATTTGTATGAGGATCGCGTCGTCGGAACACAGTATGTTGATGAAATGATTTTATTTTTATTCCCTTTGAAGTCATGCCTGTTTTCGGATACTTATCTTTGACTGCTGCATCAACTTTTGTTAGATCAGTAACTTTTTTGGGTTTGCCCATTTTATGCAGAGAACAAAAGCAATTTTGTGTATTGTAAGATTGAGTTAATATATTTTCCTCAATGTTACTGTAGGTTCCCAAAGATTTTCTTAATTGCGCTTGAACATCCTGGATATTTTTAGCTGCTTGTAAATGTGCACTTTGTTTTAGATACTCAACATCGAAGCGACAACATGTGCTGACCCGTAACGATGGTTTTGGTTTCTGATTGAGTTTATTTTTATAGATGCGTCGTAAACTACATTGCATTGTTACAGTTTTCAGTTTGGTTGTAGTCGATTTTTTTTGACACTGACGAATCTGAAAATTATTAGAGCGAGTCATTTGGAGTTCATTTTGTTCTCTTTTATTAATCACTTTTAAGCCTACGTAGTCTCCCAGTCTGCACTTATATGGAAATAACGTATATTTGTTTTTGACTGGTATTTTTTTATGGCAAGATAAATTGCGTTCTCTTTTATCTCCTAAATGAAATTGTATGAGCCTGTGATCGTGGGAAACATATTCAACCGGGACTAACCTAAATCCCGGTTCGCACTTTTTACTTTTGATATTTGTTATATTTAGAGAATTTCTATGACATTTACATTGGTTGAGTCTACCACCTATACACGTTTCATATCGGACTATTTTATTGCTTTTATTTTGCAAGGATCCATGATATTCATACTTATCGTGTCTAAATGGAGTAGCTTTAAATCGGGCCCTACCTTTTTTATTCGATTTATTTTGAAGCATCCCATAACATTCACATTTGTCATTTCCACGTGTGTGTGCTTTACGTTCAAAGTCAAGAGAATATAAAGTATATTTATTAAGCATCTTGACTTTTGTCTGTGCGTATTGATTTGTTACACCTGTCTTTACACAATTTTTTCTTTGAAATTTGTAGTATTTGTGTAGATTACATTCATCGGGAACACAAACCCGAGGTTCGCACTCGTATGGGAATATAGTGGATTTATCTCGGACTTTGCTTTTTTCATTGTATTCCTTATTTATTAAATCTAAGCAATCGAGTGGATTACATTCATTTAGAACACAAACTCCAGGTTCGCACTCATATGGGAGTAAATCAAATTTATCTCGGACTTTATTTGTATGATTGTGTGTTTTATTTACTTGATCTAAGCAATCGTGTGGATTGCATTCATTGGGAACACAAACACCAGGTTCGCACTCATATGGGAGTAAAGCAAATTTATCACGGACTTTATTTTTTTTATGAGATGAACATTCTACTCTTTTATTTCTGCATTCATTCTTTTTCGTACGTTGATTAATAACTTTGGATTTACGTTTCTTTATTGCTGTTTTGTATATACTTTTAATTTTTTCTAAAACATAATCTTTTGAACTATTTAAATTTAGTTTTGTGGTGTTAAAGCAGCTTTTTAAATTATGTTTGTTTATAGAATATAAGGATCTATCAGAAGAAGTTATTTGTGACAGTTTTTTATGTAAAAACCCAGTCGGGTTATTAATATCTTTTTCTGCAGTTAGATTTTCCTCATTCATCAGAGTTTCCTCGGAAGCTTTAAACAAGTTAGAATTCATGCAGCTTTTTTTTATTGGATTTGGTACGGGTTTATTTGTAACTTTAGGTCGCCCTTTCGCCATATTTTGAGAGGATTCATTCTGCGTTTTAACTGTGTTACTAGCTGGTCTGAGATCTATATAACTATCATGAATATTTATTTTGTAATTACTTGAACAACGTCTTAAAGCAAATCGATCCCGTTTATTTAAGTCATTTTTTAATGTATACATATTTTCTAAATTTTGTTCAGACGATACATTTAACAGGTTTAATGTTATTACCGTTTCGATTTCAGTGTCACTAGCTGCATAAATTTGAACCTCTTTTGCTTTCGATTCAACGTTAAAGTTAATACCTGCATCTTTTTTTTGTACCTTTAATTTGAGTTTTCTAGGTACAACCACTAATTTAAATGATGGTCTGCTGACTACGTTTTGATTAGCAACCGATTTGGTTATAACTATGCCATGCTTCTCTCTAATGCTAGCCGATGACCTATAACAACTCGCGCGAAGTTTATGTGCTGAATGTATTGATGGAGTAATAGTTTCACCCATGCCAGCATGCATAGCTTTTGTATCTGGTATAATGAAACTTGTTTGATTTTCATCGAAAGTTTTAAACGGATGATCGAACGTTGCTAAACTAAGTTTTAAGCCGTGCGACTTTTTCATACAAGTTTTTGCCTTTTTTTTTATTATCAAACCAATATTATAATCGGATCGGCAAGTACAAATTTCTGAAATTACGTGTTTTGTTTTCCGCTTTTTTTTTCGTGCATTGACTATATTTCCAGGAACTACACTGCTAGAGCTCTTGCAAACTCTATGTCTGTGTTTCCTGCGATCATTTTCATAAAGGGGAATTGTGGAACCGTAACTGCAACACTCTACATACTTTTCGCATGTCTTTCTCGACCCTAGTTTGACTTTGTCATTAATTTTGAAAGCATCAAGACGTAGACAAGTACTGGCATCAAGTTCTATTTTACTGAGTAGCAAATTCTCTCCGGATTTTGAGTCTTCAACGATTTTGTTTTCTGCATTGCCCTCTGATAGCAAGAGAACGAAATCATTGTAGGCGGGCGATTTGAATCGTTTGTCCACACTTGAACCATACAACATGGCTCTTCTGACTGATCGCGTCAATCGCTGTGATTCGGTTTTGAACAGACATGAAGTGCATGAGCATCCTCGACTGACCCTCGCCATTTCGTTTTTGATCTTCATCGTATTGTTTCTCAAAAACTTTCTTTAAGTTAATCTCGAAATTTTAAAAGAAGACTTTAAAATAGTATCGTAAAAATCAGAAAAACAATACAAAACATCGACATCCACATGACAATGCACCTGAAAAAAGGATTGAAGGTTAGACTTATACATTATCATTGCTGCCAAGTAGTTCCTCTAAGAGTGTGCCATAAGCAATTTAATTCAAAACGTTATTTATCTCAGAATCTGTGAAAGCTACCACTTTCATATTTAGGGAAATGTTACTTCGATTTTTTATCTTGAATTACGTATTGGTGAAAGTGACTTGATTGTTTATGTGTTTGAAAAATAGATATTTTACACATTTTGCTATTAATGTCAGGAACAGCCATTGATTTATTAAAAAGGGAAGATGAGGTACTGGTTTCTCGAAAGTGGCAACCTCAAATTGTGTAAAATTTTGTGCTCCCACCTCAGTCACCGTCTGACCGGCGGCATGGGCGGTCGTACTAGCGAGAAACATTGTTGTCTCGGTCTCACTTCGGTCTTAGGTACGTCTTTCCGTCTTAGTTGTTCTTTGCACAGGATTGGAAATATAACTGTGAGCGTATGTGTTTGCGTGTAGTTGTAACACATGCCAATTTTTGAGTAAGCGCTGGGAGAACGTAACCTATCTTCCCTTTTTAATTAATCAATGGGAACAGCACATTTTTTTTCTTCGGTCTTTGTTTTGCTAAGAAACCTCCTTCTTTAGTAATTCTTTAAATTGTAAAGCTAAAACAGTTTAGGCGCATAGCACGTCTCTGCTCTGTACTTCTCACTCGCGAGAAAACCATATCTTGAGGGGTATTTTAATTCATTCGATTCGATTCCGAAACAAAACCGTCGGATTCGAATTCTATTCCGACGAATCTACAAAACGCTATTTTGATTGCGCCTCGGATCGGTAATCGAATGTTTCCGAAACGAATCCGCGGGTTGGTGGAAAATATGAATTTACGGAGACAGTTTCGAAATGGTAGAAAATAGTAGAAATGCTTATATGGAATATTCTTAAGTAATTTTACATTCAATTTATATCTTTTTAGCATCTTTTATGTATCTAAATCAATAAATAAATCATCGGGATTTAAATGACAACAATAACAAGAAACACTTCAAATTCACACCCAGTTCTAAGTTAGTTGAGGAAACTAACTTCGATAACCATGACTTCGTACCATTACTTGGGCAAAAGTGTTACCAACTTTACTAGACTTCTCGCCAAATCTAGCGGGTTTAAAGTATCAAAAAAAGAGTTTCAAAAATATTTTTTATTTATTTGTTTTTTAGTCTAGAATAACATACGTAGAGTCCTAATTAAAAATCCTAATCAAAAAATTGCTTCTTAAAAAGGGTACGAAGCTCTCCCGAATCTCAGGGGACGGCCCATGCCAATTTGTTGTTGTTTCACGTCGAATGAAATAGGGCGTTTTATGAGTGAAGCGCATCAAATGCAAAAGCGATCAATACAAAGCTGTGGCTTTGTGAAGAGTGTGAGAAGAGTCGTGGGAAATGAGGGCGCTCGTGTCCCAATTGACAACTTTTGAATAGAAATGCTCGGTGATTAGTTGAAATTCGGAACTAAACCAGGGATTGGTTCGGCCTTGCTGAATGAAAGCTGTTGTTGGTTCGTATCTATGAGTGAGAAAGCGTGTCTGACCATCAAAAACAAAGGCGGTGAGTGACGGTGGAATCTGTTCAAAAACAGAAGAGTCGTGGGAATTGAGGGCGCTCGTGTGCCGATTGACAACTTTTAAATAGAAAAACGGTGATTTGCTTGAAAATGAGTCGATTTAGTGGTCAAAATATGGCAAATTAGTTTCGCTCTCATTTAAAGATCATAATGTTTTTTAGCTACTTTTCATGCGGTTTTGTATAGAAAATTTCAATACGATCGGAGACATAGTGTCAATGAAGCGGAAAGTACGTTCGTATGGGGGGGCTAAAATCAAACTATTATCTGACGAATACAAGTTATGTGAACAATACAGACGTTTTCGTGGAAATAAAAATAAAGTTTATGACATAATTTTTAATCAGTGTTGGAAATACTTTTTCCGAATTCGTTCGCGGTTGCTCTCAACATTTGAGTTGAACATTGTTTTTAGATTTTTCAATTTGTGTTTGTGTTGTGAAGTGATACAAGTGGAATTACTATGCTATGAAAGCAAAACGAGCATTACATTATATTATGTAGTTATAAGCTTATCTATCTAATACGCACTAGCCACTAAATGATTGTGTTATGTTGATTGTCGATAGAGGTGAACCTACCAACTTTCTATGATCATGATCAAGTGCTACTTCAGAGTGCCCGAGTATCACCGGAGCAACGTAAGAAGAGTAATTTATGTTGGCCTATGCCGACCTCGCTCACGGCCGAGTCACAGCCCCCGACGCAGCGAGAACGAAGAAAGTTCTTCAACAAGAACTTGCTTTGGTTCCCAATTCGCTGGGGTACAAAGCTGCCGGAGAAATGGTGAAAAGTAAGTATTGTCATTGTTTTCTACACTTATTAATATTATAAAGAGAAAGTATTTGTATGTATGTAACAAATAAACTAAAAAACTACGATTTCAAACATTTGTTTACCATTACAATGCTTCTCTGATTATCCCTGAGTAACATCATCACCCTATATTAGCCCACTGCTGGACATCTCACTAATGAGCGCCATAGCACCCTGTCTTCAGCTTGATGCACCCAGCATCTCCCTGTAGACCTTCACTTTCTGGGTAACATAGGCTATATTTATTAAGTACTAGGAAAAATTAGGGATTGTTCAACACAGAACATACATTTACCCTATGTTTATCTTATAATTATGTGCTGCTAGTATATTACTTATTGTGTGTATGCTTTGTAACATTATTACTATTATTTATTACAGTGCTGTGAAGACTGGAAGTTGGACACCAAGGCAATAAAAATTAAAAACAATCAAGCAGGAACCGGTGGTGGTTCAGCCCCTGCACCACTCTCAAAAATGGAAAGCACATTACCTAAATAGGTTGGCTGTCAATGTGGCCTCGGTTGCAACTGCCGTACTGGCAATTGCAGCTGCAATTGAGAAGCGTTAGAGATAAAGATTAAGGTGAGATACATTTCTTTTTGTGATTCATACCTATAGGTAATTTTGATTGATGTAGTTATGTAATAATGCAATACATTAGAATAATTTATTTATTAGGTCAGACTAAACTTGGATTCCTCTGCGGTGAACATCATTGTTTATATCCAGTGATATAATGTTCTCCAGCCTCAATATCTGCAGGGTTATCTGATTCAATTTCAGACTCTTGACGCTCTTGCACCAGAATCACCTCAAAGTTATGTTAAGTTGCCTATTATATTTGATTTCTGATAATTACTTGCATGTTTTTGTTGCAGTTGCTAACCAAGAAGCCAGCAAGGAGCTGTTTCGGAGATAATTGCCATTCAGTCTTTGACTGCACTAGTCCTTAAAATGAAAGCATCATGTGTGCTGCCTGGATATCTTGATAATATGTTTAATATTATCAAATCCCTATCACATACCTAAAAATCATAATATCTTAAACAAATGTTGCAATTGTTAATTATTTATTTATTTCAATAAAATATACACCTACATACAGCTACATTTGAATTATTTGCTCCCTTTCATTCCTGGCAACAGGGAATTTGATACACATGCACAACACTTGTGGCAAATTTAGCACAGCTGTAGTTTGGCTAGTTGCTTTTGAAGCGGATGCCTGCCTATCGCTAACACCATCATCCCTCCCATCAGGATTTTGATAGCTATCTTGAGCATAAAAGTGAAGAGCTGCTAGAAACTATAAAAAAGAAGTAAATAATTAGGTAGGCAGGTTGATCTCATCATGACACTTACTTTCCATAAGTTATACCTAGTAGGTGGACTAACCTTCCTCAATACAATTATTAGACCTACTTTTAGCTCTACAGGCATTGCATTTGAGTATTTTGTGTCACTATAAGAGCCCCTCAACTCCTCAATCAACCCCAGAGCTATTGTCGGTGTAAAATAGAGGTAGGTAGCTCATGAGTGAGTTGGAAGGGGTTCGACATATCTCGCAGCGTGCAATGAAGAATGATAGTTCTTTGTCTCTGCTGCGAACTGTGGATATTTCGTTGAGCTCTCTCTCTCTCCCTTACGAGTAGGTATATGGACCATCTAGGTATTCAACAGCAACTTATGGTTTGAAACAAAGCTATTGTTTACTCAATTTGTAAACAACCTAAAAAATAAACAGTGGCAGAAAATCCTCGATTGAATAGGTACCTAGATAGGTAAAACTTCTCTCGTTTCGATCAAGACATTATTCCTATGCTCACGTTGTTAATAAAATGAGTTTTCCTTGAATCTAAAACCTATAAGTAAGTAATATCAACAATAACAAAGAATCTAATACTCCGTCGGAATCGTTTCCGACACTGAATGGCTGTCGGGAACTATCCTATGATGGATCCGAATTCGAATGTCAAAAGTTTTCGAATCCGACGGTTTAAAATAGCGTTCTTCGTAAAGAGATTCCGAATTCGAATCCGACGGCCTTTCCGACGAATTAAAATACCCCTGCTTGTCATCCCGCTCGAAATCCATCCCGTGAATAATTATCCCTCCAAATCCATCCCTTAATGAAAGCTACCTTAGGTAGCTTTCATTAAGAGTTATTTGGGTCGGCGTAAGAAGTATGGTTGCATGTTATATCAAGTAGGTATTATTATACCCTATATGAAAGTAGGTTAGGTACCAACTTTACCTAATATAAATAAAATAAGTTATGCTAGGCATCTATGTTGTAACCCCAAAGTGAGCGGAGTATTGTGGATGAAAAAGCCAGATTACTGAATACTGATAAACTTCTATAGACGGGTACCTAATCGTTTTTAGAAAAAAAATATATAATATGTAAAATGCAACGTTATCTATGTATGAAAACTTAACAAATACTGATAACAACGCCAGACACAACAAAGTAAAAGCATACACCACTAAAATCTAAAGACTCCAATACATGTTGGCCCAACGTTCAAGTGTGAACATCTAATTCCAAAACGGATAGTTAGACGATTGAACTGTTGATAGAAAACTGACAAAAACAAAATTTTTGCGAACTTCTACGATTTGTTGCGATGATAAACCAAGTAAAGTTGTTGAACATAAAGAACCAGTAGAAAATGATAACTTACAAGCACACAGTGGTCATACTGCCTCTAACAGCATCATCACCTGGTCTTCAGTCCAGTCAAACTTGCCGATAGCAAGCAAGAACTGACAAAATAACATAGAAGTCTTCATTACAGATTCAAGAAAGTCCTTCCTTTGAATTCCTTAGGAGTTACCTTCCTCGCATGGATTACCATGCGGAGTATCATTCCAAATTATTGGCACATACATAAAATTTTACTCTCATTCAAACTAGTAGGTACATAATGTTTTAATCCGGGCATATTCCATGCTTTCAAGGCTTTTCCGTTATTATACCATGAGTTTAAATTGGTCTAAATACAAGCTCACAGGCAGTAAAGCCAAAGAGAATATACCTAATAAGAAGAGAGAAGAGCAAAAACTATTGACGTCGTTTATTGTATGACAGTAGTGTTATATTCTCTTTGGTGTGACACAAGGGTAGCGTTACATACAATTTCCGAGGTTACAATCTCGTTACAATCTTTGACACATCGTGAATAAAATCTTGTCCTTTGTCAAACTATATGACAAACAATAGAAAAAGAAAAGTTCTCTTTTGTAGTTTGTGGAGTATCTTTTTTGTTGTTGTTCGGAATGATTGCTTTTCTTTATTGTAAATAATTCTTATCTAATGTACCCACATAAAAAAAGTTTATTGTGCACTCCCAAAAAGCTTGCGATGCTGTCATGAGACGGACATTGGCAAAATTGCGTCAACCCAGACCCAGAAGCCACACACAAGAAGTTGAAGTTGAAGTTGAAAAAGAAAATCGCTGTAGTAGGTACAAGGAGTACAAGAGCCTTATCGTAGAGTTACCAAGGTTTGTGGTAAATGCTCTATGGTTTTATGCTGGTTTTTTTCTGGTAAAGCCGCCATGTTGTGTAGAAAATCGATTTACGGTGTGCACACGTACACGCACGGGGCTTGAGGAGTTTGGTTGGCCCAAACATCACATGTTTTCTTTTAAACCGACTTTAAAAAAAGGTGCTTCCCGTGTTCAGTTCTGACAATGGGATCCATAAAAATTCATGAAAACACTATTAACCCTTACAATATCCTGCAAACAATAACTCTTACAAATATGGGGGCTAAGGTATCCGAAATTGTTTCAGACTAATTTCTACATCAACCGAAATAATATTCTCCTGTGTCTCTTAATATTGATTACTTTCATAATTGTTGTGTTTACGTTGATTCCAATGATTGTACAAAATGAATAAATGGTATGAAAACTATAAAATTGTTTATTTTAACCTATACCTACTTTGTTAGTCACACTATAAATGCGAAAGTTTGGATGGATGTTTGTTACTTCTTTACGATAAAACTTCTGATTGGGCTGAAATTTTTCATAGATGTATTTCTAGGCCTGGAATAAAACATAGGCTATGTTTTATCTCATCAATTAGGTGCCATGGAATATAAATAAACTTACAAACAACGCGTGCAAAGCCGAGGGCAGAAACAAGTTATTCATATAAGTACTGAATAATAATGTAAAGTTCAATAAATTTATATTATTTTCCATATTATTAATGATACATTCAATTCTTGAACGTAATATTGAAAAACCGGAAGCTTAATGTCTAATACACTGAAAGATATAGGAAGATAATACGTAAATCTTGGTGAGTGTAGATTGGACAAATAAGGCGGTTGGAGTATACTTTACGGGACACAGTCAATTACAAGGCAAAAAAGACTTAGAAAATTTTTGACGAAAATTTTTATGTATAATTAACATATATATTTTTTTGTGGAATCTTGGAGGGGGTCCCTAGGGATGCAACTTTTCTTTATGACATTGACCTCTAAGTTCAATGACCTCGACACCAGAGTTCAAAATGTGTCGCTCAATTACAAGGCAAAAAAGACTAAGAAAATTTTTGACGAAAAATTTAAAAAAAAATTGAAAACTGCCAATGCCACCATTGCCGTAGCGTAGACCATGTTTACTACATCTGACTGATGCCACCACAATGGTAGGCTTTGTTTTTTTCACAGTTTTCCACTCAAGGCACCCACCCTCAAGGCGCTCACCTTCAAAGCACCCAACCCTCAAGGCACCCACCTTCAAGGCGCCCACCCCCGCGAAGCGGGGGGGGGTCCCTCAACATTAACTTACTCCTAGCGAAGCCCGCCCAACCCCCGCGAAGCGGGGGGGGGGCGGGTTCGTGGCGACTCTGTGACTGAAAGGGGTGTGTATATCAATAACTGCACCCAGAGCCCGATAGATGCACCCCCCCGCGAAGCGGGGGGGGCATCAAACCTAATAGTTTCACTTCCGGTGATCAACCCTATCAAAAATTAACGTTTTCCGAAAAAAGGTCAGTGACCTTGGCCTTAAAACTTAGTTATTTCACTTCCAGTCATCAACCCCATCAAAAATCAACGTTTTCCGAAAAAAGATCAGTGACCCTGAGGTCATTGACCTCAAGGTCAATGACCTCAGGTCACGGTCAAAGGTCATTGACCTAAAAAAAAAACTATTTTTTCCTTGCGTCCCGTAAAGTACACATCGACCAATAAGGCAGTTAAATTAGAAGCCGAAACACTAATCTATTTTCCTTCATCAAAAACCGATAATTATCGATATTTATCGAAAAATAGAGCGATAAATATCAGATTACCGATTATCGAAAAGTTTCGAAAACTGCATGCCCTAGTACGAGTAGTAGGTAGTAACGTAATGCCTATCCAGTTTGAAACTATTTTGCTTTGCGTTATAAACAAAAGATATCGAGCAAGCCGGGGTTGTCAACTATTCACTTCACAGAAAAATCACCCCTAATGGTGGTACCTACTTATGGCGCAATTTTTGCTGACTATACCTACCTACCTACCTAAGTACCCTGTAGGTTTTGTACAAATGTGCCACAAATTTTCGACACTCGCAAGGGAATCAAAACTTTTGATTCCCTTGCGAAAATCGAAATGCCCGAAACCTACCTATCTTTGATTGCGTTGGCATAGACGTTTGATTTTTTCACAGCTCCAAGGGACAGTAGACGAGTAGAGTAGGTATTTGATTTAAATTTCAGCTGGTAGGTAGGTACCTACCTACCTCCACGCATTCCTGAGAAAAAGGGTCTTGACTTGACAGACACACAGACGACGGTCAGACGGACAACAAAGTGATTCTATAAGGCTTCCATTTTTTCTTTTCGAGTTACGGAACCCTAAAAATACAGTAAAATTGGGGATTTTACACAAAAAAGTACCTTTTCTCAAACAGAACTTACATAGGTGTTCTACCTACCTACCTACACAACACATGGTAGGAACTAGGGCTTGCATTCGAATATTCGAATATTCGAATATTCGAATATTAAATCATTTCGAATATTCGAATACTGAAATTGCAATATTCGAATATTCGATTTAAATAAAAAGTCAAAATTCTGATGTGAATAAAAGGCCACTTAAAAATTCGCGCGGTTAATCCATACAAGACAATACAAGTTTACGTTGTTCAGGTAAAAGTTAAAGGGTTTGGAACACGGTTCGGAAACACTCGGGAGTAATCGGGAGTGCCGTGCGCGACTGCATAGTGCGTTCGCATATTACTCTTCTGTCTATTCGTCTCTGTTGCTCACGTGAATGTCCTTGTGTTAGCTCAGAATTGTGTTCAGTTGTGTATTGCACGCGGTCGTGGTGGTTATCTTTATTGTACGAAGTAACGCGAACCCAGAACAGGCCCGGTTTCGCGGAGGATATGGCAC
The DNA here is from genome assembly GCA_955876795.1 of Eupithecia tripunctaria. Taxonomy (NCBI): domain Eukaryota; kingdom Metazoa; phylum Arthropoda; class Insecta; order Lepidoptera; family Geometridae; genus Eupithecia; species Eupithecia tripunctaria. The sequence goes on from OY041604.1 coordinate 10,258,782, forward strand.
CATAGACCACATTACACACAGTAAGGCAGATTATTCAAACGTCCGAAGAGTATAATAAGCCCCTGTGTCTGGCCTTTGTGGACTATGAGAAGGCCTTTGACTCTGTCGAAACCTGGGCTGTTCTGGAATCCTTACAGCCATGCCAAGTAGACTTTCGTTATATGGAGGTGCCGAGATGTCTTTACGACGCCGCCACCACGAGTGTCCAAGTACAGGACCAGCAGTCCAAACCCATCCAACTGCGCCAGAGGAGTGAGGCAGGTGCATGTTATATCCCCGAAATTGTTAACGAGCGCGTTGGAATATATGTTTAAGACGCTAGACTGGAAAGCCCTTGCCTTTCATTAGCATAAACGTCGATTACATCTCACACCTGCGATTCACTGATGACGTAGTCTTAGTGACGGAGTCGCTGGAGGAGCTGAACCGGATGCTGGACGGCTAGCTTTAGCCTCGCGACGCATCGGTCTGAATTTGGATAAAACAAAGTCGTGATCAATGGCCTCATTGATCCGGGGCCGGTCGTCGTATATGGACACCCTCTCGAAATTGTTTCCGAGAACACTTACTCTGGGCAAATTCTGCAGCTAAGAAAAAACAATTTAGGGAAGCAGGCCAAGAGAAGGATCCAGCTAGGCTGGGCAGCGTTTGGAAAACTACGTCGAGTCTTCACGTCATCCATAACGCAATGCTTGAAAACCAAAGTTTTCAATCAGTGCATCCTACCCGTCATGACCTACGGAGCTGACACCCACGATAGGGTTGATCCACCAGTTCAAAGTCGCTCAGCGAGCTATGGAAAGAGCTATACTCGAAGTCTCTCTGCAGGATAGGATTCGTAACGAACACATCCGACAGAGAACCAAAGTTTTAGACATCTCAGAGAATTAGTGATTTGAAGTGGCAGTAAGCCAGCCATATCTCGCGCAGAACCGATAACCGATGGGGTAAACGAGTTCTAGAGTGAAGACCACAACTCGTCTAACGTAGTGTAGGGCGCCCTCCGGCCAGGTTGGATGAATATCTGCGAAAGACTCCAGGCAGATACTGGATGCGTCAAGCTGAAGACAGGACAGGGTGCTATGACGCTCATTAGGGGAGGTCTATGTCTAGCAGTGGACTAATATAGGCTGATGATGATGATGATGATAAAGATACAAATAAAATAAAGTTAGAGAGGAGTAATTGCTAATTTTATAATTTGTGATTTAAAAGACCTTTATTTGTTTTTGTACTTTAATAAATACTAACGCGCTATCGTTACTTAACGTGTTTATTTACTGGTTATTGTGTTATATTTTATTAAAATACCCTAGATTTTGAAGACTGTTTTAAAAATTTTTGGTTTATTGTGCGTGTAAATCGCCAATATCTTGTCGTTACAGCGACACACATTTGACGTTTAAAATTGTTCATGGAAATAATACTTATTAAAATAAAAGAATGTGATTTTAATAAAAAAAATGTTTTTTTCTATATAATATTCTATTATTCGAATAATATTCGAATATTTGAATAGTAGCCGAAAAATATTCGAATATTCGAATATCAAAAATTTTCGAATATTTGCAAGCCCTAGTAGGAACAAGAAAGTGGGTACATTTAAAAAAACCTCAAATAGGTAGGTACAGCATTAACCTTATCTCAATCTTTGTAAACATCTAAAAACAAAAACTTCAACAACGCATTTGTGCATGCATGCATAGGTAGGTACGTACCACAGAGATATATTCTGAGATCTGTGGTACGTACATTACGTACCTATGATACGTACGTACGTACATATATATATATATATATATATATTTTATAGGTTAGGTTAGTACAGGGAAAGAGGTGAAAATTCAAGTTCATCAATGAGAGCTTTCAAAATCAGTTCTAATTTCGAAGTTCCTGTTATTTTGTTTATATTTTTTTGTGAATTCAGTTCTTAATGTCTTTGTTCCCTTTGGTAACATAAAATATCTTGTACTTTAGAACCGAGAAAGAGTTCTACTTCGTAAGTCTTTGAGTTTATAGGTATAACATACTTAACCTTATTATTAGGTACCTACCTACTTAAAGTATGTGCTTATTTGTTTTAATGGATGACCAAACAGCACGAAGAAAAGTTTTCAATTAGTTAAACTAGACCAAATTGGGTATGTCCGATATGTAAGTCTACAATAAAATTAATATTAAACCACATAAGTCTGTGGATCAAACATCGTTTGTCTGATAGAGGTTAGTGACATGTGAGACAGGTTGCCTACACGTACGATACGCCGAAGAAGTCGACGACAAACTTACCTCAAAGTTCGTAGAAATGAATGATTCCTTCACTGAAAGTTCCAAAAGCACACTCAACACTAAAACAAACACTGCACAACAAATCAGTATGTAGAACTACCTAATATTTCCAACACTTCAAAAGAGAAGTAAGCAAGAATAATTCCGCGAGTGAAACTCCACTTCGCGCAACAGACGTAACGGAACCAACGCGAACGAGGGGCAAAAGCACACTGGCTTCGGCTTGCTTGCGGTTGGTTGGCTCGGCTGCTTCGAGTCCGCACGCACAAGCAAACAACCGACGCAGCTTTTGTATGTATCGTCGTTGGTCGCCGCGACACATATAGCTTCAAACAGCGCCATCTATTGATAGACTCATAACGTACGTACTACTCTGAAAGAGTCGACGCGGCGCGGCTGTGGCGGCGGCGGCGGCGCGTAGCAGTCGTGTAGTTCCAACTTGGAACTTGGTTCTTCCAAGTTTGATTTAGTTTTACTGAAACATCATAGATGGCATGACAATATTTTAAGAAAGAATAGAACCCCTTCCTTAGTTTAGTGCAGGCGCGGTGTATTTATGTTCCTTGGGCGCGGTGCAGGCTAAGCCAATGACCTAGTGTAAAGTGTATGAACTTATAGCTTATAGCGTAAGTACTTTATAGTTATCCTGTACTTTATACTTTTTTTAGTACGGCCATCATTGCTTGCTGTAGTGAGTAGAATACAATTTAATAGGTACTTAGTAGGTAGGAGTTTTTTAGTGCCTTACTCAGGTTTTATCTACCTACCTTAAAAATTACAAACATTACATAAATTAAAAAATATATTTAAAAAAAATATCTTGAATGGATGTTTGGTACACTTCGCTACTCTTCGGTAGCTTGGATCGGGCTGAAATTGCAAAGATGTTTTGCCTGCTGGCCTGGGATAAAACATAGGCTGCACTAACACAGTCCCATGGAATAGAAGTAGCTTTTATGTGTGCGATACCAAAGGTCAGAAACTAGTTTTACAAAAACACATAAATCTATGTAAACGCAATTCCATACACTTGTTTTTACAGAGGCTCACTATTTTAATAGAGAACTTCTCAAAATCTAATTTAATCAGGTAGATTTATTTACATTATTTATTAATTATGATAAAATATATGTACAATAAAAGCAAAGAATCAATCAACTTAAAAGCCACTATCAGTTTTCTTCTGATTCACTTTCTGACTCACTCGGTGGCCACATTGGTCTTTCATCTTTCTCATTTTGTGCAGATTCCAAAAATTTAGTTTGAGCCTCAATTACACTTTTGCTGTCTGTGCATACCGCATACAAGTTCAACACATCAGAATTTAACTCCAAAAATGAATGACCCCATGAGAATTTTGATAGATAAAACTGTGCTTCCTTTTTATGGCCAGTTATAAACATTGCAGCTGCTAAAGCTTCAACACAGCTCAGTTGATAAGGTTTACCATAGTTGATTGGGTTTGCAGCGACCAAAAAGGGCAACAACCTTGGGTGGTTAGATTTCATTCTTCCAAATGGTGTCTCATCAATTTTAGCCCAGGAACAGTCTATTACAGCAAGTCCATACTTCTCTATAATTTCTTTATCATTAGGGCTGACACACTGAGTGCCTACAGGTGACAGTACCAATCCTTGAAAACGTTGACCGAGTTTCAGATTCTTTACCAGGTTATGTCTTGCAAGTTTGCGGCCAGAACATTTCTTGGGATCACAATGGTTCAAGTCCCACATGCTAACAGGGAATGCTGCTTCGATCCCTTCACCCTCAGAACTACTACCTTCGCTAGCACTGTCCTCCGATGATTGCAAACTCAAATCATTGAGTGTTTCAGCATAGTCTTTCTTTACGTGGTGATTGGATCTCTTGCCGTGGATGGCTCCTTTTTTGCCTGGTGCCATGGTTCACTTAGCTTCTGAAAATTATTAGATTAAATCAATTATGTAGGTACTAGGTAAGTACTACTTTTGTTTTCCACCCATTTATTTTGCTAGATTGAATTTGATTGGTTATTTTTAATTATAAGAATACATTTGTTACGTACGTTTTAAAACACCATGAATAACTCATAAACATTTATTTACTATTTGCTTGCGAGAACTAAATAAAAACATGAGTTTTAGACACAGGACAAGATTGTTCTGAGCTGGTACTGGTAGATAGAGTTTTAAAGAGGTAAAGGTAAGGAACATAAAATAGAGGGCTGGCCGGCTGGCTGATTGAATGGCTGATTGACTTGGGTCTTCAACTTCTTGTCTGATGGCCTGTGCTGCCAACTGTACCATCATCTCGGTAGCTAGATAAATGTGAAAATAATCGTTAAACATATAGTTAAAAACTATCGTTTATTACGAGATCATGTGTAGCAAAAAAAAGCAAAACGTTTATTTGGACCACGTATCACAGAGTATTGCGCACATATAAAAACCAATACCCACGCAACAATGCGTTGGCAATTTCTATTTTATTGCTAGCAAAATCACATCGAAGTAAGTATAATTATGCTTATTTTATTTATTTATTTATTTAGATAGGACATCCAACATGAGTTCACACAACGTAATTAGTAGCAAGTAATATGGTTCTTAAATCTATGTGACTCCATAATTTAGGACGTCTCAGCATGCACAAAAACATAATTAAGACAAATTAACAGTGTTATTTTTTAACTGAACGGACAAAGTAGCTACAAAGATATAATTAAAAGTAAAATAATAAATTCCTATGACTTAAACTTAAAGTAAAAGTAAAAATATTTTTTAAATTACTTTTGAGATCTATTAATAGATATATAAATTTATATTTAAGATAACAATGAGATCATCAATATTTTTCTAGATTATATTGCTTTTTTCCTAGTATAGTAATAGTTATATTTATAATTTCGAATTAAACACTAACGAATGAAACTTCAAATTAAACACTAGTGAAACATATGGGTAGGTTCGTACATTAAGAGGTAGGGAGAATAATACTTCTGATTTTCTTCTTAAATTTAGACAACGAATCCGTGAGGTCGATATCCTCGGATTTAGAAAGCGAATTATAAATCCTACAGAGTCTTGGCAGAGATGCATATTTACCTAAATTCGTTCTTGAAAATTCTGAGGAGAAAAGATTATATGCAATTTTCCTGGGTAGACGAGATGGAGCGTGTATAAGAAGATTGTTAATCAATTCAGAACAATCAATGTGTCCATTGAAGAGCTTATGTAAGAAAATAAGATCTAGCATAGATCGTCGTGCGGATAGTGGGTGCATGTGGTAATGTTTTAATCTACTTTCATAACTAGATAGTTTTTTTGCCTGATAATCACCGTAAGCCACGTGATACAGAAATCGCCTCTGTACGCTTTCGATGCGTTTAGAATATATTTCATAGAAAGGGTTCCAGATTAAGCTGCCGTATTCAAGGATGGGTCTTACAATAGAGTTAAATAATTTAATTTTTGTGGATGAATGTTTAAAGTCTTTAGTGTTTCTTATTATAAATCCTAATGTCTTAAAGCCCTTAGTTGTTGTTTTTAAAATATGCGAGTTAAATTTAACAGATGTATCGAAAACTACCCCAAGGTCACGAATTTCGTCAACAGTGGAGAGTGTAATGTTTTTAATATTGTACTTAGCTGGGATCTGAATTTTGTTACGGCTAAAGTGGACATGAAAGCATTTACTGATGTTCAGTGGCATGCGATTTTTATCCGACCAAACAGACAGTCTATTTAAGTCTTCTTGTAAAGCTATGGTGTCTAAGTGAGAGCGGATGGGGTAAACAATTTTCATGTCATCTGCGTAAAGGTAAATTTTCGAGTGTTTAAAGCAATCAGTGATATCATTTATAAAAACGTTAAACAAGATTGGTCCAAGATGTGACCCTTGGGGTACCCCAGAAGTGGCCAGGAATGATGAGGACTTATAACCGTTTGCAGTAACTATAAGGCGCCTGTCATGAAGATAGGATGAGATCCATGTCAGGAAGTTACCGGATATACCTAGTCCGGATAGTTTTTGTATCAATAGACCGTGATCAATTCTGTCAAACGCCTTGCTAAAGTCCGTATATATAACGTCAAGAGGAATCCGGTTGTCTAAGGAATTAGTAAGATTAGACGAGTAACAAAGAAGATTAGTACAAGTAGATCGGGATTTCATGAAACCGTGCTGATTTTCAGTAATCAACTGTTTCAAGTGCCAGGTTAAGTGCACAGTAACTATTTTCTCTAAAAGTTTACCAAAAATAGAAAGTATAGCTATCGGTCTATAATTGACAATGTTATTTCTGTCACCTGATTTAAATATAGGGACTATGTTCGCTTCTTTCCATTGGTCGGGGAAAATACCATTAGAGAGAGACGTATTGTAGATTTTGTGTAATGGTGTTATGAGGGCAGGAGCACAAGCTTTGATAAAAACAGGAGGTATTCCATCGCTTCCAGCACCCTTATTAACGTCAAGATGTTTCATACTATTTTCTATTTCGTCCCTACTAATATATATGGAGCAGAGAGAAGCAGAGAAGTAAGCAGATCCGGTATCACCAGGGAACGTAAAACTAGTGTCAACTGAGGAGCTGGGGGAAAACACCGACGAGAAATTTTCAGCAAAAAGGTTACAGATTTCATTGCCGTTGGCAGAGTATTTAGCGTTATAATGCATTTCAGTAGGATAAGTACCGCCGACTTTTTTCTTATTTTTTATAAAGGACCAAAATAATTTTGGATTCTTAGAAACAGAGCTTTCGATAAGATTAACGTATTTACGATAGCAAATCTTTTGTACGTTAGAACATTCGCTACGCAGGTCGTGGTACCATTCAGAATGTAGAGGGTTGTTAAATTTCTTAATTTTCGCGTGTAATTTATTTTTTTCTTTTAGCATGCGTATCAATTCTCTAGAGTACCAGACGGGGTAATGTTTTGCTTTGGGTTTCTTCATGGGTACATGCTCGTTGATGACTTTTTGAAGTATTATGTAAAAAGTACTAACCATATCATTAACATCTGTATTACAGAGTTCAAACTTTTCCTCCCAATCGACGGTGTTCAATGCGTTAATTACGCGTTCGTAATCAGTTTTAAAAAAGTTTGGTCTAGCCACGGTGTTTTCTGGCAAGCATTTTGAATGAACAGAAAAAGGTATCGAGAAGTCTATAGCTGGATGAGGGGTGTCCTCCCTTACCAGGGGTGAGTCAGAGCGTCCGAGTCTGTCAACTATCTTGTTGCTTAAGACGAGATCAAGAGTTCTGCCTTCATCATTATGAATGTGATTATATTGATTAAGGTTGCTGAGGGCTGAGAACTCAAGAAAACATGCATTTATCTCGGAGTTAGTGCCGGTCGAAGTACAATGCAAGGAGTTAGAGCTCTGAGACCAATCCAGTTTATTAATATTGAAATCTCCGAGCAAAATAAAATGGTCGAGATCATCCGTGACTATGTTTTTAAGAGCTTGGTCAGTGTACTGTTGAAGATCTTCAAGTTTCAGAGGAGAAGGTAAATATAAAGCTCCTATATATACTTTACTTTGACTACTATTTTCGCAGTTTATGCTGACCCAAAGATCTTCACAAGTACTTTCAAATTCTCTTATCCTTATTGAGTTAAGATGATTAGCTACAGCGATAAGAACTCCTCCGCCGTCTTTTCGCTTATGATATTTGCTGGATTCACGATCACGTCTGTAGACCACATACCTGTCGTCGAATAATTCGGAATCATAAACACTACTGTTTAGCCAAGACTCAGTTAATACTATAACATCATACGAGTGCAATCTAATATTTAAGAAGAAGTCAGTTGTTTTAGTTTTTAGTCCACGAACATTTTGGTAATAAAAATTTTACCTGAGCCATTCATAAATTGAATACTACGTATAAAATAAAAAATTAAAAGTTAAAAGTAACAGTGATGTGAGATGTATACCTAAGAATATCTAAACTAGTATGATAGTGCGATATAGCACCGACGACGTAAAAAGCTATTACTGCAGGGAGTCGAGCTTTTCAATGCTGTCGATTAAGATGCGGTCAGTTTCCTCAGCTTTTTTGATGAAAATTCGGCCACTGCGAACCCAGACAAACTTGTACCCTAGTAGTTTTGCTCGAGCTCGTGTTGCGGCGTGGAGAGATTTGACTTCCGGAGATAAGTGCTCCACGACGTATACCGGTTGCGGTTTGTCCAAAGTTGACCCTAGATGGCGTGAGTTAAGTCGGTTTTTCGGGTGCGTCCGGTTGTATTTTAAGGCCGCAGCAAGAAACGAGTCTCTTTTGCGGGGGTTACACAATTTTACAAGAATCGATCTCGGTCGGATGCTATCGGGATTCTTTTTTGCAACTCTGGTGCAATGTGTAATATCTGCGTCCGAAACGTCACACTTTATTTCCTGGCTGAGGTGGAGGATGGAACTAACAAGGTTTTCTGACTTGTTTTCAGGCACGCACTGAATTTCTATGTTGCTTGCCCGGGCGTGTTGCTCTGAGCTGGTAATTCTTTGTGTAAGATGCAGAGCTGACTCTCGAAGTAAGAGGTTCTCTTTTTTAAGTTTATCGATTCTATCAGATTTTTCGTTTAAGGTAGTCTTTAGATCGTCGTACTTGCTGTTGAAGGATATAATAGCCTGTTGAAAGCTATTTACTATTTCGCCAAGTTGTCTCTGCTCCCAAGTTAAGTTTGTCAGTGCGCTGCCTATTTCAGCTGTAATAATGTCTCTGAGTACCTTTCTGGTTATAGGAGCGTTATCGTCATCGTCTTCGGTTTCGCGATCGGAGACTGATGACCGCGAGTTGCTGTTCCCAGAAGTCTTGCAGGCGACACTGGACAATGGCAGCGGTGAGGTCAGGTATGCTTGACTGGTTTTGTCTATCAAGTCGACAGTGGGGTTGGTGGTGGCCCGTTTCGAAAAACTGCAAGATGTAGCTTGTTGAGGAATTGGAATACTAGTGCGCCTAGATGTGGATGACTGTGGAGCAGCCCTAGTTGGGAGGGTACTAGTGTTGTCGCTTTTAGATGCCGATGACTGTGGAGCAGCCCGAACAGGAAGGTTGGTGTTGTTGTCCTTTGTTGTTGATGACTGTGGGGCAGCCCGAACAGGAAGGTCGGTGCTGTAGTCACTTGTTGTTGATGACTGTGGGGCAGCTCGAATAGGAAGGTTAGTATTGTCACCTTTAGGCACCTTGCTGCTACACTCTACACAAATCCAGGCGTTTCTTGTACCAGTGCTCATCGACCGGAAAGACTTCAACTGTACGTTTGCACAGTCAAGGTCGTACCATTTTTGGCAGTTGGAACACCTTAGTCGTTCTCTATTTATAATAGGATTCAAGCAGCCGGCACATTCCTTAGACATTTTAAAAAAGTATAACGCTCGGTCGGGAGGAAAGGGCAATTTCCTTCGTCCAAGGTCGGGAACTAAAAAATATTAATTGGTGGTAACGAAACGTAAGTTTCGTGTCAAAGTTTATGTCACTTGTGTAAATTCGCGGGAACACGACAAGTTTGTGATTAATTATTTCACAATTCACAGTTCTCACACACTGTCACTTATTTATTTGTGATTGTCACGTATTGGCCATGTTAGGATTAATTTTTTGGGATCAGAGGTAATGTTTATACACCAAAAACTTGATTATTTATACGGAGCTACTCTGCAAAGTTGTTGTCATGTCAATGTTGCCATGATAAAAAATCTTATCTACTTATCAAAATGTGCAATCCAATTGATGAGAAAGACACTTTCCTACGAAAATAATTTATGAATGAAAATCAGATACACTTATTTATATATTACTAGCTGCGCCCCGCAGCATCGCACGCGTTGTCCGTGAAACGTTTAAATGTGATTTTTATCCCACGGGAACTGATTTATGGGATAAAAAGCCTACATTTGATTCCGGGATTAGAATTACCTGTGTGCAAAATTTCAGCCAGACACGTTTAGTAGTTTTGGCATGTAGAGATAACAAACATATCCATACATCCATACAAACTTTCACATTTATAATATTAGTGTGAGTAATAACAGATCTTGATATTGATTATATTCAGTGTCCAGAAAGCATTAAGGAAAAATAAGATAGGATAAGATAAGATAAGATAAGATAATATTTATTCAGACAACAACAACAAACAAATAAGAATAGATTAGGCAGTTAGGTTTCCTACATTTATCATTATTAAAGTGTTATTCTTAGGCATAATAATTTTTGATATAAGTACTTCTCTGTTCTACATTTAAATAATTTTCAAGGTAGGTTAGGTACGGTAGCTCTACCTAAACAAAATCCTAGGTAGGTACCCTGAATCTTTTAAAAACAGCTAGAGGTGACCACAATTATAACAAGGTGGAAACATGTGGATGTCAATTTTTTTTGACGTTGATAGCTAAGTAGTAATGGCGTTGACATTAGTTTTTCTGCTCTAAAACATCGAGAAAACAAATTATATTGCCTCTGTCCTCAGAAAAATTATATAAGCCTCTGCCGTAGATGGAGAATCTTATTTTATGGCCTAAAGAAGTAAAGACTTGTAAAATGAGTAGTAGTATAAACTCCCAGAATCGTAAAATCGAAGGTTTATTGTAGAAATATTATGTAGTCATCATCATCATCATCAGCTATACTAGTCCACGGCTGGACATAGGCCTCCTCTAATGAGCGCTATAGCGCCCTGCCTTCAGCTTGATGCATCCAACATCTGCCTGCAGTCTTTCGCAGATCGTCATCCCACCTGGCCGGAGGGCGTCCTACACTACGTTTGCCGAGTCGCGGTCTCCACTCAAGAACTCGTTTACCCCAGCGGTTATCGGTTCTTCGCGAAATATGGCCGGCCCACTGTCACTTCAGCTTGCTAATTCTTTGAGCAATGTCGATAGCTTTGTTTCTTTGTCGGATGTATTCGTTACGAATTCTTTCCTTCCGAGTCCGAGCAAAGCACTTTCCATAGCTCGCTGAGCGACTAATAAGTAGTACGTAGTAGTAAGGGAATATAGTAGAATAGTTGGTAGTCCTAATAAACAAATAAATAAGGGTCATGAAATCCTGGCTAACTAGTAGGACCTAGGGCCTAGACTTTAAACGGTATTTTTGTAACTTGTATATTGTACTTTATTATATAAGTACCTACCTACCTACTTGAACATAAAATCGGCCAAGTGTCTTATAGCACGATTACACTTTACGGTTCACCGTCAACGATGGGAGTTAGGAAGCTTAAAACGGAAGGTGTAATCGCTGTGAGAAAGAAAGGATGCCGATACCGGAAGACCGTGCGCGCCTGGCCGTCCTAACTTCATCATTGCCGGTGTATCGGCAATCACTGTTAGAGTTTTTTTAGAAGTTTATAAAAATTAGTGCAGCCACAATAAAAACGATTTAATGAAAAATAGGGCGATTGCAATTTTTTTTTATTTTGAAAGCACAGGCGCCATGCTCCTACTACGTTCTATTGCCATCTGCCAACCAAGTTAGGAAGACGGCGACCGGGCAGTGTAATCAGAACATCCTTACCGCGCGGTTTTGGCGGCGCGGCGCACCGTTTTAGGGCAAATCGTAAAGTGTACGTAATAGGCCTTTTACACGTAATAAAGGGTTAATTTCGACGTCGTCGCGCCGTCATTCAATATTTAGCACTATGTATATAGTGTACCTACTGTAACTACAAAGCTACTTAATAATTAAACTAGCTTAAGCCCCGGCTGTGTGGTGCTGGCTTAGAATTTGCACCACCAAAACTCTTCCCATGGGTGTCATAAGAGGTGACTCAAACACAAAACCCCTACTGAGCTGCAAAAATTATGAGTAAATAAATTCAAACAAACTGTCAAAACTTTACTATCCAAAAAGGCTTACTATAAAATATCAGATTATCTAGAGCATAAAAAAGCTTGGGTCGGATTTTGCTCCAACTCGAAAAATAACAACTAACAACATAGGCTAAAGGTTTCTTCGTCGTTTCTTTACTTTAGTCTACATCGCGAAGCGATCGAAATCAAAAATACCTATTTATTTCCGTGTCAGTGTATTTTTTAATAATAATATGATTTGACCTTTTCTATGAAAAAAAATTATAAGTCTTAGTTTCGACTATTGGTTATGTTACCCATGAACCGTGTTTCATTCAACCCATATTGGGACCCTAAAAATTATCTCGATGTCTCCCTTTGAAAAGTATTGAAACAATCCGAGGAAATAATAGAAAAGTTCTAGTTTGCATATAATTTTACTTAAATCTATGGGACTAAAATGAGGTTTTAACATTGTTCGTGACATTCCAATCCTAAATTAAAAAATGATGGCTGTGTTGGCATTTGTGGTCCTACCTATCTATTTCGAAATATTTTGTGACAGATTTCAAATACATAGCTCTAAATAAAATACAGGTTTGAACCTGTATTTTATTTTTATATTAAATAGTGTCTGATTCTATTCAAAATTGATTTTACGCGGGGAAGAATGAGCAGCGCCGGAATGGCAGGTAAGATTTAATGTAAAACTAAAAACATCAGATTTTCTACCTACTTACCAACCAACATACTAGGTAGGTACCAGAGTGGTCTCGAACCTACCGATATGGGCTCTGTTCTACCGAAATACCGAAATGCAACGATTTTTTCACGATTTTTTATTATTCAGGGAATACATGGAAAACTCCCGATTTTCCTACGAGTTTTAGATTTTGTATTACCTATATTTAACAATTTAAACAAAGAAATGCAAGCAGAACACCCTAAAAATCACAATTTATATGGGAAAATATCTGGAACTTTAAGAACTATTTTTGATTGCTTTATAAAAAGAGAATATTTAACTAGTACTCCAATCGAAGATGTTGATTTTAAAAATCCTAGCAATTTTGTGGATATCGACGTCGTTTATTATGGTGCTGCTGCGTGTAATACCCTACTTAGTTGTTCAGAAGATCTAAGCCCAGACCAAGTGAATTTGTTTAAATGCAGATGCCTAAATTTTTATATCGAAGCTGTAAGCAAATAACCACGTGGTTCCCATTGAAAAATAATCCAGTAAAAGGTTTAGACATAATTGATCCAACAAATGTTAAAAATGGTAAAGCTGCATCGATAGTTCCTTACAAATATACCGATTTTAGTGGGCAACTCTACCGATTTGGCACTTGGACGTTCGAGACCACTGGTAGGTTAGGTACCCTTCCCAACAAATTCGTCTCCGACTTATCGTTTATTGATTTTTCCTCCTACCTACCATTCGTGGCGTGCCGCCGCTTAACATCACTGAATTTGGTAGTTTTGTCTCTCTCACACTAGAAAGGACGACTTAGGTAGGTACTAGAGGTAGGAATTAAATTGATTATGTGCCTGATGATTACCTACTTAGAAAAACCTGCCTGCCTAAATCGACTAAAAACACTTATGTATGTCTCAGACAATCCTTTGTCTGAGATGTATGTTTGGCCACCAAACTCTATTTTCGCATCTCCTCCTAAACTAGGTATATAAGATAAAATTATTAAAGAGGTATTAAAAAATAGCTTATTTATAGGTAATAGATACCACAAAGTGAACGTATGATTTTTAAAAAAATCCTATGATAAACGTAAACATAATGATAAAATAGGTATCGCTGTCATATTGGCTCGGGTATCATTGATATAAAAAGGGAAGATAGGTTACGTTCTCCCAGCGCTTACTCAAAAATTGGCATGTGTTACAACTACACGCAAACACATACGCTCACATTTATATTTCCAGTCCTGTGCAATACAAAGAAGAACAAAGACTGAAATACGTATCTAGGACCGAAGTGAGACTGAGACAACAATATTTCACGCGAATCACGACCGCCCGTGCCGCCGGTCAGACGGTGACTGATGTGAGAGAACACAATTTTACACAATTTGAGGTTGCCACTTTCGAGCAACCGGTGCCTCATCTACGTTTTTAATAAATCAATGTCGGGTATGCGCCTTATTATAATAATCTAATATTTTTATAATAAAAAAAAACGCAAAAACACATAAAATAATGTATATACAAAAAAAATCCCTCTATTCATGAATTTAGAACAAAGTTACAATCGTAACATAATGCATACCAACAAATACCTAAAGTTCAACGCCGATTTCTTGAGGTAATGTCAATAATAGGGTATATGCATCGATTTTTTTTATTTTTTTATCGATTATTTAGATTAATACATAAACGAAAAAAAATATAACACCCAAAAAAAAATATTGAGTTAAAGAACTAAAAGTAAAACTACACTCAGTTTCGGGTGATAAAAACGCTGCCGTCACGCTTCACATGCCAATAGCGTTGCGTTTAGACATTTTGCTGTTGAGACTTAAAATATCTACTTTTCAATGATTAAATTTCAGAATAAAAACATCATAAAATACAAAAATAAATATACAGATATATTTCTATATCAATAGAGAATACGTAAAAGAGATATTAGCTTTTTTGAAGTTAGGTACATGCATATACCCTATTGTACATTAAAGTGGTAAAACATGCACTGTGATTAAAAAATTACTTAAAATAGGAAATCCCGTCTTTTTGTGTCTTGGACGTGTGATTTTTGTGATTTTGCTAGGCATGCTTTTTGTCCAAGCGCCCAAATGACACTAATTCAAATGCTTTCCATACATGCCAATAATTAATTTTGTTTCTGACCGACTTCAAAAAAAGGAGAAGGTTCTCAATTCGACTGTATCTTTTTTTTAGGATGGTTACCTCAGAACTTTTGACTGTATTGTCCGATTTTCATAATTCATTTATTGTATGAAAATTGGTGCTCCCCGTGTGGATCCATTTTAATTTGGTTCAGTTCTAACAATGAGAATGATGAGAAAAACTATAAAAATTAAGTCGGTTTATAGTTTTTTAAAACAAAATTCATTATTAAAAACTATAAACCGACTTCAATATTTTTTTTTTGTTTGGGGGCCAAACTAAAAATTTTGAGAACCGCCACATTTGCCGTTAGCTAGGTAGGTACATAACGTAGAATTTGTGTCACCCACGCACGCCGACGTGAGCGTGATGTTTTGGACGGTATGCTATAGGTATCTGGCAAAGTATTTTTTTACCATTATTGTATCCCTAAACCAGAACAAAATTCACTAGTAGGTTTTTTTTAGTCTTTTTTTTGTGTAAGAAGCGTTCGGTGACGTTTTGGTACCTGGGTGAATCAACTTTAAAGGTTTGACACCATTATGAATCGATAAAAATAAAAAATAAATTATCGAAATGTTATGAAAATATAATGTTTACATGTGCACAATTTATCATATTTTTAGGTTTTGCAACGTGGCACGACGTCTAAGCTAGTTTAAACGAGTTTTTGTAAAAAACCTGAGGAGTGTGCCTAATAAATATCCATTGCGTTACTTATTTGTAAATACCAAAACATAAAATAAACAACGAAATGGGAAAAATAAACATGATAGTTATTTATTATTAAGTTAATTCAGTCATTTTTACTTAATAACAATGTTTTTCATAACTAACATTTGAAAAAGAGACAATTCTAGGTCCACTGCGTTACTTTGCTTGTTTTTAAATGCTTAACTTTAGGATAAATCTTCACATAGGATAATCAGACCTACATTTCTTATACTACCAATAGACACGAGTCTTAGAGATTTTTCACTAAACATATTTTTTAAACAGATTAAATATAATCATCAGAGTTATCTTCAAAAGACATAATAAAAATTAAGGGACATATGAGTAACGCCAGAGAAAAATAGTAACGCTTGAGAATTTTCAATCTATCAAGATAGGTAACCGAGAACTTGACCAGTTTAACTAACAATAATAAAGAACGATGTTGACGATTAAGTTTATTCTCATCATAAATTTCAATCGTCAGTCGTATCATTTCTTTTCTAAGACATCTACTGATTTTTTGACATGATAGTATGAACGATGTCCTTTCTTGCTAACTTCTGGTACTAGTTGTTTCTGAATAATGTCATAATAATCCACGTAAGATATACAATATTATATTTCTCATCTAAACGGAATCACTTAGCGTTTTCGTGCACTACGCGTAAAAACATTACTTTTACTTCATCTTCAACGGCAGTCAGTGCTTTACACGCATAGGTGTATGATTTGTTCTTAGAAGAGTCCCCATGCACCTTCACCAACAAAATTCTCCACATTGTATTTTAGATGGAAATTTTTCTTCCGATGAGGAGCAACCTTATATGTCTTCATAATATCCTTCGGTGTCTATTAGTCATGTCTTGTAACTGTTTAACAATTTTCAGGTTACTTAATGGTTCATCGTCACCTTTAGATAGGTTATCTAAAATCTGGTTGGTTGTTGTCAATAATTGAAGATTTTACTTTAGAAACTTTCGTAGTTTGACGAATTCATTATGAATATAAGCGGGTTATCTACGAACCTTGTTTGAGTTGGAAGAACACCAACGTCTCATCCCTTAACGAGGGACATCTTGAGGGTGAGTACGGTTCTAGACGTGTGCTCTCCGCACGCTCTCCTCGAGCACTGCTTGAAGGGATACGGAACGCGGTTGGTGTTCTTCCAACACAAACAAGGTTCGCAGTTAACCCGCTTATATTAATAATGAATTGTAGATAAGTTACCTCTAAGTTAGAATTGTATTGTTAGGGATGTGATCAATATCCTCTGGTGTTAAATCTTTTAACGGAGTATCATCATTCGTCAGATCAGGGATGCAATCAATATCCTATCGCTTGAATTTCGTATGCATCGCAGGAGATTCTGAGACACAGCAAGCTTCAGGTTCGAGACAAATGTAGAATCCTTGTACTCCAGCATTTCCAGTCTCACAAAAGCAGCTTTAATCCCTAAATTTAAGCTTTCCATAAGTGCTCGAAAACATTTGGTGAACTTTGGGGGTTCTTACCAGCAGCAGTTCAATACAGTTTTGTTTTGTTAATACCATTCATCTTTTCATACAATTGCAACACATCAGCAGTTCTCTTAAGGTAACCTCCAATTCCGTCAGCTGGGCCTTTTCCGTGACTGGCTTCAAAAGACTGACCACGTCATATATTAGTGAACCTATAATCAAAGAACCTAGTATACATTAAATAGAAATTTTGCTTTTGTTGGTACTGAACTGGGTGCTTGGGCCATCCGAGTAGATAGAAATGCATACGGTTCTAGGCGTTTCAGGGGTCTTTGTTCTCTCCAACAGCCAGTTTTTGTTTCTTTGACTGTCTTTTTCGTATTTCCCAGTTTGCGTTATATTTTTTTATTTTTTCTTTTGATGTTAAACCTTTTACTAATCTTTTAGTTCTTTCTTTTGTTCTTTAGTATCTTTTACCGTAAGTATCGAATTCGGTGTTTTTTCTTCGCTTCTTCATACTTTTCTCTATTATTTTTTAGTGTTTCTCTATAGCGTTTCTATTTGTCTGATGCACTAAGTGGCATTTTGGATTGTTACACGAACTTAAAATAAGTGAAAATATAGGTATTATTATAAAGTGTTTTTATTGATAGTTTAGAAACCTAAGTTTGACGTAGGATAACATCTACACCTTCTATGCAACGTTATTTAGTCTAACATTCTCTGGCAATACCGGTAACTCTAAAGAAAATTTCTCCAGCGTTATCGGTAACGCTAAGGAAAATTTGAATTAAAAAAATCATAAATAATTCCACAGTTTAAAGTAGGCAAATATTTTGACAGGACCTTGAAATTAGACATCTTATGCAACATACTGACCTAATGAAACTCAAATATTTTAAAAACTTACCAAGATTCCCGCCGTAACGCTGTAGAGTGACAATAAACCCACGCGCACTAGTTGAAAGCTTACCGCAGACTGAGAGGCGGGTAAAGCGAGGTAGGCCTTGTCAGACCGTACCAACGAAATATTAGATCATAATCGCCTTTGATGACACCAAGTTAGACGCCATCTCTTGATTATTACCCAGAACTTTTATTGGTAACTCAGTATAGCTGATGATTTACTCTAAGTTTGGGACAACAATTGAGGTGCAAGTAAAATACATAATTTAAGTCATTTTTTAATAATTATTTACTTAAAACGTAAGCCTTACTTTTTCTGAATCGTAATAATGTGTGAAAATATAGTGTATTCATATATTTTTTTTAAGAAACATCGTCCATTGTTTCTTCACCTAGGCCTGGGGACACATATTCTTTGTATGGAGATTGCATAAGCTCCACTGAGTTACCAAAGGAAAATCAAAAAATTTGCTATAAACTATAAAAAACTATGAAACTACCATGTAAGCAAAGAATCTAAGTTAACGTTAACATTAAAACAATCATATTTTAAACTCATTAACAGATTGTATGGTTATTTCTATGACAGGGACACAAAAGGAGTGCCTTAAAAGTTGATTCACCCACCTATGGCAAAGATTTAAATTGTTTAAATATAAATCGAATTAATAAAAATTTCATTAAAGGTATGACTTAGATGTAGGTTATCAAAATAATTTGATTCGATTTATTGATTTGATCGATTTTAAAATCGCTGACGCGAAGTGAAACCAGTTCGCCACAAGCCTTCCATAATATAATTATAATTACTCGTCTGATCCGATAACTCTGTGCCGATCTAACAAAATATTTGACTGCAAGCAAAAATAAATACCGCGCCGAACGACGCTAGCGGCGTACGTCCAAATTCTGTCGCGTATGTTGGTAGTGGTTGGCAAATTATAATTTTTTTTCTTATGTTGGTACCAAAATCGGGCTGCCAGCTCGAAAGCTCACTTACCAATGCGTACAATTAAAATGATAGTTTTGTTTTATTTTATTAATCGCTGTTTTTGTGTTATTTTGCCTTGTGATTAGTTGTGATGTTTTTTGATTGTATTAATAAAATTTTAGTATACCTTGTCTATGTTAAGTTTGTAGTTGTCATCTTTGTGTAAATGTTTTTCGTCACTCATAAGGACCCTAACTGAAAACCAGCGCAGTATTGGGCACTTGCCTTATACTGCAAAATGCTGAGCTAGGGTCCCTTTTTACCCAATGTTTAAGAAATTTTTAGATTTAAGTACTTATTAGTTTTTATTATTGCATGTACCATTTGTACCTACTTTTAAGTCTTTGGGTAAAATAAATGATTTTTATCTTTATCTTTATCTTTATCTAAAATAGCTCAACTATTCGTCCACGAGCCTTTTCTTGAACAATAGGTGCAAGCCTAGTACAAGCAGATAGGTAGGTACCTAATAGAAAAATAATAACAAAAAATTATTAGCTATTAAATCGCAAGCCTCTTGTAAGATAATGATTGCGCACGATTGCATTAGGTACCTATATCAATTATTCGATTTTCCCTATCCATTTTTGTTTAGGTCATCATCACGACACGCTCCGTTATCTCAATTTTTTTCTGTTTGTTATTACGTGTAGAGGGTACCTAATTAGAATTATTTCTAATTATGTAGCCTCTATATTAAATTATTAAAAGATTATGCTTTTGATAATTTGAATGGCGTATTGAAATTCGAACTCTATTTCTATTACAAAGCCTAGCTTGATTGAACCTTTTAAATTGTATTTTTTTTTAATTTTCTAAACAATTTTGCACAGACTGAACACGGAAGTAGATACCTTCACGTGCATTTTTGTGACAAAATTCTGGTCAATTGTAATGAGACGCACTCAATCTGACACGGAACGCCTCCTACGTTATCAAGATTAATGATTTTTTCTGAGGGTTTCAGCAATCTAGGAAAAAATGTATAAGCCAGTGTAGCTAACTAACTGAAAACCATAAAAAACGTACTTGATTCCATAAATTGCATCACGGACTTGATTTTGTAGTTATTATGCCGCTCAGGTCTCGGAAAAATATCTTACTTCGTATTTTAATACTCACTCGAACACTTTCTTTGAATAGGTCCTATAGCAAAGTGAAATCCATTTCTATTTAATGACTAGGTAAGTAGGTACCTACCAACGTTGTCAATCTTATGAAATTAACATAAAATCATCGATTACAAAAAGTATTTATCCCTTAACGCATTCACTGCCCAGCTCCATGCAGATAGAGACTGGCACCCGAGTCTTGGGCCATGAAGGTGTTAGTGTGTGTATAAGCTAACCGAGCTTTGCTGTCGTCGCATAATGCGCTTGTTCCTACAGTCCTTTCTTATCCAGATAATTATGAGAGTGCTGTAGAGTTTAAAGGAAGTTAAGGACTTTTATAATGCGAGTCCTCAAAATAATATAGTTTTCTACAAAAATCGTACACACTTAGGGCCTTATTCATATTAAATCACTAGCACAGGTTTAGCATCATGCTACCTAAAATGTGTGTTAAGTTAAGCCGACGATTGCTAACTTTTCCTATTCATAATACTAATACTCTTCTAAACTGTCTCTAACTATAATATGCTTACAACAATAGAATGTTGCCATTTTGTAATGAAAATCTCTGATTCCGAAAGAGACTTCATAGACAAAACTGATAAATTTGATATTTACTCTGTGATTTTGTGGATATTTTTACGTCAATCATCTGCCTTAGGCAGTGCCGGATTTATCGAAGCTGGAAAAGCTGAAGCTTAGGGCGGCAAAATTAGGGGGGCGGCAAAATTGGTATATACAGAAAAAAGTAGGTATGGCTTGTACTTGTGCCACCTCGGGAGAGCCTGCTGCTGCCGCTTCGACTATCTTCGTGCTCGTTCGTTCGGTACTTAGTATAGGTACACAACTACCTACTTTATTGTAAAAGGGAATAGGGGGGCCCCGCTCTTGCAGTCAAAATAATAAGGTGCTCCAAATATTTACAGTAAAAACACGTAAATATTTCGCGGCTTGCTGCGCTCGCCGATGACATTTACTTATAAATAAAATAAAATAAATTTCAGACCTGCACGGTCCATATCGGTACACCGTTTACAAAAATTATACTTAGGAAAAGAGTAACATGTTATGTCCTGGCTTTTTGTCAAATTTCATGATTCTAGTTCTACGGGAATTATAATTATGTGAACTTTAAAAAAATCGGACATAAACGGCTGTAATGTTTGATTGCGTTGACTTAGAAGATTTATTTATATCACGGCTCCAAGAAGTATATATAGACTTGAGTTTTTGAGATCAAATACTGCCAACTTTTGGATATTTTGACGTTGACAGGTGCATGGTTGCACCTGTTGCACATCGTTACAGGTGCAGTATCGTGCCTTACCTATATTCCTTAGCCCACCACACCTTATAATATGTAGTGAAGTAAAACAAACCTTTGCTTTTCTTAGCTTAAAAATATATCCAAAAAGTTGTAAAAAATCTAGAAACAAGATTATTCCTCTAAAAAGGAATTTACTTTGTTATAAACAGTGTATCTAGTTTTAGGAGTCAGTAAGGGCGGCAAAAATTGTATAGCTTTGGGGCGGCAAATGTGTAAATCCAGCACTGGCCTTAGTTACTTCATTTATCCATAATTTTCATTCATTGTTCATTGCATTAACTGCAGCAATGCTATGCAAAGCTTGTAAGCTTTGTATTGTTTATAAGAAAATAATACATCGTATTATTTTCTTTAAGAATATTATTGATTCCACTCCAAATAGTAAACAAACAACATAATCATTGTCAACCAAACAGCTGACTGATTTCATCCATTTTTTCTCGCTCTAGTACACGTAAAGTAGGGTTCTATGTTTGCTAAAGTTAGCGGGCTGCTAAGTCGCTGCAAGCGTTAGCAAACTATTATGAATAACGTTTTTTGCAATCAGTCTTCTAGTGAGCAGCTAAGGGTCTGCTAACTCATTATGAATTAGACCGTTATTCTGCTGGAAAATATGGTATTTTGATTTGTCTAAGTTTTGATCTAGGTGTGCGATAATGTACAATTACCCCATAGTGAAAAGCCGGCTTTACCCCTACTTCGTCTCCTTTCTCCTCATAGTTCGAAAACTGTAAAATAGAATGCTGAAAAATAATATGCGCTCAACCCTAGCCTTTGTATTATTTCTTTAAAGGCAAAATTGTCCCATGATTGCTAGAAATACATAATTTAAACGGTAAAAGCCCTACTATTGGATAGTAGATCGATATTTCACGCGTGTGACAGTGTTAGCAATAATGTCTGGCCATCATTGCTGGGTCAGGAGTGAACAGTGACAGTCGGGTGATTCCTTGAGTCTTGGAAAGCCTGAAATTAAATACAGGTTAGTGAAAGATAGGACAAATTATATTTTTTGTTGCATATTTTTAGGTAAGTATATCAAGTCACACTGCCAGGTACGGGTGTCTCTTCTTTTAAAACCATCTAATTTTAGGGATGAACTATAGAGATTGACATGTCGTGCCGCATTGCTTTATTGTTGTTGATTCTGTTTGGGACTTGGGATCAGTCCCAATAGTATAAAAAAAGACGTGTGGCACTCGGGGACTGCCGCGGTAAAGCTATTGTATAGCATTTTGTATCAACTTATGCAATTATAATTTTATTTATTTATTTTATTCATGCAGTATTGCTTTTTCTTTGATATTAATTCAAGTTACACTTTTTGAGCGTGGTGACCCTATACACCTATATACTTTCTCATAAACAGCTGCTTATGTATTCGTCCGATTTCGGAGCAGCTCGTCTCGATTCGTGCGAGTTTCGTAGAGATACGTCTAATCGCACGCACACAACGCCGTGTCGAAGACTGCCGAACTGAAACGACGTTAGACGATGCACGGCCTTCAAGCCACACCTCCTTGCCCGGCGGAGTGGGGAGCGTGAGGTTTTTTCGTTACGGAATTTCTGGATTCGGTCCCCGCGCTCAAGGCCCGCGATAGAAGCTATGCAATAGCTTAAAAAACTCGTCCCTTATTATTCTTTCGTAAAAAAGGAACGGCAAATTTTTGTTTATGCGATGTCACCAAAATGTGGTACAACCAGCATACTGTGGTACATACCTACAGCTAGCAAATATAGTCGATCCAGGCCAACACGCCTTAGGTTTTTTCCACGACTGCGTAATCTAGACGGGTTGACTCATATTCCGACCTAAAACAATCACACGGCCATGACTTGTTTCTTTAGCCGCGTAGGATGTAGTGGTAGGTACCAATTTTCTTCCGAAGTTGTAGTAGGTAGCCGGTGTATGTAACCCGTATAGGATCGTATGTTTTGTATTCTAGATATGTAAGTACCTACCAAAGTAAGGTACCCGTAAAATGGGAAGTCTGCGTTAGGAGACTGGTGGCCGGAATTTCAGCTAGAACGACATTATACGAAGCACCTACCTACTATACTCTATCTATATCTATCTAATCTAGGTCGGTACTTAGCTTATTGGTTTTTGAACCGTACCAGATTGTGGTGAAACCTAACAGGTGAACCATTTATAATATTCTAACTATACCTACTTATAAATGTCCTTGGCTAACATTTTTTTCCAATCGTTTAACCCTCTACCTTTATTGATTTGTTCCCACGCCAATTATACTGAATACCTCACCAACCACAGATCACAGAACTGTGTCACCAACCTATAAGGGTTCATAGGTTAGGTACGCACTACGCACGTAGCATAGCAACGTCCTTTGAATATGTTATTTTGTAAAATAGCAATACCTAATGGTTATATCCTTCTCTCATGATTAGGGTTGCCAGGTGAGTCGCGAAAAAATACCGGACGACCCCAAGGGGGGGGGGGGGGGGGGGGGGGGGTCTAAGCTAGGTCGAACAAATAGGGGTTTTTTTATTTATTAATCTAACCACATAAATCAGTAACAAAATATTTGCAGCCATAAAATTGTGGTCTCCAAGACTACTCACTTTGAGAAAGTCATTCAAAATCATTCTTTTGAAACTAATTTATGTATGTTGTACTGCACCTAGGTACTTTTAGGTAGTACCTACTTCTTTTTAACATATATTGCATTTGACGCAACCGCGTAGTGTTTTATTTGATACAACCATCGATCAAAAATTTCGCCGGCCCCCCATAGATCCACAATGCGCGCTCTGAAACCGTGTCTGTATCAAAAGATTTCCTTTTTGGCATGTATGGAAAGCATTTGAATTAGTGTCATTTCAGCGCTTGGACAGAAAGCATGCCTAAATTACATAATTTACACGTCCAAGACACAAAAAATACGGGGTTTCCTATTTTCAGTAAAGTCTGATTGCATTTTTTACAACTTTAATGTACAATTATTGCCCTTACCGCAAGAAATCGTCGTTGAGAATTATTTGTTGGTTTGCATAAGTTACAATTTTAACTTTGTTCTAAATTCATGCATCAATTTTTTTCACAAACATTTTTATTTTATGTTATCGTGCGTTTTTTATTATATATAAAATAAACAAGTTTTCATTAAATACTGATTCAAACATTTTAAACTAGTAAATAAATAATATAGGATTATTACCTATTTTGATTTAGATTTTTATATTTATTTGTTGCACTTTTATTTGATAGTATTGACTACACAGAAACAATTCTGTGACTTCTCGTAACCATCTACATACCTAACTATTTGCTGTCCGAAAGAAAAGATATTAATTTATTTTATTAGTAATTAGAAGGAACCAAATGAATTTATATTATGACAAATACAAGGTAACGGTATGATTAACAGATTGTTCCTGTAAAAACGCAGTTTTATTATTTTCAGTTACCTACCTACTGACAAAATAAAATAAATTCGACTCCACTAATCTCTTGTTCCGTATGCAAAAACTTGTCAGGCTCTGCGCAAACTGTCTGCGTCAAAACAAGTCGTAGACAATTTTGAGTGTCATTTTCCTAAGGTATCTACGGGGGAGGCCGCGAAATTTTTGATCGATGGATACAACACGTTCTTTAAAATCAGCGCAGCTCGAGTTTATGTTAAAAAAACACACAGTTCACTTTTCAGTCTCTATCCCAACCCAAGGCGGTTTCGTTCATTGGTCCATATATTCCCCATCACACTGAAAATGCGCTCGACGAAGGCGTTCGACACGCGCGCGAGTTTTGCGTTTGAGGGATATCATATGCCTACTTTTGTAGGCGCTTCTGACCAGTAGTACCGACTTCCCTCAAAATACCGGACTTTGTTCTGTCCGGTATGACCATTAATTTTTTACCGGACAGGCCTCGAAAATACCGGACTGTACGCTTAAATACCGGACATCTGGCAACCCTACTCATGATGGTGACGCCATATAATATAAGGCCCATACAGCAGTGAAAGTGGCGCCCCCCAACTATTTGATCTTATTATTACGTTGAACGCAGCAAGTTTTAAAAATCCTACGTTCAGTTTGTGATATCTATTATAAGTTATTTATTAATGCCTCTGAAATAGGTAGTTTCATTTTGTAAAGCTTAGGAAGAGATACGAAGTTGTGCTTTTTTGCCACCAAACTCTATTTTTGCATCTCCTCCTAA
Source organism: Eupithecia tripunctaria (assembly GCA_955876795.1). Classification (NCBI taxonomy): domain Eukaryota; kingdom Metazoa; phylum Arthropoda; class Insecta; order Lepidoptera; family Geometridae; genus Eupithecia; species Eupithecia tripunctaria. Next base: position 10,284,412 of record OY041604.1, read on the forward strand.
ACTATATGAGATAAAATTATTACATTGGTATTAAAAAATAACTTATAATAGATACCACAAACTAAACGTAGGATTTTTAAAAATTCCTATGATAAACGTAAAAATATGATAAAATAGGTATCGCTGTCAGATTGGCTCGGGTATGCGCCTTAATTTAATGTAAAGAAAATCTTATCTCGTAGTTTAATTTTAGTTTGACAGCTGTCATCTGAAATGAAGAAACATAATGGGACTCAATTCCATAATGGAAATTCAACTTTCGGAGATAAAGGTGGTTATACACTTGCAGCAGTTGCACTTGCAGTGTACCATCTATCTGGTTCTGAAGTCTCGCTCAGTTTGCATAGTGTAGAAAAAGATGACCTCTAATGCGTTGCTATAAGAATGTAATATTAATGATAATGTATTTTGTCAGATGACTAGATAGTTAGGCCTGAAAACGTTTACCGGCCTTTAGGTACGTAGGTAAAAACCTTAGAAAATAAAGCAAAATTTAAAAAATAACAAAAAAGCGTAAGGCATAGGCATGGCACTAAAACAGCTTAGCCTGAAAGTATACGCTTTCATATTAGATTTATATTTAGTATTATTCTCTAATTTAAAACAATTAGACAACAATAACATGTTGGTATGCTTATTTTAAAACCTGTTATTTTCAAAATATTTTTTTTTTATAGGTACTATATCTTTGCGCTTTTGCCTCTACCCCATCACCCTTATTGATTTGTTTCGACCTTCTATGGCTAATTATACAGACTACCTACGTCCTTTGAATATTTTATTGAAAAGTTAAGTCTTTGTTGTACCGCATGCACGCACACAGACAAGCCAGAATCAATTAGTATGATAAGGTATTTTCTTTTTGCTGCTGTCTACTCAAACGATTTTGACTAGCCATAAAGGATAAATAATTCAAATACCCATAAGGGGGCTTATTGACTGAGTGGAACTGGAGCCTATTAGATATAATGTTTTAAGTTATGTTCTATCCCATGTCCCTCCCTCCAGCAATAGTACATTGTTACCCAAGGGATGAAAGTAACTTATTTAGTCCCGAGACTAATAAAAAGCACAGGGTGAAATCTATGTCTACAACAATGTCTGAAATTATTGTAATAATCACACAAAATTGTACAACTCGAACGACGTATTTCCTCTAATCTATGTTATTTTAAAGAAATAGTTACAAGTAGGTAAATTGTAATATGGTATTTCATCTCTAATTTCTTTCAAGTTTACATTACGCTGTAATTGAATGGCCGTATGAATGGCGCCAAACCAGACGCAAAAGACATCTCACAAGAAGTTGAAGTGGAGTGGCTGTATAGAAAGGTAGAATGCATGGTTCAAGAGAAAGGCGAGGTGACAACTGTCATTTGTTTTGAACTTGTCTTTACTTTTCGTCCTTAGGGACGCAACTGTAATTTTTTTGAACTTGTCTTTACTTTTCGTCCCTAGAGACGAAAAGTATAACTTTCATCCCGCTATGCAGGCAACTTCCGACCTACTTTCAGAGTATGAGTAATGAAAAAATCTTTTCTAGACCTTAGGGAATAGACGATAGAAATGAAAACAAATGATAAAAGTCTTAGACCGAAGCCGCAATGGATTTGTATAGTTAAGGGTTCCACAGGGGTTAGCTTGGAAATACTCTGTTTTTAATCTTTTGAACGACAAATAAAAACTAGTGAAGATAATATAGTATGCATGCGGACAAATATACCACCATTCTTCAGATACTATGGAATACCATTAGCGACACAATTAATATATTATAATTATAATTAGGTAATTGGTTCTCAATGAATGGACTAATGTTAAACGAGGAGAAAACTAGTGTTATTTTCTTTAATACAGTGTCTCCTAGACCACCAACTCTTTACGACGACACATACTTACGCGTCTCTTTGTTTTTGTTTCAGCTTGCTTCAATTACGACTCTTCTGAACCCCCAAAAGGTGAAAAAATTAACATGGATGCAGGTAAGATTATATTTGAACAACATACATAATTACAATAAACCTTTTACCTACATACATTTACTATGCTTATCGGTTTTATTACCCCGTGAAGGTAAGCGACATGCTTTATTTTATTTTATTTTAACAATATTCAGGATATAAACAGCTAACTTAATGAGTAGGTATAATGACTATTTAAACAAAGTAACAGGACGAATACTGATAGGCGTGAAATTCCTACTAAGAGTGTGTTGTTTTTTCACAAGATAGCTATCTAATTTTCTTAACGTTCGCAACGATAACGACCATGCGACGCGATGCAACGAAGTCAAGAACTATTTATTCGTCTTAACGATCGAGACAGTTAGTACTCAATACTCAATATATTTATTAAAACATGTACATAGGATCTTAAGGATAAAGGGTATCAAACATGCACCCGGATAGGGCACGGCAATATTAACCAGGTGGCTTATAATTACTACTTATAATCTAATGTCTTATTCAAATTATTATTCTACTCAGAAACATAATAATAATAGGTAATAGGCTTTATCTTTCCTTATTTATTACTAATGAATTCTAATTTATTAAAGTAATATAATTTAACAAAGAAATTAGAAATCTAATAGCTCTTGTAGGGAATAAAAAGTGTTTTTATTAGGAATTTTTTCAATGGCAATAATTTCATAAAGCTTTGTGTGAAAAGTGATTATGCGTGTTGCGCTATATCATATTTCATTTGTTGTTGATTCGTTTACCGATATAAACTGTTATGTGTGTTATTGTTGAGTGAGAAGTTATAATGCTTTAAATAAAGGGCAGGATCATAGCCTGCAGAACAATCCCATCCATACCGTTTATAAAAAAAATACCTTTTCATTACTCATCAAACATTATCTAACATAATCAAGGTTTAGGGTTTTTTAAGGATGAAGGAAGATTAAAACACGGGAAGAACGATTCAAAGCCATTTTATGTACAAACGTGGGTAAGTTTCAGTCAAAATGGAACAACATCAGGATTACTCTGAAAGTAGGTCAGAAGTTGCCTGCGCAGCGGGATGAAAGTTATACTTTTCGTCCCTAGGGACGAAAAACTAATACAAAAACTAAATTTCTACTTTTTATAAATGACTTGCCAAACGTCACTATTAATAAATGTTTACTGTTTGCCGATGACACAACAGTAGTAATGAAATGTACAAATATTGACTCTTACGAAAATGAAATAAATAAATAATACAATTGATGACATTGCGAATAGGTTAGAATGTAATAAATTAATGATTAATATTGACAAGACTAAACTTATACAATTTGAAAATTACAAAATGAAACCTATAAATCTGGACATAAAATATCAATCCATTAATGTAGAAAGGGTTGTAAGGTATCACGTATCTTCTTAGGTATTAAACTTGACGAACACCTGAATTGGAAGCCGCATGTTGACTATGATGTGTGTAGTAGAACATAAGATTTGTTTTTGCTTTGAAGAGAATTAGGAAAACTGTATCACAAAAAGCAGCACTTGCTGCCTACCACGGCTATGTGTTGCTCTACGGGTTGCCATTGTGGGGTAATTCGGTGGAGTTACTCAGAGCCTTTAAAGTCCAAATAAATGTATGCCTGCGATTTGCGGAGCCTGGTTTCTTGATAGCTGTAAACAACTATTTAAAAAAAATAAAGTTCTTCCCTTGCCATGTATGTATATTAGAGAAAACAGCATATTCGTAAGAGAGTTTTATCTAGGCATAGGTACTAGACATAAAAAAAAGATTTTCATACCAAATTAACACTCCACACTTTTCGCCAGAAACTCGTGTTGCATGGCAATTAAGACATTCAATTATGTTACCAATAGAATTTAAGGACTTGCCAATGACATTATTTAAAAAAAGTCATAATAAATGGTTAGGTACTGACTAATTGTTTTTATAGCGTAGAGGAATATTTTAATTTTAAACAGACGAAACATTATGTAATTTAATTCTTAATCGTTATTATTATGCTAGTAGATAGGTAGGTTTTTTTTTTAATTCACACACCAGTCCATAACTACTGGGAGTATTACATAGATACCACTAATAAAACAACAACATTGTCATATTTGACATGTTTTCTGTGACTAAATGATTCTATTCTAGGTATTCTATTCTAGAAATTGATAACTGGACGTAACGGACAGACTATACCAAAGAGTAAACTGGTCATAATGAACCTTATGGGGTCGGAACCTGCAAACAAAGTTCTTGGTATAATGTTAATTATCGTACAAACTGCGGGCTACCTACTCTATAGGTACGGGTTAATTTAAATGAAGTTGACTCGATTTCCACGTTGTGTATCTATCTACTACCTACATTATCTGGTGTTTTCACATTGTTTTCGGTAACAGGTAAATTAATGAGGGCCTTTCAATGCAACCTTTAAAAAAGTGGTTGCCTTATTTTAGATAGCGATCCCATGATTGGGGTCGCACGCAGAGGCAATCAAAATCGTAAGAACAAGCTATCAATTAAACGAAACGCACATCGAACAACTTTAGACTTCGATCAAATATTGATCGAAGACTTTAGAGAATAAAGACTGCTACGATATTTTACGCAAAACAAAATAACTAAAGCATTCATTCGACAGTATTACCAACTAGATAAATAAATTTGCTACATTGTAATTATTTCAAACTTGGGTTAAGCAGGCGTTAGCTGGCGTTAGATAATAAGTTTAAATAATTCTATAATAAATAATACTTTATTACCTAAGATGTTTTTATATATACTATTCTCTAAATATTAAAAAAAAGCACAAAACAAGACAAAATTGAAATACGCCAAAATTCCTCCTGGAAACCCTAGTTTGACAGACGGATCCCGAGCTCATAAATATTTGCGCGTAAGTAGGGTACTCTACATCGTAATGTCGCATGTTTAGAAGCTACGTCACGCTAGTAGTGAGGATCGAATAGGATAGCCTGCACGTTACTTACGTACGGTTAAACTACACACACGCTCATATCATACTATACTTACTGTGACATGCCTGGCATGACATCATTGCAATCACTCAGCTTGGGCCAATGATATCATAAATAAATATGCAGCCAAAAAAAAAAAAAAAAGCAAAGTCAAAACTTCATGCCCATACAAAAACAGACAGGACAGTTGAGTCTTAGTAATAATAGGGTTAAATATGATCCTCACACCACCTTCCATTATTGAGATATGCAAACGCATATCTCGATATAAGTACGAAGGATCCTTCGTCCTAAAAAAATCGTAGGTACCTACGTAGAGCGTAGGTAGAGCTTATAATATAAGTTGTATTGCAAGCGCGGTGCGCAGATGTGTACGCGGCAAGGACGTAGGTATAGGTACCTATACCTACCCTATTGTGTTGCATTGTAGGTAATTATTTATTTACTGGATTTTAATTCATTGAACGAAAAGTGTAGCATAGCAATGTACCTACCTACCTACTAACTACCCAACCCATATTGTTTCTATAGTATAATTCGTCTTCGTTTTGCTCTGATTCCATCATAAGAATGACCAATTATGCCTATACTGACTGTGATACATATCTACCATATCTCCTAAAGGTGCGCCATCCGGTCTTCAAGACAACTAACAAACATTGCTTGCGAAGTAGCTAAAAGACATAATAATTATTACAAAATACATAATGGTACATATTCAAAGGTTTTATTCTAGTAACTTTTGACTTAAAAAGTCTTGTGTGCCCCTCTACATGTAACTTTATGTTCAATCTAGGTAGGTAGCTTTCTTATTTCGGACAACCTTACCGACTATTAATGAACACATCAAAGTAGGTAGGTACCGGAAATAATTTATTTGGCTTTTCAAGTTTTTGTTCTAAAACTAAATTCACGTGAACACAAACTTTTTTACGGTTATATTTTCTTCCTCCTACAAAAATCAAACTAGCGGAAAAGTAATTTATCTTGAAAAATGATGATGAACTGCCTCTCCACAGTTGTTGCCTTAGCTCGCTTGCCATTTTGGGCAATATCGGCTACATATTTGCAGCTCTAAACTCTTTCAGTTTGGCGTTACCTTATAACATACATAACCTACTCATTCTTATTTTTTCTTTCATTTGGTCTGCTGCATCTCAAGTCATGTAAAACCATGGGTTGGGTTTATTTAGGTACTTACTTTCCGTTCCGGCCAACTGCCACCCAAAATAAAATAAGTATAGGTAGCTCGTAGTAGGTAGGTAATTAGGTATAGGTACCCCATTTTTACGCGGCGTACTTTTTAAACCCCTTACTAGGTAAATAATACTCGAATAACACTCTTATTCGAGTATATTATACCTATAACAACCTACTTACCTATTGGAATACTTATGCCCGCATCCTACTCAAAAGCAACTCAAAAAGAACGTCTCAAACGCACAATTTTTGACTTATTTTCACTGAAAACTGTAAAAAATAGCGATTTGAGATGTGCTTAAATCTGAGTTGCGTTTAAGTATTTACCTGCTCAAACACTAATCTGATTTGAGTCTCAATTTGATTATTTGAAAACCAGTTCAGGTTTTGCCATTTTTTGACTTGCAACTTTGTATTCAGGGACTTGATAGGCATAAGCATAGGCACAGAAACTAGGAAACAAACCAGTGTCCTTGAGAGGCAAAGTAAACAATTTGATTACGTAGGTAGGTAACCGAGGCGACCTTGGCCGCCCTTACCCACTCCTGTTCGGTTCCCTCGGTGCGGTGCGGTACCAGGCAGGGTACTTACTAAGCAAAGCACCTACTGTTAACTTTACTATGGCTCGAGACAAACGGGCCAATGTGACTGGAACGACAGCCAAGGTCGTGATGAAACAGTTACGTAAACAAAACACACTGCAAGCTGCTACTGAACCTAGCTTTTAACCTAACCCTACTGCAGTATGCCATCCTGGTCGATATCTGGATGCTGTCCAAGAAATAGCCTAATATTTTGTGGGACGTTTGAGACCGGTATTTTATTCCATTAACATACTCTGTTTCGTGAGTGATTTGAAACAATACTTACTTTGATACCTTTTTTTAAGCTATTGCATAGCTTCTATCGCGGGCCTTGAGCGCGGGGACCGAATCCAGAAATTCCGTAACGAAAAAACCTTGACGTTTGTCTCTTTAGTTCAGCAACTCGCCTCTAGATGGCATTGCAATAGCTTTACCGCGGCAGTCCCCGTTTTATTATAGTAGGTGTATTGATATGATATTTTTTTTAATTATAATAGGTGTATTGACCTGGGTATATTGATTTTTAATCTCTACTCATTTCTAGGAAGGAGGTAAGGTGTTGTGGCATATACACAGAGCCTTAAACTTTAGTAACACGAAGTCGGGATTTTAGCAACTACTTAGGTAGATACCTAGGTATTTATAAGACGAAATTACATTAGGTACACAATCTGTGATATATTTAGGTTGGGGTAGGTACCTAAAGAATTATACAGAAAAACAAATGTGTCAACTCATTGTACTTTATTGAAACCCCTGATTCACGGACGAGAGAGATAGCTCTCTGGTAGTTAGGTTTTTGATTTATCGTTCGATATCATACATTAGTATATTTTATTGTATGTTTCTTTGTATTTATAATAAATAAACATTATCGTATTCTCTGTTAATTAGTGTACCTAGATTAACTAAACACCTACAAATAGTTAGCTAGTAATGAACAAGGACTTGCCTACCTGTCCAGTCCGCATTTGCGCATGTCGGCTATAATGCAGCAAAATAAAGTGCAGTAGAAGTCGTAGAACCAATCAACTCGGTGTAGCTAGGATAGGTTATTTTATTAGGTAGATCTGCTGTACAAAAAATTGCGATCATTTGCATTCCCTCTTTTGGCTAGGTATTATGTTGGTAGGTATATACTTATGTGCCTAATTACTAATTTGACTCGTGTCCTGGATCGTTTTCCTTCACCCACGTTGACCGACCCACGCAGCCATGACCCGCGCCATCACACCACCCACCTACCCAAGTACCCACCCACTTAGAACCTCACTTCCAGAATTTTCTAATCCTTATCTTTTCACCTTATATAGATATACGAGTACTACCTACCTACTAGATTTACTTACAAAAGCTTCTATTTTTCATCTAACAGTTTAATGTTTTACGAAATCTGTTATAATTTTCTATAAGTACCTAATACAATTTAAACAGAAATGTCCAACTTAGCTCGTCTGCCAAATAAATGACTTTGTAAGTAGGTATACCTAATACCTACTCTCTCCCAAGCAAGAATAAGACTACAGAAACTTGGTAACGAAGTTGTATATCCACCTACCCTGTTGGGTGTCTAAGTTGGGTGGACATGAGTTACATAATTAGTGCAACAAAATAATTTAGAAAGCAATCTTACAATCCTGATGTTTGCAATGAATTGTTCGATTTGGCTTTCTTTGACTATGAGCTGGCAGCACCGCGCCCCCTTATGCTTCCCCTAGCCTAACTTCCCCTCCCCCTCCCGGCTCCCATACTCCCCTCCCCTCCCCTTTTAACTTTAGTAGACGGCCGTTATTCAAGGCTAAAGGACGCGCTGAATCTTTCCCAAATTATTGCGTCGGACTACTGAAACGACGCATGTGTCGTATTATTTTTGTAGGTGTTGTGATAGTGAATCTTTGAACTATGTACCACAGTAAACCAAACACTAACTCCTATGGTAAGTTATCATCACAGTGGCTACTTTTGATTTTGTTGTGTGGCTGAAATTACCTAGAACATTCTAAAACGAAAAGAGAAATTAGTTTTTGTTTTCTGCTGAGTAATACCAAGTGTCATTCAACAATGAAGCAAAAAAAAAGGGAAGATAAATTAAAAATAAAGGCACTAAACACTACCTTCTGGCAACACGAAACAAACAAATGTCAAATCTATTCCAACCAAAATAAATAAATACCTATCACTTGCGTCATTGCGTGTAAATAAACATTGGGTAGGTATGGGGTAGGTACCTCCACGAAATTTGCATGAAGAAAATAACTGAAATTGTAGAATATGTGTGGAATAGTCTAAAATAAGTGTAGGTACTATGTTAAGTGTTAACCGACGCGACATGGATAAAACCAATCGCAATTATTATTGAACAAGTCAAGTGGTTGAAAAAGTTTTAGGCGTTGATTATTATTTCCGAATTTCAAGCGGGAAAGCTATGGCCCTGATGTTTATGAGAATTATCAAAGAACCTTCGAGATTACGGGTAAAATACCTGATTCTATGGTCTCTATTTTTTTATAATTGAAACCTGCCTCTCAGTAACAAATATACCTTTCTGGCTCTGATTGTCTTTGAGATTTACGTTGTGTTTTGCTTACTGCGTTCATGATAGGTAAGGTAGGTATTTTAAATGTTTATTTTCGTTATCTAGTCCCCTTCCTTATTTTGATACTTAGTTCAATCATCATCATCATCAAAACTCTTTTGCCATGATTTTATTGAAGATAACATTTTCACAATGTGTAAATAGTGTTGTTGTAATTCAGACATTAATGATTGTGAATGGCATTTTGCCCCAAAAAATTTATCCTAGGTAGGCGCTTTATTCTTCACTGATGTTTTGCCTTAGGCAAAGTTTCAATTGAATCTTTCTCATAATCCTAAACATATCTGTTATTGTGGAGCTGGTAGCTGGTGTTAGGAATCGGAGCAGTCATTCTGGACATAAAAAATAAATGATTTTAAATGAAAAATTTGTTAAAAACATTCACTCACCAGCTGGTGCGGCTCCCTGGGGCACAGCGCCACACTAAGCTCTGAACAATGTTCAGCAGTGTTCACTGAACGAACATGGACCATGTGCATCTTGGGTTATGAACGGGTTAGTTAAAATAAATACAATTTCCTAGATTATAGAAAATTTTATAATTATATTCTTAACTCTGCTTCTTTTTTTCTCCATTTTATCCTTTGACATAGGCCTCCTCCAAGGTCTTCCATTGTTCCCTGTCCTTTCCATGCGGGTCTATTCTGGTCCTTTATCATTTACTTTGCCTGTCTTTACTTCTTTTACTTTCTCGGGGATTGGTTCCATTCTGTTAGGTAATCATTTTGACATACCTTTATTCTGTTTAAGTGCTGTTCGGTTAGTGCCCAGGTCCATTCCATCCATTCAAGGTAGGATGCAGGTGTTTAATTCTTTTCTCTTGCTGTGATAGGCATAATATTCACTTTTTATAATTTCACTTGGACCAAAAACTTGTCCAGGTAGGTAAGTATTTGGTTCTCTTCTTTCTGTTCTCTTATCCATAGTATAGTTAGTTGATATTAGTTGACCCAGGTATTAAAATTCTTTGATATATTCTATAAGTTCCCCATTCATGCTAATATCTTTTTGTGTTGAGTTAGTCTTTATCTTGGGTTTTGGTGGTATTCATTGACAGACCTGTTTTGGAGATTTCTTCTGCTAGTTGTTGTAGCATCTCTTCAAAGTTTTCCGGGTTCTCTGTAAATATAATAAGACTGTCTGTGAAACATAGATGGTTGAGGTTTTTGCTTATTCACTCCTTTTTTAACCTACTTCAAAAGGAGGAGGTTCTCAAACCAACTATTTTCTTTTTGTTTTTTACTTCAGAGCTTTTGACTAGGTGGTATGATTTTGTTTTTTTGTAAGCTGGCGCTAAGCGCCATCCTAAAAATGTTACTGATCTTTGATTTATTATGAGATTTGGTTAGTATATATTTTTTTTAATAGGTATCTTCTTAATCTACGCAGCTATTCTCTGATTTTTGGGCATAGGTACCTACTGTACCTACCTACACTGATTCATATCTATGAGATATTTCTTTTAGATTTGAATTACTGTTTGTAGATAGGTGCTACGGGAATTCCTGTTTGTCTGACTCAAACTATCTACTTAAAAACCCCGTTTATATAACTTCAACTTCTTCTAGAATTAATATTATAAAATAATAACATTAATTATAAATAAATAAAATTAAAATAATAATAAATAATATTATATTAATTTAGTAGATACTGCTCTGTTACTTTACTCCCAAATCACTTTGAGAAATCGTGCGTTCTTCAGCACGTCTAGGCCATTGTCTATTTAATCCGTTAGTTAGATTTTCATAAGATGACTCGTATTTTTTCTTAAAATATGAAGATTTAGTCGGTTAAAGTGATGTCACACCAAGCGACACTTTTTAAGCAAGGCGTGACATCACTAGCCCCTACTCCCAAACCTTGACGCGCTTTATTCTTTAATTTTTTTTTCTTGACAAGAAAAAAAAAATGTTTCCAATATCTTATGAAAATCTAACTGCCAGACTAAGTAGACCTAGGAAATCACCATATTTTGTGACATGACCTTGCAAACCAATACCTACATACCTTGCTCGTTCATACAGTTGTATTTTTCCACATTGCAGTAGCATGGCACAGACCACAATCTGCCAGCTCCCGGGTAGACGAGGAGCTGATGCAGAAGAGCGCCCGAGCCGTCGCCGGGACGACGGACCCACTGGAGAAACTTCGTCTACTATGCCTGTCGCGCGGTTGTTCGGGCATTCTGGGACTTGCAAGGTATCATATCACAATATACTATCTTCTGCCCACTGCTTGGCACGCACTTTACCCGGATAAAAAGTAGCCATGTCCCTGGGCTACGTTCAGATTTAATTAAATTTGGCAGGAAGGTAGACGATACCGTCTACCTTGTCTACCTTCCTGCCAAATTTCATTAAATCTGTTCAGCGGTTTTGGTTTGAGAAGGTAACATTAGACAGACAGATATTTTCGAATATATGTATAATATTAGTATGGAGTACTAAACTCTAACAGAGTGACAGACAGACAGACGGACAACTAAGTGATCCTATATGGGTTACGTTCTCATTTTCGTCTTCATGTTTGAATCAGTATTAAATGCATACCTTCTAGTCTTTTTAGATTTAATGAAATAAACGCTAGAACAATTAAAATTAAAAAATATATAAACGAAGCTAAAATCGTAACATAAGCAAACCAAAAAATAATAGAGTAAAAGCAATAATAGTACATCAAGTGGTAAGAAATGCATTCAAACTTTACTGAAAATAGGAAATCCCAACCTTGTGTCTTGGACGTGTGATTTTTGCTAAGCAACTTTGCTAGGCATGTGTTCTGTCCAAGCGCTTTAATGACACTAATTTGTTAAAACCTTTTTTGTTTTAGGGTATTCCGTCGCATGGACGACGATGGCAGCAAGTTCCTGAATAAGGAAGAGTTCCTGCATGGAATAAAGGAAACTGGACTTGATCTGAACCAAGAGGTAAGTATAAATATTCATCTACAAATTAACAAAAAGTTGCCTTTACTATACGTATTTTTGTTATACAAGCCCATAACTACGACGAGTATAAGATGGGATCAAAGTTAGCAGAACAGAATAAGAGATGTCGTCGTCCAATCCCATTTTATACTCACTCCGGTTATTATAATTTAACTTTGCGCGTTTCCGCTTAACTTCAATCAGTTAAACACATTGAAAAGGGAAGATAGGTTACGTTCTCCCAGCGCTTACTCAAAAATTGGCATGTGTTACAACTACACGCAAACACATACGCTCACAGTTATATTTCCAGTCCTGTGCAATACAAAGAATAACAAAGACGGAAAGACGTATCTAAGACCGAAGTGAGACCGAGACAACAATATTTCACTCGAATCACGACCGCCCGTGCCGCCGGTCCGACGGTGACTGAGGTGGGAGCACACAATTTTACACAATATGAGGTTGCCATTTTCGAGAAACTAGTACCTCATCTTCCCCTTTTACTTAATCAATGGTTAAACATGATAAATCAATAGTCAGTGAAAACAAAAAAAACATACATTCCCCGGACTCCAGTCACCACATTTCTTGACGCGTAATGAGCTTAAAATAGCTTTATAGTATGCTTAATAAAAGACGAGATTGAAGATTCGCATTGATGCATCAACAGTTGAAATTTTCAAAGATGATGAAATATTCACTGTCCGCCGCTATAATAAAATAATACAACAAATATTAAACACAGATAAACAAATATTTGAGGGGCTCCCATACAACAGACATGATTTTTTTGTCGTTTTTGTAGATGATGTACGGAACTAAGTCTGAACTGTAAAATAAGTCGCATAACAATGTTTCCTTGCAATTCCAGGAAGCAGAGATGTTGTTCCACTCTTTCGACGTCGACGACAGTGGCTCGATCAGCCTTGATGAGTTTCTCAAAGCGATAAGAGTAAGTACATACATACTACCTTTAGATTCAACATCACAGTCCACCTACAGATTAAGGCCTGGGTACAAACATCCAAGACCAAGGCCACAATCCAAAAATAAGCATACAAAAATGGGCTGAAACTGAAACTGTCTAGATTCATTTTACAGTAACAAAATGGCTTTTCAACAAGCTTCAAACGAGTGGCCCGCGAGTCGAGATATACCGTAAGGCGTTCAACGGTGAAAATACAACCCGTTTTGTCACCGTCGCGTCGGTCGGTCGAAGGAATTCAACTATATAGGGTTACTGTATCGCATAAAACACGATTACGAAGACAAAACAAAGAGTCACTGACATGACATCCCGATATTCCCAATTCAGACTAATGGCGGCATTGGGATGTCATGTCAACTACGCGAAATAATAATTTCTTCCGCGAAAGATCCCTTTCCTCTATCGAGTTCTAAAGTGAAGAACAACATTAAATACTCCCTTAAACCTCAACAGCCAATATTGTTTCCTCCCGCCGATAAAGGTCTTATTGGTATATCTTTTTCTTTTATGATTGGGTATACAGGGTGGGGGGCATTTTTTGACTCCTTAAGGGTATTATTATTATATTTATATAAAATACAATAGAAAGTTCCTTAGAAGAAAACCTTCTAACTACAAAAGAAACGGTAGCTACCCTGAAGGGGCCATAAATTTGCCCCACCCTGTATGACCATATTTTGCTGGGCATGCGGGTTGGAGATCGGAACATACATACTACAGCTTTTTAATCTAGTTGTGACATATCTTTTGCCAAGGTACCGTACCGATTGACTGTTGTATAACAAAAATATTGTTTCGTTTTCAGCCCCCAATGTCCGAATCCCGTCGATCTATCGTCGAGCAGGCTTTCCGGAAACTGGACAAGACTGGAGACGGACTTCTTACCATCGATGATATCAAAGGAGTCTATGCCGTTACTTCGAACCCGAGGTTAGTACACTTTTAAAGAGGTTTTTAAGCCGTTTGAGCGAATAGGATCGAGATAGTTTTCACGTCGACGAAAATGACATGGAATGCGTCAAATATTTGAATTTAATTTCACAACTTCAATATTTTACGATAATTGTCAATGAAGATCAGTAAAGTTCTAGAAAATTTAATAAAACTAGTTCTACTAGTAACTGGTAACTATATTTGAATTATCCAAATCGGACCATAACTTGCGAAGATATTAAGTAATAAACACACCCTGCCGGTAAAATCAATGTACGCGGAGTGCGTGTGACGTCATTGTAATGGAAACCGTAAATTTTTCCTAGGCAGAGCAGTGTTGTGTCCGATTTGTGTTAAATTTGCCTTATTAACTATGTATGAATATTGTTGAGTGCCAAAACGTACATATACATCATTGAAAAGGCTAGAAAAACTATTCTTTAACAAACTTACCGAAGGACCCAACAATTCGTAAAAAATGGTTTTGCATACTAAAAAGAGACGATAAAACTGCACGTTGTTGGTACCTACTTATTAGTAATATTTAGGTCTAAGCTGTTAGTGGTAGACATGATCTTTGGTAAATAGTTATTATGCTTCTACAAACTGAATAATGTGGCGATCTTTTGGGGTGACCTGTGTGCAGTAGATGATCGCTTTATTAGGTACACACACAAAAAGCACAGGAAAAGTAACAAAAGAACTGTAAAAGTATTTACAATGCATGTGCTCGAGAAGTGCGTTTTCTAAGGAGCCATGGCCTAGCACGGGGATTGTTATCTAGGGTAGAATAGAGAAAAATGACATCGCATCGTCATTCATTGCGTAAATTATTAAAGTTGAAGGAATTAATTTCAAACATTTTACGCATTCGATGACAAAGAGACGTAATTTTTTTCTATTCTACCTATCGGATATGTTGTACCTATCCGACACAAACAAAGAAAACATCCAGAGCGCACTGAACAAATGCAGATCGTACACACATTTATCCCGAGGCGGGAATCAAACGCGCAACCTCCTGCGTCGCAGGCAGACCTTCGCCCACCGCGCCACAGAGGTCGTCAAATGGTGATATGACAAACCACTTTGTATTTAATTTTGCAATTTGCTTGACTATTCGCAATAAAGTATTTTCAATTTGGGTACATATTTTTGTACAAAAGTTTAGAAGTATTTTTTTCTGCAGATACATGAGCGGTGAGGAGTCCGGTGAATCTACTATGACAAAGTTCCTCGCCACCTTCGAGAATGGCGGAACTGTCGATGGGAAGGTAAGAAATATCCGGTAGCACTATGCCAAAAACATAGCACAACACTACTATACCCTATCCATCGAGCTTGTAGAATGTTAGTAAACAAACCTCCCATACTTAAAGGTTAAAAGAAATTGAACGTGTCGCCTGATATGAACCTGAGTGATAAGTCTATTTTGGCGTTAGAAACGAGACCGTGAGGTGTCGTTTGGATTTGCTTAGTTCTCTGTCCGTTCGATAGAGGCGCTGGCTGTATCAAATTGTATGGAAAAAGGAGAAGTCACAGTAAATAAATAAATACAAAATACATTTATTTACAACGGGATATTTACCATGATTTGAGTTAGAGGTTAATATCCCGTTGTAACTTTAGTATTAATACCAACCATGATGGATTTAAGAGTTTTTAAATACATTTATTGATACAGAAAAAAACTACCTATGATTATACCGTATCCATTTTGAATGAAGCATGTTAGTAAACAAACTACGACTCAAATAATAAAATCTCACTTGGCGTCGAGTTTCAGATAATAAGCAATTTTTATTGAAGGGAGGATCTAAAATCTACAAGTAATGTAAATTACGTATAAAAGGACGCGCCAACAAAGTGAATTTTAGGTTAAGTATGGGCGGTTTGTTTACTAACATGCTTCATTCAAAACGGACACGGTATAGTTTCTATATTTCTGTATTTCATCTTCAAATGAAGTAGTTTCATTCTTGTATGCAAGGAACGTGCGGCACTGATTTAAAATCTTCTTTCTTTGGCCGTTTTTCCATTAGCCAGCCCGGCCGCGGCCGCGGCCCCGGTTCGGTGCCGGCGCGGCGAGGCAAAAATGTATGAAAATGTATGGCTCGTCTTTCCATTTAGCGCAGGCGGCGGTGCTGGCCCGTTGAGTGGAATAACGTCCCTTCAGCTCGATCACGGCTCGTTTGTAACGTCAAATAGACTAGCCCCTTGCTCCATTCGTGTGGCGAGAAATACGTATAAATAAAAACGAATTAATATCCAACATACCATTTATTATAATATTTTTAATTTTTTGCAGGTGACGCTTGAAGAGTTTATGAACTACTACAGCGGTCTGAGCGTCTCTATCGACAACGATTGCTACTTCGACTTGATGATGCGCCAGGCCTTTAAACTGTAAACCACTCGCTGAAGGCTCGGTTAGGCCGGCCATACGATTTCTATTCTGATCTAAATTACATGGCAATTTTCTTAGGAAGTTAAGTGAATACATAAAATTCAGTGAAGGCTGGTGATCAATGAGCACACATGAACATAGAAATTTGCACTGTTCGCGTTTACTAACATAGAAATACGCACTATTCACTTTTATAAATTAATTAGTAACTAACTGAGCCAAGTGAGTGATGATTATAATCCCACCAAACAAATCTATGCATAGACCGAAAAAATATTTTATATACCCCCTTACTTATAAAAATCTGATACCTATAATGATAGCAATAGTGACGCAGCGTGTTGTTGAATTCTGTTTACTGTGGAAGTGTATTTTCAATTTGTCCGCTATAATTGTACCAGTTGCTTAAATTTAAGATTTTTTTATGTAATGGGGGTACAATTCTACAGTTCGTCAACTGCTACCAAAGTATAATGGTATGAGCGATGTGATGGGGTGGGAGGGATTATGACGCTGTTTTAGAAAAATCTTGGTGGGCCTAAACGTTTGCTTATTGCTATATTAGCACAAAACATGAATGTTAAGCATTTCGTTCATTAATTCAAAGCCTAATTCGCTTATTAAGAAAGCTTACTCAGTCATTGATCTATGCTTGAGCAGGTAATGCTTATGCCATAGATCGATGATTGACAGGTCTTTAAAACCTGGCTTGAATGCTCTTTCTTTAGACTCTGCTATGTCATTCATTTAAGAATGTATTTTGCACTTTAATAAAACTTGTATGTTATGCTATGCTATTGGCAAATAAATTTCTGTTTTAATTTCTTTGTGTGTTTTATTTGAACAAAGTTTTTAAAAATCCATAGGTAGGTATTACTACTTAGTAAAGTACATTTCTGAGATATCATGCCTACGGCGGCGGCAGTTCGAAGTTTCTTTTGCTTCTGTCCAAGCGCCACTTACCTATTCAAATGCTTTCCATACATGCCAAAAAGGAAATCTTTTGACACCAGACGGTTTTAGAGCGCGCATTGTGAATCTATGTTGGCGAAAACTTTGATGGATGGAATTATCAACCAAGACTCGGGACGAAGGAAACAGGAAATCACCCTCCTGAATTGTAGATGCATCGAGAGATGCATAGATGCGGTGTCATAAAGAATGTGCTATAATCATAGAGATAATGGCTATAATGCACGGACGAAGAAAATCACCCTCCCTAGGGACTTACTTCCCTGTTCGTATGTATATGGATGGCATAGTACCATAGAGATATCATAGTACTCCATAAACACTATGGTAGATGGTATGCATCGAGCTTTCATAGAACTCAACTCAGGTTAGTACGTTAGTATATAAACTCTATGATGGTATGCGACCAATAATTTGATGCAAACTTTGACAGCGGAAATTTCCTTCATCCACAGAAATAACGCGCGCAGCTCGGATTGTCTGTCTGTGCCCTGTGCCTTGGTCGAAGTTAATCCAGGCTATAAATAAGCAAAGAGAATACAATAACTTCGTAAATAAGATCGGAAACAAAAATACTAATCAAATAAACAGTTCTCGTAAAAGCTACCGTATTGGGTTTCGCTGAAGTCTTATTGTAAGTAGGTAGGTACCTACCTATGTATTTACATGTACCTTACCTAGCTTGCTATGAAGAAAATAACAGTTTTTTCATAAGGAAGTCCAGGTTGGTTGGTCATCATAAATTTAATATCACTCCACATTCGTAGGTAGGTACTACATTTATGAAGTTATGATAGGTACACAACACATAGGTTAGTGTAGGAATAGGTCTGGCCTCCCCGAACGATATACTTAGGAAAATCAATCATTATGATTATTAATTATACCTACTTACATACTCATTTAGTTATTTGTTACTCGCCTGAAATTCCAAAAGAGTCAAAGTCTGTAAAAGGTAGGTTACTCACATTTACTTATGAACAACTCATGGGTCGCCTACATACCTACTTACTGAAAGACTTGACCTAGGTTGCGAGTTCGTAACCACAGCCCACCGCTGCCGCGGCGCATAATCAACCTTGCAAAAGGACCAAAGATGATAATTTGTAATTTTATAAATGGCGTTATGTAAACAATATTTTGCATTTCAGGAATCTCTGCCACAATGTGTCGAACACTGCACGCATGTCTCGAAACATTTATATGCATGTTCCAAATGGTAATAAGGATCTTCATGACTATAATCCTCATGGTCGAAAATATTCTCAGGATGATCCTTCAGTCTATATACAATCTGATCTCCTTTTGCCTGCAAGGTATTTCACTGATACCGATCTGTCTAGTGTTTATAATAACATCTAAACTAAAGTGCTTTCTATGCAGTGGAATGAATCCATGCCCGGTCCAACGGGGTAACACGTGTGACTGTTTTCTAATGATGACATCGCTTATAAGTCTGTTTTTCATCCTAAAAAATTTAGGTTATCTAGACTCCATATTTAAAATGTTCGGTTATATACCTGTCGGCAGCACCAACAACAACAGCAGCGCAAAAGTATTAGCCTTCAGGGCTAGGCCACAACACCCGGTACCGATAGAAAGCGAAGTTGTTGATGATGAGTTTCCTGTCCGCCTAGCAGCAGGCTCAGAAAAAGCATCAGTCTCAACAATACTCTACTACTTAGGACATATTCCAGATGCTTAAGCATCCATTTCCTACAGTAGATATCAAAAAGGAACGGTACATGATAGTCTCAATATAACTGTTATCGATCGAATCAAACATGGGCTACTTTTTATCCCATAAATCAGTTCCCGTGGGATAAAAATTACCTTTAAACGTTTCCATAGGAACAACGCGTGCGAAGCCGCGGGGCGCAGCTAGTTTTTTATATTTCTGTGGCGGTTTTGCTTTGCCTTTTGTTATGGTTCCGTGTTATGTTAGGCACTACAGTTTTTATAGAACTTTGTTGTTAGTTACACCTTGCGGTACCCCCGTATACCTACTAATCTGCCTGCGCTGGTTAGAATTAAGATGTTTTTATCTTCGTTACTTTATTATAATTGCTTCGTAGGAATACATAAACAAATAAAAAATTTTATTATTCCTGTCTTTTTCTTTAGTACCTACCTAACCTACCTAGGCTATCCGTAGCGTTATATTCTCTTTGTGCGGAATCACAATGAAAATCATGGCCAAAGAGAATACAATAATCATGGCAATAGATTTTTGTTTCTGTGGTCAGACCCGAGCTGCGCGCGGCGCCTGTATGTCTACCATGAGTTGTCACAGTTAGATCGTTACTACAGTAGAAGCGTAAATACGCCTACGCGACTCATACGGCGCATTTTAGCACTAGGTATCCTATCCACTAGGGGCGCTTTAGGAGTCTCCATACATATTTTTAACTGCAGTCGCTAGCGAGTTCAGATTGTGAAAACTCACGGTACCTACACACACAGTGTGTGTACCATACCATGTTTTGTGGTAGGTAAATACTATATCTATGGTTTTATACATCCGAGCTTCGCGCGGCGGCGGCGCGGCGGCGGGCACCTAAAGCAGATAAGACATTATTTTCAACTATGGTTTGTCCACGTTGAATGGAGCATGTTAGTAAACAAAATACGACACAAATAACAAAATCTCACTTGCTTGGCGTCGAGTTTCAGATATAATTGTAAGCAATTTTTATTGAAGGGAGGATCTAAAATCGACAAGTAATGTAAATTACGTATAAAGGGACGCGCCAACAAAGTGAATTTTAGGTTAAGTATGGGCGGTTTATTTACGTTTCTGCCTCATTCAAAATGGAAACGGTTTAGGTAAGAAATAATCAATCATAATATAAGTCGTAGGATGAAGTTTGAAAATAATATTTTGGTCACTTTCTCTCCTACCAAAATCAATAAGCCAAGCCTATCTCGCTTCTCTAGCGCAGGCTCAAATCATGGCTCCTCGTGAAGACGTTTTACAGTGACGAATATGTGCGAAAAATTGAATAATATTATCTACTTATTGAATTATTAATTTAGGTATTTATTGTTTAAATCAATAGACATTATAATTTTATTATTATACTTCGTTATAACAATTATTTTCGGACTTGTAATATTTGTTTACCAATAAATTGATTATTCTGATTATTCGCCCACAGACATCCGAGCTGCGCGCGTTACCTTTATACCTACCACAGATATACATATAAGTATACTTATGTAGTACTAGAGTACCTACTTTATACACAGAAATATATCAGAACGATTTAAATCTATTCCTTTTTATACTCCTAAAGCGCCTCTAGTGGATAGTACTTAAATGCGCCGTATGAGTCGCGTAGGCGTATTTACGCTACTACTGTAGTAACGTTATGACAACTCATGGTAGACAGAGGCGCCCCGCGCGCAGCTCGGGTCTGACCACAGAGGTAGGTATAATGATATCACTGACCTACGAATAAGAATAGTCTGACTGACTGACCTCGCAATGGAATAGAAACTTCATACTTACTACGATCGAAAATGCAACGACTACGATCGGGCTCTTCTGTCTTATTGTACGTGGTTATTGTAATCTCTCAAAGAGAATACAATAACTTCGTAATCTCTTTGAAAGAAGTTGAAGTTCAAAGTTATTGTCAAAGAGAATACAATAACTATTGTATTCTCTTTGTTCAAAGGGGTTCTCCTTTTTAATTGATATTTTAATAAATAAATATTTTGGTACACATTATTAAGGTAAATATACTCAAAACTTCGAAGATAATTAATTTTATGTTGGTACGGTAACAAAAACAAAGATACATTCTTCTGTAACGTGAGTTTCACCTACCTACCTAGACCTACCTATGTTTTGCATGAAACTTGCTTGAAGAAATTGATTGTTCGATAAACATTTATAATTAACATAATATACTCATAGTCCAGGCTTGTTGGTCAGTTTTCTAACCAAATATGAAGATGTGATGATGGCTTGAAAATGGTCATAAGAGACTCCACAGTTTTCAAGTCCTCATCATAATTATTCAACAATCCTCCACTAAAGTTGTGAATATCTCTAGGTGAAGGTCAAACAATAGGTATATAAATCAGTGATTTAGGTAAGTACTAAGGTACTTTCCAGAAGTCTATTCCAAAATACCTCAGGCTCAGCCACAGCCACAGCCACAGCCTCTAAAACGTAGCTTGTCTACTACCTGCTCATACACAAGTACCTACTAGGTACCCACCTATTATTGATATGACAATACCTACCTATTCTGCTACAATACAAGACATGTTGGTTCCGTGTTCACACCTACCGCCATCGGATCGCCATCGGTTCTTCAATAACCACAATTACCTACGAAATTACCTAATCATTGATTTGAATTTCAGGAATCTCTACCACAATGTGTCGACAACTGCACGCCTGTCTCCAAACTTTTATATGCATATTCCAAATGCTATTGAGGATCGTCATGACTATAATCCTCATGGTCGAAAATATTCTCAGGATGATCCTTCAGTCTATATACAATCTGATCTCCTTTTGCCTTCAAGCTCTATCACTGATACCGATCTGTCTTGTGTTTATAATAACATCGAAACTAAAGTGCTTTCTATGCAGTGGAATGAGTCCATGCCCGGCCCAACGGGGTAACACGTGCGACTGTTTTTTAATGGTGTTAACCGTTGTAAGTGTGTTTTACGTTCTAAAAAATTTAGGTTACCTAGAGCCCCTATTTAAAAAGTTCGGTTATGTGCCTGAGAATCGCTTGCCAAAAGTAGTAGCCTTACGAGCAACGAGTACTATGTCACAATACCCGATGCCGGTAGAAAGCGAAGTCGTTGATGATGAATTGCCTGTCCACTTAGCAGCAGGCTCAGAAAAAGCATCAGTTTCAACAATACTCTACTACTTAGGACAGGTTCCAGATACCTAACCATCCGTTTTCTACAGTGCTTTAAAGGATATAATGCTTAATGTATTGTCAATATTATTCTATCAATTAGGTACACCCGCCGAGTGTTTTATAACTTACGAGGTACATGTAGATGCCAAACCTTTGACTTTGAAAGGTGATTTTAGAATAGCCCTGCTGAATGGCCTGATCTACGCGATAGTAGCTCAGAAAATTCTTCCGAGCTATCCAGATTTCAATTTCAAGCGCTCAGTTTCGCGGTACTTGGTATTCCCTCGAGTACCTAAGCATCTTCCTATTTTAGCGGGCGTTGTGGGAAGGATCACACTACCGCTCTGGGTAGCAAATACATAGGTAAATACTAGGCCAAAGTCGGTTTCATGGTATCCGGGTGTTCCTATCAGTACAAGTATTTAGTATATGAGCACGAGGAGGAAGCGATTTTCATAAAGCGTTCTAAGCAGTACAAATCGTAATAGTTTTGCTTTGCTTTTTATTATAATATTGTCGTCCCTTTCCATGGTGCTAACCTACCTGCTTAGTTAGAATTTAGATCTTTTTGACTCATAGTTTAATAGTTTTTAATTTCCTCGCAGGAATATTTATAAAATTAAATTATTATATTATTATTCCTGACTTTTTTTTCACTAGACGATTCTAGTGTCCTTGATGTGTATGTTTGAGAGCTGTCTGCTTTGTTGTCTCCACAAGTGGAAGAGGTCATCGCTGTGGAGTGGAACTACGAGTAACAAGCCTAAACCCTTATGTTATCGTTGGCGGTGGTGATAGGTACAAGTTTTTATACAGAAATAGCTGCGTCCCGCGGCTCCGCATGCGTTCTTTGTTGTCTTGAATGTTTAATAGATATTATTAGAAAGATATAAAAGTAGGCAGGGTACATAAGTGAACCACGGAACACCCAGTTATAACGAGGGGGACCACGGAAAGAAAAAAATGTCCCTCCCTGGTGAGGTCATTATAGGTGGACCACGGGCAGGAACCGAAAAAAGGATCATACCTCAGCATTATGTCACATTCGGCTAAGCCTGGGTCTAAACCCAATACCAAAGAGAATATAAATACTACCGCAATCTAGTATTATATAAACTCTATGGCTCATATTAATAAAAAACGCTATTCCTTTTGAGTAGTCCAGTTGCAAAAGTTGCTTCATCAATTTTTAACCGGATGTGAGCTAGTGACAGAAGTCAAAAGATCGTCTTTAAGGCTAGATGACCGAATTGAAATAAACCTTCTAAAGTGATTAGTTTACGTACAAATTAGCATCAAAAACTGAGTCCACCTGCAAAACTCGCTGTGTGACTGTCACTTGCAAAAATTGCTAGTTTTGAATACTTTTGCAAAAGTTGGTACCTATGTTACGTTCTATGTAACATCTGCATTTGGCGCACTTTTTGTTTTTGTTTGGTTGCCGTGCTGAATAAATCGATCAATCCATTCATTCAAGTCCGTTTTTTTTCACTTGCTGGTGTTTTAAATCCTGTGTTGGTGCGACTTATTCAAAAGTTTTCAATATTTGTGAGATCATGTGCGATTGATGTGTGATGGCTGCGGTGGCTAAAATAAGAACAGCATTGTACTGGGTATGTTGGGTTTCTGGTTGAAGATGGAGGCCCCTAGTCATATTCGAAGGGTAACGGTTTTCTTCTCGATAGTAGGTCATTCATTTCTTCCACCAGACCGTATATTCGGGAACATTGAAAGGCAAATCAGGAAGAAAAAAATTATTCTGACTCCCGACGGTTATTTTGAGACCTTTTCTGGATTCGGGACCGTGTTGTGACTTTTTTGAGAAAAGTGCCGTTCAAGGGGTATTGAAACTACCCAGGTAGTTGGCACTTTAAAATGAACTCGTCAAAAAGGTTTATTCTTCGAATGGACATGTCCAATCGGATTGCTGTAAAAGGAGAACCGCTTCAGAGTCGATAAACTATGGAAACATTTGCAAAAAGAATAAATCATTCGCCGACATAGCACCAAACAAACTAAATATTGGAGTTGAAGTTAATGGTGTTTATTCTGTTGTTTTAGGATTAGCTAAAATTAGAATTTCATTTAAAGAGATTAAAGCTATTCTATGGTTGGAAAATTAGACAGAAACGTTTAAAATCAGGATGACCGCTCTAAAATTCAACTAACATACCTAAAACAACTCAATTTAGGTAAAATGGCTCCTTGCGTAACATTTTAGTTGCTTGAAAAATTAAACTAACGGGTTTAAAATTAGGATGACAGCTCTAAAATTAGATTGAAAGATCTAAAACAACTTAACTTAGTTAAAAGTAGCTTTAACACTATTCTTTGCATTAAATTTTAGCTATGGTTAGAAACATCTACCTAATTTTAGCAGGCATCTAATTAGGTCATGATTAAAATTTATCGATTTTAAACTGGTATCGATTTGAATTTCTGAACGATTTCTCATACAAATGGATGAACTGTTTGACCCATGTAAAGAAGTATTTTGAAATAACATTTTAGAAAAAAACATATTTTGCTTACAGCAAAAACCCAACTACTCAACTCAGAGAGGTTTTGCGATTTTGAAAAACGTTCTAATATGTATAGCATCGTCGACCTCACGTCAATAGCCTTCCATTGGTCCACTGCTGGACGCAGGCCTTCCTCTGACAAGCGCCATTGGCTTTTATCTCATGGGGGGTAATGCCCATAATTCCCACGTTGGCCATTCGGGTTGGGGATCGCTGGGCGGTGGTTGTTTTGTAGGACGCACTGCTGCTCGCCCCCGGCGGATATCCTTTAGTCGCCTCTTACGACACCCGCAGGAAGAGGTGGTGCAAATACCGAGCCGGCATCCTTATTGGTATTTTTACCTAATATGAGGAATAGCGGTGAAGTAAAGTTACGCACTCATAATCGGAGTTTATAAATAAGCCCATATGACCCCAATTACTACGCTGTGTTTTAGGTAGAGCCTGATTGAGTGATTCACAATTTTGAGTAGAACAGTAGAATACATGGAAATAATTTACCAGAGACAAAATAAAGTGCTTCCCATCATGATGTGTCGAGATACCGTAATTTACCCATCTAGACGCACCTCCCTAAAGCTATCTTAGAGCAAGTAATAAAAAAAAACTAATTATAGTTTTGCAGGTACTTATTTATAGTTTCAATATTGTGTTTAGGTGCTAGATTATATATTAATTTGGCCATAAGTTTTGGAAAATATGTTCCAAATTTTCCAAAACTTCTTTTCTTCCCATCTTCTTCGGAGTAAGAGTTGATACTTGATTTTTTATCAATAATTTTAGTGATCATATTAAATTCATTTGGTTTTAAGTTTACCGCTTCAGTGACTTTGTTAGAGTCGTTCATTTCACGTATTTCACTTACGCTTACTGGCGTAGCGTTATATTCTCTTTGGCTAACTGTAGCGTAAGAAACTGGTGTTGAAGAATATTCTCGTTCTGTCTTTTCTTTTTGACTAGAGTTTGTTAGAATAACATAATTCAGCTTATATGTATCATCATTAGAATCTATGCTTTTGGTTTTCCCAAATAATACAGGAATCTTAATTTCGGCGTAGTCCAACAAATCTTCCAGCCAAACCGTGTAGAAAAGAATTAGTGCAAGAATGATAACCATTATAAAAATAATTAAAAAAGAACATGTCCACGAGCAAGAGGTTTTTGGGTAGCATCCTGAATAACTCCTTTGGCAGAAGCACTTCTTGGCAAAGCAGTAGGCGATCCAAGCGGGTATTAATCTCAGTAGGTTTAGGAATGATGTTATATAACTATGGACGATGTCTATAACCAAGCGAATGATATCTTCTATAGCAAACAGCAAAGTTACAAATATACGAAGTAGGGTTTGCAACGTGCAGATAACTGGCAAACTTATTGTGTAGCACATTTTGTCCTCCAAAGTGGCCTTTAATTAATTTTCTGACCTGGATCTATTTTACTAAACAAACTTAACATATCCTCATTGATAGAGCTCTTTCTTTGTATGTATCAGGACATTTTAATCAAGTTTTAGTTGGCACCTGAATAATTGTTTTTCAATTTTTATATTTTGCAATTTTTATTACGTTTTCATTTTTGAAGCACCATAAACAAAAAAAAAACATAGAGAATACAATTGATTAGTTCATCTATGAATATAATAACCGCGGACGAAGAAAATCACCAACCGTTTACTGTGATGCCGTGTGACCAAGGGAAATAGAGATTCATTTTTATAATTAGACTAGCTGCGCCCCGCAGCATCGGCTGCGCGGAAAACTATGTATTACTTTCTTTATTTTTTCTTTCATAAGAACCTTCTGACCATAACAAACAAAATTTAATGAAATTAGTGCAGTCGTGATGCCGTGACCAAGGCAAATGGGGATTCACTTTTATATGGGGAGTTTGAATATAAATCTATCCCTAAGTCACCTTTTAAGACACCCACGGGAAGAGATGGAGTGGTGCAAATGCACACTCCATCTCTTCCCCACACAGCTGCGGTATATACCTACTCGTAGGTACATAGGTGTTGTTCAAAGCTGTTTTCTTTTTAATTTCGTTACACTAAAGCTAACCCAAACTTAAGTTACTTAGTATTTTACAAGACGTAGGTACTTTTATTAACGTACGACTACTTGACGTACGACTAACTATTTGACTTCCCGTCCGAAGTTATTGTATTCTCTTTGTTCCCGTCGGAAGCTCGCGATACCGCTGGAAAGATGTGGTGGAAGCGGACATCCCCCACGTGGGGGACGGCGTAGAGGGATTTCTGGAATAATCTGACAGGCGTGAGCTACAAGCGTAGGACTGGCAATGATTTGAAAATCTTTGAGGACTGGCGGGAAATTGTGCAGGACAGGGAGAAAAATGGCGACTCCTAATCATCATCATCAGCCTATTTTAACATAACACCACAGGCCTCCCCTAATAGCGCCATCTTTCATATTTCTCTTATAGGAAGTCAAGAAACACTTAAGGTCGCTAGGTCGATAAGGTAGAAGACACGTTACCCAACCCACATGACCAGCGTGGGGATTATGGGCATTTCCCATACAGGCTGTTGAGATGTACAGCTTAACGAAACGTACAATCTGTGTGCACAGAAACTTTATTTTCATTCAATATAATATATTAGGGTAGTCAACATATCGTCAAACATTTTAAACGCTGTCAGATTTACTCGTGTGCTCTCCGTTGTTGGTGCGGCTGGTAGGGGTATTGCCGATAATTCTGCTGTTGTTGGTTCTATTGTTGATTCTGTAGTTTTTGTTTTTTGTTGTATTCGTTGGTTTTTGTTCTTTGTTTGAATTCTTAAGATGTATCTTCTGTTGGTTGCCGTTTCTGTCGTTGTATCATTTGTTGTTGTATTTTCGTCTTCGTCACTATCATCGTACGAGTCTGAATCGGTTTCCTCCCGGAGCATTACAGTGGTGACTGCGATCGT
This sequence comes from Eupithecia tripunctaria, assembly GCA_955876795.1. Taxonomy (NCBI): domain Eukaryota; kingdom Metazoa; phylum Arthropoda; class Insecta; order Lepidoptera; family Geometridae; genus Eupithecia; species Eupithecia tripunctaria. The sequence goes on from OY041604.1 coordinate 10,312,313, forward strand.
GGTTTTGACCGTAGTAGTAGTATCGTAATCTTCTTCGGTTTCATTTGTCTCGCGGGAACACTCCGTGATGTCTCCCGGCGTAGGCACGAACCTGGTGAAAGGTTCTGGGGTGGCTTTCGCGTAGCCGATCTTGTAGAAGATCTTATCCAATAGACCCGTAGCTCGGAATATGAAGAATAGGATAATAATGGCCACCGCTGACATGAGGCAGTCGCAGGTTCCGCCACGGTTGACCGGACAGGGTCCGCCGCCGCCGCACATAAAGCATTTCAGTCGTGAAGTTATCAGAAATACTAAACAAATCGGTACGAGTGATATCATTTGAAGCATGAAGGATACGAAGTTGTAGAAAGTCTGTAGGAACATCCTGATGAGGTTCTCCATCATGAGGATTATCGTCATCATGACGCGGACCAACATCTGGAGGCCGCATATTATGGTCCCGAGGATAGAGTGCACCGTTCGACACATCTTGACGGAGATATCTGAGGGAATAAGGAGGCGTTCAGAAGTGTGTTTGTCTTGGCCTCGGTCTAAGGTCTAACTAACAAAGATAGCCAAAAACTTTTCTTTCTGGTGATAAATCCTACTAATAATATAAACGCGAAAGTTTGTAAACATGTATGTTTCTTGCTCTTTCATGCACTGAACGGATCGGGCTGGTAGACATTCTGCATACAGGTAGTTCTAGGCCTGGAATAACACATACCTAGGATTCTTTTTATCCCATAAATCAGTTTCCGTGGGATAGTCGGTGGGCGCTAGTAGGTACTAGTAATAAGTTTTAGTTTCAGGGGCGAGGCAATGCGGGTCTGGAAACAGGCTCTCAATCGACTCAAGCCGACATTTGCACATAAAGTTAAGTTTTCCGGAATTGGCTTTTCTGATTTGCATACAAGCTGCCCGCCCAAGTTTTAGCTTTTTTACGAGCTACTTGCTTGTTTGCAATTCGTAAAAGCAAATTCCCGAAAAAAAATGTCTTTTGAACTGCTGCTGGTCCTTGATTTTCGTTTTATGGCTCAATTGAAAGGTGATGACAAAATTTACACTCGACTTTATGGGCAAATGTCCGATTGAGTCGATTCTATTGCACGTGAGTGTACTTGCTTGCCAGATACAGGCATTAGGTACCAGGCAGTGTTCACACATGACAATAGGTGGCACGAGCTAGCTGTTATGCCTGCTGCAGGTGTGTTTATTTCTGCCTATCTATAGATTCACTATCGTCCGTGTTTACTACTTATAAGCAGAAAATACACCCTAGAGGATGGTTACTCAGGCTCTAGGGCTCTAGGAACCTATAGTAGATAAAAGTCGTAATAGACTTACCTTTGCCTTCTTCCTAAGATACTGTATCCACGTTCCACAAGCTTCAAATGTCACCTACCTACCTAACGAAGCAAAACTTCTTAATTTATCTCATAGAAACTATATCTACATAATTTCGCCTACCAGGCCTACCAGTTCATTTTATAAAAAACCGTGAAATGTAAGTATAAACTAAATATTATTTCTCGCAAAAAATTACATTAAATGACTGTGACAAGGACCCCAAACTCTTCCCTGTAATTTTACTCTTTGACATAGAAAGAAGTTTTGATTCGAATAAGTACTTTTAACTTAAATGAGGTCAAGAGCGTTCTAAGCGTGTACAGTTTGCATTTTTATTTGAATATCAAGTTAGTTTTTGTAAACCATTTGTGAACGTATGAAACGTGTCGAGACTCGAGAGCTAACGAAACACAGTCAGAAAGAAGGAATGAATGAACAATTTATTTTAAATACGTAGTTATTGTATTCTCTTTGGTAAAATACATAAGTAAATAAAGAGTGGGTAGTGCACAGGAGCAAACTTAAGAAAGTTTTATAAATAGAATAAAAAAACACCAAGTCTACCATGATGGGGTGAACTACGGCATCTCGCTCAATAAGTCGGCACACGCTATCTCGATGCATGGAATCTCGACAAATATCGACAAACATGTAACAAAACCATGTGACAAATAATATTATCCCACCAATAATGGCTGTTTTTTCGTGGTCCCATTAATGGGGACCACGAGGGAGAACTATTTCTTGTAGTTCCATTAAATTGTGCGGTAGTGGAAATTATCGTCCTGTATTCCTGCATGGATAACCTTTTTCAAGTATGCCGTGAAGAGTCAGATGATAATCGACAATGTTTTTAATACTTGACATCTTGTCGGTAAGTACCTACGGTACACTCGTGCCTCGTGCTCCTACTAAATACTCCTACTAGTAGGAGCAGAGCACCGGCATGCGTAAATGGAAATGCTTCTTCAGTCCCCACGGCTTCAGTACTTCACCATAAGGCACGGAAGGATGACAGTACGTAGGCTTTTGTTTTCCCTCTGAGAACGCTCCACCCTTAATAGCCGAGGCAAATTAATCTATTTTGAGACAAGCCAGATCAGCGGACACTCTCAGGTTTTTAAAAATGTAAATTATATTCCTTACTCGAGCTAGATACTGTAGATTCAATATGGGCCTTCTATGTACACGTTTATCTACGAGACAATTGTGTGCAGGAGGCAGGCAGAGGGAGGTTGTGTGCGGGGGAAGGAGAGATGGTTATAAATTTAGTTTTGGTAGAGTTTAGGTAAAGTGAATTTAGGGACAACCACTTGAGAATCCGAGATAGAGCATCTTCTGCAGATGCTTTAATGTCATCTCAGGTCTGACCAGTAACAATAAGTGCAGTGTCATCAGCATATGTAATTATATTACAGTTAGGGGAAGAGATTTGAGAGAGAAAGAGTGTAGGTCCAAGGAGACTACCTTGCGGTACGCCATAGCTTATGTCCTCTTCAGTGCTAATTGTGCTGTTTACAGAGACAATTTGCTTACGTTCTGAAATGTTTTTTTACATCTCCCCGGACTCCAATGTGTTCTAGTTTGTCAAGCAAAATGGGAATGGGCACTGGTTTGTCTTGGTGTCAAATACACCCTAGTGTTATCCGAGGTTTTATAATTCTTTTTTTACTGGGAAGAATAATGGCACGCTTGTGTTTCTGGGTAATAAAGTGTAATACAGATATTAACACTGTTCCACTGCTATATTAGGATCATCTAATAAGAACAAATGAGATAAATTGTTTTTTCAATATTGGCTACAGCTAAATTGATATCAATTTTGTATGGGTATCTAAAGGCCTAGTCTGAATTTTGGTTGCTATACAAAAAGCAATAGGAGCGACCACAAGAGAGATTGGTAGCGGGATGCTTTGATTTTAAAATTATGTGATCGAGGCAGCTATCTAAACGAATAGGAATAAGATGAGCATAGCGTGAGTGGACGGTAAATTTAAATACTCATCTGAGTTGTTGTCATTCGAGTTTGGAGCAATATTTATATTGATATCACCTGCAATAATTATAGAAAGGAAAGAACTAAGTGACAGCAAAACACTATCGAGACTATCCAGAAACACATCAATGTTTTTATGCGACGGGGAACGATAGAGAGCAATAACAGATTATCTAGTTTTAAAAGTGTAGGCAGTTTGCATCTGTTAGACTTGGTGTATCTACACTGTATATCAAATAAGACCAAATTGGGTTGATTTGGAAGGATAAACAAAATATGGGTTTTTAATACTACACATTCTTCTAAAACTAATTTATGTATGTTGTACTGTACCTAGGTACTTTTAGGTACCTACTTATTTCTTTTTAACATATTTTGCATTTGACGCAACCGCTTTCAATAGTGTGATAATTGATACAACACGTTCTATAAAATCAGTGCAGCTAGAGTTTAAGTTGAAAAAAACACACAGTTCACTTTTCATAGTCTCTAGACCAAGGCGGTTTCGTTCATTGGTCCATAATGTCCATAATATAATCTTAGAGAATTAAGCCAACGGGAGAGGACACACGCCTCCGGTCGGACGCAAAAAAATCTGGATCTTTCAGCGGGGGGTGAGGTAACACACATAGACTTTTCAATCACGTCGCTATAAACACACACAACATTATTATCGCACACAATCTTAAACTACACGCACACAATCACATACTCACACAGTCATCCACGTAATGATGCCTGTCAGTATACAAAACACATGCAGCAATAATGAAATATGCTAGTGCTTGACATTATCGATATTCGACTATCGATGAATTCTAAAGTTTACCAGAAACACTTGATTATTTTTACCCAAGTGCCGAAAGAGCAGAGAGTTATAATTTCTGAATGTGTGTATGTATCATTCATTTGTTTCACCTGTAGTCTTAACGGCTGGACAGACTTTAAATATGAGGAGTCATTGGATTGGTATTAATCTTTACAGTGTCGAAAGCCATAATATTTTACTAATATAAAGCAGGAATTTACTTCGTCATAAACAGCCCACCAAGTAGGGTGTCAGAATAAAGGGTTTTAATAAAAAATACACTACGTATGTTTAAACGTAATTTAATAAATTAAAAAAAAAATTGCAAAAAAAATTCTACAGTTAGGTATTTGTTTTCCTAACGAACATTGTTATTTGACAGGGGCTAATTAAGTACGTATACAAAATTACTGCTTGATATTTTTTAAGCAATCTACTACTTGATGCCTATATTAGAAAAAATCGGAATATTGATGAATTCCTGTAAAAAATACAGTGTCAGACAATCGGCCACTACTATGGTTTATCCATTTTGAATGAAGCATGTTAGTAAACAAAGTACGACACAAATAACAATATCTCACTTGCTTGGCGTCGAGTTTCAGATATAATTGTAAGCAATTTTTATTAAAGGGAGGATCTAAAATCGACAAGTAATGTAAATTACGTATAAAAGGACACGCCAACAAAGTGACTTTTAGGTTAAGTATGGGCAGTTTGTTTACGTTTATGCTCCATTCAAAATGGATACTATATAGATGCAGCACAGCAGCGTTATACACATAAAGGACAACATGCTTTTATTTGGTACTAGCAGCTTCATCATCACAATATCCTTTGGAAATCTGTAAGAAAAGAATAACGAAATTTTAAAAGTGATTGATATTTTGTGGGATGACTGTGCCCACGAAACTGAACTTTTTTGTCTAAAAAACATAAATCATAATTTGATAACATAGGTGGTAGTGTTTAATTGATTAAAAATTGAATTCAATTGATTGAAAAGGACTAAAAGATCAATATCTTGACCTACAACTATGACAGTTTTACTAGTATATCCGGCAATTTCTATCGAATCCTTAATTACGTCATCATCTTAAGCTAAACTGTCAAAAGTTTATCAAGGTAACATGGAATGTTGTTTTTCGTGTGCATTTTCTGAGAAAATTTTCCATTGTAATGTACACCATTAGAAAGTGGAGGTTTCAACAAACAAACAACGCAACAAGTTTTTTTTAAAACATATTTTTTGACGGAAGATTTTTCGATTAAAAATGAGTCTACTTTTACGATTTTTATATCAAAATAATGGGAAAATCTAAATATTTTCGATCAAAAATTTGAGCGTGTTTGGAACATAAGAAGGCATGTTGTCACCAAATTTTGTGAAAAAATGTTTATTTTTGTGGGAGATATTAATAAAAAAACCAAAAAGTCAGTTTTTTTTAATTTTACGCAAATATTTTTAGGTTATGTGAAAAAAGTGATTTCACAAAAGTTGTAGATCTTTTGATTGCCTACCTACAACTTTGCTCTTAATTTTTTTTCGATAAGAGTTTTAGTTTTCCCGGAAATAACGAAAAACCGTTATTCCCCCTTAAAAGCCCCTCCCCCCTTACCCTTCCCGACCTCAAATCGCCCGTAATTTATTATTTTTATTTTCTTCCTTTTGCAATGGGTTTCCTGTTCTAAATTTTTTTCGTCTCATAAGTGATCGGCCCTGGCCTTTAAGTTTCTTGGGGGAAGAAATCACCCTGTATAAGAAAATGATATAGATATTCGCGATATTGCTGTCCCAGCACTAATTTTCGGTTTATACATTTTTTACAAATATAAAAAATGTCTAAATTAAAAAAAAAGAATATCGATATTTGTGAATGTGCATTCCCATCACTAAATTTGTTGATGTGCTGCCAGATTCTCTAAGTTGAAACTGATATTTTTTGGTAAAGTGTCGACTGAAAATATAATTCATCTAGAAAGTGTAATAGTAATCTAAAACATGCATAATAAATTAACTAATAACAGTATTTTCTTAAATCTGTGCTTTTTTGAAATATACCCATATAAATGCGGTGATATTGCAGTATTTCCCTAAAAATCACACGAATCTATAATAATAATTATTGGTTCATTACAATAGGAATATTATAATAATGATTGTAAAATTAAATATTCAGTTTTAGAATTAACTCAACTACGAAACTTCCCTAGAATATTACACTGTATAACTTACTGGCAACACCTTAGTACAGATGAATATTTTTGTATTTTTGCTAAATAAGTGCATTATCTAATAGTATTTGGACAAAATAATACTTACAGATGAAATGTAATGTTATCCTTTTGTAGGTTTGATGTTTCTGACCTATTTTTGCACCAAAAAACACTGCAACTCGGCATTTTCACCGGAGCTTATTTTGCGCGCATTGCGATCCGACAACTGGCGGCCGACGAGCGGCAACTAGTTTTATATAACGGGTATGACCGCCGCTCTCGTACATTTGGCAGAGGGGTACGCCAATGAGTGTCCCCTCCCGTTGGCTTAATTCTCTAAGCATATTATTCATATTCCCCATCACACTAAAAAAGTGCTCGACGAAGGAGTTTTGCGTTTGAGGGATTTCATACGCCTACGAGTAGTACCGACTTTCCTCAAAATACCGGACAGTGTTCTGTCCGGTATGACCATTTATTTTTTACCGGACAGGCGTCGAAAATACCGGACTGTATGTACGCTTAAATACCGGACATCTGGCAACCCTAACCGTGATGTCTTCTTTTACCATAAGGAGACCATTCACGCTTCATACATTGTTGTGCCCAAAACCGAAAAGGCCTTAGCAGCTAAAATATTCATTTCACAGGTATACGGCTATAGTAACAAAATTTGTTAAGGAGTAAGAAATATTGTGAATGATACTGATATAACTACGAAAGTTTATTAATGATTACTATTAAAAAACGTCTGATGACCTTTATTTATTTATTTACAATTATTACCTGAGACACCCGAGCTGAGCCTGACCCTTACCTTCCCCTGCCCCGCGCTCCTGCTACCCCTTATTTAGCAAATACAGTACTTGTAACAAAAAACCGCCACCATAGATAAAAAAAAAATCGATGGATCATAAAAATAAATCTAATTACATATATATATATATGGGCTAAAAAAGAGATTCGTTTTACCCTAAAATGTATGTGAAACCAGATATTTCAATCTCCTCTCACGATAGCAGCTAAACGATTCATTTTAAAGGTACCTATACGGCAATAGTATAAAAGACAAGTACGATAGATTAAAAACATTTTTTAGCGTTGGCCGGCACTTTTCGGTTTTGGGCCCAAAATGAATGGTCTCCTTTATTATTTTGTTCACGTTCTTCTTAGAAAACCTGTACTTTTTTCTAAACTCCACTTCATCAATATTCCACCGGATTAAACCTGGGTTGATACATTTTTGTACGTGGTTGCCAAAATTCGTTCAGGTCTGCTATATCCTTGCTTAAAATTATTTAAATAGTCACCGTAATCAAAATAATCTAGTCCAATTTTAAAATATCTTCAAACAAAGAAACACGTTCAAAGATCACGGACTCCGAAAATCTGCTGTTTACTAGACGCCATCTTTAATTATGAATACAAAATTATGTTAAGCATTACTTAAGGCTTACTTAAAATAAATAAGTGATTATAAACTATTTATCTTATCGGTATACGTAACAAAACTACGGAGGTATTTAGTTAGGTATAAATAAAAGCTTATAAATACATTAAACTTTATTTATTAGGTATAAAAAACATGATCTAATAATTGATTGTACCATACCTTATATAGTTGATGCTTGGTACATCTAAAGAATAAAACGATTTAAAGCATAAAACGTAACAATTCACTATAAAATTCACAATTCTGATCATACTCACCATAAAAAACATTAAGGTCTATCGTAGTTTCTAGAGCCCCGGATACAGACATTTTTCGAGATATTTTATTTAGGTCTTTATTATATACACCAGTGTTCGATTAGTTTTGTGCTTTACTGTTTAAGCTTTTCATTAGGTACTCGGTTTCTAGAAAATTCTATGTCAAAACCTAATTTTGTTCCTATTCTTACTATTTGTCGCGAGCCGGTTTTAGATATAGGCGCAATAATTTTCTCTTTTGCAGGAAGTTTTGGGCTGTTCCTTTGCTTAATTTTTGAAATTTCTTTATTTTTATGCTTGTTTTTCATGACAGGGATCTTTTTGGTTTGGGAAGATGAACTTTTCGAAGTAGACATACTACTTAGTTCACTGGTAGTATTTGTTTTCTTATCACTATCATTTGGGAAACATTTACATATAACATTTGTATATTTAGAAGTAAGTGTGTGAACTGGCTTTTTTTCTTGCCGTTGTTTTTGAATTTTTAATGTACAGAAGCATCTCTTTAAGGGCCCCGTGTAGGAAGATAATGTTTTCTTCTGTGTCTGAATAGTTTGAGATTCTTTTCCAGTCGTATCATCACTTGGACATTTACAAATAACCTTAGAATTTGTTTTGGTAGTCTTGTAACGCCTTTTCTTTGAATCAGTAGGCTGTGCGTTAGTCTTAGATTTGTGACGCGTTTTTATTCTTTCGATGCAGATATTAGGGTCACAATTGCCTGGAGTGCAGAAGCCAGGTTCGCACTCGTTTGGCAATAAACTGGGCGGTGGTCCCAAAGGTGCAACATAAACAGCTTTCACGTGTTGCTGTTTGGTTTGAGAAATCGCAGTTGACTTATGAATTTCATCAGTATTATTTGATTTTTTATTCGAGAAACATTCGCATATAACTTTTGAAAACGTATTTTTAGCCTTCTCAATTCCTTTCGTGCGCGGTTGTATCTGAAATTTTAATGTACAAAAGCATCTCTTTATGGATCCCGTGGAGGATGATAATGTTCTTTTCTGTGTCTGAATAGTTTGAGACTCCTTTCTAGACGTATCATCACTTGGACATTTACAAATAACCTTAGAATTTGTTTTGGTAGCCTTGTAACGCATTTTCTTTAAATTGGTAGGCTGTACGTTAGCCTTAGGTTTGTTGCGAATTTTAATTCTTTCAATACACACATAAGGGTCACATTTGCCCGGAGTGCAGAAACCAGGTTCACACTCGTATGATAATAAACCCGGCGCTGGTTCAGAAGGTGTAACATTAACTGGTTTAACATGTTGCTTTTTGGTTTGGGCAATCGCAGTTGGCTTAGATATCGCATAGGTAGTGTCTGGTTTTTTATTGGCATTAGTATATTTAGTAGTGAGTGTGTTTTTATCCGTATGACTGCCTTCCATATGTTGCTGATTATGAAATGTTAAAGTACAGAAGCATCTTTTAAGAGACCCTTTGAAGGGAGCTACAATTTTTTTCTGTTTGTGCGCTGTTTTAGAATCCTTTTCTGGGGCTGTTGGGGCACTGTTACCATTTATTTTCTTGTTTAGCTTCTTATTAACGTTCTCTTTTGGAGGTTTCGCTGCTCGCATGGAAGTATCAACAATCTCTGAAGGAACTACTCTTCTGGAAAACTCAATATTAAAATCAAAACTAGAACTGATTCGTACTGCCAGTTTGGAAGGTGATTCTTTTGAGGTTTCATAAGGTGTATGGCTTAGCTTAACATTTTCTCTTGACATGAGATTTTCTGATTTGACAGAAGTGGCATCTGGTTTGCATAAACATATTTGATTCATAGATACTTGCTCAGGCTTTTTAAGACTAGTCATTTTTGACTTTGTTTGGTGGCGTCTCGTTTTACGTTCCCTCATTTCATCAGTAGGACATTTACAAATAACCTTATTGCTTGTTTTAACAGCCTTGTCACGTGCTTCTATCGAATTGGTGGGATGTGGAATATGATTCTTAGATTTGTTACGTATTTTGATTCTTTCAATACAGACATAAGGGTCACATTTGCCTGGAGTGCAGGTACCAGGTTCGCACTCGTATGGTAATAAAACAGGCGCTGGTTCAGAAGGTGTTACATTTACTGATTTCACGTGTTGCTTTTTGGTTTGGGCAATCGCAGTTGACGTAAGAGTTTTATCAGTGGTGTTAGATTTCTTATTTTTGTCATTTGAGAAACATTTGCATATAACATTTACATATTTAGTAGTAAGTGTATTTTTGGCCTGCTTATGCTCTTCAGTAGGTAGTTTTTTCTGAAGTTTTAGGGTACAAAAGCATCTTTTTAAGGAACCCGTCGAGGAAGATAATGTTTTTTTCTTTGTATGAATTGTCTGGGATATTTTTTCACTAATTTCGTCACTTGGACATTTACAAATAACCTTAGAATTGGTTTTGGGAATCCTGTTACGTTTGTCGATCGAATTGGTAGGCTGTACAATATCATTTTTAGGTGTGCTACGTATTTTTATTCTTTCAATACAAATATAAGGGTCACATTTGTCTGGAGTGCAGAAACCAGGCTCGCACTCGTATGGCAATAAATTAGACGCTGGTTGAGAAGGTGCAACAGTAACTGGTTTCACGCGTTGCTTTTTGGTTTGGGCAATCGCAGTTGACTTACGAATTTTATCAATAGTGTTTGATTTTTTACTGTTTTCATTAGTAGTTAGTGTATTTTTGGCCTGCTTACGTCCTTCAGTGCGTGGTGGTTTCTGAAATTTTAATGTACAAAAGCATCTTTTTATGTACCCCGTTGAGGAAGACAATGTTTTTTTCTGTGTGTGAATTGTCTGGGATATTTTTTCGTTCATTTCATCACTTGGACATTTACAAATAACCTTAGATTTGGTTTTGGGAATCTCGTTACGCTTGTCCGTCGAATTAGTAGCCTGTACAATATCATTCTTAGGTTTGTTACGCGTTTTGATCCTTTCAATACACACATAAGGGTCACATTTGCCTGGAGTGCAGAAACCAGGTTCACACTCGTATGATAATAAACCCGGCGCTGGTTCAGAAGGTGTAACATTAACTGGTTTAACATGTTGCTCTTTGGTTTGGGCAATCGCAGTTGATTTAGGAATTTCATCAGTAGTGTTTAATTTTTTATTTTTGTCATTCGGGAAACATTTGCAAATAACGTTTGTAAATTTAGTACTTTGTTTGTTTTTGATCTTCTTACCTTTTAGGTTTGGTTGATTCTGAAATTTTAACGTACAAAAACATCTTTTTATAGACACTGTGTAGGCGGATAAGGATTTTTGCTGTTTTTGGATTGTTTGAGACTCTTTTTCACTCATTTCGTCACTTGGACATTTACAAATAACCTTAGAATATGTTTTGGGAAACTTGTCACGTTTGTTCATCGAATCGGTAGACTGTTTTACATCATTCTTAGGTTCGTTACGGATTTTAATTCTTTCGATACAAATATAAGGGTCACATTTGCCAGGAGTGCAGAAGCCAGGTTCGCACTCGTATGGTAATAGCCTAGGCGGTGGTTCCAAAGGTGTAACATTAACTGGTTTCACGTGTTGCATTTCGGTTTGGGCAATCGCAGGTGTCTGACGAATTTTATCAGTAGCGTTTGATTTTTTACGGTCGTTTTTTGGGAAACATTTGCAAGTAACATTTATATATTTGTTAGTACGTTTATTATTGTCCTGCTTACGCCCTTCAGTGGGCGGCGTTTTCTGAAATTTTAATGTACAAAAGCATCTTTTTATGGACCCCGTTGAGGAAAATAATGTTTTTTTCTGTGTGCGAATTGTTTGGGATATTTTTTCACTCATGTCATCACTTGGACATTTACAAGCAACCTTAGAATTGGTTTTGGGAATTTTGTTACGTTTATCCATTGATTCAGTAGGCTGTTCAACATCATTCTTAGGTTTGTTACGCGGATTCACATGTTGCTCTTTCGTCTGGGCAATCGCAGTTGACGTATGAATTTCATCCGTAGTCTTTGTTTTTTTATTTTTGTCATTTGGAAAACATTTGCATATAACATTTGTATATTTAGTAGTAGGTATATTTTTTACCTGCTTACTTTCGTCCATGTGTATTGTTTGATTTCTTTCAGATACTGGAGAGTGCACTAAATGTTTTTTTTTACCTTGTTTTGCTATTTTTGTTTTCTTTGGGTAGGAGGTTTCGACAACTTTTATGGGAACTTTAGTTTTGGAAAACTCAATGTTAAATTCAAAACTGGAACTGATTCGAACTGCCTGTTTGAGAGGTGATTCTTCTGAGGTTTTTGCTGGGGTTACGTAGTCAGAAAGATGAGTTTCAGCTGATTTTACATCATTGCCATGACTTTGCTTAGCATGCTGATGTGTATGAACCATTTTGCTTTTTTTGTCTATAGTTTGTTTTCTATGTAAGGCATCCACATATTGCTTGTCTTGGAGAAATTCATTATCCATTACTTGATTACCATAGCTTGAGCTGCTCCTTAATTTTTGCTTTTTTCGTACTCTGGGGAATGTGTTAGTAGATTTAATAAGTTCTGGTATGTGTGCTGTTCCTCTGTTTTTTCTATCATGATGATTTTTTACTTTTCTAACCACAGATTGTGTATCACGCTGATTCAAATACTCAAAATCAGATTTATTGGTAGTGCTCATAAATTCATGGTGTTTTTTTAGCAGTTTTTTAGTACAGAAACATCGTTTAAGTTTATAGCCTTCAGCGGGAGACGTTCTTGAATCTAATATATTTGTCATTGATTTACTAGGCATTTTACACTCGCAACTAACTTTTTGTTTCTTGCTTTTAGAATAAATTTGCGTTCCTTTTTTTTGTTTTATTTCTGGTGCCACAGCAACAGAAACTTTGCGGATATCTCTGCGTGCACTTTGGCTTTTTGCCTTCAATTTGTTTGCTTCTCTAATCTTAATTTTTTCAAAACATTCTTCTGGGACACACTCATACGGAATACACCAGTCCGGATCACATGCCCATGCTTCCAGTCGACGTTTTTCTAATTTATCTTTATGTATTTTAATTGAATCCTTCCTTAACTTATGCAAGTTAAAAGTATCTTCAATTGAATGGAGACTAGCTCGGATATTTTCGGTAAAAACGCTTTGTGCGTTTTTGAGTGACGATTTATATTTCATGCGTCCCGATTTTTTTCTTTTAGTTTTTTCTGAATGAAATCCAACTCTCTTTTTAGTTAGATTTTCTTTCTTAATCCTCAAATTTTCATTCTCCATCCTATTTTTTTCTATTTGTCTTCGTGCAATCCTATCTGAGTCTAAAGTTTTTGCAGATTTCATTCGTCGTATATGGTGATCTTCAAAGAATTCGTTAACATTTTCTACAGCTGGAATGTGTGCGTGAATTTTTCTTGGTTGTGGCAGGTCAGGTAATTTTGGTAATTTCTCAATGCATCTGCAGCATCCACAACATTCACCATGCAGACTGACTAAAGAGTTTAGTGAGGGATGCTCTCCTCTATCAACAAGTTCCACAAGTTTCAGAACTGCATCGCTATCTTTTTTATCAGATACGCATTCACAATCATGATTTGGCGGAAGCGGTTTATTGAATTCCACACTGCTGGAGGACAAGATTCTGTTTCTTATATCATCGTAAATACCACGGGTTCTGACAAGTTTCGCCAGTAGTTTCTTTTCTCTAAGCGGTAAGTACTCATCGTAGTAAAGTCTATCAATTCTGCTACCACCGTGAAGACCATCTTCATCTGTCTTTATACTTTTGTAAATACAATGTGTGCATGAACACGTCGAGTGATGTTCTTTTGAACTCATGGGCTTGTTCTTTTGTTCATAGAGGTACCACCAAAGTGCCTAGAATTAAAATAAATATGTATTCAGTTTCTGTTATTTCTAGTTGCAACTCAAGTCTAAGTCGCTTTTCTGAAGCAACAGTACTAATTATTATCATCTAACCTTACTGCCCGAGTGACTCTAAGGCCCGGACTTCACCAAAGCATCTCCCCAAACGGAGATGTCGGAAGCGGATGGAATATGTTTTTGAGCTAGGGTGTATCAACCGAAGCTGTGCGCAGATGCGTACAGGTTAGACTGGAGCGGAGAGGTGTGCTGGCTTAATCGAAGATATGCACTGCTCACTGCACGCCGCTCATATCTCTTCTCGATTCCGCTGCGTGCCGTCGCGTCGTCGCAGCTTGCGAGGCGCAGTTCATACTTCCGCTTTGTACCGCCCCGCCAATCTCGGCGAGGCGCAGCTCACATCTTCGCTTCCATCGCACCTAACAAATATGACACATCGCTGCACAGAGATATCTACTAAAGCGGAGAACGAGATGTCTGAATAACGTCATCTCCTCTCCTTTCGTCTCACCTTCGCTTTAGTGGAGTCCGAGCCAAAATGCCACTTGGGATACTACAAAAATCATTCGACTTGTGTTTGGCACAATGTTTTGTTTACCTTGCTTTCCCCTGGGTGTAATCAATCACAAAATAAATTTGTGAGCTGCCCACAAACAGGTCTCGAAGCATCATTGTTCTTTGTCACAGAGACTAGTGAGACGTTTAACTCGTGTTCATATTTTATCTTCTTGCTTATGATTTATTTATTACTCACTAAGCATTACTCACAGCTCTACATAAATTAACGAACATAACATAACAACTTCTTGCTATTACAAGTAGCTATTGATGGCCAAATAAAAGGAAAAGTAAGAAAAAATTACTATAATTTTTTGTCATGTTGGAATAGTACAGATCTACTCGATAGTACCAAAGAGAATACAATAACTACGATAGTACAAAAGGAAATATTGACAGAATATTTTTTATTTTACTAAAAGGTCACTATAATAGTCGAGATAATAGTGACATCTTCTTTAGTCACGTCATGCCTAAGCAAAGAGAAAGAGAACTTGTTTTCTCTTTGGACTAAAAGCATAGAGTGTATATTACACTAAAAGTAATAGTTCTACTTAACCACAGAAATATAATGGTAAGCAGGACAAAAGTCCGTACAGCTCTTACATAGGTACAGTCCGGGGGTTTTGCAAATGGGTAATTTTATACATTTCGATGTAGAGCACATACATATAAATATATAGCTATAAATAATATTTTGCGGTGCTCGTACGCCATAACTATTGATTTACAAAAAAACACATATAAATCGTAGGAAATTTTGACATGTATAATTACATAGTGTGTGAGCCTGTACATACGTTATCTGTCACACATAGGTACCGGTTTAATTTGCTTAAGGGTGACTCACGCATGAAAAAAGCATGTCTTTGCGTTTAGTTGTAACCACGTTGTAACACCAACACAACACAGACCATTTATTGAGTTAGCGCTGGGAGAAAGTAACATATCTACAGAATGTTACATCTATGAATCAGGGTGATTCCATCCGTCCACGCTATGTAGCGTCAAAGCGGTGGGAGAACATAACCTATCTTCCCTTTTTAATAAATCAATGGTCTGTGTGTGGTCAATGGGAAATAATAAAATGTTTCATGAGTGTTTCATTTATCTACGCTAGGCATAGAGATATCATACATAGTAGAGATATCACTAGTATGTACCTACTATATAAACTCTATGACGCTAGGTGTAATTATTATTTTTTCTGTCTATTGTTTCTTACGAAGTTATTGTATTCTCTTTGTTGTTTGTCTATTATGCTTCTTGAGAAGTTTCGTATTTTACGTATTTTATATAAATATTTTGTATGCATTATTGCCAAGTGTAGTTTTGTTATGCAAATGCCTAACGTTTACTACTCAAATGCTTTAGATACGATACTAATTAAGTCCTTTAGATTATAAGAAAGGGTACCTACCTATAGTAAATGATTAGATTACAATAGGGTAAGTTCACCTTTCTCTTTAGATCCGATATAGAGCGTTGGCCAAGTTTAGAAAGAAATTAGAAGTACTTTTAAGATGCTTACAAGCTTTTACATGTTATGAGTAAGTTCCTACTTACCTACCCATATTAGTTATTTAAACAATTGATTTGGACTGAATGCAAGCCTAATGCTATAATAAGTTTTAAGTAAGAACTAGTAAGTAAGTAGTAGTTGTAAGTAGGTCTGTCCTCCATTAAACATACAAAAGTAAATAATATATAATTATATGCTGGACAATTCACACTGCATCATCTAGACCTAAACTAAGCAGAGCTTGTGTTATGGGTACCTTGCCTACTAGGTCTTGTTTACACAAACGCGGGTCGTGCAGCGGCGCGGCCCGCGCAGAATTCAAACGTATGGCGTTGGTAGAGTGTGATTTTACGGAGCAGCGATTTTGCACGCGTCTGTTTCATTTGACGTGACGCACGCGGCGTGCACTGCCACTCCGCACGCCCGGCCTCTCCGTAAACATCATCGTACATTGCGATATGTTTTTACGCGTGCGATGGCGGGGCCGCTGCACGCCCCGCGTGCGACGCGTGGAGAGGTAAAAAAGGCCTTAGATAACTGATACAACTGCTTTGTTTCAATGCAATGACATTATATGTAGGTATTACTATATCGTATCCATTTTGAATGCAGCATAAACGTAAACAAACCGCCCATACTTAACCTAAAATTCACTTTGTTGTCGCGTCCTTTTAAACGTAATTTACATTACTTGTCGATTTTACATCCTCCCTTCAATAAAAATTGCTTACAATTATATCTGAAACTCGACGCCAAGCAAGTGAGATTTTGTTATTTGTGTCGTAGGTACTTTGTTTACTAACATGCTTCATTCAAAATGGATAAACCATAGTTATATGTATTAAATAAAAGATCAGGTAAACTCTGGGAGACCGGAATGACAAGATATGGTGTTCTCGCTAGTGAGAGCAGAACCGTGCACCGAATTTTCTAAGCCAAAATTATTTTTACCTAACTACAAGTTAATGAAACATCCAATCGAAAAAAAGGTTTCTTCGCAGAAGAAAAAAACGTGTGCTGTTCCTGAGATAAAAAGCAAGAGTGTGCATCTATTTTTCAAAAAAAGTAACTGTCGAGAAAACTTTCACCAATCGTGTTTTTACAACACACCTCAACCTCAACCACAACAGCCTGTATTGGTCTACTGCTGGACACAGGCCTCCCCCTGATTAGCGCCTTATTGGCGTATCTAATCAGGGGTAATTTGGTCTAATATGGTGGTAGAATTGTTCTGCAGAGGGCGCTGCTGCCCGTCTCCTAGTGGATATCCCTTAGTCGCCTCTTACGACACCCACGAGAAGAGGGTGGTGCAAATTCTAATCCAGCACCACACAGCTCAAGATAAAATATCAAAGTAACATTTCCCATTTATTACAACACACAATTGAAGATAAAAGATCGAAATTACGGTTATTTTTATACAAAGGTTCTCTAAAAATAGCAATAAAAGTATTTCTTTTGTTTCAGGTTGAAGTAACATAATATATTTTATTTGATTATGGTCCGATCGACATACATAAAATTTTTGTAGGTATAGTGGGTTCAAAAATATACAAAATTACCTGTTTATCACGTTTCTGAACTGCTCGTCAACGTTCACTATGCACATAAAAGGAAACAACAACTTGGTAAAACCATTATGAGTAGGTGGCATCTAATCATACAGGAAAATGGGAGTCGACAACATTCATTTGAACATTCCTAACAAAAGCAAATCCACTTGCACTCTGCCAAAACCAAACCCATGCACTTTACGTGATCTTAATTCCCGTGGAAGTGTGTCTTCAAGGGCAGGATATGAAAAGAATAAACCACTCGTGCAGAACCGGATATCACGAGAGAAAAAATATATCTTCGCTAAAGGGTGCCCATGCCCATCGAAATACAACAATAGAGGAAGAAAGTCTGACACAGACTTGCGTAATACAGAACACGTTTTAGCTAATCCACCAAGCCTCTTACACGTTCTAGGCGATGCTGCTAGTGGTAAAGTAACGAATGATGTTCGCAATAAATTGCACACTAAGAACAGGACAACAACAAAAGGTCCATTTAAATGCAGCGAAAGATGTCCCAGACGTGATACTAAATATACTCTAATAAGTAACAAAACTCTAGGAAATAATAATTGTAAAAATAATAGAAATAAAAAGATTGGTCCATGTGCCCAAGAGTCTCGGAATAAATTGGATCAATGGCTTTCTTCTCCGAGGAACAGTGAATTACAAATGTTATCTCATCGAAAACATACAAAGGCATTGAAAACTTCAAATTCTAAAAAAGAAGAAAACGGTACTCCAAAGAAATTTTTAAGTCCTGTTAGAAAACATAGCGACGGTTCATGTATTTCCAGTACAAAAAAATGGATAACAAAGCACGTCTGTAAAACGAATAAGATTAAAATAATGATAAAAAATAGAAGACGTACAACCAATTTAAAGATGAATGCAAGTAAGGGATTAAATTTAAATTTAAACAAGAGACATGAAACAATTATCAATTCAAAAAAATATAAGAAACCTGCTGATAAGGGTAGGGATGTTTCATTGATTTCCGGTTTTAATAAATGGATGAAGAAGCAAACCTCTAAACCAAATAGCATCAACAGAAGATCAAGAAATAAAAGACTAGAAAATAATTCACAGGCGATTGCAAGTAAAGCATCTGGCACTTCGTCACAAACAGTTCCAAATAAGGTTAAAATCATTGAACGCCAAAAACCATCAGAGATCTCCAGAAAACAAAAAAGTGAGGTGAGTGGGAAATATAGTAAGAAAGCTACAAAATCTACTGACTTGGGAACTAAAAGATATGATGAGCTCTCCACTTCAACTACAATTATATGTGAATGTCTGGATGAGAAATCATCATCTAGCTTTGAAATGAAAACAGATTCGAAACATGACAATAGATTTGATCAAACACAACGCCCACGTACACAAGTGCATGAAAAACAATCAAAACTAACAAATCAAAAAGGGGTTCAACTCGTAAAATGTGAATGTTTTGACAAGGAATCATTACCACCTTCTAGCCATGATACGAATGCCGACACAAAACACTACGAGAGATTAGTTGAAATACAACACCCACGTATAAAAGTGTATGAAAAACAACCAAAAACAAAAAATAAAAAAAGGAATATGATAAAGGTTATGTCAAAAAATAGAGGACAAACAATGAATTTAAAGACGATTCCAAGCAAAACATTGACCACTTCATCACAAACGGTTTCCAATGAGCCAACAACAGTTAAAGAGAGGAATGAAAGAAAATCATCTTTGAGGTCATCTAAGAAATCTGGTGCAAAATATAGCGATGAGTCATGTATTTCCAATACAAAAAAATGGATAGAAATGCACATCTGTAAAAAGAAAACAAAAAGATTACAGACGATAGCAACCAAAGCATCAAAGATTTCATCACAAACTGATCCCAGTACGTTAAATTAACACGTTTTAAATAAATAAATTTATTTTATTTATTTCTTGGCACAAGTAAATTATTGAACTTTTTCCCGCTTACTTATTTTGTTTCAGACAATGACGTGAAGAACGGAACTACATTAAAACATACAAAAAGTCCAACCCAGTTAGA
This sequence comes from Eupithecia tripunctaria, assembly GCA_955876795.1. Taxonomy (NCBI): domain Eukaryota; kingdom Metazoa; phylum Arthropoda; class Insecta; order Lepidoptera; family Geometridae; genus Eupithecia; species Eupithecia tripunctaria. Next base: position 10,331,878 of record OY041604.1, read on the forward strand.
AAAAAAGTTACATAGTACGGTAAAGGCGCAAAAAAACCTTATAAGCCATGAAAATAAATCTCAGTTCACACTTAGTAGAACAGATGAAACAAAATATGATCCTGATATCCTTAGAAGTACAATTAAATGTGGATGTCAGGATAAGAAATCATCACCTTCTAGCCATGAAGCGAATACAGATACAAAAAACTACGATAGATTTGTTGAAACACAACGACCAAGTTCAATGGTGCATGAAAAACGAACAAAACCAACAAATCAAAAAGGGGTTCACCTTGTTAAGTGTGAATGTTTTGATAAGGAATCATTACCACCTTCTAGCCATGAAACAAATGCAGGCACAAAACACTTCGAAAGATTAGTTGAAATACAACGCTCACGTTCAAAAGTGCATGAAAAACAAGCAAAACCAAAATATAAAAAAGGGAATATCAAAAAATTTATGTCAAAATATAGAAGATCGACAATGAATTTACAGACGATTCCAAGCAAAACAATAACCGCTTCATCACAAACGGTTTCCAATGAGCCAACGATAATAAAAGAGAGAAATGAAAAAATATCATCTTTTAGGTCATCTAAGAAACCTGGTGAAAAATATAACGATGAATCATGTATTTCCAATACAAAAAAATGGATAGAAATGCACATCTGTAAAAAGAAAATTAAAAAATTACAGACGATCGGAAGCAAAGCATCAAAGGTTTCATCACAAACTGATCCCAGTAAGTTACGTAAATTAACACGTTTCAAATAAATAAATTTATATTATCACATCACACTATATAATATAATATCACACTAATATATATAATTTGGATGGATGTATGGATGGATGTTTGTTACCTCTTCACGCCAAAACTACTGAACGGATCTAGCTGAAATTTTGCATACAGGTAATTCTAATACTGGAATAAAACATAGGCTACTTTTTCTCCAATAAATCTGTTCCCGTGGGATGAAAATCACCTTTTAATATTTTCATAGAAACAACGCGTGCGAAGCCGCGGGGCGCAGCTAGTCACACTAATATAATATTATAAAGGCGAAAGTTTGGATGGATGTATGGATGGATGTTTGTTACCTCTTCACGCCAAAACTACTGAACGGTTCTGGCTGAAATTTTGCATACAGGTAATTCTAATACTGGAATAAAACATAGGCTACTTTTTATCCCATAAATCTGTTCCCGTGGGATGAAAATCGCCTTTTAATGTTTTCATAGGAACAACGCGTGCGAAGCCGCGGGGCGCAGCTAGTTTATTATAGGCACGAGTAAATTATGGAACTTTTTCCCACCTACTTCTTTTGTTTCAGACAATGACGTAAAGAACGGATCTACATTGCAACAAACAAAAAGGCCAACCAACTTAGAAAATAAGATATATAGTCCGGTAAAGCCGCAAAAAAAATATGATCCTGATATAAATTTAGAACCATCAGAAATCTCTGGAAAAAAGTTAGATGAATATACCCCTAGGAAAAACGGTAAACTTGATACGTATAAACATGATAAAACTTCAACCAATAAAACAGATAAACGGCGTAGAAAATATAGAATAAAAGAAATATTTGGATTCAATAGTACTAAAAAAAAATATAGCAAGGACTCGTTAGAAAATAATCTCAACACTGAATCAAGAAAAAATCAAGATAAACAAATGAGGAGTAGAAAAATGAGTAAAAAAGCTACAAAACTTACTGACTTGGAAGCCAAACGTTATGATGAGCTCTCCCGTAGAAGTTCAATTAAATGTGGATGTCAGGATAAGAAACCATCACCTTCTAGCCATGAAACGAATACAGATACAAAAAACCACGATAGATTTGTTGAAACACAACGACAAAGTTCAATGGTGCATGAAAAACAACCAAAACCAACAAATCAAAAAGGGGGTCACCTTGTCAAATGTGAATGTGGCATTCTTAAAACGAGTTTAATAAAATTTATGTCAAGAAATAGAAGACAAACAAAGAATTTACAGACGATTACAAGCAAAGCATTAACCGCGTCATCACAAACTGTTTCCAGTGAGACGACAGTTAACGAAAGAAATGAAAGAATAACATCGTTGAGGGCATCCAAAAAACCTGGTGCGGGATATAGCGATGAATCATGTATTTCCTATACAAAAAAATGGATAGAAAAGCACATTAAAATTTGTAGAACGAAATCGAAGAATTTACAGGCGATCGCAAGTAAAGCATCAAATATTTCACCACAAACTGTTACCAGTACCTAAGTGAAATGATCACGGTTTAAATTAATTAATTAATTTTATTTATATATTGGTATTTACAACGCAATTATTGATTTCTTTCCTACCTTTCTTTGTTTCAGACGGAACTACACTACATAAAAAAACAATTCGTCCAAAGAACTTAAAAAAAGAATTATATAGTCCGATAAAAGCGCACAAAAGCATTATTGACCGTGAAGACAAATCTCAATTCAAACTAGGTAGAACAGATAAAATAAAATATGATTCTGATATAAATTTAGAACAAAAAAAAACATCCGAGACCTCCAGAAAACAGTTAAGTGAACTTAGTCCTAGCAATAAAAGTAAAGTAAATACAGATGTATATGATCAAATTGTAACCAACAAAACAGATAAACGGCGTAGATCTTATAAAATACAAGAAATATTTGGATTCAATAATACCAAGAAGAAATATAACAAGGACTTGTTTGAAAATAATATCGATACATCAAGAAAAAATCTAGACAAACAAATAAGAGAGGATGGGAAAAAAAATACAAAAGGAACAAAAATAACGCCATTGGGAACTAATCGTTCTGATGAGCTGTCTAGTACAAGTCCGGTAAAATGTGAATGTTCTGATAAGGAATCATTATCATCTTCTAGTCATGAAATGAATGCAAATACAAAACACTACGATAGATTTGTTGAAACACAACGTCCCAGTACAAAAGCGCAAAAACAACCAAAACTAACAAATCAAAAAGGGATTCACCTTATAGAATGCGAGTGTTTTGATAAGGAATCATCACCACCTTCTAGGCATGAAAGGAAGGCAAATACAAAAAACTACGATAGATTTGTTGAAATACCCAGTACAAAAGTGCAAAAACAACCAAAACCAACTAATCAAAAAGAGGTTCGCATTGTAAAATGTGACTGTTTTAATAAGGAATCATTGCAACCTTTTAGCCAAGAAACGAAGGCGAATAAAAAACACTACGATGGATTTGTTGAAATACAATCACCCAGTACAAAAGTGCAAAAGCAACCAAAACTAAAAAATCAAAAAGGGGTTCACCTTGTAGAATGTGAATGTTTTGATAAGGAATCATCACCACCTTCTAGCCATGAAATGAAGGCAAATACAAAACACTACGATAGATTTGTTGAAATACAACGACCCAGTACAAAAGTGGCAAAACAACCAAAACCAACTAATCAAAAAGGGGTTCACATTGTAAAATGTGACTGTTTTGATAAGGAATCATTACCACCTTTTAGCCATGAAACGAAGGCGAATACAATACACTACGATGGATTTGTTGAAATAAAACCACCCAGTACAAAAGTGCAAAAGCAAACGAAACCAACAAATCAAAACGGGGATCACCTTGTTAAATGTGAATGTTTTGATAAGGAATCATTACCACCTTCTAGACATGAAATGAAAGCAAATACAAAACATGACGATAGATTTGTTGAAATACAACGACCCAGTACAAAAGTGCAAAAACAACCAAAACCAACTAATCAAAAAGGGGTTCACATTGTAAAATGTGACTGTTTTGATAAGGAATCATTACCACCTTTTAGCCATGAAACGAAGGCGAATACAAAACACTACGATGGATTTGTTGAAATACAACCACCCAGTACAAAAGTGCAAAAGCAACCAAAACTAAAATATCAAAAAGGGGGTCACCTTGTAAAATGTGAATGTTTTGATAAGGAATCATTACCACCTTTTGGCCATGAAACAATGGCAAATACAAAACACTACGATAGATTTGATGATACACAACGACACAGTACAAAAGTGCAAAAACAAACAAAAATTACAAATCGAAAAGGGGTTCACCTTGTAAAATGTGAGTGTTTAGATAAAGAATTATTGACACCTCCTAGTCATGTAACGAATGCAGATACAAAAAACTCTGATAGATTTGTAGAAACACAACGCTCCAGTACAAAAGTGCAAAAACAACCAAAACTATCAAACCAAAAAGGGGTTCACCTTGTAAAATGTGAATGTTTTGATAAGGAATCAGTACTATTTTCTGGTCAGATAAATGATCAAACAAAGGAAAATTATAAAAAACACTCTAATAGTATTCGAACAAAATCAACAAATACAATACTGTCTAAAAAACTTACAAAAGTTTCAATCGAGAAGCTTACTTCATGTTATTGCTTTAAAAGAAATATGGGGATAATCAAAAAGACATTTAATAAAGTCTTTTCAGGTGATAGAATAAGTAGACAAGAAGCAAACAACACGTCTATAAAGGAGGCTAAAAAAGTGTCTGGTACTGACAATCTCAATAGTCTTAAAAGAAAACACCATGATCATATTGAAAATGTTAATATAAATAGTGAGATACAATCAACTACCGCTCATAGCTCTAGCAAAAGCGGGTCTAAGTCAAGTCGAAACATATTTGGAGGTGACCAAATAGTATGTTATTGCTCCAAGAACAATCAAAAAAATGTAAAAAAACATCATTCAAGTCCCACAGAAGCACCTCAGCAAAGTGATTCAACAAAAATTACAGTAGCAACAAGACAGGCTAAGAGCTCAAAGAGTACTCCTGCAATACCTATGAAGTCAAATATGAAATCTCTGCCAAAAGACTGTAATTGCGTCGAAATTGGTATCATAAAAAAAATATGTTCATGCTGTTTAGCAAACGGGAGAAGGAAGAAAACTAAACCTCGTACGTGTAATTGCGTCGATGCCCTAAAAAATAAAAGTACATGTTTATGTACAAAGATAACTACTCCAAATAGATGTAATAAGTACTGTGTCGGTGTCCTTAGGGAGACTAAATGTTCATGTAAGATAAAACCAACTGAGTGTAACTGCGTCGGAGACCCAAACAATAAAAGTATATGTTCTTGTTCAGAGATAACTAAACCAAATGGGTGTAATAAGTACTGCGTCGGTGTCCTTAAAAAAACCAAATGTTCATGTAAGATAGAACCAACTAAACCAAATAACGATTATAAGATTAAACCTACAGGTTCATGTTCAGTGGTAAACTGTTTTGGCTGTTCAGAGAATAAAAAAACAGATAGTTATAATAAGGATGACGTCCAAATCTATAAGCCTACATTTTACTGCTATATTTTAAAAATGGTACGAGGTGCGAAACAAAAGATTAAATCAATCAAAAATCTTGTAAAAAGAAAAGAATGTGTTAAATCACTAGGACGAGATCCAGAAATAAAGATCAAGACAAACCAGAAACCTGAGATAAAAATAGAATTTTTAAGTGATTGCAAACCTAGAGTTTCGTCACGATTTACTCAGCCAGCACGACAGTCCAAAAACAAAACAACATCTTCAAGTGTGAGTGCCAAGGGCTCCGGGGACGCCGGTCTCTTCAAGTCATGTCTATGTACAGAAGTAACATGTTCATGTTCGAAGATAAAAAAACCAATCAAGTGTAATAAGCGCTGCACTCGAATCCGCCAGACCAAAACTTTATGCTCGTGTATTTTAAAAAAGACACGAGAGGTGAAACAAAAGATCAAATCTTTCCAGAAACCTGAAACAAACAAAGAATGTTTAAATTCAAAGACACAAATGAAAATTGAAATAAAGCAAAAACCAGATTCGATAGAAAAATGTTTGACATCAAATGCACGAAAGACTGAAATAAAAATAGAGCTGAAGCAAAAACCTAAGACGAAAAAAAAGCTTTTAAAAATTGACGCAAGAGATGCCCAACAAAAAATTAAATCAAAGCAGGTACTTGAGAGTAAAAAAGAATTTTCAAAAGACCGAAAACTTACAGCGTGTACTAAACCTACACGAAAGTCCGACACCAAACGTGAATGTTCAAGTGATTGCAATTTTGGAAAAAAAGCACATAACGACAGAGTGTGCCTTTGTGCGAGTGAAGGCAGATTTAATCGCAAATACGGTAAAAGACAATATAGACAGATCGGTGGAAGAATAAAGTGTTCGAGCGAATGCAAGTTTATTGTTAGTAGCAGGCACGCAGCAAAACAGATAATTATGGAACTGAATAAGCTTGACAAGAAAAAAAAATGCGCAGATTATTGTAAATATGATGAGAGTCGAAAACGCGCAGCTAAAGAAATTATTAAACAAATGCAAAAGCTTGCCAAGACAGTGCAAAGCGAGAAACAACCTAAATTGCAAATGCAACGCAAACATAACGAAGCAAGACATATAATTAAAGAAATGCGATATCTTAATAAGAGTACTGAATTCGATGTTAAGAGAGGGCATACAGCATTAGTAAAACTAGTCAAAGAAATGAAACAGCTTGGAGGTAGCCGCCAATATAGCACAATCAAAGAAATTATTAAGGAAACGCAAAAATTGGAAAAGATATTTAATTGCCCCGGTAAAACCAAAATATTGAAAAAAACTATTGAAAAAGAAACTCATACGTGGATAGATCGCACGATAAGTACAAGCAAAAAAATTGTTATTGTCTCTGTTATGAAATCATCGAAATTATTAAAAAATATATTTTGGGATAAACCCATGCAATGGTACCGTAAATTAGAAGATAAACGAACCCGCTGCGATATTTTTCCAAGGGGGCCTTGTTTCTGCATTCATGTGTTGTGTCCACTGTGTTATCCGTTCTTCCTGAGCGTTGTTGCCAGATTCAGAGAAATGATTCGCTTTCTTCTGTTCTTTTTAGCTTGCCTTGCGTGGATCCCGTTCATAGTATATTTTTATACTACAAAATTTTTGATTTGTGGCTGTTAATGTAAATAAAATTGTTGTTCCGATAAATTATATTTATTTTAAACAGTGAGGTAAGTAAAATTCGGTAATAGCTTCTAGAAAGTTGCTTAATTAGATATTTTTAACGTATACGGTATTTTCAGTAGTTGTCATCGATCAGGTATCTAGACAATCTTTCTACCTACCTCAACTCAACCTTAACCTTAACCTCAACAGCCTGTATTGCTGATAAGCGACTTATTGGCGTTTATCTCATGGAGGGTAATGCCCATAATCACCATGCTGGGCATGCGGCTTAGGGATCGCAGTTTGGTGGTATCATTTGCTGATGCCCGCTCCCCAGTGGATTGGACACCTACTTGAAAAGAAAAGTTAAAGCCATTTTTAAATAATTATACCACAATGGTATTGACTTAAAAAACATTCTTAATTTTTTTTTTTAATTTTCATAAATTTTATTAAAAAGCAAATCCCTCACGCAATATCTCCTAATCCAAGGGGCATAGAGCCATCGTGTGGGTTGTCTACGTGATCAGCAGAATTCCTTCTGCCAAACCCTTGACTGCCAAACACTTGGCTCCAAAGGAACTTCAAACCGTCCCACCAGAGTCACCACTCGAGAGACACCCCCATTGTTGGGTCTATATGAAATCAGGAGAATGAGCTCTATCACACGAAGCAATAATCCTTCTCCACTAAGGAGTAATGGTGCTCAGATGAGCAGTATAACCCCAAACCGTTGTTTTGTAATTAATTTGACGTAAAAAAAAACACACGCAATTATTGAAAATTGATTGCGTGATCACAGAATAAGTATAAGAGTTTTATTGTTAGAAAAGTAAAATTATTAATAAGATGAGCTTAACGTTTTGAACTTACCGGCACAAAACTTAGATCAGCGCGGCTGTTCACAAACTGTAGCAAACTTACAAACACAAACTTTAGCAGAGACACAGAGATGCCCCAGTGAGTGCTAATTTCCCCGCTTCCAACTTTGAATGATGCCCAAATATTGCACCTTTTTGGATAGCCAAAACAAGTTATTCCTACTATATAAAAAGGAAAGATGAGGTACTAATGACATTATCCCTGAAATATTAGAAATTGAAATAGCTTAGCTTTAGACCAGAGTACCTTATAGCCAAATTGGTTACTACTGAACCCTACTACCACGTCTCGAAAGGATCGGGTCTACTGACAAGTAGCCCTGCATATAACTTACTAGCTGCGCCCCACGACTTCGCACGCCTTGTTCCTAACGAAAGGATTAAAGGTGATTTTTATCCCATGGGAACTTATATATATGATAAAAAGTAGCCTATGATTACTCGTAATTCGAGGATTGGAATTTCAGAAGCAATTTCAGCATCTACATTTCAGATCTTCAGTAGTTTTGGGTGAAGTGGTAACTAACAACCATCCATCCAAACTTTCGCATTTATAATATTAGTGTGATATGATTGCCTTTGTATACCTTTAATTTTTCTGTTGCCTTTTCTGTTTGAAAACGAATAGGAGATTAATATTATCCAAAAAAATATTGAAAACAACTTTTTTGATTTGCTTGAATGATACCAATTACCAGTAGTGTCGTAAATGTTTCCCAAAATACATATATTTATTTCGTTTTGTACCCACTTTGTTTACACGGTAGGTATGGCTCTATTCCAATAAGTTGAACTCAAAGTTCGACGAGTTGAACTAGAGTCTGTTTAAAAAGAGAAGAGTCGTGGCGTTACGGTGAACTAACACTTAGTCATACTACCTACTACAATGACAGAGCACTGTTGTCAACGCAAAAAAGTTGTCTATTGGCACACGAGCGCCCTCAATTCCCACGACTGATCTCTTTTGAAGTCTACCTAATTGTTTGCATGTAACTACTTTGTGAAAGTTATCCAGAAAGTTCAACTCGGACGCTGCATGAGTCGACGCACATATGCGCCTTCCTATCTTCCGAGGACATCCGTGAGGGCGCATGTGGTGGCAGATTTGGCCGAGGACCTCAAGAGGCGCAAATATGCAGTCTCGACAGACACATTTGCTCCTCTTGGAGTCGAGACTCTAGATCCTTGGGGTACCGAGGCTCTTCGGGTTTTCAAAAGACAATTGTCTGAGCGTCTAGTCGAAGCGACGACGCGTGACCCTAGAGCAAAGAGAATTAGAATGTAACAATCGATGTTGAAAGCGATAGTCAAAAAGTCCTAAAGTACATATGGGTTTGACATATGCCGTAGATATCTCACGTGATCTTTGGGTCTAGACAGGTCTAGATATCGATCAAAAATTTCGCGGCCTCCCCCGTAGAAACATAGAACCTTACGAAAATGACACTCAAAATTGTTTACGATTTATTTTGACGCAGACAGTTTGCGCAGAGCCTGACAAGGTTTCTCCTTATGGAACAAGAGATTAGTGGAGTTGAATTTATTTTATTTTTTAAGTAGGTAGGTAACTGAAAATAAGAAAACTGCGTTTTAACAGGAACAATCTGTATAGCATACCGTTACCTTGTAGTACCTACTATCATATTTCATTTCATTTGGTCCCTTCTAGTTACTTTTATCACGGATATTAAAATATCCGTGATAAAAGTTTTTTATTTATTCTTCTATTACTTCTCTTAACCTATATCATCAAATACCGTACTATTTATAGTACGGTATTTGATGATATAGGTTAAGAGAAGTCTCGGAACTGTTTCTGTGTAGTCAATACATAACAAATATAGTGCAACAAGAAAAGAAAAAAAATCTAAATCAAAACAATAATCTAATATTTTTTTATAAATGTTTCAATCATTATTAAATAAATCTAGTCTTTTAGATGAAAAATAATCGCAAGAACAAAAATAATTAAAATATAAAAAAAATTGCCTCTGTTCATGTATTTAGAACAAAGTTAAAATCGTCACATGCAATCCAACAAATAATTTTCAACGCCGATTTCTTACGTGTGATTTTTGTAATTTTGTTAGGCATGCTTTCTGTGCAAGCTCTCAAATGACACTAATTCAAATGCTTTCCATACATGCCAAAAAGGTAAGCTTTTGATACAGACGGTTTCAGTGCGCGCATTGTGCATCTAAGGGGGGCCGGCGAAATTTTTGATCGATGGGTCTAGACAATGTAATCGATGTCGAAAGCGATAGTAGAAAAGTACAAAAATTTATGGGTTTGATATTGCCTTAGATATGTCACGTGATCTGTTTCGAATTTTTGAATCATTTAATTGATTTCGATTCGCTTCATAGCGAATGCCGGTTGGCTATACCCTCTATTTCGAATTTGTCCCTGCAAATCTTTCAATTGTTTTCGATTCGCTTCGTAGCGAATGCCCGTGTTGGCCTGGGGATGCTTCCGACTTGTTGCTTAGTTCAGTTGAGCTAAATAGGTAAGGTACCCGTGAATATTTATAATAATAGTTCTAATTTACATATTTATATCACCTATATGATGGAATTTTCTTTTTTAAAAATATGTCTTTGATTACAAAAAAATCTAGGTTATAAAATGGGGATTCTACTGTACATTACACACTTACGTAATTAGTGACAGTATGACGTGTCGTAAGTATAAATCAAAAACAGGAAAACCACATACGAGGAACCACCCGATTCCCAGGTTATACGGGAATATTGTGTCGTGTTAATGCTTTTGGTGTTCATTTGGATATATTCACTAACAAAACCAACATGGGAAGCTTGTTTTCGATAAAATTATTTTAAAATCAATTATTTATTTATCAACCATACATTGAATTTAATATTCAGACTAATTTGTGAGTTTTAAAGTTAGACAGCGAGGAAGATGTCCGGGATTCAACGAAAAATCATCGTGTTTGCTATAGCTTTAACATTTTGGGGTAAGTGTTAGCTTATGTGGGTGTCACCCGAATCGTAGATTCAGCCAGTTTGTAGAACGGCTATTTTTATTCGACGATATCTTAGAGTCGTTTAGCCTCATGTTGTTCGTTTAACAATTGGTATTGACAATTAACTGAATTGATATTTTTTGCAATTGGCCTAATCACTGCGACTGCCGCAGCCATTTAGAAACGAGTTGATTCTACGATTTGGCGGTGACAAAGGTACTATGAGTAAAAGAAGTCACAAGTGTATCTATTGTATAATGTAGGTATAATGAAGTACATCATCTAGTACCCATAACACAAGCTCTTCTTATCACAATTTTGTGAATAGGATAGCCATCGGATTTCGTGTTCATAGGAGCGGGATAGAGCATACGTTTTTGGAACGACCTAAGCGCAAAATTCTTGTTTTCGTTTAAACACAAGAAAACTAAAAACTTATGTAGAACTTGTTCAAGGAACCAAATAATCAGTAATAATTAATAAATATAAATTATAAAGTTAAATCAAAGCTTACCAAAATTGTGTGGATGGGAACAAAATTTAAAAAATAAAAAAATCCCACCAAAATAACCAAATAGTTGTATCGTTGAGAAAGAAAAAAAGTTGATCCGTTTCAGTTGGTCAGTTTAGTTGGCTGGAGTGGAAGGATAGAAATAATATAGGTCAAATATGTTTTTTTTACTGACCGTGTAACGTGGGTCGACTCTATTTGTATATTTTTCTATACATTTAATAAGTGCGCAATAATAATCAGTTATTATTTTTATGAAGATCCCATGGTGTTTTCCCCCAATTTGATTACCAATTTGATGACCTAATTGTTTTTTCCGAAAATAGAAACCCGTTAAGTTGGAGAGCCTGTTCAAAATGAGAAGAGTCGTGGGAATTGATCGCACTCGTGTGCCAATTGACAACTATTGTTGCGTTGACAACACTGCTGTCATTGCAGTACGACTAAAAGTGTTAGTTCACCGTAACTCCACGACTCTTCTCTTTTTGAAAAGATTCCACCTACCATATCAATAGCTCCATGTCTCATACATAACACGATTAGGTAATTTAATGGAGGGAATATACATATTAATGTGTCATACCATACATCGTGACGCAGTGAACCTACGGTCGATGGTGACTACGTGACAACGTACGTACATCGCCAAACGTAACGCCTATCCAGTTTGAAACTATTTTGCTTTGCGTTAAAAACAAAAGATATCGAGCAAGCCGGCGCAATTTTTGCTGACTATACCTACATGCAGAAGTCAACCTTCCCCGACTTGCTCAGGGTTTCGTAGCACTTGCTACGCGTTGAGTAGCGTTTCCTATGAGTTGTATAGTACTTGCTACGCGTTGAGTAGCGTTTCCTATGAGTCGTGTAGCGCTTGCTACGAGTTGAGTAGCGTTTAGTGCACTGTTCAGGACTGGACCAAATTATCACCAGCACTAGCTTTCAAATAAAAAAAGAATCATGAAAATCGGACCGCACGGTCAAAAGTTCGGAGGTAACAAACATAAAAAAAACAGTCAAGATGAAAACCTCCTCCGTTTTTTGAAGTCGGTTACAAATAGAGTTGTGGCGAATTCTCACATGCTTTTTATAGTGATGAATTAACTTCGTGGCAAATGTACAACAACCCACAATCGCGATAATAATCGGTGGTGGAGTGCGCAGGTAGTCTGGCATAACGCGCAACCTTTATAGCTCAAAAACCAAAGCCTTTGAGCTATATAATATAGCAACCAAACTTATCGACATAGCTCAAAGAATTAGCAAGCTGAAGTGGCAGTGGGGCGGTCATATCTCGAGAGCCGACAGCCGCTTTGGTAAACGTGTTCTTGAGTAGAGACTGCGACTCGGCAAACGTAGGACGCCCTCCAGGTGGGATGACGATCTGCGAAAGACTGCAGACAGATGCTGGATACGTCAAGCCGAAGGCGGGCGCTATGGCGCTCATTAGGGGCGGCCTATGTCCGGCTGTGGGCTTATAATGGGTTGATGATGCTAGGTCTTAATAATATTATGTCAAAATATTTGATAAGGCCTTTTGTGAGTTGAAAATAAATGGTTATTTATTGATGATGCCCTTAGCTCGGATAAAAATGGCCTTTCAAAAATTTTTACTAGGTATTTGAGCTATCTTTTATTTACTAAAGTTATTTACAACGGGATGGTAAATATGTATACCATGATTTGAATTTTTAGCTTTCCAATATTTTGGCACAGTTTTATGCGCCATGATTACGAAATAACTGTTGTATTGTAACTGCAGTTATTCCCATTGATTAATAAAAAAGATGAGGTACTAGTTTCTCGAAAATGGCAACCTCAGATGGTGTAAAATTGTGTGCTCCCACCTCAGTCACCGTCGGCGTCGGACAGACGGCACGGGCGGTCGTGATTCGTGTGAAATATTGTTGTCTCGGTCTCACTTCGGTCTTAGATACGTCTTTCGGTCTTTGTTCTTCTTTGTATTGCACAGGACTGGAAATATAACTGTGAGCGTACTTATGTGTTTGCGTGTAGTTGTAACACATGCCAATTTTTGAGCAAGCGCTTGGTGAACGTAACCTTTCTTGCCTTTTTAATTAATCAATGGTTGTTCCTTATAAATATTCAATAGAATCTCTTCGTTAAACTTTTTACTACCTACTTGTAGGTAGGAAAGGAATGTAACATTTTACCACTTTTTTACGATTTCAACATCGTCCCACTAATAGGAGGCCAATGTGCCGAACATTGGCCTCCTAGACGATGTAGATTATAATTATACATAAAATATGCAGTTTTATGCATATTTTATTTTATCCTCTGAGTATTTCCTCTTGGTAGGTACCTACCTATGTACTCTAATAGTAAGAGGTAAAGTTTATTTATAGTTATTAAGTACTTCAATTTGCATCCAGTTAATAATTTTCATAAAGGGATGTCCTCCTAACAACTATTTATTTATAGGTAGCATGTTAATAGGTAGAGAAACATACAACTTTTGCGATTTGTGTGCGAAGTTAACATATTTCTGTAATAAAGCAACTAAGGTATTATTATAATTAGTTAAGATGATATTATTATATTGTCTATAAAATAAACAAATATATATCCCAAAAAATCCGAATTTCGACGGTCTTAACCTCAGGTTTTAACCCGTTAAAATTACCCTAAGTGTGAGGGCTTACACGCTATTTCAAAACCTTACCTATTATTCATCGTGATCATTATCAACCTATTTTTGTCCACTGCTGGACATATACCTCCCCTAATGAGCGCACTAGGGCCCTGTCTTCAGCTTACCGCATCCAGCATCTGCCTGCAGTATTTCGTAGATCGTCATCCCACCTGACTGAAGGCCGTCCTACACTACGTTTGCCTAGCCGCAGTCTCCACTTAAGAACACGTTATACCCCAGCGGATGTCGGTTCTTCGCGAGATATGGCAAGCCCACTGCCACTTCAGGTTGCTAATTCTTTGAGCTATGTCAATAACTTTGGTTCTCTGTCGGATGTAATTCGTTACGAATCCTATCCTTCAGAGAAACACCGTGCAAAGCTCTTTCCATAGCTCGTCTGAGTGACTTTGTACTGTTGGATCAACCCTACCGTTAGTGTCCACTTCTTAGCTCCGTAGGTCATGACGGTTAGGACGCACTGTTTAAAACTTTGGTTTTCAAACATTGCGGCATGGATGACGAGAAGACTCGACTTAATTTAACAAACGGTGCCCAGCCTAGCTCGGGACAATTATTATTATTATGTAATGTTTATTTAATGAGTATTTATCGCGTACCTACGTAATTTCGATCGCTTCGTCGCTGTAACTAAGACCCTCAAAATTACTGCAAACTCTTTGTCATTTCATGGTAGGCAGTACCTACCTACTTGCTACGTAAGGTTACGTAAGTAGGTGCCTAATTTTCCTCTTAAACTTGCCAATTATGTTAGAGATTTCACCTATATACTTTGGGTTCTTACCTCCACAATAAATAACTTTAAGTAGGTAACGCCATCGTAAATGTGAATAATAACATAAGATATTAGGTGGTACGAGATAAATACCCGATAAATAAATCATTTCACTTCATACAATTAAACAATTGTCCTCAAAACTTATATTTACGTACCTATTTAAAAATGACGAACTTTGTGGCGCGGTGGGCGAAGGTCTACCTGCGACGCAGGAGGTTGCGGTTTCGATTCTCGCCTCGGGACAAATTTGTGTACGATCTGCAGATATTTGTTCAGGGCGTTCTGGATGTTTTCTATGTATAGTAAAAAAATATCAATCTATGCAGTGTATTGTATTATGTATATCAGTTATCTAGTACCCATAACACAAGCTCTGCTTAGCTTGGGGCTAGATAATGCTGGGTGAATTGTCCTGCATTATTTATTTATTTATTTATTTATATCTTACAGGTAACGTTGATGCACAGACGAGTACACCAAATCCAAATGAACCAAATGGAACCATGCCTTGCAGCGTCAGAGAACCGGAATACAAAGTAAGTTTATTTGTTTTTAGTTGCCTAATGACCTCCGAAATGACTATTTTAAAAGCGTGCGACCATCAGGCAATATATAAAAAATTAAGCATATTGAAAAGTAAAATAACAATCAAATAAGTATTCGAAATAAATGAAAACTAGTATTGAAAATAACACATAAAAATAACTAAATCGAACCCGCAACCTCCTGCGTCGCAGGCAGACCTTCGCCCAACGCGCCACAGACGTCGTCAAAGATAGTGGCTTTCAAACTTAACCCAAACTTCATAATCAGTGATGATCATTGATTTTGTTTCAAAAATCTATAAACCGACTTCAATTTTATAGTTTTTTCATGGATCCCATTGTCAGAACTGGACCAGATTAAAATGGTACACGGGAAGCATCTTTCAAATAAAAAAAGAATCATGGAAATCGGATCACCCAGGTTAAAGTTGTGAGATAACAAACATGAAAAAACAGTTGAATTGAGCACATCCTCCTTTTTTAACCGGCTTCAAAAGAAGGAGGAGGTTCTCAATTCGACTGTATTTTTTATGTTTGTTACCTCAGAATTTCATGATGCTTTTTTTATATGAAAACTGGTGCTTCCCGTGTGCTCCCACTTTAATTACGTTAAGTACCACCCAGCTAGAATATACTTTTGTTCCTTTATAGTTAGAAGGTTTTGTTCTTAGGAACTTTTTATTCATATTTTAAAGAAAAAAATATTGTTATTTTTAGATTTAAAAAAAAAAATACGGTTTGCCCAAAAAATTACATTTCTCAAAAAATACAAGTTGGTCTTAATCGACTTTATTTCCAACCTGGAACACTTTTCCCACCCTTAAGAGGCCAAAAATTTGCCCCACCCTGTTTATATATAATATATACATATATGTAGATAGAAATATGCATAATGGTAAAAAAAATGTTCTTTATTCATTCTATTCTCATTTCAGAAAGCAGCCGACGCTGCCTATCAGGCATTCGGTGATTTGGTCAACATTACAGTGAACCATTCAAACATGAACAACACACCGTAAGCATTTATAATAATGTAAAAAATCTTAAAACTTGGACCCATCATCATGGCACTTTGACCATTGACCCTATATTGGTCCACTGGACGCAGGCCTCCCCTTAATAAGCGTCTTATTGGAGTTAATCTAATGGGTTGTAATCCCCACGCTGGGCATGCGGGCTGGGGATCGCAGTTCGGTGGTAGAATTGTTTGGCAGGGGGCGCTGCTGCCCGCCCCCCGGTGGATATCCATTAGTCACCTCTACTACACCCACGGGAAGAGATGGGGTGGTGCAAATTCTAAGCCAGCACCACACAGCTAGCCAGACATGGTGAACAATTAGTAACAAATAGCTATGCTTTCAGTCCTATACTCATAACCTCTATGCATTTTTAACCTATTTCGAAAAAGGAAGAGGTTCTATGTTCAGTTGTGAGTTGTTTTTTATATAATTACGACCAGAACACACTGAGCAAATATCTGCAGATCGTACATATATTCGTCCCGAGGCAGGAATCGAACCTGCAACTTTCTGAATCGCAGACGGACCTTTGCCCGCTGCACCACAGAGGTCGTCTCGAGAATGGCACTGAAGATGACGCATTTGATCAAATGTGAATGTGATCTAAGCGAAACATCATGCTTTCCGGTTATCCTTTTTAATCCCTTCTTTATCTACACGACTAATACCAAATTATTTTATTAATAAAGCGAGAGTTTGTATAGATCTTGAGAAGGAACCATTACCGCTGACGATACACTGATTATTCAAACAATTTATTTTACAGGTACATGTATATATTTACCCAATCTTTAGATGAATTCCTGAATACAAGTTTCGTATATTGCAAACCCGACGGAAGGATTACCACGGAAAACTTCAAAGTATATGTGGAAGCGGTCCAATTCACCTTGAGCAATGTTACGGTTCTAAAAGGTTGAGTTTTTATGTATTTTCAAGATTTGTAGGTATTAAAGTTCAAAAGTTCATAATTGCAAATTATGTACAGCTGAAGTTGGTACATAGGTACACCATGTTAGATTTGTGTAACAATTTGACATCTTACACTATTGCTTAACACCTTCATGGCCCAAGACGCAGGTGCCAGTCTGCAGCACGTGTAGCTGCGGCGCGCCCCTGCGGGTCGCACCGCAGAGGCTGGGCAGTGAATACGTTATACACTAAACACTAAAGTACCTATAGCAATGATTTTTTTCTACGAACAAGTTAAACATTTTTTACTACCGTTCGTTGTAGTCGGCAACTGGAAGAATAGTGTGAGGAAATTTAAAAAAACTTGTTCCAGGTGTTACGTGTTTTTGTGTAAGCCTTACAAGTTTGTGAAATAAAACTTTGTCGTTTATCTTCATTACATTTGCAAGATTTCTATTTCTATCTATGAGTACGCCCAAAGTTCACGTAAAATTTGAGCAAAAAAGCAGATTTTTGGAAGCTTATATAATACTGAATTTGTTTCTCCTAGATTTTTTACTGCAATAGAAACCTAGATATACTTAGTGCACAAGATTCCTAATTAGTTAAAAGTTTCAAAGAAATATTTATTACGACGAGATTTACAGGAGCGTTTGTATCAAAAGTAAGACGGGTTGGCCGCTCTTAAGTGAACTGATGAGGTGAAGCCGTGTCTACCTACCTAGACATAACATTTGACTCCAAAAAACTCGTTTTAAAATCACTTATACCTTGCACTTGAAAAAGTGTAAACCAGCCATGAAGCAGTGTATTCTGCATTTAGTGTAAACGCCCGTAGCATACCTCCGCTGCGAAATACGAGTACGCGGAACCGCTTGGTGAATTCCGTTGCGATCAAGTGTAGGTTGAGTAGCGCAAATGACCGTTGGAACCTCACGTAAGTCGAGTGAGACGACAAAAAAACGGCCGGAGCGCGGAACAGATCGACAAACCGCGTGGAGAAAGAGATATATGAATTAGAACACTATTATTTTATTAATGAAACATTGAAGGGCGAGCACAGCTGCCTATATTACAGACTTTTAGTATAGTTTAGGCGGCTGAGGTTAATACATAATTATTTTGAACAAGAATTCTTACTAATGTGTTTATTATTTAATAATGCCAGACAAATTGTTAGGTGTATGATTATTTGTCATGATTCTTTTTGCATTATTCTATTCTAAAAAGTTTCGCTAGTGTTCCGCTTCTCTTACATATGGACAAGAACTAGCGAAATTACTGCAGTTCCGCTGTTATGGATTCGAAGCGGAGGGGTTGCTAAGGCGGCATGACGTCTCGCATAGGACTGTATTGTGCATTATCCCCATGCTTAAGCAGGCCCTAACCAGCCCAGCTCCTTGAAGTACCGGAGCAGGACCAATAGCTACAGGCATTCATTACGGATCTAAGCGGGTTAACTGCGAACCTTATTTGTGTTGGAGGAACCCGTTTACCTCAACAGCCTGTATTGGTCGACAGCTGGACACAGGGCTCCCCCTGATAAGCGCCGTATTGATGTTTATCTCATAGGGGGTAATGCCCATAATCCCCACGCTGGGCATGTGGGTTGGGATTCGCAGTTCGGTGATAAAATTGTTCTACAGGGGGTGCTGCTGCCCGCCCTCCGGTGGGTATATATCCCTTAGTCGCCCCTTACGACACCCGCGGAAAGAGTTGGGATGGTGCAAATTATAAGCCAGCACCACCCAGCTACCCGTTTAATATTTATTATTTAGATTATTATTATTATTATATAGTGCATGCCCTCGTCTGCATTTGTTACTTAATCCAATTTCTTTTTCAGATCTGCAAAAGGATGGCGCATTTGAATGTATTTTAAACCAGAAACCTGGTATAGACCAATGTGTTGAGGATAAAGTCAGCAATAACATAACTTCACTTAAAAAGTATGCGCGACTCCACGCTAAATCACATTTAGACTTCAATGTAAGAAATAACTTTACTGTATTATACTCGTATATCTAAGTATACGTCCCTACCTATATATCAGTCATTTAGTGGGTACAATAATACAAGCTCTACTTAGTTTGGGGCTAGATAAGGCTGTGTGTATAGAGCTTGTTTCACACCTGAAAAGCACCGCTGCAGCACAGAACCAAAATTTAAATTTATGAATTTTATATTGACACATCAGATTACAGCTTTTAGGAACACATTTTATGACTGTTCTGTATGTAGGTATCTAGAGATAACGAGTTTAAGAGTGTGCCATAAGCATATTACTTTAAAATTGTACTTCAAAATCGTTATATATCTCAAAATCTGTGAAACCTTAATTTTTAGGGAAATGTTACTTCGATCTTATAACTTGAATTACGTGTTGAAAAAACACGACTGGTGAAAGTTTTCTCAATTGTTTCTTTTTTAAAAAGATGCTTTCGTGATGTTTTGCACACTTTTTCCTATTTATCTCAGGAACAGCACACTTTATTCTTCAGCTTCAGAAGTATTTCTTTAATTATATCTTTTAATATTTGGATTGGTGACTTGACTTGTCGTTAAGTAAAAACAGTTTTGGCGCATAGAAAATTCGGTGTACGTCTCTGCTGTACTTCTCACTCGCGATAAAACCATATCTTGTCATCCCGCTCAAAATCCATCTTGTAGCGGCGTTACTGCACACACATGAATGCCCGGTTTTTGCTGTGTGGTAGCGGTATTTAGGCTAGGCGCCAAAGGTCCACCAACCATAGCCACTGGTGGCGAGCGACGAGGTGTTCGACGAACCTCGCCTGCAATGTAACTTGCAATGCAAGGTAGTAATTCCTAGATGTGTAGGTAGGTACGCCTTGCGCGCGCGAACCTCGCCTGCAATGGAAGGCAATTCGCGCGCGCAAGGCGTACCTTCGTATCCCGCGTACACTTTTACATTGTGAACGCGGCATAAGAACTCGCCGTACGCACTTTAGATATTAAAATCAATTTTATTATAGTCTGTGTTCTGATCAGCGAAGCACTAACTAGCCTGCTAACCTAAAATTTGCTTTTCAGAACTTAGCCTGTGTCGACACAGAAAAGGTTAAACCCTGCATCCTCAAAGTGTTAGAAGATAATTGCAGTAACGCAAAGGAGTACGTTGAAAGCATATTCGACTTTATTTTAAGTAAGAATTGCTATAACACCCCAGAAATAAATGCATCGGTAAGTAAAATTTTCCCGTAACTGAAGTGACTGTGGTATTACTTGGTACGTCGATTCAGATGTTTTCGTGTGTATCGCTCATACTATTTTCGCTGATCAATATTTTAATCTACACGGTGCCACGGAAAGGGCACCGTACCTAAGCCGAAAGGGCATGATGATTCTGAATGATTCTGCACTCGAGGTATCAACAGATTTTTGAATTAAGTACTTTTTATCTATTTTATATTATTTTATACTTTGGTTTTTTTCTTGTTAGTCAAAATAGCTATAGGTGAAATACCAAATATTTCACCTATTTTTAACGTGTTTTTTAGCAAAGCAAGAAATTATCACAAAAAACCCTAAGATATTTAAAAAAAAATGTATCATTGCAAAAATACTTTCTTCATATTCGTGTTTTTAATGTGAAAAACACGAATATGAAGAAAAACGTCGCTAATTTCTCACAGCAAAAATATAAAACTGTGCAAAATTCAGTACATCGTAGAACAAACGTTGACACCTCGATGGCCAGAATCATCCCCTTTCGGCTTAGTGGTGCCCATTCTGTGGCACCCTGTATCTAATAAGTAATTTGACAACCTCTGTGACGCAGCGGTGGAAAGTTGCGATGCCGAAGGTTACGCTTTCCCGCTTCGGGACAAATTGAGTAAAGTCAAAATTGCTTTATTGACATAATTATGTTTAAATGATCTACAGATATTTGTTTGGTGTAAAAAACTGTCCATTTAGCATGTCATGTTAGTTATATAGTATCCAACACGAAAGCTCTGCTTAGCTGGGACTAGCTGTAGGCACAATGGTACAGTCATCACATCATAAACAGATTTTTGTCCCACGCGGAAAAAAAATTTGGGCACAGGCGTCCTTTATTATAATCCTCATCATCAGCCTATGTTAGTCCACTCTGGACTCCTCCCCTTATGAGCGCCATAGCATCCTGTCTTCGGCTTGACGCATCCAGCATCTGCCAGCAGTCTTTCGCAGATCGTCATCCCACCTGGCCGGAGGACGTCGTACACGTCGATATCGATATATTAATAACTAGCTGCGCCCCGAGGCTTCGCACGCGTTTTTCATATACGTTTAAAGATGATTTTTATCCCACGGGAACTGATTTATGGGATAAAAAGTAGCCTATGTTTGATTCCGGGATTAGAATTACCTGTGTGCAAAATTCCAGCCAGATCCGTTTAGTAGTTTTGGCGTGAAGAGGTAACAAACATCCATCCATCCATACAAACTTTCGCATCTATAATAAGTATTAGTGTGATGATCGAATCTAATTGTTTATTATAAAAGCGAATCCTATAGGTTAGGCTACTTGCCTTAAACATGGTACCTATGCTTCTAATTTCATTTAAGTTTGTTTTCATTTAATTTTGCAGGTACAAATAACAGCGCACTGGAGTTTCTTTATCCTGACCAGCTTCTGGACTGCTTTGGCCCTTTATATATCTTAGTTTCACTAGAACACCTAAGATTAGTAAACCATTACTTACCTTCCTTCCTAATATTTTAGATAAAAAGGAGTACCTAACCTAACCTAACTTCTTTTTAATTACCTATTTACATTTAAGACCTATAGGTATAATCACACTTTCACAAAAAGTAGCACCTATGTTATGTAGATTTCTTATAAAATGTATGATTAAATTTTTTATTTTTATATTCTAGTACCTTCTTTCATGGCACATACATCCAGCACCACTGCCGCACAGCATTCAAATGTCGGCTGGAGCTCGAAATCTTTAGATACATTTTACTGCGACAAAATGGTTTACCGCAAGCTCCAAGCGAACTACCTATTATCTGATGCCGCCAATACAAAATATATCTAAAGATTATACGTACGACAGCCCACATTAAAGAGCATAAATTTGTGCTGTGCGGCAGTGTGTTGGTCCAGATCTGGGACAACCTTAAGACCTTGATACATCCTATTTGTACTATTTTAGTTATTATCTAAGCAAAATATATATATAAATTATTAAGACCAATTTTTGATTCATTTTTATTTCCTCGTCTTGTTTTATGATTAGCACAATATCGTAGAGCGCATGCTTGTAGGGAAAATATGATTTGATTGTTTTGAAAAAAGTTAAAACCTACTTTAAATTCCTTAATATTTTTTCTGATTTGTAAATTTTTCGGATTAATAAATACCTACGAATCATTCGGAGATACATTATGGGGAACCATCTTAGGATCATCAAATCATCGAAATGGGTTCACAATAGGACGACGTAACCGAAGAACGTAGTTTTTAAAAATAACTTACAGCCGAACGTAGAAACTAGCATCATTTTACTAAGTCGGTTAAAAACTCGGAACATGGGACGTCTTCTTGTTTCCGAGCTAAGAGGAATTTCGTTAGTTGGAAAAATTATAAAAATGTAATTGTGCGGTGTGCCATGCGTGTCATAAGCGATATAAAATTCTACAATTATTTACTTTGCGCTGCTGAGCGACGTTGCTGACTGTAGGGCCTCTACGATATCATGCTACGATCACCCGCTGCATAGCAGGCGCTACGGAGCTCTACGATATATTAATAAATAAATCATCAATAACTTTGAATCATGTGACAATTCACACAGCATTATCTAGATAACTGATATACATAATACACTACATAGATATATATTTTTTATTTTACATAGAAAACATCCAGAACTATATTATAGATATGATATTAAGCTACGAACACGTGCTGCGTAGCGTCGTAGCAGGCGCTACAAGGCTCTACGATAGTATGCTACGAACACGTGCTGCGTAGCGTCGTAGCAGGCGCTACAAGGCTCTACGATAGTATGCTACGAACACGTGCTGCGTAGCGTCGTAGCAGGCGCTACAAGGCTCTACGATAGTATGCTACGAACACGTGCTGCGTAGCGTCGTAGCAGGCGCTACAAGGCTCTACGATAGTATGCTACGAACACGTGCTGCGTAGCGTCGTAGCAGGCGCTACAAGGCTCTACAATAGTATGCTACGAACACGTGCTGCGTAGCGTCGTAGCAGGCGCTACAAGGCTCTACCATTATTATGCTACGAACACGTGCTGCGTAGCCTCGTAGCAGGTGCTACGTAATTCTTCGAAATTATGATCCGAACGTAGAAAGAAGAAGAATGCGCTACGATATTTTGAATGAATTTGCATTTTTTTCACTTTTAGTAGAGGTAGAGGTCCTTTTTTTTACCTAATTTTTATGTTTAGGCTTTGGTCCTAACTTAATCTTTTTTGCCTCTCAAACTACTTGTTTGAACACTCAGTCGGCCAGAACCTAAACCTACACATCCTTAAGGTAGGTATATTATATTCTTATATATATATGTGGTATATATTATATAACTTATATGTATAGCATATTCTTTTTTAATA
Organism: Eupithecia tripunctaria; assembly: GCA_955876795.1. NCBI lineage: Eukaryota > Metazoa > Arthropoda > Insecta > Lepidoptera > Geometridae > Eupithecia > Eupithecia tripunctaria. Next base: position 10,355,713 of record OY041604.1, read on the forward strand.
AAACAATTTGATTTTTAAGCAAATGATTTGTCCGTTTATTCCACAAGAACATTCTTATCAAAAAGCAGCGGATAAAATTAATCCAAAATATCACAAATAGCTTAACAGACATATACAAATAATTAACTGAACAAAATATACATATACAATCATGGAATAAGTTCGCCTGTCACTTTATTTTGTAACTCTACGCTATAACACTTGTTCATATTTGAAATAATTAACACCTTCAAAATGTTGTTTAAGTTGCAAACTATTAAGCTAACTTAGAGACTACACGAGCGAAGATAATGGCGAAACAGTTGAAATTCACGCGAAAATCACTTGAAGTTATATTAATAACTCCACGTGATTTAAGCGTAAAAGGACGTGACTATCGCCGGCAACTCTATGGAGGTGGATGTAATATAAAGTGCTATATTATTGAACATAACAAATAAAAGATGTTATCCTCTGTCTTTATCATTGAAATACCGTTTTCGTAAGCCGACATTTTTATCTAAGAATTCTTATTTCAAATACAGGGAATCTTATATTGACAGGTGTTGCTTATTCATCATATTTCTTTGAAGCATCTTTTTAGACTGTTAAAATATGAGTAATTATTGAAGTTTCAATACCATATTATGGTAGCGGGAAACTGAACACAGTAAGTACCAACAGCAATATGATATCAATGGATTTCTTATACCTGTAATAAAATCTGAAAAAAAAATTATGAAATGGCCGTTCAAAATTCACTGACCATCAGTGAATTTTGAACGGCCATTTCATAATTTTTAATAATAATGTAAGTTCATATAAACCTTCGATCAAGGTATCCGCCGGCACTGCACTACTCAACGGAAACCTGATCCAAAGTAAGGTAACTTAATATGCTTGCATCTTAAACACTATGAAAATTACAAGCTTATTGGATCCGTGGAGAACCCCACTAAAATATCACAAAGTAATGTGGTATAAACTTAAATCTAACTTAACGGTAACTGGAATAAGGAATATTTAAAAATAAATTACTATACACCACGACAGCGGTCTTCGTTGATTCTGACAAAAACACATAACTATAAGTAACTAGAGCAGAATATATTAATTTGTATTTTAACTTTTGATCTTACAACTAAATCCGGGCAGGCCGAAAGCTAAGCAACTGCGTCAGCTAAGCGAGTCAAGCTAAAACTAAGTTAGCTTTCGGTCTGCAGCCCACTAAACAGTTTACTCTATGGTCTAGAAGCTCGTATAGCAGGATTAAAATCGTTGTACTTTTACTGAAAGCTTACACTACAGTTTAACAAGTAGCATTTCATGCTCGAAGTTTTATCGAAAAATATTCACTCATTCAATTTTGAACCTTGTTATTTTTGCCAGGAAGCAGAACTTCGTTCTAAGACGTTATACTACTTAGCTAAGCGTTAGGGTCAATTTGGCCGCGAGTTTGGCTTTCGTAGATTACAATAAACGCATAATATCCTAGACTTGGCGTATATTATAAGATATGTACTATATGGGCCTAGATATACTAAAATGTATTGAACTTTTCAAGTGTAATAATTTAATAATTGCGTCTAGGTATATGAAATATATAAAGTTCTAAGTTTAAGTTATAAAGATAGGTATAACCTGCGTACTGATAAAATGGAAATAAGAATGACGTCGTCTTTCATTCTGTCCTGCTTAATTCGAATCCGAATGGGACAGCATAAGATTTCTCAATCCCCAATCTTTAAGTACCCAGGTTATAGAGTAATATTATCGTTTAGTGCCTAGTTTCTTTATAACAATTGATAACGTTACAACAACGTCTAAACCTATGTTTTCCTTCATGCAATGTAGATATAATCTATTCTAAGCGATATAAAAGCGTCTAAGAAATGCCTAGATTTTCACTCAGTATGCTGAGTATGAACGCCATACTGTTTACTAGAAATATCTATGGGAAGTGAAGAGCGCTCCGTTTACAAAAAAACACATTTCCATAGAAAATAAAGTAACGCAAACTTAGTAAACAGTAATATGTAGTTATATGGCAGTTCACACTAGTGTTTTGTCAACCATCGTCACGTCACGTCGTCTAAGGAGGAAGTACCCATTATATTTTTTTTTGTTTGTTTAGCGATATCAATGTTTCTAGAAAAACTTGTATTTTGTTCTGGTTCTATTTTTGATCCGTTTTGTTTTTGGCAACAAGTGTTTTTTATCGACTCTACAATGGACGGATCTTGGACGATCCATTAATAATAGGAATCATTATAAAATATTTCGTTGTAAATTGGCAAGAAATGGAACCCTAATAGTTATATCTAGATTTGGCAAGTCCATAGAACCAAAAGGTTGTGGTGGTTTGGTTGATATTTTTTACTAGTTACTACGTAATATGGATAAATCTATGGCGTCTCATATCACTGAAGGTTTACTCAAACCAAACGTTATTATTTATTTAGTCTATGTCTAACACGCTCATTGTTAAAATCAGCATGTTATTGGAAGAATTGAAGAAAACAATATGAGCCAGATTATTACGTTTGTTTTGAGTAAACATTTTGAATCATCATAAGTGTAATTGTTTAGTGTCTTTATAGTGACTCGTAAGTGACGGCCCTTTCCCACGGCCGAGAGTAAGCTAAACCCACCCATCCTATATTGTCATTATAAAGTCCTTTGAATGGCCTTGAAAGCTATTTCAATGGCCTTCGCCATACAATCGCAAATTACGAAGATACTTCCACGGCTGTTCTGCAGAAACGGTCAATTAATTCAGCAAAAAAATCATTGGTAGTTTGCATCCAAATTAAAAAACCGAATGACAAACACGATTCCTAAGGTTTTTGCAGCGTACCGTAAACAGGATACTCGCGTGAATTTTAGTATTGAAAACATATATACTACTAAACAGGATTCTGCTAAAAACCGTTACCGCAAAAAATAGTGCTGTGGGAAAGGGCTGTTAGGTATGAACTAATAACGAGTACCTATTGGTTGTCAACAAATTATAATCATATTTACCTTATCTTATCACTACTGCTACAGTCACTAAACCTACCCCCGCATAAGGAATACAAAATTAAAAATTACATCGACTACAATCTTTCACCAACTTATTTCATACGATTCACCAGTTTAACCTAAACAGTTCAGTTTTGACAAATTTTGCAACTTAATGTATAAACTTGGCCCACAAATACCAAGGGGAAAAGCGGCTATTTTTTTTATTACAAGTTAAAACGTGTTAGACATAGTAAGCACTTCTCAAGCTAAGAGTTCATTACAAAGCTATCTTTTCGACTATATTTTTCCTCGCGTAGTCCTTTCCGCTCGACTATTGGTTAGAGGAAACTTACTCTTGCGAGTCCTGCAGGGGTATTTAAATTAATTCGATTCGTTTCCGAAGCGAAAACGTCAGATTCGAATTTGAATTCTATTCCGATGAAACTTTAGAACGCTATATTTGATCTGTCAGAAGTTTCCGATATCAAATCAGACTGCTTCACCGACGAATTAAAATACCCCTGCTGAATAATATAATAACCATAAAGTAAATTGAAGGCCAATCAAACCGACACTGACATTAAGCTACAAATTTACGTCAAAAATATTACTTAATAATTAGAACTGTTTCGTAACGCAACGTATAACTAGCCGAAAAGCTGTTAGAGAATCGACGGTTCAATTCTGTCGGTGACTAAACAGTTCTACGAGTGATAAATTAACATATAGATATTAAACTTATACGAGAAGCATTGTTGTGGCCGCCATCAGAATGGTAGCAGTTGTAGCGTAGGTAGTTGTAGCACTGGATATCTTATTTTCCTGAAATCAGAGACTGGGTGTCAGAAAACTCATCATTTTTATTTTTTTATTTTATTTATTTATTTAAATTAAAACGGTTGTAAGAAACCAATTACATTAATTAAAAGAAAACAGAATTACAATAAAAGTTTCGTACATACAATTGTCATAATTGTCAGTAAAATTAATATTAATAAACCACAGATAAACATTTGACTGACATAATTAATTTTAGAAAGAAAACCGAATTATATTAAAAGTTTTGTCATGAAATGAGGAGAATTATAATTATAAAAAAATTCACTGTTTATGGTTTTTTTTTTAGATTTAGCAATCCCTATATTAAGCTACCTTAATGTAGGGAGTTGAAGATTTTAGTATGGTGGCGATATCATTAGTCACCGCTTTGTTTTGTTTTTTCAAAATCGCGGTGCTCTATAGAATTACATATTTGAATAGATGGCAGATAATGCACTAAAGCTCCGTATATGACTACATCAATGATGTTAATGTTTGGCCGGATGTCGCCCAGTTCCACTCAGACAATAGTATGTAAGACCAGTTAGACTTAGTTATCCTAAGATTGTATTAGTTGATAAGTGATAAACTTGCTAGTGGTTTCTTTTTCACTTCTTCCGCTAGTGGACAAAAAATTGAAGTGAATTAGAGTCAATTGCACCTTATTTCTTGTTTGATAGTAATAACTATTTATCAAGCTGTTTATATAGTTGAGTAGAATTTGACTTGTCTAAGTACTTATTTTGTGAGTCTAAAGATATAAACGATTTGACTCTGACTCTGACTCAGCTAGAGAGCGAGTAAGATGGAAAGAGTTGGAGGAGGCCTTTACCGCAGACAAAGCGGTCCTCACTTGAAAGAAATAATAATGGATAGGTATCTACCTAACATACAGAGTAGTTGTAAATATTAAGTTGGTTTTTGCAAAATAAAACTTAGAATAAGTACCTATGTAAATCTAGTGTGTGAGAAAATTAAGGCTATTCTATTTTATTTTAATGTATTAAAGCGTCAGGTTTCTGAAATATTAGCAGATATAATAATACTGTTAAAATCTATAATCGTTTAATCGTTATTATGAATTCTTAGTATTAAATATCAGAATATCTCAGAAAATCATTTACAACATTATGTTAAAGGTAATTATTTTTTTGTATATGATACTAGCTGACCTGACTGCCGTTGTCCTGTCATTCAATTCAAACAAGTGACAGTTATTTTAAACGAACTTAGCAAAGAGTGCTAATTAATTCTGGGGTAACATTAAAAAAGTTTATAATAAAGGTAATCGTTAAGTTTTCTAATTTTTTTTACGTTTCTGCGCAATTTTTTTTTCATAAGAACCTTCTCCTGACAATAACAGACATAACTAAAAAGAATCAGTGAAATCGGTCCAGCCGTTCGCGCGTGAAGGCGTGACGTGACCAAGGGGAATAGAGATTAATTTTTATATACGTTTATAGAAGTATATCTTCTATATATAAAAAATAATAATATGACAGATAATGATGATAATGATAGATAGAGGACACAACTTAGTGTGCTCTATCCAAATATATAACTTTCAGTATGCGATTGATTAGTGTAATAGTTTAGTAGGTATTATGTGTATTAGTATTTATATTTAAGATTTATGTAAAGAACCACCGCCATCCTTTATTTGGTTGCCTGGAAGAAATCGCTTTAAGCGATAAGGCCGCCAGTTCTATTGCTGTTCTTGTCCCTTTATCTAATTATGTAAATTTATGTTTTATTAAGGTGATGAATAAAGAATTATCTATCTATCTATTGATTTTTAAAAAAAAAACAGCGTCGGAGTGGAATAAGAAGGATTCCATTACAAGTGATTTTACCATGATAGTTTCAAAGTTTTTGAAAATAGTACTAATTTGTTTTACCGACAAAAAAACGTTTGTGCCTAACTTAAAAATCTTAAAACTAGCTAAAATAAAAGGTTCTCTAGTCAACGTGAATACATTTTAAAATGTATACTCTAGACTGGACAGTAAGCAGTATAAAAAAAACACAGACACCAGGCCAAGCACAGCGATTGTCCATAGTAGAATAGACAAAAATGACATCGCATTGTCATACGTTGTGTAAATTATTAAAGTTGAAGAAATATATTACATATATTTTTTCGAATTCGATGACGATGTGACGCAATTTTTATGTATTCTAACCGCGACAATAATCGCTGTGTTTGGCCTACAGCTTGAAACTGCCAAAAAAACGCTCCTTAACCAAAAACAACACAAAAAAAAATTAACCAACAATGACCAAAACCAAACATCTAAGACCAACAAAGCAATGATGCAATTTTCGCTAGCATCTAACGACGAAGCAACTTACGAATTTCTTGGTTTTCGGGGTAGCACTGGCATCCTAGTAAGAAAGTTAAGATTTGTTAGTAATGTTAGTATTTAGCAGGCTGAGTGTATACTGCCATATTTACTACAAAGTTTGCGTTACTTATTTTTCTATGGAAATGAGACAGCGCTCCAAGCGAGAAGTTTACATAACTTACACGTCTCCACAGAAAAATAGTAAATAATAGAAAAATAGTAATAAAGTTTGCAGTACACACTCTGCATATAGTATGCCGAGTGTGAACTGATATCGGCTGTCATATAGAGTTTGTTCAAAAAGAGAAAAGTCGTGGGAATTGAAGGCGCTCGTGTGCCAATTGACAACTATTGTTGCGTTGACAACACTGCTCTGTCATTTCAGTACCACTAAAAGTGTTAGTTCACCGTAACGTCACCACTTTTCTCCTTTTAACCGACTTCAAAAAAAGGAGGTTCTCAATTCGACTGTTTTTTATGTTTGTTCACTCAGAATTTTTCAATGGATGGTCCGATTTTCATGATTCTTTTTATATGAAGGCTGGTGCTTCCCGCGTGGTCCCATTTTAAATTGGTTAAGTTCTGACAATGGGATCCATGAAAAAACTATAAAAATTTATGTCAAGTTATAGTTTTTTAAAACAAAATTATTTATTGAACAGACTCTACTACAATGTTTCCGTGAATCTATTTTCTATGAAAATGTAACAGCTCTAAGCGGAAAGGTTATGTGACTTTGACATTTCAATACCAAATAGAGTAAAGGAAACTTTGCAGTAAACAGTACCTATAGCAGTCGATGGCAGTATACACTCAGCCTACAGCCTAGCACGAGGATTGTTGTCTAAAAATGATATCGCATCGTGATACATAGCGTAAATTATTGAAGTTGAAGGGGTGAATTCCAAACATTTTACGCATTCGATGACAAAGTGAAGTATATTTTTCTTTTCTACCATAGACAACAATCGCCGTGCTAGGCCTACAGAATTAGTACCCCTGTCAAAATTTACAAAGTTAAACCAATGTATCAATCTCTCCGTGCAAAAAGCACCGCTCGCATCATCTATAATTTCTTTCACACTCAAAGATTCTGCGGGGATAACATTGTCATAGTAAATCGATTGGTATAGCAGAATTCGGCCCCAGGCGTTTTGTTTACGTGTTAAAGTCGGTATTTGTTTGTTAATAAGTGTAGTCTATTGTACGTGTCTACGCGGGCGACGCGGCGTGAACCTCCACTTTACACGCCCCGCCTATTCATAAACATCACCGTACACTGCGATATGTTTGTATTTACGCATGCGATTACGGGACCGCCTCACGCGCCACTGCACGCCCTCCGTAAACAGAGCCTAAATTTGGTTGGTCTATTGTATGTATATAAGTGTACCCTATTGTATGTACTGTACATATGTCTCACCGCAAAGTTCTTGCAAGGCGTCGCTTTCCTGATAAACTTGAAGAGCGACTCGACGATATTGGCCGAAGTCGGTTTGTCGCAGCCGTCAAGCACGTTTACGACGCAGGTTTGGAGATCGGACAGCTGCTTGCATTGCTTTTCCTGCAAAAATAGCATCAGTTATTAGAAAAGGTCAGATTGTCAACTATTTTTACCCGACTACTAACGAAGGAGGGTTATGAGATTGACACCCTAAAAGATAAAAAAAAAAGATAAAAATTTGTTTATTTTACCCAATAGTTACATGACAAAAAGAGCGAGACCCTATGTTTGTTTGTATGTATGTAGCCGATTTTATGTTCTAAAGTAGCGCTGAAACTACTAGTCCGATTACAGCAAATGATGTATAGGTTGGTTTGTCTCAGTATAAAGAGCACAGTTGGTAGGCACTGATAATAACATGTTTACTAAAAATGAGGCCAATGGAATAAGGTTAAAAACTATAACCCGGCTGAGTAAAAGTAGTGAACAAGCATTCAATAATGTTTCAAACAAATATTACAGATTGAAAATTATCCATCATTGAATTTTTATACTCAGGTAGTTAGAGGCTCCAAGCTATGTATGAATTATGTATATACACCCACCCACAAAGGCCTTATGTTATTTTATTTAAATATAACAACTAAATAATAAATAATGTTGGACAATTCACACAGCATTATCTAGCCCCAACAAATATCTGCAGATCGTACACAAATTTGTCCCGAGGCGGGAATCAAACCCGCAACCTCCTGCGTCGCAGGTGGACCTTCGCCCACCGCGCCACAGAGGTCGTCAATTTTATTATTTAGAGACAGATGTTCTCAAAACGGTATATTTTTAGGAGTAAATAATAATTATAATAATAACATACATAAGACTAAACAGAAGCTTTAGTTGTAGATATAGTTTTTTTTATTAGACAATATTTTTGACCTAAGTTTGATCACAATCTCACCGAATGGTAGTGGCGGAAGATATCTCACGAAGGTATTTGTTATAGCGTAATTTACAGGTTGCAAGCAATAGGGTATATGCATATGACTTCAAAAAAGCTAATATTTTTACGTATTCTCTATTAATATAGAAATATATCTGTATATTTATTTTTGTATATTATGATGTTTTTATTGTGAAATTTAATCATTGAAACGTATATATTTTAAGTCTCACCAGCAAAATGTGTAAACGCAACGCTATTGGCACGTGAAGCGTGACGTCATACTTGAACATTTTGGTATGGGCATGAAGTTTTGACTTTGAGTTTACATAGGGGACTCGATGATCCGTGACGTCATAAAATGCAATGGCTAACATGGCAGCGTTTTATCACTCGAAACTGAGTGTAGTTTTACTTTTTGTTTTTTACCCCAGAAATTTTTTTTTTTTGAGTGTTATATTTTTTTTCGTTTATGTATAAATAAATAATCGATTAAAAAGATAAAAAAATCCATGCACATACCCTATTATGTTAATTTGATTGATTGTTGGAATTTAGATTATGGAATAAAAGGCTTTTTTATTTTTATTTTATTTTTATTAATTTACAGGTGCTTGTTCAAACTTTAGGTACTACTGAAAACAAGGCGGTGATTTCTTTGAGCACCAAAATTTAAGTGAGAAATGCGTCTGAAATCTGTTATGATTAAAGACATAGTTTACGCCTCGTTACGTATAAAAACACAAAAATGGACTCGGTGATTATTGTGATTTTTTTATAATCATTATTTTAAGTGCTTATATGTATTGTGGTATTTATATTGTATTGATGTCTTTAGGCCTAGCACGGGGATTGTTGTCTGGGGTAGAATAAAAAAAAAATACGTGACTTTGTCATCGAATGCGTAAAATGTTTAAAATTCATTCCTTCAAGTTCATTGACCTCTCTGCTGGCGGGGTTCGCGCGGCGGCATGGGCGGCGGCGCAGCATAGAGGATAATTCACGCAATGTATGACGATGCGAAGTAATTTTTGTCTATTCTACCCTAGTCAACAATTCCCGTGCTAGGCCGGCTGGTTTACTCACATCGAAGGTGAGGTTGAAATTCGATAAGGCGCTGGGGTCAAACGATGATGGGGTGAGAGAGATATTGGGCTGTTGCTCGGCGGTTCGGTTGACGCATGCCATCAGACCTTCCTGCTTGTCTTGGAAACACTCCTGCCCGCCTTCCGCAATGAACACTGGAAAACAAACATTATGTTAACTCACACTAATCTTATAAAAGCGAAAGTGAGGATGTATGGAATTTATTTATTTATTTTAACAATATTCAGGAAACTAACAGCTAACTTAATGACTAAATACTGAAGGCTAATTAAATTTTTCCACAAAAAGCGACTGCAATAATACTATTTAAACAAAGGGTCTTGTATGGATGGATATTTGTTAAATCTTTACGCCAAAACTAAACGGACGGGCAGAAATTTTGGATACAGGTAATTATAATCCTGGAATCAAACATAGGCTTTCTATCCCCCAATTAAATTTTTATTCGATAGAAACGTTTCCATAGAAACAACGCGTGCGACGCCGCGGGCAGAAACTAGTGTTTTAATGAATAAATAAACTGCTGTGTGACTTATAATTTGCACCACCCCAACTCTTCCCACGGGTGTCGTAGAAAGCGACTAAAGGATATCCACCGGGGGGAGGGGAGTTTTTTTTGATTGCTGATGGATTAGCGTTTGGCTACCAACACACTTTAAGGAAGCGAAGATGTAACCTAAGATGGAGCACGCTTTTCCAGAAGGTACTTATTTACCCTAGATTTGAAGACTCCAAGATTGTACTCTAGTGGGAAGACTGACGCAGGAAGATCATTCCACTCTTTGGCTGTGGATATTATGAAAGTAGAGCAGAATTTCTTGGTTCGACACTGTGGTATGTCGACCAGGAATGGGTGGTATGAATTTGCCCTCCATGCATAACAATTCTAACACCGAACTGAGGTCCCTAACCCGCACAGCGTGGGCATTATGGGCATTACCCCCATGAGATAAAAGTCAATAAGGCGTTTATAGGGGAGGCTTGCGTCCAGCAGTGGCCTAATAAAGGTTGATACTCACGCGCGATTCTGTCTCCCTCCTTGAAACAGATGAATTCCGCCAGCTGTTCGGAGACATTGTAGACAGTCTTGAGATGTTGCTGCTCGGCCTCCGCGAGGCACACCTTGGTCGTTTCCGTAAAGTTCCTGATGCAGCTTTCAAATTGAGGCTTCTTAGCGCAATATCTACAATTGTAAAACCAAAACTGTTTAGTAAGGAATTACAGAAGGCTTTTACATTGGGTTGGATTCCCACCTTGGCACAAATGTGTATACCTACGCTATGTAAAATATTTGTTCCGTGTATTTTGTAAAGCCTTTTAAAGCCAATACTTTGTTATATTATATTGGGTTATTTTGAAGTGAAATGACGAAATGTTTTGAAAAAAGTCGAAGAATTTTACCATAGTTTAATAATCTTCAAAGTTGTAGAGAGATCCATCTGAAATGTACCTGCTATTTTTAGGTATTCATAATATAGCAAATTCTCTAACCGGCACCTTTATTACATATTTGATTTTGTATGATTGTCAATCAATTTGTATGATAATCATTGATTGATAAACGCAATCCCATACGGCGTTTTCCTTTTCAAAAGTTTGTGTGTGATTCATTATTATATGCATAAAACTTTAACGAGATCAAGAGCGTCTTCTGTATCTACGGTGGAATAAATAAATATAACGGCGTAGCGTCCTTGTCAAAAAAAAAATTATAATATTTAGACCGCCAGTTAAATTTATCAGAATTCGCCAAAAGAAAAAATATGTGTCTAATTTCTTCTGACAAGCTAAATTCATTATTATATGCATAAAACTTTAACGAGATCAAGAGCGTCTTCTGTATCTACGGTGGAATAAATAAATATAACGGCGTAGGGTCCTTGTCAAAAAAAAAATTATAATATTTAGACCGCCAGTTAAATTTATCAGAATTCGCCAAAAGAAAAAATATGTGTCTAATTTCTTCTGACAAGCTAACTGATTTGGACACTAATCATAATGCCCTCTTAGCCGAATTTCGGCGTTCAACGAAGACTAGCCAGGTGCGCAGGACACATTATAGTGCACAAGTGCGCGCGAAAATACAAATGCACTCTCTATTCCTTCACTCTTATAATCCGATGGAACAGCCTGTGAATTTTTCTTGAGAAAAAACCCCAATAACAACTATTGGCTCGAACCGGGATTTGAACCCAGGACCTCATAATCAGCGGTTTAATATGCTGACCGCTAGACCAACGAGGCAGATTAGGACACTAGACTAAGGCCCGTATTATGAAAGCTTGCTCAGTCATTCATCTATGCTTGAGCAACGCTTTTCTATGGTATAAACGTCACTCAAGCATAGCTCTATGACTGAGCAAGCTTTCATAATACGGGCCTAAGAGTCTAGTGTCCTAATGTTACTTGCTGCCCTAGGCTGGAATAGTCTGGCTGATGATAAGTATGTATAGGATAAGTAGATGCGTACTTTTTGAAGACCTCATCAACGTTTCCATCAGGCTTGGCTTCCTCGATTTCAGCCTGTAGTTTCCCAGGGTCGACCAGGCTCGTCACGCAAGCACCTAAAAGCTGCGTTGCGTTCTGGAACAAAACATTATGATACGGAATCCTGTATATTCATCACACTTATAATTATATTAGGTCCTTACATATGAAATTGGCGTTTTGTATGGGAGGAACAAAAAGTCGAATATTTTTTAATATAATATATTTAATTAATCAAAGTATGAACCATTATTTTCTATGCACTTTTGCCATCTTATAGGTAGTTCATTGATCCCTTTACTAAAAAAACCAGTCGGACGGGAATCAATAAAATCTTTGAAGGCGATTTGGACTGCCCCATCGGAGTTGAATTTTTTCCCTTGCAAGAAGTTATCCAAATTTCGAAAAAAAAGGTAATCTGTTGGAGCAAGGTCCGGGGAGTACGGAGGATGTCTTAGACTTTCCAATTGAAGCTCTTCTAATTTAGTAGCCGTCTGTTGCGCAGTGTGTGGTCTAGCGTTGTCGTGAAGCAGCAGTGGCGTGGAGCGATTGACCAGCCTAGGTTGTTTAGCCGCTAGCTTTTCCATCATGGTTTGCAATTGCTGACAATAGACATCAGCCGTAATAGTCTGGCCAGATTTGAGAAAACTGTAATGAACAATACCGGCACTAGTCCACCAAACGCTTACAAGTAACTTTTTTGGGGTTAATTTTCGCTTGGGGCAGGATTTGGCTGGCTGGCCAGGATCCAACCATTGCGCTAAGCGCTTCCGATTATCGTAAAGAACCCATTTTTCATCACAGGTGATTCGGTTTAAAATACCTTCATTATTGTGCCGGTTTAGTAATGTAACGCAGCAGTCGACGCGCGTTTGCACCTTTCAAGCTTTTTAATCTTCCCAATTTGCTTCAAGTGAATTAAAACAGTTTTATCACTAACAGGTTTTATTATATTATTTTTTATCGCAGCCTGCAGCTAACTCGGACGTGGTTTGCGATGGATCCGCTTCCACAATAGCCTTCAACTCTTCATTATCAACTTGAGTCTCAGGCCGTCCACGGGGCTTGTTCTGCAGGTCGAAATTTCCAGAACGAAAACGTTGGAACCAAAAACGAACTGTGTTTTCTTTTGCAACACGACCGCCATACACATCATTCACCCTTCGAGTTGTTTCCGCAGCACTAGTGCCACGGCGGAACTCGTACTCGTAAATAATGCGATATTTTAAGTTTTCCATTTTGTAAAATGAGTGACGCAAACAGAAAAAAACAGAAGAAAAAAAACAAATGAATGACGATCATCGAAGCACAAATACATGAGTCTATAGCTGTACAAATTTGAATTTGGAATTCCTTACCAAAGAGGAGAAATTTGTGATTAAAGTGGCCAGTACGAAAAACGCCAATTACATATGTAAGGACCTAATATTTATAGATAAATGAGCTCGTACGTAGTGCTCGGAGAGAGGTGAACGCGCGCGTCTAGAACAGCACTCACCCTGAACATGTCCCTCATTAAAAATAAGAATAGAATAAGAATAAGAATGTTTATTTCAAAATTTTACAGGGTAACCTTTAAGTTATTTTATAGCTATTTATACAACTAAATAAATAAATCAACTTATGAGTTTACTTAATACAAAACATAAGGGATGAAACTTTGGCACTTTCCAACACAATAATGTTCATAATTAACCCACTCTCGTCCACAGATCGATTTTCACCCTGGTACAAATGTTTGTGCGATCTGCAAATATTTGTTTCGTGTAATCTGGGTATTTTCTATGTATAAAAGAACATATATTTATGTAATGTATTGCATTAAGGATATCAGTCATTTACGAGTAGTACTCTTAACACAAGCTCTGCTTAGTCAGAGGGAAATGATGCTTTGGATTATTCAGCATTATTTACTATTTTTAATAAACACCTGCACTTTATTGTTTACCAATCCTATTCTACTCGTAGTTAACCCGCTTTCATGTTTTCGTATTTATGTTGGAGTTATCCAACATATATACAAAAACAAGAAAGCGAAAAAAAAAATTGATACAAGAGCATCGACAAATGAAGATAAAGATTGAAGATTGAAATATCTGACTATTGGATGGAATCAATAACCATTTACGACGCAGTCTCGACGTAAGAATCCACCTCCCCCTCCAAGACAGATAGCCGGCAAGAAGGTTTCCTATTTTTAACATCTCTATTGTGTACCTGGTGGAGAGTAGCCATGATGTTTGAGAAAGGCATGTTGCTCTTGCAACATGCCTTTCTCAAACATCATGAGGAGGCATGTTGTAAGAGGGAGGCATGCTGTTTGAGGGAGGCATGTTTTTTGAAGGAGGTAAGATGCTTGAGGGAGGCATGTTATTTGAGGACATATTTGTGCTGATGCTCCATTTAACAAACAGGAACAGCTCCTAAATCAACTCTTACTGGAAAATAAAGAGTTTTGAAGAACGAAGACGAATTTGAATATATCAATGATGTTGTTAGTCCCTAGAGTACCTACCTACAAAAGGCGGTAGTCGAGTTTTCTCCCCATAACATTTTGCCGTTGTTATCGTCATTATTTCACATAATCACAAAAACCCGCCATACTGGTAATATACGTTGGCCAGGTCTTGTTGGGTTGTTTGTTTTACAGTTACATATCACATTTCTGCCAGATGGCGACACCATCACATGGCAGGTATAATGATAATGCAAGCAGACCTAACTAAATATGAGAACCTACATAATTTTTGTTATCGTAGGTACCTGTACCTTATGTAGTCTGTTCAAAAAGAGAAGCGTTGACGTGGGGTTATGGTGAACTAACACTTTTAGTCGTACTGCAATGACAGAGCAGTGTTGTCTGTCAACGCAACAAAAGTTGTCAATTGGCACACGCGCGCCCTTAATTCCCACGACGCTTCCTTTTTGAACAGACTCTAGTAATTTTCAAAAATAACTAGGAAGTGTCAATTTTCGAAAAACGTTCATATTTAACGCAATTTTTCTCTTCGTCTGTACTACGTCCGTACCGTCTACAGGCAATCTTTTGTTCAAGTTAACTTCTTGTAAGGTCGTTCCGGCCAAATAATTCTCAAGATTTAAATAAATATTCAAAACAAATAAATAGACACTCAACTCAAAGATAACAAGTTTTATTTTTAACAGTGTTGCGTTAAAAAAAACCGGTTGTTTTGACTTTTAATCCTTCCGTATACAGTTGTTTTGCACAATTACTTATTAACATAATCGATATTTGTTTAACTAATCGTTCGTCAAATAAGGAACATCGTAAATGCTTTTCCACTGACCGGCTTAGAATTGACACAATTCTAACTCTTGAGAGGCGATTGAGGGATATAAATCAAGGGGCTAAGCAACGCCTAGTTCAGAACAAGTCTACCCATCCCCGCACTGCGCCTTGCCCACATCCCCAGAATGGCCGCATGGGCATTATGAGTATAACCCCAATGATATAAGCCAATAAGGCGCTTAGCAGAGGGAGGTTTTTCCAGCTGTTGACCGGTATAGCCTATATAAATAAATAATAGACAATGCGCTTCCTTGTCGTACTCCTACTAAATACTTCTATTGATAGAAGCACCGGGACACCCATGTCCTGATGCTCCTACATAAAAACAACGGGGAATGTAATATTCTAAATTTAATTCCCCCTGTTCCTATCACATAACGTGCACATAACATATTGAATAGTCAACTACAACACTGCTCTGTCATTGCAGTACGACTAAAAGTGTTAGTTCACCGTAACGCCACGACGCTTCTCTTTTTGAACAGACTCTACCTAAACCATAGAGTTTATATAGTTGACCTAAACAGTATAAAGTGTTCGTTGTGAATAAGCTTTAGCTTATCTATGAATTTTCAAAAATTACCTACAGTTATGCAACCATGTAGAAGTGATATGATTACTTGATTACTATCAAAAACTATTTGCTTCCCGGCTGCCGGTGCCGCTTGCCTTGATTAGTAGCTTAATTAAGTCGGTTCGTGCCCAGCGAGCCCGGATAATTCATTAAAATATAGTTTTAGGTATGTATTGTAGGTAGGTAGTAGGTAATATACATATAGGTGTACATTATACTGATGGAATATTAATATTATTTATAAGCTATTTTTGACCTTATCACAAATCCATTTATATGAATTACCCATTGTTTGTTTGCCTCTTTCAGTAGTACCTACATAACTAAATGATAAAAAAAAAATGTTATGCGTACATTTCTAGCACATAATTTGCTGTTCTGAGGTTTTATGTTATTAAATGCGTTCCTCATTATCACACTACAAATAAGCAATTGGAAAAAACCGACATTTCAGAGGTCATTTAGTCGCATGCAAATACTTAGATATTATGCAAGTTCGTTAACATCACTGTCTGTATTTTGAAGTATAAACATGTCCAAGAACCAGGGTTAGAATTAAAATAAATCTACTGAGTGGCGACTACATAGTGATGATATAAGTAACTAGCTGCGCCCCGCGGCTTCGCACGCGTTGTTCCTATTTTCTTTGCTATAAACCTCACGGTGCCCGAGACCTTTCCAACGAATGCAAAACCGTGGAAATCGGTTCGTGCGTTCTGGAGTTATAGCGTCAGGAAGGAAAACCCGGCTTATTTTTATATTATAGACTAGCTGCGCCCCGCGGCTTCGCACGCGTTGTTCCTATGGAAACATTAAAAGGTCATTTTCATCCCACGGGAACAGATTTGTAAGGTTTCTTCACACCTACAAAACTTTTCTTGAAAAACATAATCCACCTTGCACAGTCGGGTAATAATCACAATCTTATCAAACTTTCAACGAAATACTTAATTTATTCTATACAAACATCCTAAATAACTAAAATTTCTTATCCAGTTATCGTCGTAGCCTTTGATAATAACCGGACACTACTAATGACTCATAATATGATCAATTGATAAAAAATTATACGTAAAATAAGGTAACAAATTACCTACTTACTGACTTATCAATTGAACGAACATTAAAGTTATCTACCAATATGGCCTGAGTGGGATGCATTAGAACGATTCTTTTAATGTTATTTCATGAACTAAGCGAGAAATATAATGTACCTACTATACTAATAGTGTAAAGAGGAAAAATTTGATTGTTTGTATTGAATAGGCTCCGAAAATACTTGAACGATTTAAAAAATTCTTTCAACGTTAAAAAGCTTACTTTTCAAGGAGTGACGTAGGCTACATTTTATCCCGGAGTTCCCACGGGAACGGGAACTACGCGGGTGAAACTGCGAGGCGCTGCTAGTATAATGATAAAACGGTAGGTAAAGTACATAGGTAGGTATAAAAAAAAAAACCTAGTATTTGACACTGACTACCAGTACAAGAGCATTTCTAAAATACGAAGTACTTATTTGAAATACTTATTCTGATAAGATACGTTTCATAATGTATTTTTCTATATTTTGTTTACGATATCCTCTTAGTACCTTACCTAAGTACTATAAGAAAAACTAGTTTTTGTGAAGTTATTGTCTGTTTACTAGCCACTTTGACTGGTAATTAAATTCAAACGTCACCAGAAAACCAGTTTTGAAACATCGAGGTTCGCGAATAAGCAATAAAAGTGCTTAGTTGCTGAGTTAGTAGATACATTAGCTTTATTTTATATTTGTGTGTAAGAATTTAGTACGCTAGCATGCGGTGTGTGGTGCGTAATGCGTATCACAAAATTGATTCTGTAATGTCATGCCTAAACGTTACTTTTTTGAGATACTAGCTTATGCCAGATTGTTTTAAATTTACACCAAATTTTAGCTGTCAGTGCTATTCAGAATCTCCGCTTTATACCGAGTAATCGACACGAATTTCAAATATTTTGGCGACTCATATATTTTCTGCGTTCTGCAAGGAATTAACCATACATTTAAACCGTTAGGTACTAATAATGAGTTCGTTTAACACAATACCGACGCACGCACACTATGAGTACCTACAGAATAACAAGTATTTTTCCTTCAATAAACCTGTACTAATTAACATTTATTGTGCAATCATATTGCACTAACTTTTGTGAAAACGGTAAGGGCCTAACGTTTTAAATCTTTGGATCTAACTACCAGAAAAGTAGTTCCCACATTTACCACAGAATAGAAAGTGCCTAAATATAAAGGTCTGGTAATAACGATGACCAAAAAATATCAGTACCTTATCTAATTGACACAAGAACCCCACTGATTGACGAACAAAAGGGCTTTGCTCAATAAATTACTAACCTCTATCTGATCGCCCTAGTTGCAATGTACCTACTACGAGTAATAGCAAGTAGATAAGTTATGGTAAATGACAGCGATGCCGTTTGAATTCGAATATTGAAGCATACTACCCGGTTTATAATTATAAAGGTCGCAGTGTCGTAGTAGCGATGAAAACAACGACCATAAATTCTGTTTGCATACCAGCCGTTATGGATTGGCCCAATATGGAAAAGGTACTAATTTGCTGGTTTTTGTTATTAACGTGTCTAGCCTCCAGATTATGGGAATGAGATAATATTACATTTTATAAGTACTCTTATGGTCTAGTAAGAATATCATTATATAATTGGAAAGACGATACAGCTGCTGGAAAATAATAATGCTGGACAATCTACACAACATCATCTAGCCCGAAATTAGGCAGAGCTTGTGTTAAAAATCGCCACAATGACCACTCCATTTTAGAAAATATGTACCAATGGCAGCATCCTCAGTCGTCACCTGGGGGTCTACTCGGAAAAGGAAAATCGAAGTTTCGTTATCGTTGTCGTGAAAAACCAACTCTTATGTCATTTACACAAGATTAGCGTTTGCATGAAAACGATGAGAAATTAGAAACTTCGATTTCGTTTTTAAGAGTAGGTACCTACGGGCCCTGTTTTTCTTAGCCCACCATTATATTTTACTATACATTGTCCACGCTACTACGACTATTTTAGATTTATTTTATACTAGCTGCGCCCCGCGGCTTTGCACGCGTTTTTCCTATGGAAAAGTTTAAAGATCCAGATCCGTTCAGTAGTTTTGGCGTGAAGAGGTAACAAACATCCATCCATACGTAATCCATACAAACTCTCGCATTTATAATATTAGTGTGACTAGCAGCGCCTCGCGGTATACCCCGCGTAGTTCCCGTTCCCGTGGGAATTCTGGGATAAAATACAGGCTATGTCACACACCTCTGAAAGTAAGCTTTAGATTTTTTTAAATCGGTCTAGTAAGTTCGGAGCATATTCAATACCTACAAACAAACAAACAATCAAACAATCAAATCAAATCTGTCCTCTTTATAAAGTTAGTATAGATACATTATTAAGATTTTTCAAAACGTGTAATTTTTATGTTGTTGTAAAATTCGTAGAAAAAAAATAACGCGAGATTTGCCGATACCCCTTCCCCCTAAAACCCTCACGTAGTTAATAGATCTTCTAAGATCCGCTAGAATCTGTCAGCTCGTTTAATATCTAAGTTTTCGTTTACCGAGAATTTTCAAATCGAAAGATTCTTCACTATTAAAAAAAAACAGTCTGAGATACCATCCCATACTCAGCCGTTTAGGCTTGAAAGCGTAACAGACAGACAGCCATAGTTACAAGTGAATTTATGATATATTAATTCTTCACAATACGTTTATATTCAAGCCGCAAGCTGCTTAGTAGGTACTAAAACGTCATCATCATCGTACGTTCGTCAACTACCTAAACCCTCTTTATCGATGTCATTTATCGGGTCATTTAACCGAAATATGGGGTCAATCATACACAGAGGTCAGGTCGACTAGAATAGCTTTACGACGCAACCCAAACGTAACCCTTAGGCAAGGCTTTTCGAGACGATAGGCAGAAGCTAGTATCGTATACCTGCCATAGTTTTCTTAATCCCTTGGGAATACAATTTTAATGGTTCCACCTCGGAATTCTCTACAGAATACCGAGAGAACTTTCAAAATCGGTCCAATTTGTTTTTTCTATTTATCTCATCGATCAAAGTTTTCCCGGCCCCCCATAGATTAACAAAGCGCGCTCTGAAACCGTCTGTATCAAAATATTTCCTTTTTGGCATGTATTGAAAGCTTTTAAGTGTCATTTGAGCGCTTGGACAGAAAGCATGCCTAGCAAAATAACAAAAATCACACGTCCAAGACACAAAATGACTGTTTCCTATTTTCAGTAAAGTTTTAATGCATTTATTACATACCACTTTTTTATAAAATTATTGCCCTAACCTCAAGATATCAGTAGGT
Organism: Eupithecia tripunctaria; assembly: GCA_955876795.1. Classification (NCBI taxonomy): domain Eukaryota; kingdom Metazoa; phylum Arthropoda; class Insecta; order Lepidoptera; family Geometridae; genus Eupithecia; species Eupithecia tripunctaria. The sequence continues at coordinate 10,376,106 of OY041604.1, forward strand.
ATTGAGAATTATTTGTTGATTTCCAAATCCATGAATAGACTTAATTTTTTAAATATATTTTATACTTTTGTGTTCTTGCGTTTATTTTTTTATTAAAAAAAAGATTAGTTTTCTTTCTTTATTAATACTTACTGATGCAAACATTTGTAAAAAATATTAGATTATAATTTTGATTTAGATTTTGTTTCTTTTCTTGTTATGTTACGCTATTATTTGCTATATATTGACTACACAGAAACAGTTCTGTGACTTCCCTACATACCTAATCTACCATCTACATACCTAACTATTTGCTGTCCGAAATAAAAGATTTTTATTTATTTCATTAGTAATTAGATACAAGGTAACGGTAAGATTTACAGATTGCTCCTATAAAAACGCAGTTTTATTATTCTAAGTTACCTACGTATATACTTACAAAATAAAATAAATTCAAATCCACCAATCTCTTGTTCCATAAGCAGAAACCTTGTCAGGTTCTGTGTCTGCGTCAAAAAATTATTTCACCATAAAAAAGCTTACTTATCAGGGAGTGACATAGGCTATATTTCATCCCGTAATTTCCATGGGAACGGGAACTACTCTGGTGAAACCGCGAGCAGCTGCATTAAAGGGACATGTCGCTTAGCAACCACATCTTTGAAGGAGAAATCTACGAACATACATTCATACATTATCAGGGAGTGTGACATAGGCTATATTTCATCCCGTAATTTCCATGGGAACGGGAACTACGCTGGTGAAACCGCGAGCTGCATTAAAGGGACATGTCGCTTAGCAACCACATCTTTGAGGGAGAAATCTACGAACATACATTCATACATACATACCTACAGCCGAACATAGAACCCCTTCCTTTTTTCGAAGGCGGTTTCAAAATACGATCAACCAACAAGCTAGCTAATAAATACATAGATTAGTTTTGGATTAGATTGTCTCGAGGTTACGAAGCATATCTATTCATCGTACTTTTCCGAAAACAAACCCAATTAATACTCTTGTATCTATGACAGATACATTTATTGCATTCATGTCCATTACAAGTTGTTAACAACACAGAAATCTACATAGGTCTGTGGTTATCAATTTTAAAGGTACAATCTACATGAACCCTGCAAGGACGTTGCAATATTCTGAGTTACAGTTCTTACTTAGGTATAAAAGCTAATATTTACAGCTTAGTTTACATTTTAGTTGTTGAAATAAAGCGAAAGAAAAAAACATTATTCTTCACCTTTTGTATGACTAAAAATCGAAAGATTCTTCACTATTAAAAAAAAACAGTCTGAGATACCATCCCATACTCAGCCGTTTAGGCTTGAAAGCGTAACAGACAGACAGCCATAGTTACAAGTGAATTTATGATATATTAATTCTTCACAATACGTTTATATTCAAGCCGCAAGCTGCTTAGTAGGTACTAAAACGTCATCATCATCGTACGTTCGTCAACTACCTAAACCCTCTTTATCGATGTCATTTATCGGGTCATTTAACCGAAATATGGGGTCAATCATACACAGAGGTCAGGTCGACTAGAATAGCTTTACGACGCAACCCAAACGTAACCCTTAGGCAAGGCTTTTCGAGACGATAGGCAGAAGCTAGTATCGTATACCTGCCATAGTTTTCTTAATCCCTTGGGAATACAATTTTAATGGTTCCACCTCGGAATTCTCTACAGAATACCGAGAGAACTTTCAAAATCGGTCCAATTTGTTTTTTCTATTTATCTCATCGATCAAAGTTTTCCCGGCCCCCCATAGATTAACAAAGCGCGCTCTGAAACCGTCTGTATCAAAATATTTCCTTTTTGGCATGTATTGAAAGCTTTTAAGTGTCATTTGAGCGCTTGGACAGAAAGCATGCCTAGCAAAATAACAAAAATCACACGTCCAAGACACAAAATGACTGTTTCCTATTTTCAGTAAAGTTTTAATGCATTTATTACATACCACTTTTTTATAAAATTATTGCCCTAACCTCAAGATATCAGTAGGTATTGAGAATTATTTGTTGATTTCCAAATCCATGAATAGACTTAATTTTTTAAATATATTTTATACTTTTGTGTTCTTGCGTTTATTTTTTTATTAAAAAAAAGATTAGTTTTCTTTCTTTATTAATACTTACTGATGCAAACATTTGTAAAAAATATTAGATTATAATTTTGATTTAGATTTTGTTTCTTTTCTTGTTATGTTACGCTATTATTTGCTATATATTGACTACACAGAAACAGTTCTGTGACTTCCCTACATACCTAATCTACCATCTACATACCTAACTATTTGCTGTCCGAAATAAAAGATTTTTATTTATTTCATTAGTAATTAGATACAAGGTAACGGTAAGATTTACAGATTGCTCCTATAAAAACGCAGTTTTATTATTCTAAGTTACCTACGTATATACTTACAAAATAAAATAAATTCAAATCCACCAATCTCTTGTTCCATAAGCAGAAACCTTGTCAGGTTCTGTGTCTGCGTCAAAAAATTATTTCACCATAAAAAAGCTTACTTATCAGGGAGTGACATAGGCTATATTTCATCCCGTAATTTCCATGGGAACGGGAACTACTCTGGTGAAACCGCGAGCAGCTGCATTAAAGGGACATGTCGCTTAGCAACCACATCTTTGAAGGAGAAATCTACGAACATACATTCATACATTATCAGGGAGTGTGACATAGGCTATATTTCATCCCGTAATTTCCATGGGAACGGGAACTACGCTGGTGAAACCGCGAGCTGCATTAAAGGGACATGTCGCTTAGCAACCACATCTTTGAGGGAGAAATCTACGAACATACATTCATACATACATACCTACAGCCGAACATAGAACCCCTTCCTTTTTTCGAAGGCGGTTTCAAAATACGATCAACCAACAAGCTAGCTAATAAATACATAGATTAGTTTTGGATTAGATTGTCTCGAGGTTACGAAGCATATCTATTCATCGTACTTTTCCGAAAACAAACCCAATTAATACTCTTGTATCTATGACAGATACATTTATTGCATTCATGTCCATTACAAGTTGTTAACAACACAGAAATCTACATAGGTCTGTGGTTATCAATTTTAAAGGTACAATCTACATGAACCCTGCAAGGACGTTGCAATATTCTGAGTTACAGTTCTTACTTAGGTATAAAAGCTAATATTTACAGCTTAGTTTACATTTTAGTTGTTGAAATAAAGCGAAAGAAAAAAACATTATTCTTCACCTTTTGTATGACTATCATAATTATTACTTAGTGTATAACGCATTCACTGCCCAGCTCCACGCAGCAGATAGAGACTGGCACCTGCGTCTTGGGCCATGAAGGTGTTAGTGTATAACGCATTCACTGCCCAGCTCTGCGGTGCGACCCGCAGCAGGGGCGCGCCGCAGCTCCACGCAGATAGAGACTGGCACCTGCGTCTTGGGCCATGAAGGTGTATATGTCAATAGTAGCATTTATTAAAAAATCGGGAATATATTAAAAAAAGTTTTAGGTCTTTCAAAATATGTTCACATGCTTTATAATAGACTTGGGGTTATTCCAATGACATAATAAGGTTCCTAAATTGAAATGAAATTGGCTATTCAGAAAAAAACCGATAAATATTATGGTGTGCGCGGTTATTTCAATAATAAAAATAAAAGACTAATCTCGCGAACGGATCCAATCAGAACTAAATATAACGGGAAGTTATTTATTTATTAATTTCCACTCAAGGTTTGCCTCATTTACACCAATTATTCCTACTAATTAGGTATGTTTAATGATAACCTTTTTAATCATTTTATAAACTAAACTAGTTGCTCCCGGCAGCTTCGCACGCGATTTTAAAATAGCTTATTTACCACTCTGCCAAAGAGGTTCGAACATTTTTGTATGGAGCCTGGCAAACCTACTAGCACGCCATTTTGAAAAAAAAACTAATTATTCCCGTTACGTAGCGAGACATTACATCGCGAATTCCTAAACGTGATTCGGCGGCCAGTGATGAAACGCACGTCAATCGACAGTAGAGAGAAACCCATATTACGTTTACGGCATGGGCTCGACACGACACCAGGAAACATTGCCTTCGTCTACCTACCTATTAAATAAGCATCGAGTAAAGTAGAACATAGCTCCGGAACAGATTGTTTTAGTAGGTATTCCTACGATATTCGATGCTCTCTTAAAGATGGCATTACCTATTCTGTTTATATTGTTTCAAAGAAAAAGTTATATTATTTGCTTGAACACAATGTAGGTTACACAGATGTTAATAGTATTTTAGTTTCAATTATATTCTAATATGAATAGCATGCACATGTTAAGTTATTTATGATGTATTCTAACTATGACTTATAATTATTGTGATTTTAGACAATACCAAAAGAATTATACTCGTAACATTAATATGCATACATGCGAAATCTATACTAATATTATAAAGAGGAAATATTTGATGGTTTGCTTGTATTGAATTGGCTCTGAAACTACTGAACCGATTAAAAAAATATTTCATCATTAAAAAGCTTACTTTTCAGGGAGTGACATAGGCTATATTCTATCCCGGAATTCCCACAGGAACGGGTATTACACAGGTGAAACCGCGAGGCGCTGCTAGTATAAATTAAGGTGATGTCATAATTGATGTCCTAATATCGTTTTTAATATGAAAGCATTATAGTGGTACAATGCCCGAAAAATAACAATAGGAAAACACTTCTTTTGTTGAAAAAACCACGGTAGGGAGTTCGTTTGTTATGCAAGTAAACACACATGTAGATCGTAAGTAGGTACACAAGAGTGGAATTGTCAGTGTTCGACCTTTGGACTTCCGACCTCAGATATTGCAAGCAAATCGTAAATAACTGTTGGTAGATATTAATTATAAGTTGAAGGAAGGTATTCATATTAACGCCAGTCATCACATTATCACGTGCGACATTGCGAGCCTATTAATCGGTAAGCAATGTTTTTTTTTTGTACCGTGTGTTGCTGGCTAAAATTTACACGGCCAAACTCTTCTCAGTGGTGTCGTAAGACGCACCTTAGTATACATATACAAGGACGATGTGATGCCGACGGTAATTCAACTGCACCGATAGACGTGTCTACGACATGTAGGCCCAACCTAAGGGATATGAACCGAGGGGGCGCACTATGGAAAATATGGGTGATTTGAAAGGTCCTACAGACTTTGTAACGAAATTAGTTTTGCTAAAGTGTTAGTCATTTCCATCGAAGAAGGTAACATCTTTGTTTACATTCTTGAATCTTATAATATGGTGGAAACAACCTACAGTTCTTTTGATCAGTGAAATTCCTCATGTATAAATACTGTGCTTTGGTTAGGTCTAAGTCTATATAAACACTCAAAGCTTTTTCGTTGGATAACGTGTGAATGTGATTGGATCCAAGAGATTCTGAGATCATAGCCTTTTTTGCCCATCTGCTGTACATAAGGCTTCTACAAGGCTTGCCTCAACTCCTTCGTTAATTTATCTTAATCCTTGCAACTATGCTTCAAAGATATGCTCAAATCCGAACTCTCTTAGTAGTGTAGCATTTTTTCTTCTTTTGCTGAATTCCGAAGAGTCTTCAAAAGAAACACTAGGTCTTCCATGTTTCTCAGAAGTAGAAGGTAGTTCATCTTCAGTCATTGGTCTAAGCAGAGGTACTGAGTATTCACCATCAAGCCAACTGCTATTTTTTTTTTAGAAATAATACTTTCTTGCTTGTAGCTTGAGACCAACGTACATTATATTGCGTTAATAAGTTCTTTGTGTTGTTTCGTGGATGTCGCTAACAACGAGTTCAATATATACAGAAAAAATTTGACGATGTTCACGTAAAAACGTTGACAGGGCCGACACAACCTTACCTTTTTCAATATAGAAAACTAATAATTCACGCCTTGAGCAATTGAACGAGTTCATTTTTATTTATTTTAATACTTTATTGCACACAATTATAAATAAAAGTACACAAATGGTGGGCATAATGCCGATGGCATTTTCTACCTGCCAACCACACAAGGTCAAAACAACGAAACGGCGTGCTTAAACTTAGACATAAACTTACTATGATAAAAAAAATAAGTCAAAAAAAAATATAAAAACAACATATTAAAATATCTACACATACAAGAGATACCTACAAAAATCTAAAAGTGTAGTAAAAAGACGGTAAGTTACCTGGAAGACGGATTCCCACAAAATGCTCACGAGTCAGTTTTTTGAAACCATCTTTTGTTTCAACTTTCTTGATGTCATATGGTACGTCGTTCCAGAGTCTTACAGCCTCTAGGGAACTCTAACAGCTTTTAGTGTTATAAGTAGAAGGTTAGTTACATACAGAGTTGCATATGGCAATTAAAAATGACATATTTTATGCCTTTGCTTTTTATAGTATAATATCAAATGGGTAAAGTGTGCATATGACATAGATTTCTTCATTATCAAGGAGAACGTGTGCAAAACCATACTTATGCTGATAAGAAACGTTAAAACCACAAATTTTGTAAACCACTGATACGAGAACCGTTATCTATCTACATATTTCCCACGAATATGCATTTTGGTACCTCTGCCACATGTTTATTTAAAACTGCTCAATTCGCAAGTATTCGCAGCTTTTTCTTTGATAATATCAATATTAAGTAGGTACCTAATGCAGTAAGTAATACTAAATTAAGAGCATCGGTAAGCATCGGTAACTGTCAAAAGTATCGAAGAAATAAAAAATAATCAAAAACCTTGCAATATATGAAAATATTAATCACAATTAAATGATTATTTATAGGGTATTTATCGCGTACCTTTGTTTTTATTTCCCCAACGTTTCTACAGCATTACAGCGATCGTGGTCACGGGGCGACTGGATTGATAAATAATATAAATAATTTAATTATGTTAAATCGCGAAAGTTTACAAAGTTTTAATATTAATCACAACAATATTTTATAAAGATATAAGATAACAACTACTGTTTTTGAAACTGAAATAAACGATCTTTCGAATGATGTTTATTAACACTAAAGGAGTTCTTTTAAAAAAATAGGTGTAAATCAGCTTCGTAAGTTTACTTTTCTGAAAGTGTTGTTAACAGAGATTGCATAGTGTCCTAAATAAACGTGTTTTACGCAATATTTTATGTGGTTAATCATCAAAACTTGACTAGAATATGAAATAATGACTTTCAACCTACAAAATAATACCAAAGTTATATCTAATTTCCATAAGTTAAAATAAGTATTTTTGATCAGCTCTTATTCTACCATAATTTAAAAAATTCTATAGTGGGGCGGCGGTGGCAGCACCACTTGCAGATCGGATCTACCACCGATCTGTGATTCCCAACCCACATGCCAAGCAATATAGGGGGGAGGCGGGGGGGGGGGGGGTAATGCCATTACTTCCTCAAGTAATAATTATGTGCGAGATGGGTTTATGTCGGGCATTTACAGGGCGGATTGAATAAATGACAGGGCAGAAACTACGCTTGTAGTTTTTAAACATTTTGATTTTTTTTCAATTTAAAGTATTACAAGCTACGTACGCTACGTACGTACTTACGTATTTATGTTTTATTCTTAAGACGTTAAGTAGGTACATGGTTTTTATTGCTTCAAGGTACCACTTATTCATACTTACTTAATAATAATATAATATTGACTCGCAGACATCACGAAGTAAACCTTATAATACTTTAAATTGAAGAAAATTCTTGAAAAAAAATCAAAATGTTTAAAGACTAGAAGCGTAGTTTCTGCCCTGTCATCGGGCATTTATAAGGCATAAAAAGACGTTTATTAGGCATTTACTCAATCCGCCCTGTAAATGCCCGGCATAAACCCATCTCTATGTGCGAGTCAATAAGTTCCTTATTAGGGGAGGCCTATGTCCAGCAGTGTACTTGTAAAGCCTGGTGATATTAATTTTTAAGTTTAAGAATTAAAAAGTTATTAACTAAACAAATTATGATGAGCTTTATGTTTTAAAACTTGTGAGATTTATATGTAGGTACCTAAGTAATTAATATCGCTGTTCTGTTGACAGATGAAATATGCTCATACTTATTGTGACAACTTGGTGATCATGATCAATCACCAATTTTAGTACCTAACTAACTTATAACTTACTCCGTTTAATTATAAACTTTATTGTCAATTTTATTATAAAAACAATCGTAGTTGGACGAATTCATTACGGATGTAAGCAGGTTAACTACAAACCTTTTTACCTCGCCCTGAAGATGTCCCTGGTTAAGGGATGAAACGTTGGTGATCTTCCAACACAAATAAGATTCGTAGTTAACCCGCTTACATCCGTAATGAATTCATTGTCAATCTTACCAAAAAGTACCTTTTGGAAGCTATTCAATTCTACGGAAATGTTAACTGGTTTTATGCAAACATAGACCTTCATTTAAAACCAGTTATTACTAATTCCTTTACTAAGGATAATAAAGATAAAGATTTAGCACAAAACATTTTGGATTTACTGTTTTGTATCTTAAACTAGCAGCGTCTCGCGGTTTCACCCGCGTAGTATCCGTTCCCGGAATTCCGGGATAAAATAATTATATCCTATATCATTCCCTGAAATGTAAGGTTTTCAAGAAATGACAAAAGATTTTTTTTATCAGTCCTGTAGTTTCAGAGCCTATTCAACGCAAATAAACACAAACAATCAAATCTTTTCTCTTTATAATCTTAGTAAACAGGGTGGGCTAATTTTTGGCCCCCTATGGGTAGCTACCATTTCCTTTGAAGTTAGAAGGTTTTGTTCTAAGAAAATCGACAATATTTTTTTCTTCAAAATAGAAGGTATTTTGGAAAAAAAGTATGGTTTGCCTAAAAAATTACATTTGTAAAAAATAACAAGTTGGTCTTAATCAACTCTATTTCCAAAAAGGAACACTCTTCCCTAAGTAACATACCAAATCAAATTGTAAGTTTGCTATATATAAAACAATTCCCATACATTTTCTAGGAAAAATGAGCAAGTGACAACAACAAAGTCACTTATTCAATAGTTCTTAATTTAAATTCGTATGTAACTACTTTTTAAAGTTAGTAGGCTATTTTGAAGGCTTATGTCCCTACCCATATTCACTTTAACAGTCATCGGTGGTTCGATTTCCATGATTCCTTTTTTATTTGAAACCTGGTGCACAACTAGGCAGAGACAGAGACTGTTTTGTGACTCTAATTGACAGAACCTCTGTCTTTTATTAAATCATGTTTGTTTCTGTTTATTGAGTTACAAATAATTTTATTCTATTTTATTATTCAAAAAAGTATTAATGTGTTATGCCAATTAAGCGGGTTAAACTAATAAACATAATGTTGCATACCTGGGCTTTTAGAAAAGCATCAGGGCCCCCATTCTTCTCACACTTCTTCTGGAACTCTGTAAGAGACTGGTTCTGTATCTTCTCCAAATCCTTAGGGTCTACTTTGCCCTGCAGTTCTGGGGGAAGAGTGACTCCTTCTGGAAGACCTGGAGGTGTCTCAGAGTTGGACTGAGCGCATACCATACCTAGAAAGGTGTTTCAAATGATTACAGCCAATCACAATAACTCAGCAGGGCATTTTAAAGATGTAAAATGTACCTGGTATGGTACATTTTACATCTTTAAAATGACCTACTCAGAAAAGGACACTTGAAGTTTTGTTTTTGTTAACCTGCAAAACCAACTTGTATGTTGCTTGCATATGAATGAATAGTATTTGCATGAAATGAATGGGACCCTGGTAACATAAGGCTTAGTACTTTTCTTTCTTAGTACTTTTAAGCTGGATAATGGCATAAGCAATAGATAGTTGTATACTACACACACTCATATACTCTTTAAATAGGTAAGTAAATATATATAGTTCAAGATTACATAAAAAAATTGACTGTCTCCACCACTCTTATAATATGTAACAGTCAACTTAATGTTGGGATTATTTTAAAGGTATTCAAATATCGTTTATCCCGGCCAGTCAGCGCGGCGTTCCTGTAGTTGCCCACCAATATTTTCAGATAATTAACATATGAAAGATTATCTACGATGGCGCGGCGGCAATTATTACATAGAAATACTTACCGACGAAAAGGGCAAGGAACAGAAATATTTTTTCCGGCATGGTTATTTTGTTATCGTCAAAACTATACAGTAGGTATTTTACGATGCAAAAAAGGGAATAGCTTCTTCGTTATTTCTTGAGATTTTTTTGGGGGAATTTATTTTCTCTAGGTGCAACTTATTTACTATTATTTTATCACCACACCGGACATCCATACAACAAAGCCGCAAACGTTCGTTCGATCGACCACTTCACTTCACGTCACGTCACTCACTGTCAGCAGTGTTGCCAGGCCAGCCAGTGATGTTAGATGCCCACTCAGGAATTATGACATCGGCCTGTCAAAATTATGGTACCTACCTTCAGTTTCTAAAAAACTTACACTGATGGTTGAGTTAGGCTCGAACCTAGTAGATTTGCTAAAAAACCTAGGCCTAGATCTCAGTAATCACGGGATCCCCGTGGTAAAAAACAAGACTTACATAAAATTCAACATTTTTTCTTCGGTTCCGTGGTTGTAAAAACACGATTAATTAAATAAATAAGATAAAAAAAACATGAAAGTACACTATTTTGCACCTAATTTGCTCTAGATCTCAAGAACCTTGCGGTCTATATAAAGATTTTTGTTATGATTCGTAGGACTAATTCTTTGGTTCCTCGGTTGGGTTTTTTTATAAGTGCTGTAATTTTCTTGTAAATATTACTACACTTAGTGGTTTTACACTGCAAGCGCACCATTTATCTCTTTAGGTCTGAAGTCTCGCTCAGTTTGCAGAATGTAGAAAGAGATGCCCTCTATTTCAAAGCAGAAGCATAAGCAAAAGTTGAATGAAACTGAATTAATACCTTTTTGACTTGAAACTAGAATCTAGAATGTATTTTTATCCGGCCCAGAAAGCTAGGCCAGAAAACTTAGAGTATTTGACTATGGTCTGGATCCACCCTAACCTAGGTACGTCAGAAAAGTTTGGGATGATAGAAAATTATGGTACATTAGCGTACCATAATGGAAGTACTATGGTACATGGTACGAAGACCTGGATTATGGTACAAATACCATAATTATGGTACGTATACATCCCTGGCCAGACCCTACTCAGCCAGTGTTGCACAAGTGTAAAAGTAAAAAACGTTGAATTTGCCATCGGGAGAAAACAAGATATTTTTTTCGGGCAATTTGCTGGGCATATGGACTTCCGTGAAGACCCGACTTTCTATTTTTAAACTTTCGTTAATGCGTTATCGTGAGAGAGAGTTTTAGAGTAAAACGAAATCGTTAGACAGTAATTAGTTTTTGCGTAAAAACGATTTTATTTTTTAGTGTGAAGTTGGCCCCAAATTCTGAAATAATGAACTTGGAAATTTAATTCTTTTTTTAATCGTTAGAGAATCGTTAGAGAGGGTTTTAGAGTCAAACAAAATCGTTAGAGAGTTATTAGTTTTTAAGAAAACAGCAATAAAAGTATGTATGTAAGTATTCGAGTTAAAAAAGAGAGCGACATGGCAACACCAGATCCACACTAATTAGCTGTGATTTCATTTTGCTTTGATTTATGGTAATTAATTAATTTATGGTAGGGTACGGCTTCGCTTATCTATCACGAACCCGGATAAAGTCGTTTTGGGTATTTGAGAGCTATTTTGTTGTTTATTTGCCTCTTTCCGATGTAGATAGGTACCTAACTAAATGAGTAAGTAGGTAATAAATAACTGTAATTAGAGTTCAATGCATGAATTTGTAGCATTTTCGCTGTTTTGCGGTTCTGTGTTGTTTATTACCTACATTTAAATGCGTTCCTTATCTATCACACTAAAACCAAACCATTGGAGAATACACAGACTTTGCAGAGGTTGATATTGTCGCGGTGCAAATAGTTTGTCGGCTTTTCACCCCGGAATAACCTCTATGCTAGAATACTGTTTAGAGTTCTATTCTAATGAGCGGTGTTCGATTTACAATAAAAAGTAAAAAATAGATCCAAATATCTCGACAGGTGGCAGAACATCAACTGGAAAGTATTGATCCAGTGCTGGATTTACACATTTGCCGCCCCAAAGCATTAAAATTTTTGCCGCTCCTACCGACTTCTGTGTAAGTTTTCTAAAACTAGATATACTCTTCACAATAAAGTAAATTCATTTTATAGCCGACTTCAAATAAAGAAAAAGGTTCACAATTCAACCGTATTTTTTTTTTAAGTTTTTTCCCTTAGAAATTTTGACTGGGTGGTCCGATTTTCATGTTCTTTTTTATTTGATTGTGGTCTTATTTTAATTTCGTCCAGTTACGACTGTGGGATTAATGAAAAAACTAAATAATTCAAACCGAATTCGGTTTGAAGTTTTTTGAAACAAAATCAATTATTTTAGGAAAAAATATTGTTTTTGGATTATTTTTAAAACTTTTTGGGTTTATTTTTAAGCTAACAAAAGCAAAGCAAAGGTTTGTTTGTACTACACTACTTGTAAAGTGTGGTGGGCTAAGGAAGATAGGTAGGTAGGTAAGGCCAGATACTGGTAACCATGCACCTGTCAACGTCAAAATATCCAAAAGTTGCTCGTACTTGGTCTCTAAAAACTCAAGTCTATAACCTCTGGGAGCCGTGATATAAATAAAACTTCTATGTCAACGCGATCAAACGTTACAACCGTTCATGTCCGAATATTTTAAAGTTAACAAGCGAATCATGTAGAAGCTAGGACTAAAATTTGTTAATTTGTAGCTTATTCACAAAAATAATATTTTATTCAAGCCATAGTCCAATCACTATAGTTAGAGGTACCCTTAGTTTCTGTGATCTGTGGAGGTACCTATACATAGGTACTTCCCGTTGAGCTAGAATCTTGATATTTGGCAAGAAACCAGGTCTTACAATTATACGAAACCCTTGGTGCTCAAGTCCGAATCGCACTTGACATTTTATTGTACTATGTGGTTTGATTTAGTTTGTCGCCATGACGTAGAGGTTTTTAAGTTTTTGAAATTTAGATTTTACAAATGTAATTATGTCGGTCATAATTAAAGATGCGATTTGTTTGATGTCACAGTCACGTCTATTATGCTATGATGCAAGCGTGCCAAATATTGTTGATATGCAGGGCCGGATTAAGCCAGCGCAGCATACTGTTTCAAATTTAACGTTAGTTCAAAAATGAAAATTTGTGCAAAGTTACTTTAAACCAGGGCAAGTTTTAGTACCGGCAGCAATGATGTTTTAATAATATCATTGACCGGCAGGCGGAAAGATACATTTTTATTCTTTTTAAGTAACTACGTTTTATTTGTAGTAGTGAGAAAGAACTGAAATCAGATCGAATTTGAGGCAAAAGGCGGAAGTAAATGTTAAATATCCACTTATAAGTAGAAAAACTCCTTTCCACTTCTACTGACTTAATGGGGTATATTTAAATTTTAAAATATCGTCAATTGACGAATCACTCCCGATTTCTTCTGAATATTATGTTCTAATCATATCTAAGTCTGGATTTCGATCCATGACAGCTTCTAATTTATTTTCTATAGATAAACATTTGCTCCATTTTATAATAAACCTTACTTTGTCGAATATTTCAAAAGCATCGACTATTGATAAATCTCGGTTTTGTAATGGAAACATGAAATTTTTGAACTTTATTACGATTTTCTTGAATTTTAATACTTCGTATTGCCTCCTCGTGCTTCCATTACTGCGTTTACGCGGTTTGGCATGCTGTACACCAAGTTCCTTATACGATTTTGGGGAATATTCTCCCATTCCTCTGTGAGAGCAATTTTGAGCTCACGAAGCGTGATTGGGGGAGGGTTTCGTTGTTTTACGCATCTGCCTAGCTCGTCCCAAGCATGCTCGATCGGGTTGATATCCGGGCTGCGCGCTGGCCACTCCATACGAGTAATGTTCATCTCTTGAAGGTAGTCATTCACAATCCTACCTGTATGAGGTCGGGCATTGTCATGCATAAATATAGCATCCTCACCTAAATTGACCATAAATGGACCAACGTGATCATTGAGGATTTCTTCCACATATCTTACGCTAGTTAAAGAGCCGTTTTCTATGATCACCAGCTCTGTGCGACTTTCAGAAGAAATTCCGGCCCACACAAGTACAGACCCACCACCGTAGGCTACTTTTTCTTCGATGCATGCTTGCTTGAATCTTTCCCCTGGTCTTCGATACACTCTGTGTCTTCCATCGTGCTTGTAGAGCATAAATTTTGATTCGTCGGAGAACATAACTTTTGACCAATCTTCAATACTCCAATTTACGATTTTTAGGATTCTTTAAGTGACCCGGATTCATTGCTCTCGAGTGTATATGTTGAATTTACAATTGAAAAAACGTATACCTAGATTACCTGTTGTCTGCAGCCACCCGACGGATTTTTTTGGCTTTATAATAAGTAATGGATAGGTGAAAAAATTTAGGAAGCTATAATTGTAATTATAGGTAATTTAATTGTCTTTTTCAATTCCATTTAGTCGGGGGTTTTGAAAAAATTATTTCTTCCTTTTTCGATTAAGTACATACTATTTATAAATAATAGATTCAGGCGTTACTTTGCGGAAATCCATTGTAAATATAAGAATGAAAAATATTTAGTAACAATTCCGCGAAAAAACCTTCTGCGATAAAATCTAACAAATTGTATATTCATACAAAATGAAAGAACATTTATCAAAGCAAGTCGTCAACTAGTTTCGTCTCTCCACGAGACATCATCAGGACACCACACCACTCGATCTTGACACTGAGAGCGCCAAACAACAACGGCAGAGTCCCACCAGAGATGTTGTCACTTCGAGCTCCGCGTGCCAAGTCCCACGCGTACTATACTACTACTATACATACTATTTATTATATCCGTCGTGGGTTTTTCAAAATTTTATTTTGATTTTATGGGTAAGTAATTACCTTATTAGTGAAGGTAAACTGGTAAAGTTGGTTTGTAACAGGAAATATCAGGAACTACCTAATAATCAAATTCTAAATAATAATATGAGAGAGAGAGATAATTTATTTTACCTAAAAACACTTACGGTAGGTACAATACAGATCGGTAGGTACCTAACTTAAAACAATCATATTAACTAGGTACTTACACTAAAGTTCATTTCATTTCAGTTCAATAATAATTTATTTGTATTAGGTATTGAAAAATATAAACTGTCATACAAAACCCACATCATGGTGATGAAGAAAATAACCTTGAAATTGCATCGAGAATGTATTTGGTTTTGATGGTTTCAAAAATAAAAATTTTAATAAATGGGTTGGTTTTAAAGAATATATCAAATTCTTCAAGACGCGACATCTAGTTAAAATTTGAGTCTAATTTAGTTTGATGTGATGTCTCAGACATCACTTCATCAGACACATGGATCTGGTGGATGACACATGGATGAAACGACGAATGAAAGAAAGGCCTACTTTGAGCTGGGAGCCACCGTATTTATTTATTTTATTCAGTTTTTTAGTATTTGTTATAGCGTCAACAGAAATACATTTGTGAACCTTTCAACTGTCTAATTATCACAGCCTGGTGAGTGGTGACAAACGGACAGACGGACAATGGAGACTTAATAATTGGGTCCCGTTTTACTTTTACCCTTTGAGTACGGAACCCTAAAAATGGTTATTCTGCGGATTAAATAGAAAACATAATGTTGCTTACCTGGGACCTAGCATAGGCATTAGCGCTTCCATACACATCTCCATGTAGGTTACTGTCCTTTCCATGTCAGGGGGAAGGGGCTCTCCATTTTCACAGCGATGGATTACGTTATTTATTACTTGTGAGCAATATTGAGCATCAAGTACTTGAATAAGTTTAAAAAATTTGACATACGTGCGGTGCCGGTGGTGAGGCGTTATAGACTAAAACGGTAAGTAAAAGTAGGCTTTACCGTTGTACTACATATTTCTTCTGTGCCTTTACTGACTTTGGTCAGGTTGGCCCAGGGCAAGAAGGATCAACAGGATCGGGCGGGATCTTAAACAGGATCGGGCGGGATCTTCAACAGGATCGGGCGGGATCTCTCTCTGCCAAGAGTGGTCTAAGCTATGCTGAAGGAGGAGACGGCTTGGGTGGCAGTGGCTTCTTTCTGCGAGACGGTCTTAGTCCGGAAAGAGGCCGCTGAGCGCGATCGGCAGGAAGTACCGATTACCCCGCGTGAGGGGGCAATCGGTACTTCCTGCCGAACAGGGAGTCTTCCGAGTCCGTGGACAGCCGGAGTGAGGGCTCCGGCTAGCCAATAGCGAGGGCGGCTGGCACCTTGTGGCAAGTGCAGCCGTAACTTTTATTTTTGAGGTGTAGCATCGAGGCCGGCCACCGGGGTGGTTTTGGTGAGTCGACGAGTTCATCAACCTCACACTATCTTATCGCATTCCCTTAAAAGCCGCGATTTCTTTTAAGCTATTGCATAGCTTCTATCGCGGGCCTTGAGCGCGGGGACCAAATCCAGAAATTCCGTAACGAAAAAACCTCACGCTCCCCACTCCGCCGGGCAAGGAGGTGTGGCTTGAAGGCCGTGCATCGTCTAACGTCGTTTCAGTTCGGCAGTCTTCGACACGGCGGCGTTGTGTGCGTGCGATTAGACGTATTGTACGACTCTACGAAACTCGCACGAATCGAGACGAGCTGCTCCGAAATCGGACAAATACATAAGCAGCTGTTTATGAGAAAGTATATAGGTGTATAGGTATTTATGTACAACAGTGAATAGCTGTACTTGTAAAATTCTTATCGGTCACCACGCTCAAAAAGTGTAACTTGAATTAATATCAAAGAAAAAGCAATACTGCATGAATAAAATAAATAAATAAAATTATAATTGCATAAGTTGATACAAAATGCTTTGCAATAGCTTTACCGCGGCAGTCCCCGAGTGCCACACGTCTTTTTTTTATTAATCTATCGATCAAGATTGCATACATTACAGCACAACACTGATTTCGCGCGATTGAAATTAGATTATGATGAAGATTATCTACGACAACGCAACGATGTGCTTACATGAAAATTACATAAAAAATACTTACCGGCGAAAAGAGCAAAGTACAAAATCATTTTTCGCTGCATTTGCTGTATGAAGAAATTTCTTCGATATGTCTTGAAATTGTTTTTGTGGGACAATAGGGGGTGCCAAGAATTCACTGATATAAACGGTAGCACGTAGTGATATTTTCTCTTTGCTGGTTAATCCCACCAACGTCCAACCTGTAGTCCACCCAAATTGCAATTTCGCACAGTTTGCACCTCAGTACATTATATACTTATCCTGACTTTTACGCCGTTATCATTCGAACGTAGCGGGAAGGAAACCATTTAATAACTCGGCTTCCCTCACTTAATTACAAACAGCTTACAAACCATTACGAACGAATTGTTTTAGTGGTATAGGGCCTGCCATTTATTATGACGGGGATTCTCTGACAGGAGTCCTCCGAGGAAAGTTGGAAAGCCTCTCATGAGGAGTCACGTTTATAGAAGTGAACATAGGAGTGAGCGTTAACAGTGAAGAGAGCGGCTTTTTACAACACACAATGTACATTTAAAGGATTTCGAGAGACTCGTTTCTCAAAGGGCAAAATGATGGATTTAACCAAGAAAAATACAAGGTTTTGCTTCTCAAGAGGTACCTGGAAAAAACCTTTCACTATCTTTAACTAATAATTGCTCTGATTTTACCATAGACTTTAAATAAATATCTCGCCTAAGTTGTTGATTGATGTAATTTAAATTGATTTTTCATTAGCTCATTCATATTTTATTATTACGGGACTAAATAAGTTACTTTTATCCCTTGGGTAACAATGTACTATTGTTTTCGCGGCTTGCTCCGCTGGAGTACGGTCTCTGGTTGTGACATGAAGGCCCCCATTTATGTGCATAGCCAGAGCCTGTACTCCTAATAACGAAATACCTTTGAAATTTTGCTATTTTATACGTATACATTATTTTGCAATGCCCTACAAGGTGCTTGTAACGACCTAAACCTACATTAAGACCTAAGCTGTATACCATGTACATAAATAACTTAAATAAATAAATAAATCTAAATCTACAAATGCGAATAAGAACTTTTTTTGTTTACTTGTGATTTTTTGCGTGGGGATTATGGGTATTAAGTTAGATGCAATAAACGTCAACTAGCGACAAGTGGCAATCGTAATGTAAACTTTTGTACTCATCTGTACTATGTACAATGTACGTAGGCAGATGTTCAGGTGAGGCATTATAGAAGGGTAAATCGGTGAGAAAAGTACCCTTTACTATATATTTATTCTGTGCCTTTACTGACTTTGGTCAGTAAGATAGGTAAATAACTAATGTTGGTCAATTCACACAGCTCTTAGTAGCCGTAAGCTAAGCAGAACTTGTGTTATGGGTACTAGATAACCGATTATACTTAATACAATACACTACATAGATTGATATTTTTTAGTATACATAGAAATCATCCAGAACGCTCTGAACCACAGAGGTCTAGTTTCTGATATCTGTGCACCTGCTGATCGTACACACATTTGTCTGAATTTTAGTGTAGGTATCTTGTATATTTATTTTTTTGCAATGACCTCAATCGGCCTCGAGACCTGGACCTAAGCTCGGAAGTCAGAACGGAGCAAATCGCGATTTTTTTTTATTTTGTTAACCTATCGTTCAAGATTGCTTGCAATACATCTTACCGATAAATATTTGTTTTTATTATTCTACCCCTAATCTCTGTAGTTTGCAGAGCGATCCATCTGAAATGTAGGTTGGGCCCATTGATTTATTAAAAACGAAGATGAGGTACTGGTTGCTCGAAAGTGGCAACCTCAAACTGTGTAAAATTGTGTTCTCCCACATCAGTCACCGTATGACCGGCGGCGGCACGGGCGGTCATGATTCGCGTGAAATATTGTTGTCTCAGTCTCACTTCATTCCTAGATACGTGTGCACAAAAGCAGATTTTTGGAGGCTTAGGTATAATGAATTTGTTTCTACAAATTTAGATTTTTTGTTGTGATAGAAACCTAGATGTGCAGAAGATACCTAATATTTAAAAGTTTCAAAGAAAGATCTGTAACAACGCCATAATCACGTAAGAGCGTTTGTATGAAATGTAAGACGGGTTGGCCGCTCTTAATGAGATAAGTTTTAGCAACTTGAATGAAGTGGGATTTGTAAGACATGCTTTTTCAAGAAAGATTATACGACGCAACGTGCTTACATAAAATAACATTAAAAATACTTACCAGCGAAAAGAGCAAGGAACAAAATCATTTTTCGCTGCATGATTAATATGGATAATACAGCAAAGAAATTTCTTCGATATATCTTGAAATTATTTTTTGGGACAATATACGTAGTGATATTTTCTCTTTGCTGGTGAATCCCACCGACATCAAACCCGTAGTCAAATGCGCACAGATCGCACCACACAGTACAATACACTTATCCTGACTTACCTCCCTCGCGCATTCGACGATCGGAAACCAGAAAATGATTACAAAACTGCATGAACTATTATTATTTTAATTAACGACCTCTGTGGCGCGGTGGGCGAAGGTCTGCCTGTTACGCAGGAGGTTGCGGGTTCGATTTCAGCCTCGGGACAAATGTGTGTACGATCTGCAGACATTTGTTCAGGGCGTTCTGGATGTTTAATATATATAATAAAAAAATAACTATCTATGTCGTGAATTGTATTATGTAAGCTAAGCAGAGCTTGTGTTATGGGTACTAACCCATAACACAAGCTCTGCTTAGCTTGGGGCTAGATAATGCTGTGTGAATTGTCCAGTTATTTATTATATTTTAATTACACTGCGATGTCACACCCTCTAGATTTAAATAAACCACGTAGTACGTTTTCCATCGTATTATATATTGTTCCCACTGTTTAAAGGACTATTTTTTAGGCTCACTATTCAAAAATTCACATAGTTCCCGCCTCGCAGTTCCGTTTTGATTCACTGGCGCTAGATGGCGTTGGCGTGGAGGTTCTCAATTCAACTGTATCTTTTTTTATGTTCGATACCTCAGAACTTTTGAATGTACTCATACAAAAGTTCGATTTTCATGATTCTTTTCTATTTGAAAGCTGGTGCTTCCCTTGTGGTTCTGTGGAATTTGGTCCGCATGGCTTTTGCTTAAAATCTAAAGATTTTGCTTATTGTTATTATAGTTTTACACTATGGTTAATTTCTAAGAAATCAAATAAAATTTTCGGCTTCGACGGAAATCTAATTTTCTTAGCTTGTTTTAAAAAATATAAATCAACTACAATTATATGGTTTTCTCATAGATGCCTTGTCAGAACCGGGTCAGAACTGGGGATCGCCCAGTCAAAAGTTCTGAAGTAACAAACATTATAATAAATACAGTCTAATTGAGAAACTTCTCCTTTTTTAAAGTCGGTTAAAAAGTGCTGAGATCATAAAAGAGAGATAGGTTGTAGTTTCTTATTATAACGAATAATAACAGTGGAATTTTTAAAAAGATTTTATTCAGATTCACAAAGGGTTTTTCAATTTGCGTAATTTTACAGAAAATTCTTTATTATAGTTATGGAGGGGAGGTATTTTGCATTTTGAGGTTCTTATCAAAATGATGTTTTCTCTCTTGCGAGCTCCGTGGCAGTTCTTATTGCTGCGAACAAAAAAATACATGAAACATTAATAAATAATAGCAGTTTTACAACAACAAAAGTTCGACAATCCGATGAGGATACAATTAAATGGGTTTAAATTCTCGTTAGAAACTGGATGAGAGCATATTGGGATAACCTACTTCGAAATCGAATCAAAAATTCTTTATTGACATAAATACAATAAAGGTAGGTACACTTAGAAAAGGTCAATTTATAAAATTAAAAACTGATAACTTAGCAGCGTTTAATTTTATAAGTTACTTAACTGAAATAAAAAATACACAATTATCATTTAGTAATCATTAGTACCTAAGATTGTTAAATAAATTTCATCATAAAAAATTTCACCGCATGCTAAATTTATTTTTCGATGAGGTACTTGAATAAACAAATTACACTGCAAAGCTATTTTTTTTAATCTTTAGCCCTGATTCATCCGAATCTAAAACAAAGAGATTTTAGATTCGGACGAAATGTACCTTCGTCAAAAGTGAAGGGGACATTTTGCCCGAATCTCAAATGGAGGTGTTTTAGATTCAGGCGAAACGTACCCTAATCCGAGAATTTATAAATAGTGCATACGTACTGGCAGGGGTAGAGCATCATTGCAGGCGGATCCTTTGCGCACATATCTGAAGAGGGACTCCGCCATGTTGCCAGGGGTAGGGGTGGAGCAGGTCTCCAGGGCCTTCACGATGCAGGTCGACAGGTCATCGAATTTACCGCACTTTTGCTGCACAAAAAAATAGAATCAGCTTGGCTATGGCGATTACGGTGAAAAAATCAAAGCTGATGAGACGATTTTTAAGTTTTGTTATGCATTTAAACATGTACTTTATTTTGCATAAAACGAACCATGCCGATTGCAAATCAATGGTATTTCGGGAGTGTTGTAGGTTTGTAAGTAGAGGTAGCGAACACTACCAAAACTCGATGTATGTAGAATATTTGTATACGACCGCCCATACTAAACTTAATTTCACTCTGTTTCCACGTCTATTTATACGCAATTTACATAACTTATCGATTTCAGATTTGTTAACTATTTTAATATCTGGACACTATCGACACTAAAGCCCCACACTAAGTTTTAAATTTTTTGTATACATTGCACACTCAGGGTAATTTAAAAAAAAACGTTAGTTATGAAGTCAGGATAAATTTTCGGATACTATTTGATTTCTTAACGCATTCACTGCTTATGCTCGCCTTGGCGGTGCGACCTGCAGAGGCTCCGAATGAACAAGTGCGCCGAGGGCCTTGTTTCAGAAACGCGGAGCGTGCGACGACGCAGCGACGCACGCGGCGTCGTCGCAGTGCAAAGTCGCGTGCGACGCGTCAAATCAAACTAACGCGTGTAAAATCGTTCTCCATTAACACACTCTACTAACGCCATACGTAGTGCCGTAAACAAGCACATAGTATATTCTATTTAATTCGGATTTCCATCAGATACGATAGAATTTAAAATAGTCACAGAAAGCTAATATTAGGCGTTCCCTATAAGAGTAGAATCATAATACCTAAGTGCATTTTTGTACTACTACTAGCATTTTGTCGTTGACAATTGCGTAGGTACCTAATTAATTATATTCAATTATTCCTATGAAGAATAACAATTAATAAGAGGATAACTATTAACATGTAGTGAAGATATATCACATTCACAGCCCACCCGCCCCGCGGCACGGAACTCCGAATGAGCGAGTGCGTCGAGGGATTTTAAACGAGTTTAAGTTATTTGTGTACAAATATTCTACATCGGTTTTGGATATGGTATAGATATAATCCACAATTGTAAAATCAAGAACTTACAGCAAGTGTCAACGCCTGTGCGGTTTCAACACTGGAGACCTGCGATTTCAGAGTTTCGCCGCATTTCTTGATATCGTCGGATTTGTCATGGAAACACTCTGGTCCTTTCTCGGCAATGAACACTGGAAAATAAATAACTTAAGTTAGTTTAACAATTTAACAGTCTGCAGTTAGCTCAGTTGTAAATAGTCGTTCTTATTTGTTTATATTCTTTGTGTGTGTGGTGTCATCTTAGCCAAATTTCGACCTCGGTGGCCAGTCTTATAGGAGACTAATCCATGTGCGTAGGATATATTATTATAGTTCACAGTGTGAACAAACACATGCGCACTCTCTTTTCCTTCTTCTCTCATAATTCGATGGGACTTTTGGGATTCTGTGTCAATAAACTTATGATAGCAGGCCGTATGGTGCCGGCATAGAATTTGCACCACCCACGAGTGTCATAAGGGGCGAATAAGGCATATCCAGCAGCTCCAATTGGCTGATGACCGCCTCGGAACAATTCTGACATCGAACTGTGACACGCATGCCCAGCGTGGGGATTGTGTTCCCTATCCAGCATGTGATAAAAGCCAATAAAGAGCTTATCAGGGGGAAGCCTGCGTCTAGCAATTGACCAAAACTGGTTGTTGAAGTGAGTTTGTAGAAGGAGATTAGTGCCCAGCCGGCCTAGCACGGGGTTTGTTGTCTAGCTAGAGTAGAATCGAGAAAATGACATCGCATCGTCATACATTGCGTTTATTGAAGTTAAAGACATGAATTTCAAACATTTACGCATTCGATGACAGAGTGACGTATTTTTTTTCTATTTTACCCTAGACAGTCGTACTATTTTTATACATTTTGAATGAAGCATGTTAGTAAACAAAGTACGACACAAATAACAAAATCTCACTTGCTTGGCGTCGAGTTTCAGATATAATTGTAAGCAATTTTTATTGAAGGGAGGATCTAAAATCGACAAGTAATGTAAATTACGTATAAAAGAACACGCAAACAAAGTGAATTTTAGGTTAAGTATGGGCGGTTTGTTTACGTTTATGCTCCATTCAAAATGGATACGATATAGGCATAAAAGATTTGTCTAAAAATGTGGGTGGTTTCTTACGTGCAATTCTGTCGCCGTCTTTGTAACAGACGAAGTCAATGAGCTGGTCAGTGCCGTTCTTGGCGAGCGAGAGGTGGGCCTTAGAGGATTCCTCCACGCAGGGGCTGGCTCCATCGATCAGCGTGTGGAGGCATGTCTTAAGCTGGGGAGTCTTGGCGCAGTACCTGAAAAGTTATCAGCTCTAAGTATAAGTACAAAGAAAAAAACATCTAATACCTACTTAAAATCAAAAGTTGAAATTGTTAGATAGGCCCTTTCCATAGTTAGACCGCGGCGTGTTTGTTGCCAAGCGAACTTTATGAGCTCACAAACTTGTCTTTGTCATTCGGAATCAGTGAATTGTGTGTGTGTTTTGTGATGTGTGCTTACAAAAGTTCGTGCTATGTGATTGCATAATGAAAAGCAATAATAACAGTTAGGTTTATTGCATCTTAGCCAGTCTTATTCGAGTTACACAATCCACAAGTTAGCAGCATGCATGGCACTTTAATTTTTAAGAAATGACTAACGCTAATATAATTATTGCGCATTAGTGTTGTGGTGCCGGCTTAGAATTTGCACTACCCCATCTCTTCCCGTGGGTGTCGTAAGAGGCGACTAAAGGACCGGGGGCAACAGCGCTCCTTGCAGAACAATTCTACCACCGAACTGCGTATAAAAATATGAAATGCTTCTTTCATGAGATGAAAATCGCCTGAACCCTTGACCTGGCGGCGCACTTGCGGAACTGTTTTTAACCGACTTCAAAGAAGGAGGTTCTCAATTCGTTTGTATTTCGTCGATCCAATTTTGATGATTCTATTTTTATTTGAAACCTGGTGCTTGCCGTATGGTCCCATTTGAATTTGGTCCTGTTTTGATGGCATCCACGAGAAAACCATATAATTGGAGTCGGCTTATAGTTTTTTAGAACAAAGTCAATTATTATTTAGATGTTTTGTCAATTTCAATGTGTTCATGAAATTTCGTAACTGTACTTACTTCTTGAAAACCTCATCTAGAGCTCCATTGGGCTTAGCGGCCTCAATTTCTGACTTCACCGTGTCGAAGTCAATGAGTGGGCTGACACAGTCAATGAAGGTCTGCACAGAGTTGGTAAGTTGTTCAGCCTTGTCTTCACCAGCACCAGCCTTCTTGCATACTTCCACGAGCGTAGCTTTGATTGTTTCCCTAGCGGGACCATTAAACTCGACCTTCACAGCAAGGGCTCCTGGAAATAACAAATCATTTACTAAACACAAGTTTCTGCTGAGATGATTACTTTAATGCTTGGCTGGATGTCGCCCAGTTCCACACCGAAAATAGTATCTAAGAACAGTTGACTTAAGTATGTAACGATTGTATTAGTTAATATGATAAACTTGCTAGTAGTTTCTTTTTTACTTCTTCCGCTAGTGGATAAAAAATTGAAGTGGGAAATAACAAATCATATACTAAACACAAGTTTCTGTTGAGATGATTACTTTAATGCTTGGCTGGATGTTGCCCAGTTCCACACCGAAAATATTATGTAAGAACAGTTGACTTAATTATGTAAAGATTGTATTAGTTAATATGATAAACTTGCTATTAGTTTCTTTTTTACTTCTTCCGCTAGTGGATAAAAAATTGAAGTCAATTGCACCTTATTTTTATTTGATAGCAATTACTATTTATCAAGCTATTTATACATATAGTAAAAAAAAATTACTTGTCTAAGTGCTTATTTTGTAGGTCTAAAGGAACAAACGATTTCACTATGACTCTGGCTCTATTTATGGAAATAAAGATATTTTTCTTTTGACTTTTGATAACGAAGTACATACTACGTACATACTTCAGACCCGAGTGTGTTCACTGCAGTAGCTAGGCACACCGTCCCCTCTTCCTGAGCAATTTACCAATTTACTTGTTCGACAGCGAGAGATCGTGCGTGCACCAGGGTTCACAGGACACTTTGACCGCTATATTTAACAACTAGCAGCGCCTCTCGGTTTCACCCGCGAAGTTCCCGTTCCCGTGGGATTTCTGGGATGAAAATATCTCCACTCTTTGTAAAATAAGCTTTTAATGAAAATGCTTAGCTTGGGGCTAGATGTGAATTGTCCAGCATTATTTATTTATTTATTTATTTAATGATAAAACGTAATTTGTTTTTATTAGATTGTAATTCCTTTTTAAATAAAGTTATCTGATATCAAAATAAATATATTACATGTAATTACTAGTACTAATAAAAAAGAATGAGATTTTGTAGGTGCAAAAAGATTCATCAAATGATCTTTATAATAGATTTTAGTGAACCTAGGATAATCTTCTTTGTTAAGGCCCATACACCAGTGAAAGTGGCGCCCTTAATTGTTTTATCTTATTATTACGTTAAACACAGCAAGTTTTAAAAATCCATCGTTCAGTTTGTGGTATCTATTATAAGTTATTTATTAATGCTTCTGTACTTGTTTCATTTTGTAAAACTTAGGTAGAGATACAAAGTTGCGCTTTTTGGCCACCAAACTCTATTTTCGCATGTCCTCCTAAACTATATGAGATAAAATTATTACAGAGGTATTAAAAAATAGCTTATATAATAGATACCACAAACTGAACGTAGGATTTAAAAAAAATCCTAGGATAATCGTAAAAATATGATAAATAGATATCGCTGTCATATTGGCTCGGGTATGCGTCTTAATAAAATAACTTATGAAGAAAAATAGAGTCAGAGCTGGTAACTGATACCTACATAGCATCAAACAGAAGCGTTAAAAAAGAAACTATGCACTGATAATTGCGTTTAAATTATAAATAGCAATTATAAACCACTTTGTAGAGTCATAGCTGCCTTGTTATTAATAAATCTGGAATAAATCTTTAAACTAGCAGGTTTGGACTCATAAAGTGCTAGTATTGATTACACACTTTATTTCCTATATTTTGTTAAATACATACTTCATTTAGTAATATTTCGTATAGTAAAAATAAACTTTACTGGTTTCTGATTTATTTTGTGACGAAAATTTCACTCGTGTTTTGTAACAGAACCCTCAAAAATTTTAAATTTACTTTATTTAAAAAATACTTTGCAACTACAAAATATTTTTACTACTGCTAATCATAAAATGGATATATCCGCTGAAGCACGTATTTGAGGCTAATCCTGTTAACAATGGCAATGAAGGAAGCACCTGTGATGATGCAAGCAAGCATTGCTAAATCTTGTTGCTATCCATATGTCTAACTATACCCGAGAAGGAACCATAATAACCACACTAATATTATAAATGCGAAAGTTTGTATGGATGTATGGATGGATGGATGTTTGTTACCTCTTGACGCCAAAACTAGTGAACGGATCTGGCTAAAGTTTTGCATACATGTAATTCTAATCCTAGAATCAATCATTAGGCTACTTTTCATCTCATAAATCAGTTCCCGTGGGATGAAAATCACCTTTACAAGTTACCATAGGAACAACGCGTGCGAACCCGCAGGGCGCAGCTAGTTAATAAATAAAAATAAAAAAACGTTTAGTTGTCTCTCACAAATGTCTGAAATCATTACTTCATATGTTTTATTGTTTCAGTGCAGTGTAGGTAATAATAAAACCTAAGCCCTACACTGCACTGAAACAACTTACACATAAGTGTTCTGTATCCATTTTTTTATGTATTTCAAACGAGTTTTGTCAACATGGCATCAAAAATATAAATATAAAAGTTCATTTCGCTATGAATTTAAATTTTGGATCTACACTAGTGATGAACTATCTCAATTTACTAACTGTTAGTAAATCAGAACGTCCAGAAATAACATACCAATTACTTAATTAACAGATAACAATTCTTGCTATACTGTACTTTAGTGTTATAGAGATGTAATTGTATTGATAAGGTAGCTTACCGACTGCCAAGAATGCAAAGATTAAACTTCTCCAGAACATGTTGAATCACTTGTAAAATATCCGTGTGTACTGACGCGAAGCTTGTCGGCAACTGAAGCACCTACAACCCTGGCTCACAATATATACTTACAGATACCACTGTCTTCTTTATGTAACTAGTTGACTCATGAAGGGAATATTAGAGTCACAGAGATTATTTGTGTATTTGTGCGTTGTTCGGAAGTTGGTAGAGTTAATTAACTATGATTATGAGCTGTGTGGTGTTAGCATAGAATTTGCACCACCCTAAGTCTTCCCGCGGGTGTCGTAAGATGCGATTAAAGGATATTTACTATGTATCAGAGTGAGTCTATTTGAGGTTAGAAACCAGACGTGATCGTGACGACTCCTTTTTGTATGGGAAATTGCGTAAAGTCCGCACGATAAAATCGCTGTACTAAATTATATGGGAAAAGGAGATGTCACAACTACGTCTAAAGTCAAATAAACTCAACACTCAGGCATCCTCTAAGCTGTAACTAATTAGAAATGTATTATTAGAACAACGAGAAGTTTACTTCGGTGTAAACATTAATTACCTATCTACCTACTATAAGTTAAATTATCTATTTATCTGCTGTCCGATTTATTATTTATATACCTACTAAGCTCGCCTGTGTAAGTATGTAATATGGTATGAGCACATTAAATACAACTTCAACAAAACCGGATTAGGTCTCCGCTATTTCCTTTTTTTGAGTGATTCTGTTTTCACCATCGATCAGGTATTTCGCGGCCTCCCGGCGAAAACTTTGGTCGATGGTTTGGATATCGTATTTTTTTAAATTGTGTTTTACACTACCAAACAAAGAACCCAACGATAATGTTTAATTTTATGTAAATCTAGTTGTTTACCGTGATGACCCGTGAGTATTGATTTAGGGTTTAGTCCCGGGAATTCCCGCTCCCAAAATTCCCGGGAATTCCCGAAATTTTTGGCCCATTTAAGAACCGGGAAATCCAAATTCATTTCCCGGGAAATTTCGGGAATTTTGGGAAATTTATATACTAATACCGAAACGACATAACTTAATATATTTCACTTCGTCTTATAGCATTTCAAATATATCGGGTACCTACGCGGTACTGGGCAGGGTTGACATGATTTATATGACTTGATTTCAATCAGTCATTATTTTCCCTGCAATGAAACAGTATACAGCATTCACTAAAATGACTCTGAGAAGTTCGGCTAGTGTTGTCAGGGTGCAGAACGATATATCAGAGCCTTTCCGAAATTTCGGTGGTCCTTGTCAAGGACGTTCTTTCATTCCTACTATTCAATAGCTCTTGACAAGTGCGGAAAAACTCAAAAATTTAAATGAACGATACCATTCCTTTGAAATCAGTTCAAGTTCTGGGTTATGCCGATGATTTGGATCTGATAGGGTGAAATTAACTGCCATGAAACATGCTTACCACGCCTTGTAATAAGAGTCAAGAAAGGCAGGAAAAAGCAAAGATAAACGTAGTCACCTCTTGTGTCAAAATTGCTGTTACGAATAGTTATGCAAGCTTTTCATTTTCATTTTATTTTTTATAACTATTGGTAACAGCGTTTATCTTCTTGGCTCACGGTAGCCGATACAAACAAGGTGGACGCGGAAATCAATATAAGAATTCAAGCCGCTAATAGATTATTCTTTAGCTATCTCAAATATTTACGCTTTAGGTTTATCTAGATTCTAAATCAACCTAAAGCGTAAATATTTGACTTCTAGATTCTAGAAGATCTAAACTACTCATTTACAAAACGCTGCAACGTCCAGTTCTTACGTAAGCCTCGAAAATGACTTATGGGTTCTAACCAAGATAACCGAAAGACTCGTGTTTGAAAGAAAAATACAAAGACGAATCTTCGACGCTGTACTGGATGGTGAAGGTTATATCAGGTGATATAAGCTACATGACTTAGAGTTAAATTATCTAATTTCAGTAAAAATTAAAAAAACAACCGGGAATTCCCGGGATTTCCCGGTTCCTCGAAAACTTGGGAATTTGGAATCCCTAATTGATATCTAAGCATAGTTCGCCAACCAAACACGCTATGTTCGCCTCAAAAACTTACATTTGTGAACCATACCCGCGAGTAAAAAGCCATATTACAAAATCGGTGCGCGTTTTAGTCTTCTGTTCGCTACGCCCCGCCGCCACCGACGGCGTAGGTTCCGCGTAGCCCCGTAGCACCCTCTACAAAGTGTTTGGCAAAATGTATACCTACCTATTTTTTGCATGGAGGAAAGGCGCAAGTGAAAGTGGCGAAGCATCTATGCTATGGCATCTATTTTTTTTTATTATTACGTTAAACACAGGGAGTTTTAAAAATCCATCGTACAGTTTGTGGTATCTATTATTATTTATTTATTAATACCTCTGTAATAGTTTCATTTTGTAAAGCTTAGGTTACGAAGTTGCGGTTTTTGGCTACCAAACTCTATTTTCGCATCTCTTCCTAAAGATAAAACTATTTTTTATACCTATGTATACCTAGGTAATAACAGATACCACAAACTGTACGATCGATTTTTTAAATTGCCTATGTTAAACGTAATAATAAGATAAAATAGGCGTTGTCATATCGGCTCCTGTATGCGCCTAAGTAACCTAAGCGTCCATTATAGTAAAAGCAAGCGCAATTCTCGTCTATGGAAGGTAGGTCTTCTGCCGGTTTATATTCAGTACTAGCTGCACCACGCAGCTTCGCAAATAGCATTTATGTGTCCAAGTTTCTTAATTTTACCTTTCTTATAAATCTTCTAACAAAAACAAACACAATACAAAAAGAATTACCCAAATTCGTCCAGCCGTTCACTCGTGATACCGTGACCAAGGAAGGAAATAGGGATCTTTCAATTAATCAATTCATCTTATTAACTATTATATGACCTAAAACGGTTTCAATTAATAAAAATAATATTCGTTACGTAGTTTAAAAGTAGTAAAATATGTTTAATGACGACCGTATTTTGATATAAAAACGATTTCATTTCATTTCATTTCATTTATTCCAGCATAGGTACATTCATATATACACTTGATATCGTTATAATCTTTAAACATAATAAATAATAATTATTTTATTGTAAGAATACAAAACAAACAAAATATAGAAACACCATAAGGCATTTTACGCAGGAGAGAGTAATTTATAGAATAAAATATAAAAACAGACAGACGGCAATTTTGGATACATACATAACATCTAATTATAAATTATAAATGGTTGGCTGTAAAAGGGCCTAAAATAATAATAAAAATGTCAGTTAAACAATAATCAATTCATTATTACCTACATATTACCATCATTATTACCTACATATTACCTACATACGAGTATCATACCATCATTATTACCTACATATTAAGAATAAGATTTATGTCAACAAATGTCAAACGAGCACTTGTCAAAGTAAACTAAAATAAAATATGATATTTTAATAATATTTGCTGCCTTAAAGAGGCATTGTCCAAAACAATAGGTAGGTATAAACATTAATAATGTCAATAAGTAGGGTATTAGATACTTATATAATGTCAAAAATGTCAGGTAAATAATTGCATGTCAGATTAGATTGAATATAAGTACTAGTGAAGTAATAATATTATAGAATTTGGCACAATAACGATGTAAACAAACATACCGCTTTTTACATCAGCTGTTTTTCAAATTAAATGATTATTCGCAGTCCGTAACTTGAAAGATTGTTAGCTCGGATGAACAGGGGCATAGAGTAGTCAAAATCTTTAAAGAAAAACGCGTAAGGGTCTCAAAATTTGTACATTGTCTTTTACTAAGCCTCCTGTCTGTCTGTCAGCAGCCTGTATTTTATGAACCGGCAGTGGAAATTTTGACAGTGTGTGCTTAGTTAACAAGCTATTGTGAATAAGAGGGTAAGGAATTTGAAGTCAGTTTTACATTCAAATTATTATTATTATTATTCGTGGCTCTTAAACTGATGTGTGTATAACTGAGTCTTTGTCAATGTACTTTAATTATATCAGTTTCTCACACAGTTCCTCAAAAAATAGGTCGTAAATTTGGCAAAAAGTTAAAATTAAAATCAAAATGGAGTCTAATCTTCTTTTGGAAATTGCTACTAGGTTTTTAAGGAAGTATCTATAGTGATCCACCCCATCTTTGCACGTGTAGACTTAACTTTATTCATGAGACTTAAGACTACTTTGGACTACTTCTCATGAGACTACTTTAGACATTAACTTTATTCGTTTATGCAGGACGGCGTTTGTTTCATTGCCGACGATGCAAGACTAACGACGAATCAATACACATATGAAACCTCTTTTCTAATCCGTCCTTTGGTGAAAACTGTAAGAAAACCTGTTGCGTGGTGTAGGAAGAGTTTGCAAATAGATTCAAGATTTCAAGATTTATTTATTTATGAACAGATACATGATGTAGGTACATAAAATACAGTTAAACACTGGAAAGCGCATAAGTTAAAAACTGTGTTGCACCTCCCAACGCCCAAATTCATGATACGGCTGAAGCCTATTGCACCAAACAGAAAGCATGGTTTGGTATTCGTTTAAATAGACGGACAGACCTGGATATTGACTTAGGAGATAAACGCCAATAAGGCGCTTATCGGGAGGACATTGGTCCACAGGGCGCAGGCTGCTGAGGTTGAGTTTGCATGTACGGGTTTTGTAAAAAGTCAAGTGGTTGGCAGTGTAAACCTAAGAAGGTTAGTAAGGGAAATAAGTACAGTAAGGGGACGGATATTGGTTACTTGAAAAGAGCGTGCGCAGCTGCGGGCCTAAGACAGTAGTATTTTTAAATAATTAGTTGTTAAATCTTAATTTTAAAAGAAAATTACAAGCAAAATATAAACAATTAAACTAGTATTTACAATTTATACAAATAAGCTAACTGCAGACTGTTGCAAACAATCTACAGGTACAACTGATCCATATCAATACCAGACGGAAGCGTACCCGAGACGCTGGCTGCATTGCCCGCTGTATGGCAATGCTGGTGCGCTGCTCCAGATATTCACCAGCTCTCACGTCACTTTGACCAGACGCTCAGATATTTTTTTTTAAAACCAGAAGAGCCTCAATACTCTAAGGACCTAGTCTCATGTGTAGGCTCTGTAATAATTACTATTTAGTTTTAATTTAAAGCCATCTAGAGAATATTTACAAATGATGCTTGCTAACCTACGAATAAGAACTATTCTTATTCGTAGTTAATAAGAACTATTCTTATTCGTAGTTGCTAACCATATCCGCTCCTGAAGGTTAAAAATATCTAATCATCTGTTAACCAGCAGTTACTTACCTGCAGTCTTTGTTTACCACTACCTACTTTGTTTGTTATAAGTTTTAAGTTAAAAGTTATAGTTATAAGTTATACCACCTTTGTTTGTAGTTATAAGTTATACCACCTTTGTTTGTTTAATTAATTGCTGCATTAATGTCAAGTAGTTACTGACCCTTGGTATGCGAATTGTGTAGCTACTTAATGCTTATTGCTTAGTAATAAGGCAAATGACTAATAAAATAGTTTTTTCCGATATCCGTACAAAGGCATAGTAGGAATTATTTTAATTCTTGATCTGCACATGAATGTCCATATAAAATGTTTGATTTTAAGATACATAGCATTATTATGTCCATATGATATTTTATTCTTGCATGTACCTAATTCATTTGAATAAATTATTATAATTCCATTAGATAAGGATTAAAATATTATGTTTAGTAAATACCTACTTTTCCTAAGAAATGAATTTCTCGAGTACACTTACCTTGGACAAATTCTGCAGTTAGGTAAAAACAATTATGAGGAGGCCAAGAGGAGGATCCAGCTAGGCTGGGCAGCGTTTGGGAACGTACGTAGAGTGTTCTCGCCATCCATACCGCAATGCTTGAAAACCAAAGTTTTCAATCGTGCGTCCTACCTGTCATGACCCATGGCTGAGATGATGATCATGATGATAATGCTCACCTTAGGGCTATGCATGCTAGATTTAGACATGCTAGATATAGCCTAGCCCTCGCATAGGCTTTTTGACGTGTCGTCGAAATAGGACTTTTTATGATTTTGTAGGATCTAGCTTATTTAAATATAAGCATGCCAAATATAGCCTAGCTCTCGCATAGTTATACAGGACGTATCGTCGAGCCTTTTAAGATTTTATAGGCTCTTTCTCACTCTAAGGCTATGCTAGATTAGACACGCTTTATATAGCATAGTCCTTGCATAGGTTTTTAGGACGTGTCGTCTTAGGGATTTTTAGGACCTTGCTCACTCTACGGCTATGCTAGATATAGTATAAAGTGAGCAAAAGCTCTAAAAATCCAAAGAGGCCTTGGATGGATCAACCGACGCATCAGCCAAACATTACATCGTAAGATTATTCTAACTATTTTGTTTCGTATCACAGCTGCCAATGAGAGCGGCCGTTTTTCTCGGTAGCGCACAATAAGTATACGTTCCATATCACAGGGTCTCGGGCTATCAACACAACACCAATAATTCCACGAACGTTTCTCGTGACACTTAGGTCGGTCAGACAAAGTGTGAGTGTGATTGACTTCTTGCCCTGCAGTACTACCGACTTATTGTAGTATAGATATATAAAATGCATGTTTATAAAGATACTAGCTGCGCCCCGCGGCTTCGCACGCGTTGTTCCTAAGGAAACATTAAAAGGTGATTTTCATCCCACGGGAACTGATTTAGTAGATGATAAGTAGCCTATGTTTTATTCCAGTATTAGAATTACCTGTAACCAAAATTTCAGTCCGACCTGTTCATTCGTTTTAGCGTGAAGAGGTAAAAAAACATCCATAAATCCATACATCCATCCAAACTTTCGCATTAAAATATTAGTGTGATATAGTGTGTTGTATAGTGTGTGTGTTCCAAACAAACACGTTACTTACTTTATTATGTAGAATATTAACCAATAAAAAAATGCCTCTGTGTTATTTCAGTTCTAGTCATACATATAATATATTGCTTGGTTGTACAAAATCACACTAATATTATAAATGCGATAGTTTGTATGGATGTAATGGATGGATGGATGGATGTTTGTTACCTCTTCACGCCAAAACTACTGAACGGATCTGGCTGAAATTTTGCATACAGGTAATTCTAATACTGGAATAAAACATAGGCTAGACATGTAAATTGACAACTTTTGTGTACTATTAGTGTTTGAGTGTGTTGATCGCGATTAAAGTTTGTTATAAACGGCCTTTGATCCAATTAGTCTAGGGACGCATAACGGTCAACTATAATAATATATTAAAGAGCATTTGCTGTGCCTAAATGCTGTGATGTAATGTAATGTATTTTTTTACGATTGGAACAATATAGACAATAGCTCAGTTAAATAAAACATTTACATATATTGTAACGTTCTTCTGAATGCTCGACGCGATATTCTACGTAATGCTCACGTTAAGTGTGTTGATCGCGATTAGAGTCTGTTATAATCCGCATTTGATCCAATTAGTCCAGAGACGTATGAAGGTCAACTATAATATTAAGGAGCATTTGCTGTAAATGCTGCGATGTAATGTAATGTTATGACGATTATTAAGACTATATATGTATTGTAACATTCTTGTGAATGCTCGACGCAATGTTCTACGTAATGCTCACGGAGAGTAAGCATTTACCTCTTTATAATTTATTTCTACCTGGTGTTCTAACTGTAAAAGTGACTTACATTGTAATTATGTTAATTGGACAAGTTTAAGTTAACACATTCGTATTGCTCTTTAAAATTAATAATTGAAATCTGCTCCATATTTCCATTCTTAAGACTTAAGACTTAACTTTTTTTATCATATCAAGTTTATGTCCAAGTTTAAGGACGCCGCTTTGTTGTTTTTGACCTTGTGTGGTTGGCAGGTAGACAATGTCATCGGCATTATGCCCACCACTTTTGTACTTTTTATAATTATGTGCAATAAAGTATTATAATAAATTAATAAATAAAATAACAACTCAAAACAATAAAGTGGAAATTTAAGAGGTCTCCAAGCAGTTGCTGTTTTTCGATTTCGTTTGAAAAATATATTTGAATCGGGATGAATCCCTCTGAGTACGAGTTTACTCGTACTTGGCCGTTTATTTTTCATATACATATATTACACTCGAACGGAGGCGTCCATTTGTTTTCTTTATCAATCTAAATTTAATTCTGTAAAATAACTGCGACGCAGAATGTTTGAAAGATCAATTTTCTATACCTAAATATTCTACCTCTAAATACATTTTACCATTGCAATAGGGTATATGCATGTGATTTCAAAATGGCTAAAAAAGATATTCGTATTCTCTATTGATATAGAAACATATCTACATATTTATTTTTGCATTTTGAGATGTTTTTATTGTAGAATTTTACCATTGAAAAATTGATATTTTAAATCTCAATCGCAAAATTTCAAAACGCTACGCCATTGACTAGAGCGGACGTGACATCACTGTACACATTGCTTCTTTTTTTATTCTGCTTGCTGCACCATGATTTGACACTATTCTGCCCACTTGACATTTCGTATTGTCGATTATTTTCAGTTTTTTCGGAAAACCTCTTTCCTGAGATGATCACTACCGAGGTCGTCACAAAAGGTTTTAATCAAGTGTGAACGTCGACGTCAAATAAACATGGCGCCAACATGGCAGCGTTTTTATCACCCGAAAATGATTGTAGTTTTGATTTGTTTTTTTTTACCTTGTTAATGCGAAATTCAGTGAGCGTCTTATCATTTCTCGGTTAAATAATGACCTAAACAATCGATTAAAACAATAAAAAAAAATCGATGCATATACCCTATTGTACGTGTTCCATATAAAATAAGTTCAGTTCAACGAGTTCAGCGCATTTTACTGAACAGTGGAGTCGATTTTAGCACTTATTCAATCTTGGGAGATTTTTATGAAGGCAGACAGTGATATTTTTTGGCGTTGCGCGGGATTTTAACAACATACCTACTTAACCCGATTATCAGATTTAGTAAAATCACTGATGTTATCAAAGTTCCAGGGTAATAGGACCACAGAGGTCGATTGACGACCTCTGTAGCGAAGGTCCTTCACCTGCGACGCTGCGACGCAGGAGGGTTCGATTCCCGCCTCGGGACAAATATTTGTATGATCTGCAGATATTTTGTTCAGGTTGTTCTCGATTTTTTCTATGTATAATTATATCAATGTAGTGCGTTGTAATATGTGCTTATAGGTATATGTATATCAGTTATCCATTGCCTGTACAGTAATGTGTACCTACTAGTTAACTGATATAGGTATACATTGCAGAAACTTTGCGCAGAAATTTTGTTTTGTAAAGATAACTTAACAAAAGAAGTAGAAAGAACAAGAAGAAAGAACACAAAACAAAACTTCTGCGCAAAGTTTCTGGGATAATAAAATTAATCTCGTAACTTTTAGAGTGATAACGTTTGATCCCTGTGGTTCTTATCATCGAACCCTGAACTGCTTCGCGAAAACAAACTGATTATGCTTCTCGTAGATAAGGATATAGAAAATAATAATTTCTTGTGAAATTTTAAAGGAATGGTAAAGGGGGAAAATTGGACTTAAAAAAATCCAGTTATTCCCCTTGACAAATCCCCTTAGGTAAGAGGAAAACTGGAATAAGCTATTAAGAGGGTGTTAGCCGATGCTGGATGCGGTAGCATAGCAACAGGGCGCTATGGCGCTCATTAGGTATTATTCTGTACTTACATGTTGTAACGCATTGGTTTTTTTTGTTAAACTGTAATGTTACATTATGATGATAAATAAATAAACTATAAACTATAAACTATTAGGGGAAGCATGTGTCCAGCAGTGGACTAGTCTAGACAGTTAGTAGTTGATAATTAATTACCTATTCATTGTTGGTCTGAATAGAATTAAAGAAAGACGAGAAAGTGACCAATTCCTATCCATGTGCTATTTGAGGCCGCAACCAAGGGCTTTAAAAACACACGAGGTAGGAATCGCACTTTCTCCCGAGTGATACATGCTTTATACACCTTCTAGGAAAATCATAGTTTTAGAATCTTTAAAATTCGTGGTTGAATCTTGTGGAAAAAAACTATCGATAGGAATTGGGCTCTTTCTCGCCTAGATGTACAATGTAGTATTGACGTTTGATCTATTATAAAAATAACCATAGGTTTCGGCTGCTAAATCCGTATTTTTTACAGATGACACGTTTGAAATTGATTGCCAATATTGCCATACACTTTTTTCTCCCGCTAAACGCGAATGAAATCATGGGAATCGCGTTTATACAGGCGTACTCCAGCATGACGTACTACTTTTCACCTTAAGTTTGCAAAAGCAATAAGTTACTTAACTGACTAGGTGTTGTATAAATGTACATTATAATCGGTTTTTTTTATTCGACGAATTAAATTCGTTTACGAATAGACTGGTACAGAATTATGTGGGACTCGACGTCCTGAAACGGGTAATACCCACTAAAAACTTGGGGCCTTATTCCACTATTTTTTAAACAAAATGCTATAAAGGCGCCATACGATTAAGATAGAGATTTAGTCGTAAATTTATTTGGTATTCTATTACCATAAGATTACAATTCTATGATTTATAATAGCGTAGCGTCAATAATGTGGTGGAGCATATAATCATAATCGTAATAGTAATAAATGTGGCATAAACAAAAAAAGATCGTGTTAGTAGAATACCAAAAGGTCAATGGCGGTGATTGTTACGCGATAATGAAGCGAGAATATTGCCATAGTGTGGCGATTGTGTTAGTCGAATCAGAGGGCCTAGCCAACCGGCATTCGCTATGAAACGAATCGAAAACAATTGAAAGATTCATAGGGAAAAGTTCGAAACAGATCACGTGACATAATA
This sequence comes from Eupithecia tripunctaria, assembly GCA_955876795.1. Classification (NCBI taxonomy): domain Eukaryota; kingdom Metazoa; phylum Arthropoda; class Insecta; order Lepidoptera; family Geometridae; genus Eupithecia; species Eupithecia tripunctaria. The sequence continues at coordinate 10,414,542 of OY041604.1, forward strand.
TGTATGGGTTTGACATTTTTGGACTTTTCTATTATCGCTTTAGTTAGACATCGATTGTTACATTGTCTAGGCCCTCATGCCCCTGTCCAATATTACTCTTTCGCCATTTTCGCCGAACCACGGTAACATTTAGACCTACTGCGATCCGACTGGCGTCCCCTATTCCTCATATACAGTCCATTCTTCCGTCACCTTTCCGCCCCTCAATGTTCAGTACTTCACATCACACTAATATTATAAATGCGAAAGTTTGTATGGATGAATGGATGGATGGATGTTTGTTACCTCTTCACGCCAAAACAACTGAACGGATCTGCCTGAAATTTTGTACACAGTTAATTCTAACATAGGAATGGTACTTCTTGTAGGTCAATCATTTTCAACAGTCTGCAATTAGCTCAATTGTTTCGACTTTAAATACTATTATATTTCTTAGTTTTTTATTATTTTATTATCATTTTCTTTATGAATACAGTTGTAATAGATAAGAAATATATATAATTTTCTAAACGGTTTGTCCTTTCGGACATAGGTAACTAATTAGCTTACCCCTAGGGCTTTCATCCGCATCGACTTAAGAATTATAGGGCTTCCGATTTAGTTTGTTTATCTAGTTTATTTAAAGAATTATTTATTAAACGTTATATGGGTTCCACTGTACCCATATAGAGAGGTGCCTACTACCGTGATGATGATGCTGTGACTGAGAAACCACAAAACTACTTATCCTTGAATAGACGTCGCAGAGAGTTTTTTTTTCTGCGGGTGTCGTAAGAGGCGACTGGGGGATATTCACCGGGAAGCGGGCAGCAGCGCACCATGCAGAACAATTATACCACCAAACTGCGATCCCCAAACAACATGCCCAGCGTGGAGATTATGGACATATGGGCACTACACTCCATGAGATGAACGCCAATAAGACGCTTATCAGGGGGAGGCCTGTGTCCAGCAGTGGACCAATACAGGCGGTTGAGGTAGGGAATTTTGCTCTCATTCATGAGATTATGAATATCTTACTTTCTCCTTTCCTTAGTTACACTGATAAGTATTTATTTTGTTTGTTTTGTTTACACATTCTACACTGGACCGACGACAGTCTACGATACTGGACACGGAGGCCTACTTTCAAAAACGAACAAAAATGCTGGATGTCGAAACGAACATAATGTTACCATCAATTTGCTTCGGGCGCTTCACCAACTGAAACCTTACGTTCGGATCTCTAAGAAAGAAATATCAGAATATTCTGTCATAAATCATTGAGATTCGACATCATCCGGCAACTTCGTTCGTTTTTGAAAGTAGACATTCAGGCCTTCCTCTGATAAGCGTCTTAATGGCTTATTTACAAATAAGTACGTAATTTACTAATTGCCTTAAATAAGCCAATTAGTAAATTACGTACTAATCCATAAATATGGATAAATGCATCTACTCTCTCTCTCTCTCTCTATCACCGTTAATCTGCGTCTAAAAACCGTGCTTACTAAAAAGCAGGTAAAAAGCTTACTAGAAAGGAGATACGAAATAAAAAACGCTTTAAAATCGCAGCCATGGAGAAGATTACCAACGTAAAAGTTGTTTGTAGCAAAGTTCGACAATTTCGAAGGGTTGAATCGGATTTCGTAGTCGTTGATCTCAGTTAATGCGTTAAACTGACAGTTCTGTACCCGTCTAATCATAACAGAAGTTACTTTATACTCGTAGAAAAGCTGGAATTAAGTATTTGTAGAAACTGGCCCTTAGCAGGCCCCAGTGATATTATGTTCCAAAAGGTTATCGTTGAATGGGGGTCGTTGACATCGCCTTTGGTACATGATAATCGGTAAAATGTTAGCGTAGCACCAATGCACTATCGAAAACAAAATGATAAGGCGTGCTTACAATTCCATAAATATTTATTGATTACCTATTTATTCATTAATGGCAATTATGGCATCTTCTAAGACTTGATTACAATAGTCAATACAATTATGCATATTTTTTCTTCGACTATTCCATTAGTAAATAAATTATTATGCCTGCGACGCAAGGGGTTGCCGGGTTCGATTCCTGCCTCGGGACAAATGTGTGTTCGATCTGCAGACATTTGTTCAGGGCGTTCTGGATGTTTACTATGTATAACGAAAAATATTTATCTATGTAGTGTATTGTATTTATGTTATCTAGTACCTAGTTATGTAGTACCCATAACACAAGCTCTGCTTAGTTTGGGGCTAGATGAATTCAATTGAATTCTTTTCATTATTTTATTTTTTTATTATTATTATTTAGCGAATGGCGTGAAATATATAACGGACATTACAATGGTGAAAGCAATTACATGACTTCGAAAATTTTCCTCACATGATCAACATTTCGATACGTATACTAACTTCACATAAATATATACGAGTACCTACATCCCTAATGTCTTCTGTTTTGCATTTATTCGAAAAACTTCAGTTAGTGTATGAACGCATGTATCTATTTTGAACAGAAGTATAAAACAAATTCATTGTGTAATACATTTCTTAACTTAATCTTGAACATCAATTTACTTATTAAATATTCCATGATCTAAATAACAATAATTATGCCTCATAATAATTGCTTTTTCCTTTAATTATTATTTTACAATGGTCTCCCTCCACTCGATTAATCTTTCTCTTCGAATCACGCATAGTAGTATATAAATGTTCTCATTTTTTCTTCGGTACACAATGATCCTAAGTTGTAAATGTGTGTAGATAGTGTGTTCTCCCATCTCTCTTTTTCCTGGAGGGTTGTGGTCTAGCTGTCCCGCGGTGACCAACCGTATTGGGATGCTTGTTTTAGTTTTTTTAGTGTTGTGTTTTTAACTTCTGGGGGGGGGGGGGGGGTGGCGCTAATTATGCTAATTACGCTATGCTGTGTTATTTTCTCCCTTATGTATTAAAAGGTATTCCGTTAAGTTTCTTTTCTCGTTATACATTTTGCTCTTCTTGCCTGCTCTGCTGTCCTTGTTGTTCGAATTTGACCCAATAACCTTAGGCAGAGTTGTCTTCTTCGAATTAGTTACTTTGTCAGGCGTTTTTTTCAGACTTTACTTTTTTTGGACAATTAGTTTATTGTACATAAGAAAAGGCTGATTTCCATTTTGTTTTTCCTTTTTCAGCTGTTCCTGTAGTAGTTTTCGTTCATGCAGAACATTTTAGAGGAAATCTTCTTTAACGTAAGGGTTGAGGTGGTTAGGAACGCGATTATGGGCCTAGGCTTAGCTGAAGTTGAAGAGCGCTTATTTTTCGATTAAGTTCATCTGATTTTGATGGCACCAAACTGATGCCCGCCTCTTGAATTTGTAGGCCAATTGCAGTGATAGCATTCATGAGCTCATCCATATTTCGTAATGATGCTTTTTTAAATATTTATGCAAAACAAAATATTACCCTAGAGGGGTTTGAACCAGCGCGGTCACACATCGGTGAAATCTACGTGCTGGTGCGTAACGCATCGAAAGAACAGAACTAAATCGCGTTATGATAAAACGTTTGATAAAAACGTTATGATAAAAAGTTTTTGCGGCGACCGTCACCGTGTTTGTTTGTGATTTGTCATACAAAATGACAAATCACAACCAAGCACTTTTTGTATTCGATTTGAAATAACTTTGTTCTTGGATTATACCAATCTATGGATTATACAGTCTTTCGTATTTTGTTTATTTTGGACTTATACACTGTTAAATATTCTAAAGTACGTGATTAGGATTACAGGTAGTTTCTGTACTGTCTTAGTCTGTTTGTCTTCGTAGTTTTTTTTATTACTGTTTTATGGCTTTAATTAATAATATTTTATCAAGACAATTGTTGTCACCTAGTCTTTGGTAGGTAATAGGTTTAACTCACTTTTTACTTGTTGTTATACAAAATTTTACAAAATTCTCGTGGAGCTTATGTTGACTGCGCAAGCGCAGCGCCCTCTTCTACGATTATCTACAACTTACTTATTACCTACTACAAATTATCATCATCAGTCTTTACCAGTCTCAGACCAACAAAAAATAAAGACGCCTTCCTCAACCTAAACCTCAAGAGCCTTTATTGGTCCACTGCTGGACGCAGACCTCCCCCTGATAAGAGCCTTTATTGGCTGTGATCTCAATTCTATACCACCAGCACCACACAGATCTCTAACGATCAACTAAAAAATGAAGCCACTTTTTTATAGTTGATGCGTGAAAGTGTTGCCATCTGAAAGAAAAACCCCCTATAATTTGGGAAGTAGTATTATTGGATAAGTAGAAGATAGATGGCGATCAGGGGTGTATTTATAATTATTATAAATTGTGTGTGCATTTGTTCATTTTTAGGAATGAAATGAGAGAGACGAAATTTTATTAATCAAATTATATTTTATTGATCTAATGGACGTCTTACTTATCTATAGAGAACCAGTTACGAACAAAATCCTTCTAAAAATATCTCTATAATTATAAGCACGTTCAGGAAATTTAGAGTGTGGTCACAGAGCATAATAATAATAATACTACGTAACTGAAAATTGATACACAATTCATATATGATTTGGGTTGGGGTGGTGCACCACCCCAAAACAAACCCAATAAAATACCACTGACCGAAAAAACAAATTATATGACTAGAACTATTAATATTTAAAGTTTTTTTTTGTTTGCTAGCCAGCAATGTACACATAGGTTTGCAAATGCTAAGGCAGCGTCAGCTGGCTGGTAGTGTCAAACTGTTGCCGTTTAGAGTTTACTGTCTGTGATATTGTTTCAAGTTTAGAAATGTGATGAAATCTTAAGGTTATATATTTTTCAATAGTACATTTTAATAAATTAACCCTCAGAGTCGTGATTAGCACTCTCGATTAAATTATTACGTATACGATACCCATTATGTAAAAAATGTCAGCGATCTTGAATTCTGAAATCTATACCTTCAATTCAGTCGGAGACGATCGATACCCATAATTACCCATAATGTAAAATTGCAAATAAAAAGAATGTCCACCATCTGGAATTTTAAAATATATCCTATAATCTAAATCCTGGATTTAGTCTAAAAAGCTACTAATTATGTGAACTCTTGAAGCGAACAATAACAAATAGTTTGAGGTAATTTAAAATTATACTCTGGTAATATTCGTGCTCTATGTCACAGTCATTGTCGTTGTCTATGATAACAACAGACCGAAGTTATTGTCAAAGAGAATACAATAACTTGTTATTGTATTTTCTTTGGTTTTGTGTTCCAAGTAGGTATAACAAAAACTAGTACATATTTATTAGATAGATTTACGGTGTTATTTCAATATTTACAAGTGAAACGTTATTCCTTCGGACTTCTTGACTTTTCTACTGATATTTTACAGTTTTTTTTCACTGCACAGGAAACCATATTTATTAGTCTATGGAGCCATATTCTCCACGGAACCTGGCCTGTTCCGGTGGCTGGTTTCGTTCTATTTCCTCTTTAATGAGGCGTGTGTTTGAGCTCCGCTCCGTACCAAGTCTTCGTAATTCATCTTCGCTTCGAATTCCCGAGAAGCTGCTGGAACTTCTGGGTACCCGTTATGATTTCTTCAGACTTCATCAGACGGTTTCTTTCAATCTGATTTCTAATTTGATATTCAAAGAGCCTCGGAGCAGTTGGGGATCAGATCCTTTTGATCGCACGATTATCTCTGGATATGTGCGATTGATAAGCATTTGCTTCCTGTGATTCCCATCGCCATAACCATTAACCATGCGGGCCTATTCGTGATTGATTGCCAATCTTAAAAGCTAAAGTCATAACAATATTGAAGTCACTTCATCGTCCGAGTGTGCCGAAGTCGGTGCGTATACGTGAATTACCTTCATGCTATACACTGCTTGGATAGCCGAAGGATCAGTTACGCTACCCCGCTCGACACAATTTACGATTTATTGAACTTTGTTTGCGAGGGCCTTATTGACGGGAAAACTTACGCCACCCTGGGATGTTTTATCACCCTCACGAAGATGAATCTCACGAAAGGATCTTCGCGAGGATGATAAAACATGCCAGTGTGTCGTAAGTTTTCCTCCGATTCGTTACCGAAAAAGAACCGTGGCGACCTACTCAGAAAAGAAAAATCTATGTATGAAACGAAAATGAAACTTCGATTTCGTTTCTAAGAGTACCGGTCGTGGCTGTGGTGCGTTTGTGTGATCGTTGTCGTCCCTCGGAGATATCGTAGTGGAAAAATAACAAATTATATTTCTTAAACGGAGACTTTATTAAGATTTACAATGTGTTTTCAATTAGCGTAACTTTGCAGAAAATGCTTTATTGTTGTTATGTTAGTATTGCATTTGTGGTTCTTGAAAAATATTATTCTCTTGCGTGCTTCGTGTAAGTTCTTATTTCTGCGAACAAAAAGTAACATTTTAGTCAAATTTTATAAACATTTCTCAAATGAGTTTAAATTCTTGCTTGAAAATGAGTGTCACCTAGATCTAGTACCCTAATAATTGATTTAGAATAATTCGTGGTTACTACACGATACCGTGGTAGAACCCGCACGAATGCAATATATCTGTGTAATTCATCAATCGAATCGGGACGCTGCGTGGATCTTAAGTAGGTACCTACCTATGGTTTATCCATTTTGAATGAAGCATGTTAGTAAACAAAATACGACACAAATAACAAAATCTCACTTGCTTGGCGTCGAGTTTCAGATATAATTGTAAGCTATTTTTATTGAAGGGAGGATCTAAAATCGACGAGTAATGTAAATTACGTATAAAAGGACGCGCCAACAAAGTGAATTTTAGGTTAAGTATGGGCGGTTTGTTTACGTTTATGCTTCATTCAAAATGGACACGGTATAGGTAAACTTATTTACACTGTGCTGGGATAATAGAGAGAGATATGGAGAGATAAAATGAACGCGTCTGCACAGTATATACTAGTTTTAGTATAATTCAGTGGAGAAGCGTCCATTTTAAGAATGGTTTATCTACTTATTATATCTACGTTCAATATTCATATACCTACACGACGCCTTTGGCGAGCGTCGTGACAAACTCTAATTTTGTTTTTTTTTAATATCAAAGCTCAACCTTTAGTAAGTCAACTGCATTTTTAACATGCCAAACATGCGCAAGTACCTGCAGCAACAAGCTTGGCCATGCAGACCAGGAATGAGCGCACAAAACGGTAACAAAACCAACACCTGGCATCACTCTGTAAACCAGGCTTGCCCACAGCGAAGAGAACATATCCGCTATGGTTAAATCTAAAGCCTTAAAAATCCAAATTGTGCAAACTTACCGGCAGGGGAAGAGCATCGTTGCAGGCGGTACCCTCGCGTACATAACTGTAGAGGGACTGCACTATGTTGCCAGTAGTGGGTGTGGTACAGGTTTCCAGAACCTTTACGGTGCAGGTTGCCAAGTCGTCGATTAGACCACACTTTTGCTGCACAAATAAGGTAAACAATTAGATCCCTCCAACTCAGTTAGATAGGATGATATATGACGTGGCGCGGTACATAATTACCGCGCTACGTCATTTACCTCAACGCTACCGTTAAGTGAGCGTTGAGCGAAATGTGGTGCAGGTGAACTGAAACGTCACGCGATGGTGTCTCGATTGGTACTTAAGTCAAACCGAGAACGGAGATCTACTTTGAAAACCTTATGAATATGACGGTCGACATCGATCGCACGAAACGAAGAATCTTGTTTTGGATGCGTCACCAACTGACACCTTTCGATTCGGATATCTAAGAAATAACTGTAATACTGTACCTATTTTTTTGTACCTGTGTTTGCGTACACACTTATTGACACCCTGACTATTCTCCACTGACACGGGCGCTGTGGCTGTAGATTGCTAGTGAGACACCATTCTTTGTAATTTTAAGGCCTTGTCGCGAGACGCGGGGCGTGCAGCGGGGCGTGCAACGGTGCATACAGCGGTGCTTTACAAGAGTTTGTTTAGTTTGACGCGTTGCACGCGGCGTGCCCCTCTGCACGCGCCGCCTCTCCATAAACATTCCGATATGTTGCCCAAAAGACCTTACTTTGCTATCAGAATTTTCTTATTTTCTTTAGCCAATAACTTACCGCAACAGGTAAGGACAGTGGGTTCTGAAAGCCCGAGAGTTTTGACCCGAAAGTTTGGACGCATGTTTTGATGTCATCGGCTTTCAAATTGAAACACTCGATTCCGTTTGCGGTCACGAACTCTGGAAAAATAAACATAAATAAATTTACTGCGTTGTTAAGGTGTTGATACGATTATAATAAAGTGGGTATGCGTACCTGTAATTTTCTTGCCATCTTTGTTGCAGGAGTAGTCGATGAACTTGTCAACTCCGCTCTTGATCAAGTTTAGTTGATCCTTAGCGCCTTCCTCCACGCAAGGGCTGAGTCCATCAGAAAGTTTGTGCAAGCAGGTCTTATAATCGGGGGTCTTGACGCAGTACCTTAAAAGTTATCAGCTATATAAGTATGTCTTATCTTATCTTATACCTTCTTGTATATATATATTCTGAATTTCGGAAACGGCTCCAAAGATTTTCATGTAATTTAGTATACAGGTAGTTTCGAGGGCAATAAATCGATCTGGCTACGATTCATTTTCAGAAAATGTCGTTTTATTTGTGTTTTCAATAGACATTTATCAACTTTATCGTAATCTATTGACTCTTCCTGACATCTATTGGCTTTTCTGTTTTGTAGTCGCGTATGTGACGCAACGCAGTGGTTCCGACGGAAGATCAGCATTGTTACTACAAGCTTAAACAACTGCTTAACCTTGCTTAGCTAAAACCTTTAGCTATCATAATTATTATCACACACAACCATAGAGATATCATAGTATATAAACTCTATGCACACAACATATGCTGAGTCGAACGCCATTTTGTAGATTAAAGGCATTTTAAGTATTTATTATATATAGTTTTTAATGTCGTTGGTATTTCTTATTTATTTATTTATTCTGTTGTTTTAAAATAAGATAAAATTTGGATTTACGAATGTTAATTATACGATTACTTTTAAATTAAATAGTTATCTTCTATTTGACATCAAAACTAGCTAAAATAAGGATTTAGGAATCGTTAGGAATCGATTAGGGACATTCTTTATCGTTTGACATTCCTAAATCCTAATTTTAGATAATTTTAGCAAATTCTAAAACAACAGAATTGACACCAATGTTTTTTTTCTTTATTTTTTTCTTATGAGCGTTACGTCACTGCCTGTACTTACTTCATAACAACCTCACCAATAGTTCCATTGGTCTGAGCGTCCTCAATTTCTTCTTTGACCGTGTCGGTGTCGATGAGTGGGTTCATGCAGTCAAAGAAGGACTGTACTGCCTTGGTAGCTAGTTCAGCACTGTGGTCGGCATCACCGCCGCCGGCCTGCGCGCAGAAACTTGTTAGCTTAGTTTTGATTGTGGTCCGGCCACTATCTGAGAGTTCCAGCTTCACCGCAAGGGCGCCTGGAAATCACAATTATGTATTATTAGTTCTGCCCGCTGTGTGGTGCTGGCTTAGAATTTTCCCCACCCCAACTCATTCCGTGAGTGTCGTAAGAGGCGGCTAAGGGATATCCACCGGGGGGCGGGCAGCAGCGCCCCTTGCGGACATTTATTATTCTACCACCGAAGGCGCAGATACACATCTGCTTGTGTGAAGAGTCTTGTACGATTGGAAATGTAATATAGTAGTAAGTACCTAGTATTATTTTGTCTCAAAAGAAAGGACATATCCATGACACATCAGTAGAAAAATCTCTATGGTTCCTATATAGGTTCCTGTTCCTATCCTATCTGCCTTTTTTCTACCTAGGTAAGCAGGAATTAGGTACCTACTACTTATTAGCATTGTAGTAAAATTTACATTTTGTTCGACTAAATCACGCCACGATGCTTCGGTAGCTGTGGCCACACCTTTCATAGCATATTCGCGCGCAGCACACCCGACCACACTTGCTCACCGAGAACACTGCGAATCGAGATGACCTTGAAACATCATTTAAGGCGCATACCCGAGCCAATATGACAGCGACACCTATTTTATCATATTTTTAACCGACTTCAAAAAAAGGAGGAGGTTCTCAATTCGATTGTATATTTTTTTTTTTGTTACTTCAGATCATTTGACTGGGTGGTCCGATTTGCATTATTCTTTTTTTATATGAAAGCTGGTGCTTCCCGTGTGGTCTCATTTTAATTTTGTTCAGTTCTGACAATGGGATCCATGAATATTCATGAAAAAGCTGTAAAAATTGAAGTCGGTTTATAGTTTTTTAAAACAAAATTTATATTTGGTTCAGTTCTGACAATGGGATCCATAAAATTCATGAAATAACTATAAAAATTGGAGTCGGTTATAGTTTTTTAAAACAAAATTAATTATTACGTTTATCATAGGAATTTTTAAGAATCCTACGTTCAATTTGTGGTATATATGTATAAGCTAATTTTTAATACCTCTTTAATAATTTTATCTCATATAGTTTAGGAGGAGATGCGTAAATAGAGTTTGGTGGCCAAAAAGCGCAACTTCGTATCTCTGCCTAAGCAAAGCAAAATGAAACTATTACAGAGGCATTAACAAATAACTTATAATAATAGATACCACAAACTGAACGATGGATTTTTAAAATTTCCTGTGTTAATCGTACAGTGGTGGAGGCGCCACTTTCACTCGTGTATACACCAAACACGAGTGAAAGTGGAGTAGAAAGTCGATACCACTCGTTCATGGTATCGAGTTTTTTTTTGAAGGTAGCTTACCGACAGCCAAGAAGGCTAAGAAAAAAGTTTTACAGAACATGATTCACTTGTTATCCGCGCGTACGTGAAGTATATCGGTAACTGAAGCTACGAAATGCCTGCCTCACTTTATATAGTTGCAAGTCGTTGGTATGGCTTCAGTAGTATCAAAAGTTTCTGATAATACTTGTGTATTTGCGCATGCTCGGAAGTAGCTAATAGTAGATTGTATACCGAGGGCGTAAAGTAGTGTTCTACGACATGGGTGTACAAAAATGTGTCAAATTTACGTTGTAGCTAATTTTAATGTACAACAACCCATTGAAACGATATACGCAACTTAAGATTCCATAATATGATGCGATAAAGTTTCGAAACGAGGGAGTTAATAATATCAGATTTCAATAAGTTTATTTCTATAAGCTTAAAAATCAAGCAAACAAGTAAAATTATATAAGTATTTTTTTGCAAATTAATAATAAATTAAATTAACATAAAAATAATAGACACAAGTTAGAACTACAGTATTTACAATTTAAACAACTTTTTATGTATTACACATTAAACGAAGTATGAAAATAAATGCGCGTTGAAATCTTTTGTTCCGCCGCGTAGCACCGTAGCACCCTCTACGAAGTGTTTGGCTTAAGAAAGAAGAAAATAAGAAAAGAAAATACATTTATTTGGAAACAATTACATAACACACATAACACGACACATTATGTAGAAATTATACAGGTATACAGTCAGTAAAGAAAAATAAGAGAAGAATTACATACAAAGGATAGTAAAAGGTATATAAAAGTAAAAAGAGCAGGAACATGTTAAAAGAGTGTTATATAAGGGGCCAAAAGGGTCCCTGTCTCAGCATTATGCCGCTACAAGCCGAAGCTGCAACGGCGCCGATTTTCAGACAGGTCCTTAGTGGCGGCACAAAATAGGAAGAGATTTTATAAAAACGAGAACGCGAGGAAGAAGATTATTACATAGAAAAGTGGACGATTATTACGTACATACATTACGATTTTTACAATACAACAAGAAAAGCGGAAGAGAAAAAAAGTCTGTAGCCGGCCTTACTAACACACACTCTCCGAGACTACCTTTTCTTTATTCTCTGTGGTAGTTTTGGACGTCAAACCAAAACGTCAAACGTCAAGTCCAAAGATTTTCTGTCAATGTGAATTACATAAATTACTTCGAACATAGTTCTGTGTGTCTACCACGAGTTGTCACAGTTAAATTAAATTAAACTACAGTAGTTACGTAAATATTTACGTAACTACTGTAGTAACGTCAGGCGTAGGTCATATAATTATCCACAGCGCATTTTAGTACCCAACTATCCGTTAGAGGCGCTTTAGAAGTTTCCATACATTTTTTACTACAGTCGCTAGCGAGTATAGATTGTCAAAACTCATGGTAGACACAATGTAGGAGATTCGTCTTTGGCCGTAAATTGAGGTTAAGCTAATTGGCGAAATTAGGTCAACCCAGACGTAGACGCTAGAGTTTATAATATGTATAGTACTAGCGTAGACGCTTGCGTAGACGCCATTAAAAGAAGAAAGGAAGGAAGACATAAGAGTACCCATACCCAACTACCTTATACTTCACGCATGGGGCTTACCTTGATAACTTTTTTTTTTTTTTAGATTTTTATTCATCCCATTAACAATCACAGTAAACATTATATTTGTACCGTAAAACCTTGTAAGGTTCGTCTCGGTACTCACATTCGTCTTAACTTAGTGTCAGTAATAAAGAAAATTGGAATACAGTCAAATTGCGAACAGCCTCCTTTTTATGACAAAATATTATGGTAATAAGTAATAAGGTTAGAAATAGGTAACATAACTACTGCATCGTCATCCATGTTCAATCCCTCTCGCTCGCACAGGGTAAGCGCTAACCTCATTGTGCGTTGTGGGAGTGAGCAAACAGGTGTGCACACTGCACAGTTGATTATATGTGCGTTGGTGCAGTGCATTAATCACAGCTTTGTTACGTTGTAAGCAAAAGTTAGATACAGCATGATCCAATTATGATTTTAGAATTTAAATTTAAGTTTTTTTTTCTTATTACATGTTTGAGACGATTATTTATTATGCTTATTTAAGTAGAAAGTCTTGTACTTATTTGTTTTTATAATTTTTATTATTTATTTCATTTTTAAGTGTAGATATTACTATATATTAGGTCCTTACATATGAAATTGGCGTTTTTCGTACTGGCCACTTTAATCACAAATTTCTCCTCTTTGGTAAGGAATTCCAAATTCAAATTTGTACAGCTATAGACTCATGTATTTGTGCTTCGATGATCGTCATTCATTTGTTTTTTTTCTTCTGTTTTTTTCTGTTTGCGTCACTCATTTTACAAAATGGAAAACTTAAAATATCGCATTATTTACGAGTACGAGTTCCGCCGTGGCACTAGTGCTGCGGAAACAACTCGAAGGGTGAATGATGTGTATGGCGGTCGTGTTGCAAAAGAAAACACAGTTCGTTTTTGGTTCCAACGTTTTCGTTCTGGAAATTTCGACCTGCAGAACAAGCCCCGTGGACGGCCTGAGACTCAAGTTGATAATGAAGAGTTGAAGGCTATTGTGGAAGCGGATCCATCGCAAACCACGTCCGAGTTAGCTGCAGGCTGCGATGTTAGTGATAAAACTGTTTTAATTCACTTGAAGCAAATTGGGAAGATTAAAAAGCTTGAAAGGTGGGTACCTCACGAATTGACTGAAGCAAACCGGCAAACGCGCGTCGACTGCTGCGTTACATTACTAAACCGGCACAATAATGAAGGTATTTTAAACCGAATCATTACCTGTGATGAAAAATGGGTTCTTTACGATAATCGGAAGCGCTCAGCGCAATGGTTGGATCCTGGCCAGCCAGCCAAATCCTGCCCCAAGCGAAAATTAACCCCAAAAAAGTTACTTGTAAGCGTTTGGTGGACTAGTGCCGGTATTGTTCATTACAGTTTTCTCAAATCTGGCCAGACTATTACGGCTGATGTCTATTGTCAGCAATTGCAAACCATGATGGAAAAGCTAGCGGCTAAACAACCTAGGCTGGTCAATCGCTCCACGCCACTGCTGCTTCACGACAACGCTAGACCACACACTGCGCAACAGACGGCTACTAAATTAGAAGAGCTTCAATTGGAAAGTCTAAGACATCCTCCGTACTCCCCGGACCTTGCTCCAAAAGATTACCATTTTTTTCGAAATTTGGATAACTTCTTGCAAGGGAAAAAATTCAACTCCGATGGGGCAGTCCAAATCGCCTTCAAAGATTTTATTGATTCCCGTCCGACTGGTTTTTTTAGTAAAGGGATCAATGAACTACCTATAAGATGGCAAAAGTGCATAGAAAATAATGGTTCATACTTTGATTAATTAAATATATTATATTAAAAAATATTCGACTTTTTGTTCCTCCCATACAAAACGCCAATTTCATATGTAAGGACCTAATATTACATACCTACATACATTATTTCATGTAGGATATTCGAAGAAAAACACAATTCTCGAAAAATGTGTTGTATATTTTTCGCCCGCACCTAATTATTATTTCATTTCCTCAACAACAGGTCAAAAAGTTAAAGGTTAAGTTGGATAAAAACAAAATGGCGTCTTATCTGCTTTTGGAAGTAGTTGCGTACTTTTATATAAGTGCTAGCGATATTCTTGTGTAGTTTTCTCTTTTGATTCACGCGCTCGCCGAGAGATATCATAGTAAAAATAAACTCTTTGTTCAAAGTGCTTTAATCTCTCGGCGTATGGAGATCTATGGGATATTCCGGGAGAGATAAATTTGAGATAAATGCAAGATGTCTTGTGAAAAAGCGTTGTATACTTTCAATCCTTTGGGAGTGAATACTGTAAATTGGGTTCCAAATGGTGCAGGCGAATTCTAAGGTGCTTCTAACAAGAGTATTGAAAAGAATAACTTTGTTTGCAGGTTTTTTGAAATCTTTAGTGCTACTTTTTATAAATCACATTGATTAGGCAGAATTTGTAATCATTTTGTGATCATGCAAAATATATTTAAGTTGGTAGCCTAGGGTAACCCCAAGATCTTTAAGAAGGCTACGAAGCTCTCCCAAATCTCAGCAGCCGGCCCATACGGATTTGTTGTTATTTCACGGCGAATCGCATCCCGTTGGCCATTCGGTAACGTTCGCCTTATTTCGGGATTTTGCCCCCTGTGTCGCATATCTCCCCGCGTGTGAGAGCGCTTGCAGAAACTAGAAGGAATTTCACCATTTTTGATATTTTTCGTACTTTCCGATCAATTTTGAATAACGACTGATTTTATAAATATTTTTGATAATTTCTAATGGTGATTATATTTGTGATATTTGCAATGCAACAGATTGTCGAGTAAAGTTGTCTAACATGCATAAAAAATAGCTTGAAAATAACTCGATTTGGTGGTCAAAATATGGCAAATTAGTTTCGCTCTCATTTTAAGATCATAATGTAATTTACCTCTATTGCATGTGTCGGCGGACCAGGTCCGCGCTACAATAAAAGGCATGACACGAGGCAAGTCTCCCGGACATGATGGGCTCAGCATCGAGCATCTCAAATACGCGGGAAACCATTTGCCCGGCCTCCTGTCAATTTTCTTTACAATGTGTCTTAGTCATGCGTACTTACCTGCTGACCTCATGAAGACGATAGTGGTGCCCATTGTGAAGAACAGAACGGGAGACATATCGGACAAAGGGAACTACCGTCCAATTTCACTGGCCACTACAATAGCTAAGGTGTTGGACAGTATGCTTGACTCTATTTTACAAAACCACATAGAGCTACATGACGCACAGTTCGGGTTTCGACGCGGACTGTCCACTGAAAGCGCAATATTATCACTCAAGCATACTGTCCAATATTACACAAGCCGCAGGACGCCGGTGTACGCCTGTTTCCTCGACCTCTCCAAGGCATTTGACTTAGTTTCCTATGATGTGCTGTGGGGGAAGTTGAGGGACCGGAGGGTGCCGCCGGACCTGTTGAATATGTTTCGGTTCTGGTATGGACATCAGAGCAACGTTACTAAGTGGTCGAATGCTCTCTCCGACGCATATAGGTTGGAGTGCGGGGTAAGACAAGGGGGGTAAGCTCGACCTCGCTTTTCAACCTATATGTAAATGATCTAATTGTTGAGCTCAGCGGCATGCGTGTTGGCTGTCGTGTGGATGGGGTTTCTATAAACAACATCAGCTACGCGGACGACATGGTGCTGCTGGGGACAACAGCGAGATCTGTCGAGGAGATGCTGAGGGTCTGTGCGGACTATGCTGCATCTCACGGCCTCCGCTACAATACTAGAAAGTGTGAATACATTGTCTTTAAGGCCGCCGGCAATAAATTAGAAGAATTCCCAGAAATAACCCTAAACGGCATGAGCATTAAAAAAGTGACATCATTTAAATATCTTGGACATGTTATTACCGACGACCTTAAGGATAATGCAGATATTGAAAGAGAGCGTAGGGCTCTAGCGGTAAGAGGTAATATGTTGATCCGTAGGTTCTCCCGGTGTAATGAAGAAGTCAAACTAACATTGTTTAAATCTTACTGTCAAAACTTCTACACCGGGAGCTTAGGGGCAAGCCACACCAAACGACCGCTGGAGACCCTATGTGTACAGTACAATAACATCTTTAGGATGATGTTGGGACTACCCCGTTTCTGCAGTGCATCAGGGATGTTTGCTGAGTACCAGACAGATGGGTTTGCTGCCATTCTTAGGAAAAAGACAGCATCCCTGATGCGCAGAGTGCGGGATAGCCCCAACAGCATCCTACAAACAGTAGCTGGCAGAATGACTGCGCCGATATGGCAGCGCTTTGTGCAAAAAGTGATTACTTGATTAAATTAAATTTATATTTTGACTTTATGTAATCTAATTTGATAGTATTTAATTCATTGTGACATTTTATTTGATTGTAATTGATTTTTCTATTTGACTGTAATTCATTTTTCTATTTAATTTCTATTTCTATTTAATCGCATTCAATTCATTGCATATTTAAATTTGTTTGTTTTAGTGTAAATGTACTAGGTAGTTGTCTAAGATAATTTTAATATTAGCGATAAGTATGACTAACATTTAATTTAAGAAACTACCTACTAACAAAATATGGATTAAGTTATCTGAAATAAAGAATTATTATTATTATTATTATAATGTTTTATGAAAAACGAAAAATATACAAACATAGCTATTTTTCATCCGATTATGTATGGAAAAATTCAATACGATCGGGGACATAGTGTCCAAATGAAGTGGAAAGTACGTTCGTATGGGGGCCAAGGTATCCGCACCGTTTTAATTTTTTTTAACTTTTGCATAAATAATAAATTTTGTTTTGAAAAACCATAAACCGACTTCAATTTTTACAGTTTTTTCATGAATATTGATGGATCCCATTGTCAGAACTGGCAAAATTAAAATGGGACAACACTGAAAGCTTCAGCTTTCATATGAAAAAAGAATCATGAAAATCGGACCACCCAGTCAAAAGTTCTTACAAACAAACATGAAATAGGATTCATAATGTAAAGTAATAAGTGCTCTAGTATGCTGAGAGATGCTGCAACGGATCTTAAGATAATTGTACAAAATATTCGCAGTTTAAATTGTAATTTTGATGACTTCTCTGTCCATCTAAGTAGACTGAATGTAAACTTTGATATTATCACACTCACCGAATGTTGGCTGCAGCATACGACGAACTTTCCATCAATTACTAATTACACATGTTATGCAACTACCAAACATAAAAATCAAAATAGCGGGATTGTGACCTATATTAGAAACTCTCTTAATGCAAATGTTTCTGAACCCAATGTAGAAGATTCTGACAGTTTGCTAATAAAAATTGGTAGAAGGTTTGCCATCGTAGCCTTGTACAGATCCCCTTCAATTTACAATATTGATAGCTTTCAGCAATCATTAGGTAATTTGCTTATCAAACTCAAATCTTACAAATTTGTTGTTGTCACTGGCGATATAAATTTGAATATTAAGGAAGGCAATAACGATCCGAGGACCGCGGAATATTTAAATGAACTGGCTGTAAATGGTTTACTGCCCTCTCACCTACTACCGACTAGAGAAAATAAATGCCTAGATCATTGTTTCCTAAAATTCGGTTGTAAAGCTACTACCATTGTTTGTAACTCAACTATTACAGACCACAGCTCCATAATCATATCAATTAAAACCAAACATATAATAACACAAAGAAAAACTAAAGTTTACTCCAAATTAGATTATGACATGGCTTTACGGGAACTTAAACAGACAGATTGGTCAGTAGTTACTAATTGTTATGATGCTGATTTAGCGACACAAAATTTACTTACCTTAATTACAGGCATCATAGACAAATGTATTTCTACTAGAAAAATAAGTAATCGTAAAGCAGCTAAAAAGCCCTGGATAACTCCAGGCCTAATACGATGTATACGTTGGAGAGACAATCTACATTACAAACTAAAAAAAGAGCCGGACAACCTTGTTTTACGTGTCACCTATGTATAAACGGTACAGAAACTATTGTAACCAACTTTTGAACAACCTAAAAATACAATATGAAAAAACAGAGCTCAATAAAAACAGAAATAACATAAAAAACACTTGGAAAATACTACGTCACATTTGCCATCTAGAAACTAATACCAACCATCCAGTAGAGCTCTTAACGATCAAAAATAACCCTAAAACTTCATTCAACCATGTAAATCAGTATTTTGCAGAAGTAGGAGAGTCCCTTGCTTAGGTTTAAGATCTTTATTTATTTCTCAAAAGATTAGTAATCACTGGTGAGAAACAAAATAGGCTTATTATCTATTGTTAGTAAGTTCGGTACGAGCAAATATTCAATAAAATGTGGGTAGAAAACAAAAATACTATACAGAGCAAAATAAAGACAAAGTAGAGGCGCGCGCACACTATACTTTGTGGATTATAAAATGTGCAATACTATAAATGGAAAACTTTTATTTCTAGGGGCTACTTTGAAAGATGTGGCATTTAAGGTGAGTTTTAAATTGAGTTAGAGTTTTTTGGTCTTTAATATTTTTAGGTAGGCTATTATATAAACGCGCTCCTTCAAACATTATATTTTTCATGCCATAGTTTGTCCTAGCTTTCTGTAGGCGTATATTATGTGCATTTCTTAGGTTTCTTTTGTGAATGTGTATATTTTTTGTAAATACTACTTCTGAGTGAATGTCTTTGTTTAATATTTTTCTTATAAGTATGCATGTGTTATAGTGATAGATATGTGATATTTTCATAAGTTTTGTTTCGTTATAAATTTTGTTAGTTGAGGTTAGGTAGTCATAAGAGAATAGTACTTTAATAAGTTTATTTTGTGTAATTTGGAGAATTTCAAGGTTGGTTTTTCCGGCCGTGCCCCATACTTCTATAAGGTAGTCTAAGTGTGGTTTTATAATATACTAACTAAAAATAAGACAACAGAATTAGATCTACTTAATAATATAGATATGTCACACAGCACGTTAAACTCTATGACTCTATTACCCACCGATGTTCATGAAATAACTAGAATTGTAATGTCGCTTAAATCAACTTCATCCTCTGGCTGGGACAGAGCAAGTTCAAATTTTATAAAATCAGGGATCAAATACTTGGCAAACCCTATTTCTCACGTTTGTAACACATGTTTTGACACGGGTACTTTTCCAAAATTGCTTAAACAGTCTATCATTACACCAATTTTTAAGTCTGGAGATAGAAACAGCGTCAATAACTATAGACCTATTTCGATATTGCCCACCGTAGCCAAAATAGTTGAAAAAAGTATTAACTCAAGACTAGTAAAATACCTTGAAGCAAATAATTATTTATCACCCAACCAATATGGATTTAGGCAACAGAAGTCCACTACAAACGCTATTGAAGAAGTAGTTCAGTTCATCACTGATACACTAGACACAAAATATAAATGCCTAGCTTTATTCTTAAATTTATCAAAAGCGTTTGACACTGTTTCTATCCCCATACTACTTCGGAAAATGGAGTGCGCTGGTATTAGAGGGTTACCCTTAGAACTATTTACATCATACTTAAATAATAGATGCCAATCTGTCAAAATTGATGGGCTACAGAGTGACTACACTGAAATTACTTATGGCGTACCCCAGGGCTCGGTTCTCGGCCCTACGTTATTCCTTATTTATATGAACGACCTTACCCGACTTGTAATTGATGGTAGAATTGTATCTTTTGCCGACGACACTGTCCTTTTGTTTAAAGCACCTACTTGGGAAGAAATTAAAAAACGCAGCGAACGTGGATTGGGAACTGTTTTGACCTGGCTAGACGAAAATGTCCTAACACTAAATTTTGACAAAACAAAGCACATAACTTTTAGTATTTATAAAAACCATCAACCTTCGGATTTAAATTTAAAAGCACATGTTTGTAATATTAATAACGACCATTGTAACTGTCGCAAATATGCAGTATCTAGGTGTCACATTAGACCAGAACTTAAACTGGAAGAGTCAAATTGAAAACTTAAGTAACAGAATGAGAAGGGTCATATGTATTCTTAAAAAGTTGAGACATATTCGGGAATGGGAAACCAGTAAACTAGCTATGCCTTGAGTCAATCTATATTGCAGTACGGGATAAACACCTGGGGTGCTGCTAAAAAAACTCACCTGATACAGGTAGAAAGGTCTCAGAGAGCCATACTAAAGATTGCAACATTTAAAGATTTTCGTCATCCAACGACACAATTGTACAAAGAACTTGAAGTTTTAACGGTACGTCAACTATTTATAAAATCTATAATTCTGAGACAACATCGCATTATTCCCCCCGACCTTAAAATAAAAAGAAGAATCCCTGACATTTATCCAAAGCCTACATACAAAACAAAGTTTGGTCATAACTCACCGTCATATCTAGGCCCTCACCTATACAATAAATTAAGTAAAGACATAAAATCCTTAAAAACGTTAAGCTCTCACGGTTGTAAGAATCTAGTAACTGAATATCTATTGACACTGGACTATGTAGCAACCGAAGAACTTATGTTATAGTAAAGTTATTAAAATTGATTTAGAATTAATTTCTTTGATAAATTTCATTTGAACCGTTTATTTAAAAACAAAAAAAAAAAAAAAGTAAAGGTACCCATATTTATAATAATGTCAATAAATTCCTTTATTATATATTATTCTGCAGTATATTATTCCGTTGTATTTTGTTAAAACATAATACATAACACATATAATAATAAAATAAATGTTTTTTAGTAATTTAAAACATATCGAAATATATATTAGTATAGTACTTCCATAAATTTGTATACTTCTTTCTTGTCCCATCCTGCTACATGTTTATTTCTTATTTTATTTATATCATAAACCTTTATATAAGTCTTAATAATATGAACATAGTATTAGTGTAATAAGTTGACACATAGATTAGTTAGTTTATTAACCCCCGGTTTCTCGAACGCTTTTTATTTTGACAAATTGTTGACAATTTGTCAGGCTGTACACGCACTGCTTTTATTACTCGCGTGTTTTTTTTTGCAGAATTCTGTAACTTAATGGAAGTTCACTAGCGGAAAAATATGAATGTTTGGAGCACTATAAAGTTGTAGGTAGCTAAAATAGCAAGGAATTTTATTCGTCGTACGTGTAAGTTACGTTAAGCACGCAGGTTATATTCCGCGAGATTAAAATTCACGCTGTCAGATTCCGCAGTGCGTATATAACAAGCCGTTGACTATCCATTCAATGTGACAAGCGTTCGAGAAACCGGGGGTAAGATTACTTTGCTCATACAGATTTATCTGCTTTTGTAGACTATACTTTAATAAGACAAACCATTGTAGAACCACACCACTATTGCGTGAACTCGACAGCGCTAAGCGCTGATACCAATTCGCGTTGCAACTTATGCTGGTCACTGCGAGCGGCGATCCTACTCTGCCGTAACACAGTTTTTTAACTAGCACGGAGGGTAGAAGTCAGGAGCAAACTATGCATCACTGCAATTATACTATTGCAATTATTGTTAACTACCTCAATTACATATTTTTGCGTTCACCAGCCCATCCAGACCCTTTATAATTGTGATTTAGGGATGTCTCTGGCTGATGATTATCTTGTAAACTTTACTTTAAGTAGGTATATTCTCTTTCCTTTATTGTCAAATCATGTTCTGCTTATAAGTTTTGTAGTGGTAGTTTATTTTTTGTGCAATAAAGAATTATTATTATTATTATTATAATAAACCAGGAAAAATGTATGATAATTCCTTCTAGGTATTGTTAACGAGTTTTCGCTTCTAGGTGTTATACCTAGGATACATTATAGACACCCATAAATATCAGCTCAGTCTCCCCTTTGACAAGAGGATACGGATAAAATCTGAATTAGAGACAATTAAAAATTGAAAACGTTCCAAAATTAGGAAATTTGTCCAACTCTTAAAGGTTACTAGTCTCTGCGTGCCCCGCGGCTATTATCACATCACACTAATATTATAAATGCGAAAGTTTGTATGGATGTATGGATGCATGGATGGATGGATGGATGGATGGATGTTTGTTACTTCTTCACGCCAAAACTACTGGACGGATCTGGCTGAAATGAACTGGAACTGGCTTTGCATACGGGTAATTCTAACCCTGGGATAACACATTGGCTATTTTTATACCATAAAACAGTTCCCGTGAAATCCCCGTGGATGAAAATCACCTTTTTTAGGAATAACGCGTGCGAGGCCGCGGGGCGCAGCTAGTAGAAAATAAGTGGCTTTACACAAGAGGCACTACAACGCTGTAGATCCTTAATTTGAATATTAAAAATGAAAAATTAATATTAAATTGTAAAGTACGTACTTTTACACCATAAGAACTCTAACCCAGAATGTTGCAACGCCCTTACAGGGTTCATGTAGATTATACATAAAAAATGTTAACAACTTTTAATGGACATTAATGCAATAAATAAATAAATAAATAAATATAACCGCAAATAACTACAATAGTTTTATGACTATACCTCATTCCTTATTACCCGACATAAACTAGTTACTATCCGTAATTATGAATTCCGTTCACAGGTGCACCTACACCCAATGTTTCTGACGCCACAACAACTTGGTGGGGCGTCGTCGCCTGCAATGAACATTCGGCTAGTGGTAGCTGGTCCTCTGCGGAACACATCAACCTCAACAGCCTGTATTGGTCCACTGCTGGACGCAGGCCTCCCCTTGATAAGCGCCTTATTGGCGGTTATCTAATGGGGGGTAATGCCCACAATCCCTGCGCTGGGCATGCGGGTCGAAGTTTGATGGTAGAATTTTTCTCTAAGGCGCGCTGCTGCCCTCCCCCCGGCGGATATCCCTTGCAGAACACGAATTGCACATTAATCAGCTTGGATTTATTGACGGCCCAGTTTGCACTCAAAACCTTTGCTAAAAGTTCTCGCCTTCCTTTCTCGCCTACCCCGCGCAGCCATCGCTCGTCTTTGTCTCGCAAACCCGACCCCACTTCGTCTCAATACATAAACCTCCCTGAATTATTACTCCGCTTATTGTTTAACACCGTATAGGTGTTCAACAATAAGGAATCAAAATAATATAATAATATCATCAAAATCCGTTGTGATGTTTAAAAAGAGTTCACGGATAGACAAACATACAGACGCGAAAATTTACTAATTTGTAATAAATAGGTATTGGTACTATACTTATTGTAAAAGCAAATGGTTTATCATTAACATTATCTGACTTTTCTGTTTAAATTTATCATATAATTTAATTGAAGGTTAAACAAACTTAAAGTACGTAGTATATATGTATTGTATACTCTTATCAATTTCAGAATTCTACTGACTTAGCTAATTAAAATATTGTAGGTAGTAACTACCTTGTTATTGTATGCTAGGTACTTGACAACCCTAATCAAATTACTATCATATTTTATGTTCTGTGTATTATATTTTTAGGTACGTGTACGTACCTCGAAATTAAAATGAAAAGGCGTGTTTACAATTCCATAAATATTTATTGATAATCATTAATGGCAATTATGGAACTCTACTAAGACTTGATGATTACATTAGTCAATACAATTATCATATACTTTTTTTTACTGTTCCTTTAGTAAACTACATTAATGTTATTTAGCGAATGGCGTGAATGATAGGCGGTTATATTATAACTGTGGAAATTATTACATTATTTCGAATATCTAATTAATATGGTCGTGATTTTGATATGGATTTTAACTTCACGGTTATCATATACGTCCATTGAAAATGATACAATGCCTTCTGTTAAGCTTATATTCTAAAAAGCTAAGTTTATTTACTTACTTACAACGGAAGTATAAACATTTTCTTACACATAACTGCTCTACTTACTCACTCTTGAACATCAATAAGTTAGTATTACTACAAATACGAAGGTTTAAAAATGTTTCTTCGACAAACAATCGTTGTTAATTTAAAAAGCTTAAAATTTGACCTCTACGCTTGTAGAATAAAGATCAAATTGCAGGTCTCAATTTGACCGTACATAAAGCTTAAAGTTAGACTCTACTTTTATATTATCAAGTCTTATCCAATCTCACAATAAATAATGTGAGATACATTGCTAAAATCAAAATACAACGCTTCATGTATATGAAAGATAAAAAAAGCTCTCTTGTCACACAAGAAGTACACTGCGATGTGTCAAATGTACGCCAATAAAAATCACAGTTAACCCCTCTTCTGTCGGGCCCTCTCCAGTTTAATTGTATACTCTCTTTAAGAGATAATGAGAGGTGAATTTTTATACTTCTTATACAGGAAAGGTAATCGTTGGGTACCTTAGTAGGTACCTACTATAACAATTAACTACATACATATAGATACAATAAATAAATACATATGCGTACCGTACGTACCAGAGAATCTAATAATACTACGACGGTATAGGTACCGTCGTAATTTTTATTTATCATGTTACCTTCTAGGGAAGGTAACATGAAAACTAAAAATTACCTAAATTTTGGTAGTAAAAGCGGCAAGGGAACCATAGATGATACATGATACAGACCAAATCAATTAAGCTACTTATGTAGGTCTTTTATTGTTTCGCGGACTCCAATATTATATTATGTATCATTTTTAATCAGGTCTCGTAGTCAATCCTTATTACATATAAAATCTGCAAATCTAATATTTTAACAAAAAATATCTATGTATCACAACTGCTTTCCGCATGGATTTTGCTACAAGATGCATATTTCACGAATGTGACGTGAAAACTGTCTTATGTGAAATACTTAGTAATTCATAGTTAAAACGCCTGACCAGGCATACAGTCGCCGTAGCCGAAATCGGCTTGGAAGCATCATCATCATCAATTCATAGTTTCAGTATAAATTAAGCCCATCATAATAATTATTAACATACCTATATTGGGTATACTGCACTACGAAACAACCGCTTTTTAATAGAAAACTCTAACTTAACATAAAGGGTTTTTTAATTATTTACTTCACGGTCGTTTCTACTGCGATCGTTTGATCAGTTGAAACTTTCTTACCTTTTTTGTTAAACATTACATATAAGTGCTTGCAAAGCATTTACATACTTCACTTTGCCATTTTCAGGCTTATGAGCTCATTTTTGACAATAAAACTTTTAAAACCATCATGGTAATTAACACTAAAGTAATTTCAAATTCAAGGTAAACCCGTTGTACATGGCTTGCTTAAATCTGAGTTGCATTTAAGTATTTGGGGGATACTGTCAAAAGTTAGAGTAAGAGTTGAAGAGTCTAACTCAAACTTTTCCAGGACCAATAAATCATCCAGGGTGAATAAGTTCCACAAAGCGTGATCAATCTTAGACCACAATCTTCACTTGCTTAAGTGGGTTGGTGGCCGAACGCTTAACCATCAGCAATAAAAAAAGGTTATGCCCAAGAATGCTCTTAAATACGTTTTATAACTTTTATTTGTTCATGTGTAACATTTTACTTATTAACTATTTTTATATTTTCCTTACACCGAATTTGAACGTTTTTGTCTATCTGTACATCTGTACAAAATTATAAAATTTAACAGTTAGTATAGAAGTTTCCCTTAGGTACATATTTTTTAGTTTTACAACAATCTATTGTTAAATTAAAGTAATCAATTTGTATAATGATATATCTAAGTATTTATGTTTGATCTTATAATAGATTGCAAGTATACAAGTAGGTAACAGTCACATAAATTGAGGATACGAAGCGATTGAATTGGAAAGGCATATTTAATTTGATAGGATAATTCTGATTCAGAATAAAATTCAGAATCAGATTTCAGATTCAGGTTCATATTCAGAACTTCATTTATTTTTGAAGTGAAAACTTCTTTAGCGGCGTTGTGCTCTTTCTTTGGCATGGGTAATAAATGTAAAACTCGCGTCAGGGTCACGTGATGCTGATCTAACATGTTAGATCAGCCTCACGTGACCGTGGTGACGTAACACGCTTGCATTACTGTAATTTTAAATGGGTACTACACTGTAAGTTATCAGCCTACACAGGTGAGCTTTCAAAAGTTGAAAAGTGTAGTACCTGTGTAAATAGTTCACAAAGTTGAAAGAAGATGTCGCTTGTTCCAGGACAGAATCCATACGCCCCACGGCGTCAGTTGAGATTACCTTACATAGTAGTAGAGAAGTATCAACGCAGGCTAAGAGATGGCGCCGTTCAAAGTATTTATCATCGCAAAGAACAAAATTGACACTTGTGGTGCCTTACTACATCGGAAGAGTGTGCGCGTAGTTTTCACTTCTGCCGGCAATCCCGTAGAGCAACCCGTTGTTTTTTTAAACAGCTGCTAATTTCAGCGTTTATATTATGTATAATGTACTTACATACTTATTTGCTATACTTTTAACATCATTCATAACAAAAATTAGGTACATATACCTCTAGGTAAAGTTTTATAAAACCTATTTATTGTAGGTTATCCATAATTTTACTTGGTTAATTATAACTACTGATTACACTGTTTAAACAAATAATATTTATTAAGACACTAAGTATGATAAATAAGGAATACTATAAAAGTTATATAAAACAATTGGTGTCACCTTAATTTAATTGAAATTTGAAGAAAATAATAACATAACTTTACTTCGGATTATTTTCAAAAACATTTCCTCATAAACAGATGATAAATAATGCCTTATCTGTAAGTAGTTAGATAAACAATTAATTAAATTCACGTCACCTTAAAAAATATTCGACCATTATTAGGTACATATGCGTGACTTACCTAAACAGTAAAGCGAAAAATATAATGAAAATATCCGTTTTCAAAACGGATGTAAGCGGGTTAATTACGAACCTTATTAGTGTTAACAATGAAAATTACAATACGGGAATAGAAACAAATTGAAACTAATATACATAAGACATTATTAGGTAAATAAAAACACGCAATGTACAAAAAAGGATACTTCCGTTCTTCAATATATTAAAAGAGTTATGTATACATTTACAAAACCAACACATATAAAAAAAATAGGGCAGAATAAGCTGAAAATACAACCATCGCATAGGGTATTGTAAATAAATTGGACAACCACCTTAAGATTTTTCGACTATCTGCTCGAAGCAATCCAACCATCCGTGGTTGGATCCATGGTGCTTCAAGCAGATAGTCGATTTAGTTTTATGGTTGGTTGCAGTAATACAACCAACCATAAAACTAAATCAAAATAAACACTAACCTATTATGGTATTCATAAATATTTAACCTCAAACTAATTTGCCGAATACCCAGGATATTGGAGTTTACCTAATTTTAAGCGTCCATGAAAATCCCGAAAATGTTTATATGAAAACTTCTTTTGTAGCGTAACTTGGCTTACACAACTATACCTTTGTGAATCTTGTTATTTCTAAGTGATTGTCATCAGTTTTATTAGCGTCGGACTTCTTTTTAAGCAAGTGCAAGTTTTTTCTTTCTATTATTCTATTTTATACTAAGGTAATGCAATTGTTTTTGGATGGTTCACATATAATTTGTGGTTTTAGATGGAGCAGACGGCACTTAGGCCGTAGGAAGTCCCAAAGATTTACGACTGAGTGGTTATCTACGTGGTAAATCGCGATTATAATTAATAATAAATAGAGATTGAGTGGTTGGAGTGGTTGGAAACACATTTTGTGCAAGAGACTCTTTTATTCTGAGAAACAAATCTCTTCACTACGGCAATGGTTACAATTATATGACACATTTTGGTATTTTTAAATGTATATTTTTTTTCGCTATAAACCTAACAAACAGGACACTGAGACGTCACCAGAATCAAATCGCTTAGTAAAAATGGAAATAAAGTGACGACTTAGATTTTTGTTCACTTAATTTTTTTAAGGTAACGTAAAGAAGAGAATATCGAACAAGAAACGTTTACCTTGTTGGTTATAAATTTGGCGCAAACAGTCCCAAGTTTTATAATTTTATTTTGCTCAAATGTACCTACATGGTATACAGCTTATGTCTTAATGTAAGCTTAGGTCAATAGTACATGAACCCTAGTAGGGCACTGCAAAATAAAAAGTTAATAATTTAAACGTGGCACCAAATGGCAAAATAAAAATTTAAAAGGATTATAGATATTATTTCAAGGTAGAGTCAGAATATTGAGGCAGATAATCCCGTGGTATATATAATCCTTGATAATCTGATATTTTATAGATTTTTAAAATATAATATAATCCCTTTTAAAATTAAATATAATACAAATGGAGGGCGCACGTCAAGGTGTCATGGTTCAAACCATTCTATGAATGTACCTTGCAAATAACACCCGTACGCACTACCTATAGTTTCTTACATTGAGTGGCGATTGATTAGCAGAATTCGTAGCAATTGACACTTTAGTCGTAAATTTTTGGGATATACAAATTCTTTAGCATTAGCATATACGAGTAATGCCTTAATTTGTTGCGTTTTTAGCAAGAGCTTTCTGTTTGTTTATGAGAACGTTGATCAGTTTAATCCTGGCTTTAATAGTTTTGTAGCGGATGTATTCCTCCTCTCGGCTCTTTTTGTCGTCACGCTGCAGTTTCCTGCTGTGCGTCACTTCGAAGTTGTTCTCATACTCTTTGATGCTGCGCCGGAGAGTCTGAGAAAGAAACAAATAATTTTACATAATGAGCGTTATACCTTAGTAACTAAAGCTAAATAAAACTTGCACGAAAGGTTCCGTCTAACTCTAACTCTAACTTCGGCAAAAAAATCATGTCTGTTGCATATTCAGCATATTTATTTAATTCTGTTTTTTACTATTTGTTGTAATAGAGGTAACAAAAATACATCACATGTGAAGATTCTCACGGTACATGAGATAGTAATAGACAGACAGACAGACGGTCGGACAGCGGAGTCTTAGCAACAGGGTCCCGTTTTACCCCTTTGGTACGGAACCCTAAAAACATATTTCTATGTTGTTAATGGTCAATTGTTTGGCCGCCATCTCACTTTAAGTAAGTGAATATGTGGCCTATGAGGCGCACGCCTATGAGCCTATGAGCAGTAGCTCATAGGCTCATATCATAGGCGACTTTGTGACTGAAAGGGGTGTGTATATTTATAACTGCACCCAGAGCCCTATGCACCGCTACGTGGGGCAGAGCGGCCCAAATAAACTCAATGAGTTTGTCTTGGCGGTAAAGTATTGAAGCCAGCGGAGACTTACTGAACTAGCGACCCACACATACGGGACCAGGCACAGGTAGCATTTGTGCGTTTGCAAATCTATGGTGGAAGGAAGAAGATGGGATAAGGTGATGATGGCAAAACTATGTGGAGGACTAATATGACGCACCAGCTAGGGACATATGAGAGCTGATAAGGAAACTGTTCAACTTACACATTTGAGTATCTTAGCTTCAAACAGTGCCTTGGTAAGTTCATCCAGACTGAGACAGTGTAAACCCTCGTTGGGCTGGGCTGCCTCCTCGCTGGTGGCTGACTGAGCTGATGATGTGGATGAAGGCACCTCCTCGACTGCCTCTCGCGTCGGCGGCGAAGAGATAAGGGTTTCGGTTGTCACCTGATGAGAACCAGTTGAGTTTTTAAGGGTTTAGTAAGCGAATGACCGGGTTTTTTTTTGATAAATTGTGCTTATTAGAAAATGTAGTAGTACCTACTATTCGCCAATAGATGGCCGGAAGAGTCATATTTATTTCACAATGTACATCGGTTGATGTCGGTTAAAAAGTTATATAGATTTAATCATCATCATCAGCCTATACTAGCCCACTGCTGGACATAGGCCTCCCCTAATGAGGGGGGCCATAGCGCCCTGTCTTCAGCTTTTTTTTTCACACAGCATTATCTAGCCCCAAGCTAAGCAGACCTTGTGTTATGGGTACTAGATAACTGATATACATAATACAATACACTACATAGATAGATATTTGTTATTATACATAGAAAACATCCAGAACGCCCTGAACAAATATCTGCAGATCGTACAACTATTTGTCCCGAGGCGGGAATCGAACCCGCAACCTCCTGCGTCGCAGGCGGATTTTCGCCCACCGCGCCACACAGGTCGTCATCACACCTTCAGAGGGCGTGCTATTTGCCGAGTCGCGGTCTCCACTCAAGAATTCGTTAAATCGATTTACCGCAGAGTTATCGGAGGGCTTTTCGTTGGAGTCGCTGGAGCTATCAACGCTGGTGTTGAACAACATGGCTTCATGCTCGAGGATCGTCGCTAGCTCGTTGTTATTGCCGCCGAGCTGGAAATAAATAAATAAATAAATATTACTGGATGATCTACACAGCATCATCTAGTTACAAAGTAACCAAAGATTGTGTTATGTTTCTTTCAATAGTTGTCTATATCACACCAGAAGATTAAAGATACAAACAAAAAAAAATACATTTTTTATTCAGTATTCATAACAGAAATAAAGAGACTTTTTCGCTGAACGACCACATGGCGCTAACTATATAATTAAAAAAAACACGTAATTTATTAAAAACAAAAAAATATTGCGACTCGATTCATAGTTTCACAATTCTTGTGCCTTTAGATTAAATTAATTTTACAAAATAATGAGGGGGAAAAAGCCTACAAAATACCAATAAAATACCAAATTTATCAAAAGTCTGAATTCCAGGAGAATTCAGACTTTTATACATTGTTCATCAAAACATCTTCTGCCGTATTGTTTCTGTGAGATACTTAATAAAGATTCCCTAGCAACCACATATCTAATGATACATGTGAAAACCAAATACCCTTGCGGAGAGATAAAAAAGGTATCGCGAATGCGAGTTTAACCTTGAGGATCAAAGTTACAGAAATCGTAATAATACTAATAAGGTACTAAAAAGTTTAATAATTTTTATATTTTTCTTACCTCAGAACTTTTACTGGGTGGTCGGATTTTCATGTTTTTTTTATTATTTGGAAGCTGGTGCTTCCTGTGTGGTCCCATTTTAATTTGGTCCAAGTCTGACAATGAGTTCCATATAATTGAAGTCGGTTTATAGTTTTTTAAAAACAAAATCAATTATAATACTTTTGATGCAAGAATCTGTCACTAATTGGGAAGGCAGACGACTTAATGAAATTGTAGATAAGCAAATTTATAACAGCTGAACACGTAACCAGCACTTGCTTCTATGACTATGATTGCCCCATTTTGGTTGGTGGCAAGACCTTTCAGGGGGATGCTTGCGTCCAGCAGTGGACCGAGACTATTCGGCCGCTAGGCGGACCACTTACTGAATCCAGGTTGGCAGTAACTGTAAGACTTAGATCGAGTCTAGAATGAATTAATATAATGACTGGCTGAACTAACAAATAATGCTGAACAATACGCACATCATCTAGCCCCAATTCACATTGCCGCTAGATGATGTGCGTATTGTTCCCATATATACCCATAAGTCAAGCTTTGCTCACGCAAAGCTTGACTTATGGGTATATATGGGATACTAGATATCTGATAGCCGTGTGGTTCTGGCTTAGATTTTGAACCACCCCAACTCTTCCCGCGGGTGTCGTAAGAGGCCACTAAGGGATATCTACCGGGGACGGAAAGCAGTGCCTCCTGCAGAACAATTCTACCACCGAACTGCGATCCATTATGGCCGCTACCCCCCATGCTATAACAACCAATTAGGCGCTTATCAGGAGGAGGCCTGCGTCCAGAATCGTGACTTCCCTGCGGCAAATTTGGATTACGACTTCGTTGACATTCAGGCAAGTTCAGAGAGTTATCAAATATTATTGGTGCTTTATTGATTTCAGACCTTACAGGACTTTTGGACTAGTCACAAAATTTATATAACAAGTAAAATTAACAAATAAAGTGATCACTTAAAATCATAAAGGTTTTGTTCACTTCAATCTTTTTTAGGTAAAGTAAAGAAGCGAAGGAGAAACATGTGCCTGATTAGGGTGTTAGTGTTCGAGCTGGAGCAAAACTCGTCCCAAGCGTTTTTACCCTCAAGATATTTTGTCTTCCGTTTTACAAAAGATATATTTGACATTTAATTTGTTTGAATTTGTTTACTAATCGTTAAACAATCGCTTACCTTAAAAGATACCAACATCTTGTGTTGCCTATTTATGTGCACAGCGAATTGGTAAAAGACTTACATCAGGTCTAGAAGTGGCAAGCACTCGCTTTACTGTCCTATATCTCTCGTAGAGATGCCTGGCTGCGCCTCTGTCGGCGGAATGTGCCGGGGGCCGCCCTCTAGCGGCCTCAAGCCTTAGCAACGCGCGTTGGACACTAGACTTCTCTGCTGCCAATTGAGAAGAAGACCAGTTGGATTCAGGAGATGACGCTCTACCGCTCGCTTGCCGACAACCTTCCAGCCACTGGAAAAGACAGACAAGAATGTGAGTATTGAAACTAGCATGGTTGTTTACACTCAAAGCACTTGATAACATTTAGTGATCAAGGCGCATGCAATTGTGCCAAATTTATAGGAAAAAATAACACAAATCTTGGTAAATCCCGACATAAGTTGGTACTTTGACCAGGTTCTCTGTTATTTGGGCACAGAGAATGACAGCCGATATGGAGAATAACAAGCCATCTGTTTAACTTCTTTTAGCACGAGTTGTCTAAGCGTCCATTTTCGCGGGTGAGTCTCTTTTCACAAGGCATGCAAATTTATCATTTTCAAGATACACTTGAACCAAAGGAAACTTTCCCGGTATTCCGAGTTCACATAATTTTTTTCTATACCGACACTCGATATTCGTACTTATATTTGAGTTGGTTAACTGTTATGGTGGATTGTTTTGTTTAAGAGTCCCTATTAAATCCTGCAGCTTGCGCTGCTGTCAATAATAACCACCATTCCGTGGAAATGTTGATAGGCATGATGTTCTCAGTAACACGTGTGTTTGTGCATCTTATCAGGCATTCATTAAAATTCATGTCATAGGTTAAGTCAATAAACAAAGGTCAGTTTTGTTTTTAAGGCAGAAGTTCCAAAAATTACCATTTAGCCTTAGGGATTTTGGGTCTGCTGCAATAACATCCAGGGAAAAAATGTGCCCTTACTTCATCGAATATGAAAGCGGAGTTGCTGGGACGGTGTGAGCTGAGAATTTTTGTCAGATGCTGCAGCAGTTCTTGGTCCAAGCTCTTCAAAAATGTCAAGGTCACAATTCCAGGACCTGGATTCAGCAAGATCGAGCCACCTGCCTCACTGCCACAGTCCTCAGAGACCTGTTAAAGAAGATGTCGCCTAGGAAACCCGTCTCTCAAACAGGAGACATTCATGGCACCCCATCAAACCCAAATCTCACTTCGAGAGATATTATAATATTATTATTTGTATCATAACAATAGCATTCATTTGCCTTCGCAACTTTGCAACTGTGCAAACAGTGAACTTTGTACAAGTCCTTCTGTATAAAACCGCCCATTTATAAATCGTTTTAAAAAATCAAAATATATTTAGGTATTAGCAATGTTTAAGTTGAAATAAAAAGGCCACGTACCATGTACATATTCTACTCGTACTACCGATTTGATACGGCCAGCCAACATGCCTGTTCAATCCGTACTCATAATACTCTTCGATAATGTACCTGCAAAAGATTTTTGACCTCTACAAATTTTCCGAACCGACGCAAGTCTCGAAATTTTCTACTCTCCGCTTACCGCTATATCGGTATCGATTGCAAACAAAAGCCGGGGGCTCACTCCGCTTGGCATTGTCTCGGCATTCATTCTACAAATCTGCTACAGCTACAAAATACAGTCTTAAGAATACTGGATACCTATCCGCTTCATTTGGAAACTACGTCCCCGATCGTATTGAAATTTTTCATATATATTTTTTTGTTTTAGTTTATTAAAAAACATTATGATTTTTTAATGAGAGAAACTAACATGCCATATTCTGACCACCAAATCCGGACCAAACCCGGAAGTAACGACGGCCAATGCCTGGAAAATGACAGCTTTTTTTTGAATCTTGACAAACGGGGAATTTAACATGTACCTGGTTCAAATTAACCTGTAAAAATCCTGTATTCTCCCAGTTTTAATATACATAAGTACCTACTGGTGCTAGATGTATCCCAAAAAAAATACTATTTAAACTAAAGAAGTGTGTCAACCTGCCATGGAACGAAGTTTGTTCGGGAAAAGGAATCTATAAGATAAACTACGAAGACGAACCAAAATGGAATATATCACAAACATACAAAAGTAAAAGAAACATCTGATAGAACAGAACACATAATTTAATTTCTTAAATGAAAAAAAACTAAACAAATGGAGATATTTTAAAAGTGTATGGAAAAGAGAAGTCTTAAAGATATGCAAGACAAACATGGTTAGGATAGTAAGAGATACAGAAGAATGGAACAAGTTGGAGATCTTTGCTAAAAATGGGCAAACAGGCGTCGATGGTGGTAGGTATTTTATGTTCATAATAGAAACTTTAAATTATCAAAAAGGCCTCTATTTCTTTGTTTTCTTTTGCTCCACAAGCTTATGAAATATCTCATCTTGAAAACAATGAAGAACATTTCAGTAAAAGATTATAAACAACCGTTTATAAAATCTATGGTCCATAAAATATAAAATTATTATTCCATGCATGAGATAACTAGATGGCGTTGCTTGAAAACGGTTAGTTACGCCGGCAGTGGTAGGTACTTTAGCAAATCAAGATGATTTTTTATTATGGGTGTGATACATCGATCAAAAATTTCACGGCCTCCCCCGTAGATACCTAGAACCATAGAGTTTATATAGTACTAGCCATAGAGAGACTCTATGGTCTGTTCCTCCCAATTCACAGGAGAACCAAATTGACTCCTGCAATGGATAGGGATGGGCAATTATGCGCGCTACTATGCGTAAAGTATGTAGATAAAAATTCAATTCATGTGAAATCGAGCACGTATATGGTAACTATGGTAAGTCTTAAAAAACTATGATTTGTCTATTGTTCTATATTGTAATAGTTTATCCTTTCAGAGTTTCAGACATAGACTAACTATGTAATTATCAAAGGAAAATCCAAATTAAAGTCAAGATAAGGGTAACATATCATTAGAGATTAAAATAAACATGGAATTAATGTTTTATTTCTTACTTCTGTGGCTTCAAGATGTAGACTAATGTAGGATGAATAAACTTTTAGCCTTTTAGTTTTTGTTATATTATAAAATATTAACCTTACTTAGGAAACATGTGACCAGTCATGACCTATGGAGTTGAGACGTGGACACTCACGATAGGGTTGTTCCACCACTTCAAGGTCGCTCGCGTCGAATAAAAATGTGAATAAGAATCATTTATTGTGTCCTGTCTGTGTTTACGAGCTACAAATAATTGTCCCAACAGTTTGTCATTTCAGACATACAATAATTGTTATGTACTTATAGTACGAAGGTAATTAAAAATTCTTAAATATTCAATGAATTGCACATTTTCTATCACACAATGTTAACAATAGGAAGTCAATATCAATATTTATGTAAATTTTGGAGGAAGTATCCCCCAAAGTATTCTTTAATATCACAATGGGTTTTTGATACCTACTAAGTATTTTTTAAATTTTATTTTGATTGTATTATCTTCTATCTATAATTTCTATTGGTAGACTATTGTAAATTTTAACGGCAGAAATACATGAACTTTTGTGGAATGTTGCATTATTTACTTGAGGCATACGCATATTATACTATTAAATTAAAACTAGTATATATAAAAAAAATAAACGCCCATAAATAGACAATTATCTGTTTATTTGATCTTCTCTTATCTCATTATCCGTGCATTATCAGGATGGGATAAAACATCGTCGTTTTAAATAACGCATTTACTGCTCAGCTCTGCGAAATTGTAGAAGCTAACGACAACGTGTCTTATTACGAAAAGGCTTCCCATTCTGATCGCGCACGGACTCTCACAGAACTCACCTCCTCAATATCGTTGACCACATCCACCATAGACTTGTTACTCTTCAGCGCTGCATCCAGTTTATCATCTCTTTCTTTTTGCGCTTTAGCCGCCTGAAGCTTGAGTGCGTACTCCACTGGGTCGGTTTTGATGCAGCGCTTTTCCACTTGAAGTTGACGTAGGTTTTCATACATTTGCGTGAGTTGTACATCAGTAATGCGATCGCTGGGGGTAAGGGGGTGGCCGTTCTGAGTCTCGTAGTCGGTTTCGTAGTTAGCGATTGACTTTTTGAGGACGATGATCTGGAAAGCGAATGAATATTCTATTAAATTCTTGGCAGGAACACAAATGCTGTGTGTAGATTAGGGTGTCTATGTCACAGTTGTTAACGTTGGAGCAAGCTCGCTAATAGCATTGCTTTGCTTGATTTAACCAAGCCGTTCTAAAAATCCGCCACACACAGAAACCGTGGCCAAGCCAGAGGCGAAAATCTGTGGTTTGTAATGCGTGAATTTAAATGAGAGATCACACACGCCTTCGCCTCCGGTCCGGCCACGGTTTCTGTGTGTGGCGGCTATAAAAGTTTGGCTACACAACTTTTTGTACTGCCTAGTTTACTTTGCCATATATTGTTGTTTTCAACCTACCTTCTTGCTGATCTTTTCAAGCCGTCTATCCGGGCAGGGCTGCTCACGCCGCGAGTTGTGCGCGTTGCGTTCATCTCTGCGCGTTCTCTCCGCCGCAGATAACTCTGCGGCCAAGGTTGCCTCGTCGGCTGCGAAGTCATCGACGGCACTGTCTATGTCACGGTTGGCTGGGGTAATGGTTAGGGGTTCTGGCTCGTCTGAAACTGGAGAAAGATTGTGTAAACTCTCGTTTTTATTCGCAATGGTCTCGCCTAGATTCATTAGGTGGAATGTTGGTAGGGACGTTCATTGTGTAGCGATCAATGAAGAGTTATGAGGACAGTAATATACAGCGCTGTCTTCGTTTTCTCTTAACGATGTCTAGAAGAGATTGCCTCTACAATATATTTGTTACTTTTATGCCTTTTGCTCTGTCTTGGTTCAAGAACAAATGGTGTGTTTCTTTACTTCATTAGATTTTTTGTGGAATTAATCCTCGCATCCTGTTAAGATCTGTTTTTTGATTCTACGGCTGATGAGCTGTTTTTATCGGCTAAAATCACCGAAATCAATAAGCACTGAATCAAAATATATGATTCTTAGCTATGTGTTTTACGTACTCGTAAGCTCAATCAACTTACCTGTAGGCTTCAATACAACAGCATAGTCGAAGTTCGGCGGGGTGCTACATCTAATGACCTCTCTGGTGAAGCATTCATTGTCTTTCGGTTTGGGCACTCTGACTGGAGGGCGGCGACGTTTCACGCCAAACTGTGGACGACGGGCTCGGGACAACCGCTCGGCTCGACGCTCCGACTATAAATGACCATATTTTAAGATTGAAGGCACCTTTATAGCTGCTCATTAGGCTTAGTTTTGCTTATATATTTATAGCAAGATGTGAAAGGTGGGCGATACTAAGTATTGTTTTGGCACAATATATGTAGAATAAGTAGGTACTGTTTGAGGGAGAACTTTCTGTGCCAGTCCTCACGCAAGTTAGTCCTGCGGTAGCAGCGAGTCTAAAATACTTGCAGCTACAAGAAACAAGGTTTAAATCATCATCAAGCGTTTTAGGTGTGTAATCTAAACCTGCTTTACTATTGTGTATTACCAACTTGGTGGATCTTCAACTTTAAATACCTTGTAAAAGATTTGAATAAGTTTGTTTACCTCAAGACGGTTATAGTCCTGGAGCGGTGGTGTCGGCGGTGGCGGTGGCATCCTCTCTTCACTGTGCGGTCTTCTTTCCTTCCTCTCATGAGTGCAGCCAGAGTCGTTGCGCTCGCGCCGTTTCCTCGCCTCTCGCTCGCACTCAGACGCCGCCATATCTCCCTCTTGCTCGCTCTCCTGACAGCACTGTGCACGCCACCCGAAGTTACCCGAAGTTAGTACTACTCGTCGCTCGCTTGAGCAATCACTGTCGCGCCCGTGGGCCCCGAAACCCTATTGTTGGTTGATGTAAGTGTAGTGCGTTAGTTATGTACGTTATTCGGTATTAATAAGGTTCAAGGTGGATAAGCTCTGATTGCGTTCGATGACAGTGTGGATGGACTGTGATAGTGTTGTTGGCTAAAGTAAGTTGTATACTTAGACATACTTAGATATAATAACGGAAAATAACTATTGAACTTTAAAATCTTCAATTATAGGATAAATCTGAATTACATGTATTATGGTACCAACATTTTGACTAAAAAAAGTTCGACAGTATATTTTCCTGCATAAACATAAAGGTAAGTATTAGTTATGTAGTGTTATATTACAAAATAGTTAAAGTATTACTATATCAGCTTATATAAGCAGAAGATTATTATCTAAATTTCTATTTCCACGCGAGTTAGTAATAAAGCATAAACTACCATTTCCTAGAGACCTAAACAAAAATATCATGGTGTACAGAAAATATCGGGAATTTGATATAATTTGCACCGCTACTAGAGGAAGGTCTATCAAAATGAAAACTAATTAGAACTTTAAAATTTCATAAACGAACTAGGAAAGTGTATCAAAGTGACCAATTTCATCTATGATGGATAGGACCCCTTTTCAAATTGTTCCCAATGTAAGTAGAGTCAATTCACAAAGCAAAATGATTCAGGGTAAAGCTTTTGGGTTAGTCTTTTGTTAATAAGTACCTACTAGGGTAAAACCCGCTACAATTTGGATGATATTATGAAGCCCCAGAGTCAATTCAGAAATACCTGTAAAATATCCAATTGTACCATTTCCTCTAACTCAACCCAATTTCCAAAAGCTTTCGGCCGAGAATGGTGCGATTCTGAAATTAAATCAATTTCAGTTTTGGAGCTTTTGAAAAATTGCCGCCTTTAGTAGATTCTCTATTCTATATGCATCGTTTTTCTAAAACAAGCTTCTAATTGTCTGACTTTCAATTGTCTTATAATAAGATTGTTATTTAATTAGATATCTAGGGAAACTTACAATGCAGTATCTTGCGGCACCGGCTATGGACTCCAATATCCTGGCTATGTTTTCCCGGGTACGGCTGGCCAGGGTCGTTCCTGAAGCCCTATTGGGCCTAGACCCTTCCAAAAATCCAACAAAAATAATCAGCCGGTCTATTGTTTATCCCTTAATGTAAAACAAATCGAAAGAAACAAAACGAAACGGCAGGGCGGAAACGGGCGCCGTCGTGCCGAAATTTTTTACACTTAACTTAATTCTATGACTATAAAGTTAATATCTCAGTATATTCTATTTGATTATATCACTCCGCTTCAAAAACATGTCGCGATCCCGGCACATATTGGTACGGCGCAGGCAGGCGATCGAAATTTGTCCAACACAATCTACGGCTGCTTCAAGAAATGCGTTGATACAAGTCTATAATTTAGCATTTATAAAAATATATTATTATTAAAAAAGTCCGCGCACTAAGTCACTGTTAATGTGTGCACTTTATGTTTCCCATTTTGCTAGGACACGGGAATTCACGGAGTACTATTTATGTCAATTGTCTTCTATCATTTTTCACTTTCTGCGAACACTGTAAGAGCACTGGTGGGTGCCGGTATCGATTTAGTTCAATGAAACCTGAAACAAAGTAAACGGAGCTTAGAATTTAACTCATTATTTACCTACTTAATGCTGTAATCTCTATAATTTTCTTCATTCTATAATCTCTTCAATTTATTTATTTCTATAATTTACTTAATGCATAGGATATTGAATTTGTTTTAATCTATTATTTATACTTAACCGAAAAAAATATAACATCTACATTTTTTTTATTATTGAAGTAAAAACAAAAAAGTAATACTGCACTCAGTCTCGGGTGATAAAAACGCTACTATGTTAGACCTTGCATTTTGTGACGTCCCAGATCATCGCATCACATAGTCAAAGCTTCAATGGATAGTGTATAATAGCTACTAAGTATTGTACGTTGTTTTCACAGCACAGCCTTAAGTACGTACATGTATTAAGCCATGTTTACCAAGAAGTGCATGTTATTAATTTTCACATAAGATATTTAGTTTTATGTATTAGGTACTGGATAGACGATGAAATAAATTAAATTAACAGCTTGACTTTCAAAAGACAAACAATGACATGCGATGCGTTTAGTACTACTTTAAATGTCTTTGTCTACAAACTACCAAGCCACTTACAGGTCGTTAGTATCATCAACGAAAAAAACAAAAGAGAAAGAGACTATCAAACTAACTAAACAAACCTAAGGCTCTTGGCCGCTAGCCCTTGAAACTATAATCACCATAGGTAAACGACACGGATAACTGAACCAAGGTTAAACCAGGGTTATTATTTTAAACTACTTAACGTATCCACTGCCCAGTCTCTATCGGGCTGAAGGAAGACGTCTGCGTTTTGTTCCATGAAAGTCTGCTGTTTAGGCAATGTTGGATTATTCCACAGTTAAATATGAACCTGGTGTTTGGTTATCCAAATACAGGTTCATATATAGCTGTGTGTTGCTGGCTTAGAATTTGCACCACCCCAACTATTTCCGTGGGTGTCGTAAGAGGTGACTTAGGAATATCCAAGGGGCGGGCAGCAGCGCCTCCTACAGAACTGTTCTACCACCGAGATGCGATCCCCAACCCGCATGCCCAGCGTGGAGATAATAATCACTACCCCTATGAGATAAACGCCAATATATGCATGTGATTTCAAAATGGATAAAAAAATATACGTATTCTCTATTGATAGAGAAACATATCTACATATTTATTTTTGCATTTTAAGATGTTTTTATTGTAGAATTTAACCATTGAAAAATTTATATATTAAATCTCAATCGCAAAATTTCAAAACGCTACGCCATTGACTAGAGCGGACGTGACATCACTGTACACATTTCTTCTTTTTTTATTCTGCTTGCTGCACCATGATTTGACACTATTCTGCCCACTTGACATTTCGTATTGTCGATTATTTTCAGTTTTTTCGATGGGCTCTACCTTATAAATATTTTCGCCTAAGAAGTTATTGTATTCTCTTTGGGCCCTTCATTCACAATGTGCGCTCCGAAACCGTCTGTATCAAAAGATTTCCTTTTTATGGAAAGCATTTGAATTAGTATCATTTGAGCGCTTGGTCAGAAAGCATGCCAAGCAAAATTACAAAAATGGCACGACCAAGACACAAAAAGGACAGGGTTTCCTATTTTCATGCATTTTTACCACTGTAATGTACAATTATGCCCTTACGTCAAGAAATCGGCGTTGGAAATTATTTGTTGGTTTGCATATGTTACGATTTTAACTTTGTTCTAAATATTTTTTTATTTGATGTGGTATTGCGTTCATTTTTTTAATCTAAAAAGACTAGATTTTATTTATTATCGATTCAAACATTTTAAAACAATATTAGATTAGACTATTATTTCGATTTAGATTTTTTCTTTTCTTGTTGCACTATATTTGTTATTTATTGACTACACAGAAACAGTTCTGAGTCTTCTCTTACCCATACCTAACTATTTACTGTCCGAAAAAAGATTTTTATTTATTTTATTATGATGTTATTAGTAATTAGAAGGAACCAAATTAATTTAATTATGATAAGTACAAGTTAACGGTATGATTTACAGATTGTTCCTGTCCTCACTTATCTCTTGTTCTGTATGCAAAAAGATTGTCAGGTTCTGCAAACTGTCTGCGTCAAAACAAGTCGTAGGCAATTTTGAGTCATTTTTGTAAGGTTC
The DNA here is from genome assembly GCA_955876795.1 of Eupithecia tripunctaria. NCBI lineage: Eukaryota > Metazoa > Arthropoda > Insecta > Lepidoptera > Geometridae > Eupithecia > Eupithecia tripunctaria. The sequence continues at coordinate 10,456,585 of OY041604.1, forward strand.
TAGGTATCTACGGGGGAGGCCGCGAAATACCTGATCAATGGCAGAGCCACAGTAATGATAGGAGTAACACAAACACAACCCAACCCTTCATCCTAAAACACTTAGTGTGTAGATACCTGCGTAGGCAGGAAGGTAGGTACTGGAAAAATCTCAAATAGATGAACCTTTCAATAACATTATATAGCCACTGCAATGACTACACTTCATAATACAGACAAAACCCCTTATTCATAATAGTCTGCTTACTTAAAACAGTTGCTAAATAGTGGCAAATAGCAATGTTCTTAATAATTGGCTGCGCGAGTGCGCTGACGACTGTATGGTAGTGACTTACAAGTATTATTTTGTTCTCAACTGGCCGCTATTGTTCTAAACTTTAGGTAGCTATTTTCTACCAATTAACTGACAAACTGTTACTGATACCCTCTATTTAGACTTTTAACCAAGTATTTGGCTAAAAAAAGGTTATTTATACGAAAATGATTATGTTATTAATGCAAATGCTCCCCTAAAGCTTGCATATTTTATAGGAATGTCTCTACAACCTTATTTATTTTAAAATTACATCTACTTATGATAATGTAAGTAATTATGTTTTGTAACGCGAAGTATAAAAATATCTACGAAAGTTTTGATAAGCGCACGCCCTAGCTTCTAAAACGTTTTTTTTTAATTATTTATGATTGTGCATTCTAGGATTAAATTTATAATAGTGATAGTACCCGAATGTTATTCAAGGTAAAGAATTAAAATTGAAGTCTATTATGAATAATGGGAAAAGACTGTATACAAACAGAAACCCACCCTGGGTATAGGTACATTTTGTGCATAGGCATGATTGGCCCGTCTATTTGTGCCTAAGCGAAAATAGACGGCTAGACCAATCTATTTCTAGACTCATTGAACGTCGTGCAAGCAAGACGAGCGTGTGCCAGGTTTTGAGTAATAATTACGTTACTAATACCCATGGTCAGTTTTTGGTAACAGAGTATTCAAATTGACTTAGAATTGAATGTTTTTTTTTTAATAATGTGAGTACCTGAAACCTACCTGGGGAATCCTAAAATAATAATATTAACTGATAGCAGATTCCCCATTAGTATCTATCCATCCTTGAACACAAATCTTGTATACTTATCATGTGTATCACCTTTGAAAATAAAGAAATTATATTATATTCAAGAATGTAAGTCCATGAAAGACTGCAGAGAGATGCTGGATACATCAAGTTGAAGACAGGGCGCTATGGTCATCATTAGGGGAGGCCTATATCCAGCAGTGGACTAATATAGTCTGATGATTATGATTCAAGACTGAGAGACAGACAGTGCAAAGGTGTGTCGAGAAATTCGAAGAACTGTAGTAGGTATTCGCCAATGGAATTATTTTAAAGATGATCCATACACACAAGATGATATTTGTAATTGCCTACTAGTAGAATCTTCTCATGGGTACCAACTGTGGTACCAACTAAAGCTATTAAACAAATCATAAAATAATAACAGTTGGTAAGGTAAACGAGGTAGGACGCCATGTATCGCGGTTGAAAAACCGATAAATTTTGGCACAGGTCCAATATAATCTAAAACTTAGCTTGGTGCAGTCGCAGCCAAAATCACTCGTAAATACATAAAATAATTGAAACACATAAATGTAAGTTCTAGCCAAGCTTGAGTTTTGGCAACGAAAGTTAAACGTAGTGTAGTACCCGTAGACAAAATTTTACAAAATTGTACCGTCTTCAAAACCAATGAGTTTTTCTTTCAACAAAAATAAATAAAATAACTACACGCACACTCTTCCAATGTACTTAGGCACCACAAGTGGCATTTTGTTCTTTGCGATAATAAATACTTTGAACGGCGCCATCTGTTATATAGCCTGCGGCGACACTTCTCTACTACTATGTAAGGTCATCCCAACTGACGCTGTGGGTTCTGTGTTGCTCCCGGAACTAGCGACATCTTCTTTTAATTTAGTGAACTATTCACACAGGTATCTGTAACTTTTGAACTCCTGAAAGCTCATCTAAGTAGGCTGCTAGCTTACAAATTTAAAATTACAGTAATGCAAGCGTGTTACGTCACCACAGTCACGTGAGGCTGATCTACCATGTTAGGTCAGCATCACGTGACCCAGACGCGAGTTTACCATTTACCTATGCCACAAAAAGTGCACGCACGCCGCTAAAGAAGTTTTCACTTCAAAAATTTAATTTTATTGTTCCTTGGAATACTTATTACAGTAGTTATGTAAATAAATATATGCGTTAGGTATGTATTTATGTATATGTACCTATGTACGTACATGTTATATCATAAGTATATATAGTTGATATATTAAATATAATCCCATTGAGAACAATTTTCCAAAGGCTAATAACTAACTAAATCAAATCGTATACATAACATTAAAAAACTTTTTCATTGCAATTTAATTTCCCACCATAGTTAAACCTATAAAACCCTCTACATCACGGAGGAAATATTATACAGAAATATGTTACCTACATCTATCGCGAGCATCCATTATTTTTCCGGCGTTGTTGACAACATTGTAAGCTGTCGCCATAACTACATTACAAAGGATGTTTCCGAAGTAAACAAGTTAGAAACAGCCGATATTGATTTTGTAGAGCAAATCCGATTAGGCACGGCCACGAGGGACTTTACCAGACGTGATGGTCACAACACAACATAAGCACGTGATTGGAAAAAAATCACACAACGTTTCACATAATAGGTCTAGTAGCCTTAGCACATTCACTGCCCAGCCCGCGGCGGTGCGACCGGCGGCAGGGGGTGTCGCAGACGTATGCGTCTTTGGCCATAAAAGTGTTAATAGCCTGTGTTTCTGTTTTTATTTGGTGTTCAATAAATAATATTTGTATTGTATTGTATAGCCTACGTTCTGAACGTAATAGAATCTTTGGTTTCACATTACGACATAACAACTCTGGCTTTACGGTTGGAAATCTGTTAAATAATGCTGGAAACTATGCAAATAACTAATGCTAGACCCAAGCTAAATGTAATAAATATAAATAATAATAATAAATAACCTACTAAGTAAATGATATAGATACTTAATACATTACGTACATTTTTTTATATATATCTTTTATACTCTTACATAAATGCCTAGAACACCCGAAATCAGTGAGATAACATACTCTAGACTTTACTATTTCAGTAAAGTAGAGCAACGTACTTTACATAATTACTATTAAAGTCAAAAAATCTGAATCGAGGTACTGGAAAAGCTCAATGGTGGATAGAAACACTCTAATATAAAAATGAAACTCTACGTAAGCACTGCGCTACGTACCTATGCCTAAGTCGTCTGCACCGTCACAGAAAATCAGTCAACTGTATCAAATAAATATTTAAAATCCATCGTGGTTATGTCACACACAACGGGATATATTATATATATAACAATTAGTTAATTTTACCAACAATTCATATGGAATTTCATATTAAATTCTTGCACGAGATAAAATGGCCAGGATGAGTCGAGTGTCTTCTTCTTAAGCCAACAATACACTGCTGACCTCTGCATTCCAGAGCTCCGTTCCTGGCTGAATGGAACTGCGTAGTAGACAACTGCGTAGTAGCGCGAAATACTCCTAGGACATGCCAACCTTTTACTTTCTTTTGTAACGGATCGTAAAGCGATCCTATTGTTTTACCGGCAGTTATAAGATGTAGAATTTGTTTTAATATTTTATTATATTGTATAAAATGTCCAGGATAAGTCGAATGTCTGCTTCTAAAGCCAATAACACTGTTGGCCCCTGCAGTCCCGAACTACGTTTCTGGTTAATGGTACTGCGTAGTTAGACTACGGCGTAAAAGCTGTCACTCTTACGAACAAAGTTATTTCGTAACGAAGTGAAACGAGATTCTTATATTTTCACGGGTTTTGTAGACGTTGAGATTAGGTATCTCAAGTAAATGTTGTTTATTGCATTTTATTCTTATAATATTCATGCAGGTCTTGATAGAGCCTACATACAGCCGTTATTTACACCCCTTATAATAACATAAATATTTACATGTTTCTGCTTTGAAATGTACTTCTTTCATTGTCTCCTTTATGTAGTTTTTATTTTTATTTTTATTGACCTGAAATTTGTACTTGTAATGTGTCGTGTTATGTAATGGCTCGAAATAAATGTATTTTCTTTATTTCTTTCTTTCTTTCTCTTTTCTTTCCTTGTAGGTCCGTGGGGTACGTACCGAGTCTCTTCGGGTTTTCAAAAAATTATTACAGTCGCAGTCAGCTCAATTGCTTCAATTGTAAATACAGTCAAAATACACAATAAATACAAAAAATAGTATATTGTAAATACTAGTCCTAATTTATCTCTAGTATTTGATTCAAATTTTATTTTTAATGAAACCATCACTCAGATCAAGTATCTGAATGATAACTATTTAAAATATAATAGAACTTTGGTTAGGTCAAGGTAGGTATTAGTAAATCAGCAAATATTCGGTTAAAGACATTTATTTATCTTAGATTATTTATCAAGAATATTTACATTCACTTACATTAGAACCAAACTTATATTCTAGAATATAAATGTATGGTTCATGTCTGGCTTATATAGCTCTTGCGCAAAAACTTTATTGCTTTGCGACCACAGTTGTATTCTTTCCATAAATTACCTTCACTGTTATTGTTTGACCTTAAACTTCAACAGAATGTGATTCAGATTTCAGCATACAACCTGGTACCGATGTTATGCAATATATTGAAAGAAAGCAATCGCTTGGTTGACTCTGACTGACACAACATTACACGGAGTAGAAAGTAAACAGAACACATTATTTAGTAAAGCGGATTAAACGAACAACAAGATAATATCACCAAATTTTAAAACCCTCGACAACGGTGGTTTTATTTTGAACATAGAGCCATGGAGTAACTTTTTATAGTAGATCATAACATTCAAACGATAGCGTCGACTTTCTTTAAACATAACTAATTTTTTTTTCGTTTACTACAATGTTAGTTACACAATTTTAATCACATTGGTGTTGTTAATAGCTATGCGCATCATGCATAGAAGAGCTTTTCATTTCAGTACTATGTAGGGTACGAATTTTGCACTGACTACGTAGAGAACTTAATAAACTAAGAATCAAAAGAAGTTCCTTTATTTATTTATAGCCGTTATTATCCCACAGCCTTTTCTCCTCACACTCGCGATTTGACGCTGAAACGGCCATGATGGATGATGTGCGTCAAACTCGTCTCACCATTGCCAGAACAGGCATAAAATAATGTCATTTTATTTAAATTCAAATCGGTTCATCCGTTAGGAGCTAAGATGCCACAAACTAATTTTAATAGCTCTAAAAATTAGGAAGACAGATTCCCAAATAACTATAATAAAAATTTACCTGTGTTTTTGTGTGTTTTTAAATTTACCTGTGTTCCTTACTCGAGTCAATACAGATTCCACCGAGACTAAACGAAATTATAAAACTTTTAATCCATGATCGTTATTAAAATATTTTATCTATTATTACAATCAATTAATAGAAATAATGAGAAGTAGTGGAAAAGGTTCCCGATTCGTCTCTATGTTTTTTTGGTAACTAGCAACTAGCAACTTCAATATTTAACCAAAGCTTGACAGAGTTAAGTCATACGACTACGAGCTGACCTTATTTCTACAGTCAATGACCTGGCACTGCGCGTATTTCTGCATTTATTCATGCTTGATTGACATAACTCCTAAGTTTTCTCAGCATTCTTGAAAGAACTGGATATTTTACATATGTTTTAAGTTACACCTTGTATATTTTCTTGTTAGTTTGATTTGATTATTTTCCTGGTCGTTTTATCCAGCCAGGATCATAGCGACATTTTGGATCAATAGATACGGCTCAAATAGGAACACAATTACCTAGTGAATCAACACCCAGACCCAAATCAAATATTTTCAGTAGCCTAGAAAAAACCCGCGGTGTGAAACGAACGCAATCTTAGTCTCAGCAGGACTTATATCCACTGCGCAACAGAAGTCGTAAATAGAGATTAATTTAGTTCAACGCTGATTTTTCCATAACAAAGATCTCACAGATATCAACTAATACATAACAAAAGAGCCTCCATTCACCTGCCCAGTGTTGAAAATAGATAAAGGTTGGAAGTTTACGTAGGCGTGGAAGTTTCAATATTGACTAACATCCGTGTTTTGGTGACATAAGAGGTCAACGAATACACCTGAACCTAACATAAATTCAGTTTGCATAAAATGTAGAACAATATAAGCAAACTGAACATTACATTTTTTCTTGTGCGTTTTACAGTCTTTGTAAGAAAAAAATCAACTAGCATTTTTATTTCCTTTTCGTATTTATTTTATTTATTTATGTTTTATGAAAAATAATCTACAACCGTGATCCGGTTTCTATGGTAAAAACGTTTTTGACGGGGTGTCATGGGGTGTATGTATTCATAAGAAAGGAAAGATTGTGTAAAGATCGTAACAGCGCAGCGTTAAGATTGTATAAAAAATATGCCTGTAAATAAGAGGTGGTTCTTGAGCACTCCATTATGAATTAAGTTTTTCCATAATGAGTGATAATAACACGGAAGGTTTACTTTGATCAGCCACCGAAAAAACACTCTAAACCTTTGTATAAAATAGGAAGAATCTCTTTAAAACTTCTTACCTTTATTAGTTACTAACATATCCAAATATTTTTATCAAAAGATGCGTGACCTTTCCACTCATACGCTTGAAAAGGTCCTACCCCAATTGGTCACGTATTCACAAAAAGCTTTGGATTAACAAACTAAAGCCAAGTACACTCTTATTATTAACCTTATCTAATGTTTCCGGAAAGTACGTAGGTCGGAGGAGTCTATAAATAAAGGCAACAACATTGCTGCAGTAAAGAATAGGGTCATATATAATAATTTCTTTGTGAAACAATTGTTTTAACAAAGCAGCTATCGAGTAATAAGGTCCGTATTTACAAAAGATACACATAAGCAAAGAATACATAACATGACATAAGTAACTATCGTACATCATCTCCGTTGTCCTTGGGACATCCCTATACCTCGCCCCTACCCAAGCAGATCTAAACCAATACAACGTTTAAAATAACTGTCTCACTTACCTCGAAAAGAAGCTGGAGTCAAACTTCCAAGATTCCTTTTTGTTGACAAAATGAAGGTTCACCCGCTCAAGGAAGTATGGCCGCTTAGAATCAAAATGGCGGACACGAAATGGGTACGTGCGCACCGAGCGGCTGTCACAAGGGTACAGAAGTCTGAAACGGTAGGGGAGGGGAGTAGTGATGTGAGAGTTATCGATATTGAGCCTTTCAGGAAAACAGAGCCAGTGTTTGGATATAAAGGGGTTTCATCAAGTCAGGAAGCTTTTGAGAGGTGAAGACTGATTTTAAATTTGCTTGTTGAAATAATGCGTGTCATTCATAGAATTAATTTATTAGTCACCTTTCTATTTTCAACGGTGGGCTACATTTTATCTAATAGAACAATTATCCACAAATTACACTAATGTAATATTGACAACGAAAAAGGATACAAATAACAAAAGATCACACACTTAAATAAAAGCTAAAAAAATTCCGTTTATCTAAATAAAAACAAAACACCTACGAATGTCTACGGGCGTAGACCGACGACGTAGAGTATGTGCTACGCCGTAGGCCCGGTGCTACGCCGTAGAGCCTTTGGGCTGGGCAACCTTGAAATGAAGTAAGTTTATTACAGTTTTCCCTCTCGGCTGTTATTTTATTTATTATAATATTAAAAATTCTAAAATAATGATGTCCATCTGTGTATAAGCGCCCGAGAAGGACATAGAAACCACAGAAAAGTGCGCGCAGAGAATGTAGCTGGGCACCACTGGATGCGAAAGACTTAGGGTAGAAATATTTCAAGCGATTTCGTCACACTATTTCTCGCTTATGAAATGTTGTGTACTTACCATCTGAATAATTTCTTTGACTAAACAAAGTGTTCCTAATTATCTAGTACGCTGTAGTTAATCACCAATCCTATTTCAGTCTCAGACAGTTTACGGTGAATCATTTCGTGTTGGCGCGAATGTCATTATTTTGGACGCATAAAAAAAAACCTCTCTCGCCATCACGAAACGATCAACTAGGGAATATTCTTATTTAAGACTAGCAGTGTTTAGCAGTTTCACCCGCATAGTTCCCGCATAGTTCCCGTTCCCATAGGAATTCTGGGATAAAAAATTGCCTATGTCACTTCCAGAGAAATAAGCTTTTTAATGATGAATGATTTTTTAAACCGGTCCAGTAGTATCGGAGTCTTATTACAAGCAAATAAACATTAAAATCTTTCTTTTTGATAATAAATATATTCGTAAACATATCCTTCCGGTAATTCCAGCAATGGCATAACCTTGTGAAACTTCTTTTATGGTTTCAAGATTTAGTGTGATACCTACTCGTAAGTACCTACGTATGTCGCATTTGGAACAAAACCTAGCATACGTTGCCAAATACCTAAATAATATTTGTGACCGCCAACACTCATTTTATTCTGCTTTCCAAATAACTGTTTATGTTCGCTTCGGTAATTAGTTCTTTTGAAAAGTTTACGAAACAATTTTCTGGAAAAATTGTAAGCAACCATTTTAATTTTAACACGATTGCCCAAGTTAGGAGTGTTGCCTAATAATCATACTAATATTATAAATGCGAAAGTTTGTATGGATGGATGGATATTTGTTACCTTTTCACGCCAAAACTACTGAACGGATCGGGCTGAAATTATTTGTATACAAATAATCCTGAAATAAAACATACGCTACTTTTTATCCCACAAATCAGTTCCCGTGGGATATAAATCACCTTTTCGTTTCCATAGAATCAACGCGTGCGAAGCCGCGGGGCGCAGCTAGTAATAAATAATTCTGGGTTCACACAGCATTATCTAGCCCCAAGCTAAGCAGAGTTGTGTTATGGGTAGGTAGGTAGGTACTTGTACTAGGTAACTGATATACTTAATACTACATCTACATTGATAGATATGTTTTATTATACGTAGAAAACATCCAGAACATTGCTTACAGACTTTATTACGTACCATTACGTAGGTAATAAAGTCTGTAAGCAGTGCAGAGTTCTGGATGTTTTCTACGTATAATAAAACATGAGTTTTCTTGTTTTACGGTATTGTCCGGCGGCGTTACGTGGCGTAATGTAGGTACCATTTGCAGCGAACATAATAAGTTACATCGTGTGCTTTCTTCCCCCATACGTTGGGCTGCAGGAACGCTCGTTGTGTAAAGACGTTACATTACGCGTTACGCCCCGTAACGATGCAGGTCAGTGACTATCTGATTGGAACTAGTTTAACTTTTTTGAATGATTTATTTTGTTTTAAAAATCTATAAATCGACCTTAATTTGATAGTTTTTTCATGGATCCCATTGAAAGCACCAGCTTTCAACTAAAAAAGAATCATGAAAATCGAACCACCTAGTCAAAAGTTTTGAGGTAAAATATACATAGAAAAAAAAATACAGTCGAATTGAGAACCTACTGCAATTGCAAACCTACTAGAATTTGAGAACGATCGTGTTTTCAATTTGTATTTTGTTCGCGTGTTACCTTCCCCAGCATAGAATGTTTGTAACGTACATCAAGTCGCAACGTACATACATCAAAAGCCAAGTTTCAGGTTAACAAACAGAGAAAGGTGCGCATTTATAGGTAAAAAACTATAGGTAAAAACAGTAGGTAAAAAACTAGTCTGGATATTTAGTAGTGTTTATTTAATTTATCTTAGTAAATGTAACACACCATAAAATAGAGAGAGCGAAGTTTTACTAGTAAGTGGTCAGCACTTATCAACATTGTGTCATATAAAACAGCTGCGTTGTTTACCAACACGCCGCCCGGTGGATTTCCAGATTCCCCCTTTAGAAAGAGTTAAATGCATAACTGTGGATAACTCTGTCCCGCTCTAAAAGTGTGCCGATCGATATGACCTTGGCAGTGGGATAAAACGTTAATAGATAGGTGTATATTATAATATGGGTACTCCCAGGTCCCAACCGCAGGCAGGGGTTGAAATGTTTCTGCCAACAGCCTGTTAAAAATCTCTAGCTGTTGACATTCGGAAGGATTTAGCACTAGAAAAAGGTATTTTTATTATATTATTATAGTATTATGGCGATCAAATCCGGTAATTGACAAACAAAGCTAAATACTCAATCATTTATTACATTCTTTATGTAAACGTACAGAGGTGTTTATAATGTACATAATCACTAAAGACACTGCTGGGGTGCCTCGAAGACACATGATTCTCGTTTATAATGTAGCGCGAGGATTAAAACTTACGTTTATTACAGGATCATTAGTCTATATTAGTCTAGTTAATGTAAGTTTATAGGTGACTACGGTGTCCGACGACGGTTTCCTAAAATATACTTCTTGTTTGTTTGTTTGGGCACTGCTACCTATGTATGGATGGAGAGAGGACGTCATTTTAAACAGGTTGGGTATATTTTACTCGTTTGCTTATCATTTATTTTTCGTCAATAGCAATTTGCTTAAACTTTTATTTTTTCATAATTTATTGTCTTTTTTGTAGTCAGGTGACGTCAGGTATTTTATAATATTTATTTAATTAACTACCTTGACAACTTATAACCTTTGTACATCTTGACTTGTCTGTGCTCTTTGTTGCCATGCCGACGAAGCTACCTACAGTTGTGTTATATTATCTAGTGTACCTATTGTGTATTATGTATTCACTGTTTGCCCTGAAGGCTTTTAGGGTGACAATTCACCGATCAATTCACATCCATCATCGAAAGAGCAGGCAAACAGGCAAAATATTGGTTTAGGTATGTAAACTTACTAACAAATATGGGCTCATGAATACAATTTACTAATTGACTACTCATTTAAGGCGTAGTACCTACCTTACCTAGAAGGCGTTTTGTAAAAAGAGGAATGCCTAGAATCACGGAAATCGAATGGGTTGTGTGGTAGGTACCTAGCCTTGAAAATAATCGAAGGAAAGTTACAATTTGCTTGCTTTTCGCCATAAGGGGATCATAGAGTAGGTATACAAATGCAGGGGTTCTATTTTGAGCAAATATTTTAACCTCTATTAAGTTGTGCGCTCGTTCCAATTCTTGCGATAAACTTCAGAGTAATTCCAACAGCCAAGAAACCTGCCTATTGCTTTCTTAAACGAATTACTGCAGAAAAATTTAAGTACGTCACTCTGTAGGTACTCAGTATAAATGCTCGATCCAAGCCCTACTGGCTTGGATTTTATCAACCTAACACTGATTTCCGCCGGATGGATTCAACATTATCCAATATCCGTTTCCTGTCTAAAACAATCGCATCGAATTTCCAGAAATCGAACTCTTTTAGATATTCTTGTTACGTAGGTATCTACAACAAAAGCAAAGAAATCATGAATCTGATCTGAGTGTAAACTTGCTTTCCCTAATATATGTAAACGTCTCGCCCATAGATGTAAAATTCTGTAGATATGTTACGTTCTCCCCGTGTCTCTAACTCAACAAATGGCCTGTGTTCTGTTCAACTAAACGCAAAGACACGCTTTTTCCATCCTGTTGCAATATACCTACTTTTGAACAACATGTGTGTGACCGAGACAACAATTAGCATGCGAAAACGACCGCCAGCGGCGCGGCGCCCCGTTCCGACTATGACTGAGGTCACAATTGAACACAATTTGAGGCTGCCACTTTCGAGAAGCCAGTGCCTCATCTCCCCTTTTTACATCGATGGTCCCGCGGCTTTAAAATACCATGCAGATTATTACTAACGAGCGACGCTGCGATAACAGGATTCTAATGCTGCGATAACAGGTTTAGAATCCTTTTATCGCAGCGTCGCTCGTTGCGTTATGGCTAAAGAAGTGCGTGCCCACTACCACTAGTGGCAGTTGACCATGGTATTGTCAAAGTAGTCCGGAAAAGCAATTTCATTTTTAGAAAGTATTTTATTTTAACTTCCTTAATAATCTTCAATATTTAATACTGACAGAATGGTCTGCAGATTCATTTTAGATGAGAAATTGAAATAGATCGCGATCTTTGGGCCTTTTATGGCTTCGTGTTTTTACCTTTACTGAGCCTGGAGTGAATAAATAACAAGAGCGTGCTGTGGGGTGCCTGAGTACGAACAAAATGTATGGATGAATTTCCAAGGCAAAAGTAGTCCTGATCGAGCCCTGCACTACCTAGTATCCATTTTGCGAATGGAAGGGGGAGGAGGGGGTGATTGCTCAATAGCTTTGCGCTTGCGTACTTGCTGTTCCTATGCTCTAACTCAATTCCTCTTTTATTTCTTTACTGTAAGGTTTATTTTATCTAAAACTGGTAATCGCAAAACCACTGAAACCTTGTTTATTTCTCTACAGGGTTGAATTTTGCTTGGTAATGGAGTGAGTATTAGGTCTGGGACGGTTTCAATGGAGCCTAAACAAAGAAAGTAGCTTTCGACTTCTAGGAACTTGCTAATTAGGTGGGACTTGAGCTTCTGATGTTGTAGCGGATTATTTTGCCGGCAATCTTGGTAAGATTTTTTTTTCTTACTTTACACTTATAAAGGATAACTAGGTACAAAATATTTGGCTTTCTTTTCCTCAACCTTATTTTTTTCCATACTGATATTCTAGGTAGGTAAGTATCTCATCTTAGTCTATTTTTTCATGCCTTGTGGCATAATGATGAAAAATTTAAAATCAAAAAAGTGTTCCTCGTGAGATAATACCACAATACCAATGTTTCCCTGTTTTTAGTGGTAAATAGAGTTGATTGAGAGCACTTGTAAGGTAATTATGTAAATTTGTAGGCTGACTTCCTGACTTTACAAGGTTTAAAATTCATTCAAAACATACAAAAATTCTTAGTTCTCTTCAAAAAATTAAGACCGTAGAGCCGCTACCTCTAATGTCTACATTTTTATAAGAACATATAAGTTCCTCTCACCGCTACATACCTTATTCGTATAGAATGTGACTTTCTCGGGAGGACTCCGAACAAGCGAAAGTACAGGCGAACTCAGACTTGAAAAAACATCTATGTTATGTTCTTATATGATATAAGAAGAACATAACATAGATATTTTATTATATGATATAAGAACATAACATAGATATTTTTATCAAGTCAGTTCGCCTGTACTTTCGCTTGTTCGGAGTCCTCGCGAGAAAGTCACATTCTATACGAATAAGGTAGGTAGGTATGTAGCGGTGAGAGGAACCGAAGTGAATGGCCGTTTTTCCATTAGCCGGCATCGGCGAAGGCCCAGAGACGACCGACGCCGGCCGGTTTTCTATGCGCCAAAACTGTTTTTACCTAATTATAAGTTATTGAAACAACCAATCAAAAAAGAGAAATACTTCTACGTTTCTTATTAAAACAAGAACCGAAGAAAAATGTGCTGTTTCTGAGATAAATAGCAAAATGTGTGCAAAATGTCTATTTAAAGAAAAACTATCTTGAAAACTTTCACTAATCGTGTTTTTAAAACACTGTATTAACATTTTCTTAATATGAAGGTGGTATGAAGGCTATCACAGATTCTGAGATAAATAACGATATTAAAGTACAATTTTGAAGTAAATTGCTTATGGCACACTCTTAAGACTGCTGAGTTCTATGCGTACGCTACCTACGAAGCGAGAGCGGTAATTTCTTAGGTATCGGTATTGCGTCAAGTATTTTAGTGACAGTAGGATTACCATTACCCACTATGATGTCCTTACCGCTCTGGGTAGCAAATAAAGCGTAGGTCTCAAAACACGTGAAAAATCTAGTAGGTTTTATGTTTTCTGCAAACTGCCAGTATTTTATTAACACATCGACCTCTCGCCCTTTGCATACCACAGCATGCATGAGGATTTATTCTGAGTTCGTCTGTACCCACACCCGTTGACTTGTTCTAAGTGCATCTGTACTGCCAGCACCCTATGCACGAGTACGCCACCCCCTACCCCTAGAGGTGAGGGTTAGAGGCTGTCCATTTGACCTGCAAGTAGGTCGATCGATGTACCTGCATCTCACGGTTATCATCGCTTTAAGTCACTATCGAAATAATATTTATATTATACGAACTTGTCACCCGCTACCACCGCACAAGCTCTGCTTAGCTTGGGCATGTGTGAATTGGCTGTGTGAATTGTCCAATATTTCTTATATATTTTAAGATTTTATTTAATGTTTTTCGTATTAATGTTATTATAGTGCGTAAGCCCTCAGGTCTTGTTTACAGAGATGCCGCGCGTGCTGCGGCGCTGCCCGACCTGAATTCAAACATAATACGGCGTTTGGTAGAGTATGTTTACAGAGAAGCGATTTTACAAACGCTTGTTTCATTTGAAGCGTCGCACGCAGCGGGCACCGCGGCGGTCACCGCCACTCTTCACGCCCGCTTATACATCAACGTAGGTAGGTAGTAAGAATACGTAAGGTACTTAAGAACGGAACGGATCCCTTAGCCCCCATACAAACGTAGGCTTTCCGCTTCATTTGGACTACGTTTCCGATCGTATTGAAATTTTCCATACAGAATCGGATGACAAATAGCTATGTTTGTAGTGATTTAGTTTTTTAATAAAGATTATGGATCTTTGAATGAGAGTGAAACTAATTTGCCATATTTTGACCACCAAATCGAGTCATTTTCAAGTTATTTTTCTGCATGTCAGACATCTTTATTCGAAAATATGTCACACTGCAAACATCCTAAAATATATTTACCATTAGAAATAAACAAAAATATTTCTGAAATCCGTCGTATATTCGTCATTACAATGAATCGCAAAGTACGAAAAATATAAAAAATTGAGAAATTCCTTCAAATTTCTGCATCCGCTCGCTCAAACGCGGGGGGCGATGCGACACAGGGAGCACAATTCCAAAATAAGGCGAATGCCGCGGAATGGCCAACTCGAAGCGATTCTACGTGAAACAACAACAAATTCGCTCGGGCCGGCCCGCTGAGATTTGGGAGAGGTTCGTAATATGTTTGTGTTTACACGTGCGATGATGGGGCCGCAGCCGCGCCGCTGCTTCTCTGTATACCTAATTTAATTACCTATAGAGCGAAACACCAACGCGCCGCTCGACGCGCCAAACAATGCATCGGGGTAATTTCAGAGACTGATATCTAATAACTAGCTGCGCCCCGCGGCTTCGCACGCGTTGTTCCTATGGAAACATTAAAACTTGATTTTCATCCGGCGGGAACTGATTTATGGGATAAAAAGTAGCCTATGTTTGATTCCAGGATTAGAATGACCTGTATGGATTTCAGCCACACCCGTCATGGGAATGTTATTTGTATGTGTTCTGATGATTTTATGATACAAGTAGGTAAGTAGGTAGGTTTTTAATATTTTGCCGATGAAATGTAAATCTACTCCATACTCAATCACATTTAAAAGGGAGTGCAATGTCAATCAAATATTTATCTTTGATGTCAATATAATCATTAGAAGTTTTTCTGTTCGGGTTGCGTCGATTGTCGATTCTATGATAATTTGTGAAAAAATTGTACGAATAAAAGAGTTTATGATCCATTTGAGTTAGAGTGGAGGTAGCAAACTGCAATAGGTACGTACGTACATGCAGTGGTAGTTTCACTTGCCTGACCTTTCCCAACTATAGGGGGAGTCTCACACCCCGGGTAGGGAGGAGGTAGGGAGAACTTTCGAGAATATCCTACGTGCGTCCTTGCAGTAAATTCAGAGTTCACAGATATATGATGCTATTCAGAGCATTCATAAAATGCCCATACTTAAAAACCAGCGCCGCCAACTATTTTATCTTATTATTACGTTGAACAATCGAATATTCAAATATGATAGGCCAGTTTGTGATACGTATCATAAGCTTTTTTTTATAGTTTAGGAGGAGATGCGTATAGTTGCACTTGGTGTCCAACAAAATCTGTTTTCGCATCTCCTTCTAAAATATACAAAAAAAACTATTGCAGAGGTATACAAATTGCTTATCGGTATTAAAATTGGTACCACAAACTGTACGATGGAATTAAAAAAATCCTATGTTAAACGTAATAATATGATAAAATAGGTGGCGCTGTCATATTGGCTCCAGTATGCGCCTGTAGATGTTGCCAATACTCTTCGATCAGGATGTTTAATAGGTTTTCTCGATGCAAATACTAATTGTAAATACTAAACTAATTTGACAGAACCACAAATGATGTCATCCTTTTTAATTTTATCGATAAGAGACGGCAACATTATAAGTGCTGTCATATTGGTTTAATGTATTCTCTTGTTGGCCTGCGGTGGCGGTTAGTGCAATTTGATACAAATTCTTTGACACCAATCGATACGATGAAATGTCTTGTATTGTGTTAGTGAATTCATGAAATTCTAGATAGGTACCTCAGTGAAATAATATTGTCTGTAGGTGGGTACCTACCGGGTAAATTTGTAAAAACTGGTGGGCGGGCCGATTTTACCGAACAATTGAAAGAAGATGTACTACGTTAATTAAAGTGCTCTGCAGGTTGACATTTGATTTATCGTCAAGAACTTAAAACACGTTAAATAGAACTTAGTTTTAGAAAAAGTTACTGTGAAATCGGATCTCTGAGTATCTATAATCCATAAACCTGGATATTTTTTGCATACAAAGAGGTTGGTACAAAACCTAAGGAATATCGTTGGAGAATATTTTACGACATTATTGATATCAATGTACTAAGTACTAAGCTCAATGAAGCTAAGCACAGAAGCTAGAGACAATTTTTTGATTTGATGCTTTCATTCATCGTTTGATTGAACTCTCTTTAATATTAATAACTAGCTGCACCCCGCGGCTTCGCCCCCGTGGAATTTATCTCACATCCCACGGGAACGGGATAAAAAGTATCCTATGTCAGTCTCCTGGTTTTAAGCTACCTCCCGACCAATTTTCAGCCAAGTCGCTTCAGCCGTTTTTGAGTTATAAGTGTTGTAACAAACACGACTTTCTTTTATACATATCGTGGCCGTAGAAGGAAAACTAACTAAGTGACAAAACTAAAATCGGGAGAAAAACGCGAAAAACTGTTTTTTTGCGACAAAAATGGCGATAACATTTTTTTGGCTAACAATTTTACCGTCCACTTTTTGATATTTTATAGATTAATATTCTACCTATGTTTTAATATAACGATAATCATTTTTGGGTAATTGGTTAATGAAAAAAAAATAAAAAAACAACTATGTATTTTTCCCTCGCCAGAGTTTTAAATGTTTATGTCAGTTAGTTACTTGTGTATGCCAGTTGGTTAGTTTTCCTTCGACAATATTTTCAGCTGAAGCTTAAAAAGCATACGTTAAGTGCCCTTAATTAATTTTCCCACATCAATGAAATCTTACAATGCCTTCTTAATTACTTTATAATTCGTAAAACCATTCTTAACATTTGCAAAGATTTCTTTTTTTTGATTAAAATTAGAAATAATACCAAGTTATTAATACATATTATTAAAAGCAAGAAATAAAAATAAGAAAACCTCTGATACACTTCCGTTTTAGTGTCAGACTTAAAAGATCAAAGTTTACGTTAGGTTCATAACAAACGACTATTTCACATAAAATCAACAATAATTAAACAGCAATTATAGCTTAGTCTAGAACACAACAATCATAAATTATTTGAAAATACTTAGGTGCGTAAACTTAAATAAAAAAACGTTTACATAAACCTTAAAATAATCAACTCTGATTCAGTCTCATCTTTATACTCGTAAAATCACTTCAAATCAGATTGAACTTGATCTCTATTCAATGGCTTCAAGTACAACTTATGATTTCTGCTCATAAAATACACAAGATTATAACATTTTTAGAACAGATGTTTATAATTATATAAGGGATTTTGGGCCGTGTGGTGCCGGCCTAGAATTGCACCAACCCAACTCCTCCCGTGGGTGTCGTAAGAGGCGACTAAGGGATACAAACACCGGGAGGCGGGCAGCAGCGCCTCCCGTAGACCGATAACATCACTAAACTGCGATCCCCAACCCGAATGCGTGGGGATTATGGGCACTACCCCCTCAATGATTTTACAAGCCAAAAAGTGGCCCCCAGTTCCCGGCTGCCTCGCTATTCCTGGCCATGGTAGCGGCCATGGTAACGGTGGGGCAGGGGGTGCTAAGAATCCCCGGGCTACGGCAGGCTACCGATCATTACTTAAAAACTTGACCCTTGCTACGTTTAACGGACGCACTCTGAGGCTTGATCACCATCTAGCGCAGTTGGAAGTGGAGCTAGAGAACATTAAATGGCATGTTCTGGGGTTATGTGAAGTCCGTAGAGAGGGGGAGGACACCGTAACCTTAGACTCGGGCCATCTTCTCTACTTTCGCGAGGGTGATAAAACGCACGCAAATTTCTATGGCCGATTATACGCTGCACATGCCCCTCGTTCCCAACGAGCCCACGACCACGATTCCAGAGCCACCCTGATGCGCCACTATACCGACGAACCGCTAGACTTCAGTCAAAACGAGATTGTGCTAGCTCTAAGGCAGCTTAAAAATGGAAAAGCCCCCGGGGAGGACGGAATAACATCAGAGCTTTTGAAAGCTGGAGGAGCTCCTGTTATACAGGAACTAAGTTATGTACTTATTTCCTGCATAAGTTATGTACTTATTCCTCCATTTACCCTTTTCAACGCCGTCCTTCGCAGTGGGAGAACTCCAAAGGTGTGGAGTGAGAGTTCGGTGATGCTCTTTTTTAAGAAGGGTGATAAAACCCTCCTTAAAAACTACAGACCCATCTCACTCTTGAGCCGCATCTATAAGCTCTTCTCACAAGTGGTCACGAAACGTCTCGCCAGGAGACTCGACTTGTTCCAGCCACCGGAACAGGCCGGGTTTCGCGGAGGATATGGCACCATATACCACATACACACAGTGAGGCAAATTATTCAAAAGCCCGAAGAGTAAGTATAATCAGCCCCTGTGTCTGGCCTTTGTGGACTATGAGAAGGCCCTTGACTCTGTCGAAACCTGGGCTGTTCTGGAATCCTTACAGCGATGCCAAGTAGACTATCGTTATATCGAGGTGCTGAGATGTATTTACAACGCCGCCGCCACCATGAGTGTCCAAGAACAGGACCAGCAGTCCAAACCCATCCAACTGCGCAGAGGAGTGAGGCAGGGGGAAAACGATAGTTTTCAATCAGTGCGTCTTACCCGTCGTGACCTACGGAGCTTAGACGTGGACACTCACGATAGGGCTGGTCCACCAGTTTAAAGTCGCTCAGCGAGCTATGAAAAGAGCTATGCTTGGAGTCTCTCTGAAGGATAGGATTTGTAACGAATACATCCGACAGAAAACCAAAGTTATCGACATAGCTCATAGAATTAGCAAACTGAAGTGGCAGTGGGCAGGCCATATCTCACGTAGAACCGATAACCGCTGGGGTAAACGAGTTCTTGAGTGGAGACCGCGACTCGGCAAATGTAATGTAGGACGCCCTCCGGCCAGGTGGGATGACGATCTGCGAAAGA
Organism: Eupithecia tripunctaria; assembly: GCA_955876795.1. NCBI lineage: Eukaryota > Metazoa > Arthropoda > Insecta > Lepidoptera > Geometridae > Eupithecia > Eupithecia tripunctaria. The sequence continues at coordinate 10,476,147 of OY041604.1, forward strand.
CTTCAGACAGATGCTGGATGCGTCAAGCTGAAGACAGGGCTCTATGGGGCTCATTAGGGGAGGCCTATGTCCAGCAGTGGACTAATACTCGTATAGGCTGATGATGATGATGAATTCTACTTGTCCTAAACTTCTTAATGAATGATATTGTGAATGAAATTTAGTAGACAATTTACATAAGTGATTTTATTTATTTGTAATTTACCATTATATCACAATCGTATCACGCGAAAATTCATTAACTAATCTTAGTTAATTTTTCCAATTGCATAGGTCCCGCTGGACCATGAATGTGTCGAGAGAAAACTAACTAAGTGATCTTATGGACTTTACGCTGTCGCAAAGTGATCAATGATTTTCATTTATCTATTTATAGCTGAGTTAATTAATTTTCCTTCGCTACTTTTTTGTCTATTTTGAGAAGATTATTTTTCCATCAGTTCCGACTTGAAAGTTTAATTTACAGATAACTTTTTGATAAATTATGATAGCGAAACGTTAGTAACACAGAAAGATGCAGCTTGAATTAGACTTTATGGAAATGCAAAAAAGTCGATTTCGCAACTGTGTCAGTTAGTTAATTCTCCAACTACAGCCGCGATATATATAGAAGATAATCTTGCAATTTAATACCTTTTTGTTTTCTGTTACTATTGTTATCTACTTATGAGATTTTCGTTGACATAAAATATCTTGGATGCTGAATCGGAGTATGTAGGTAGAGTTGATAATGTACCTACTTAAGTAAGTAAACCTAATTTGATATTTTTGATGCCGGCTTAGAATTTGCACCACCCCAACTCCGCGGGGGTCGGTCGTAAGAGACGAATAAGGGATATCCATCGGCTGTCTACAGCATTGCGCCCTGCAGAACAATTCTACTACCATCGAACTGCGATCCCTAACCCACATGCCCAGCGTGGGGATTATAGGCCTCCATGAGATAAAAGCCAATCAGGCGCTTATCAGGGGGAGGCCTGTGTCCAGCAGACTGCAGAGGACCAAGTACAATGTATAGGCTGAACTCGAAACCAATTAAAGTTTTACGGGACAATAATACATTGTACACCTAGGCGAGCAAGTGCCTCATTCCTGTCGAGCGTGTCATTTTCAGCTCCGGACGATTGTGTTTTTTCAATTTGTATCGGAGGTGATTTATTAAAAAAAAATAAGAATCACCTAGCGTCTTCACGAACGTTTGTAGTGTTCATCTAGTGACAGAGAATTACCAATAGAGCTGTGTATAATGTCTAACGGCCTTAAAAAGATACTTACCTACAGGACCTACCAATCAACTTGGATTCTTTTGTACGTAAGTTTCCATTTTAACCGACTTCAAAAAGTAGGAGGTTCTCAATTCGACTGTACCTGTTTTTTTTTATTGTTACCTCAGTAGTTTTGACTGGGTGGTCCGATTTTCATGATTCTTTTTTTATATGAAAGCTGGTGCTTCCCGTGTTGTCCCATTTTAATTTGGTTCAGTTCTAACATTGGGATCCATGAAAAAACTATAAAAATTGAAGTCGGTTTATAGTTTTTTAAAGCGAAATTAATTATATTGTGCAGCATCATGTAGGTATTGGTGGTAGGTACTTTCCTGTATTTCTTATTGTGTTCACAAAATATTGTCCTAGTATTGGTATTGTAAGATATAGATAGGTATAGGTACGAGCAAGTTATATAATACTTAGGTACTCGTAACACCTGTAGCCTCTATTCACTGAACATATCCGATATATCCAGCAGCAACACAGTTTAATGAAAATAACGCACTCAGGTGTGAATATGCAAACTTAAATTCACCCCCTTATCTCCCTAGACCAGGCTGTGAGTGAACGTGAACCCCACCCTTACAAATGCACCCCTTTAGGTGGTTAAGGGGGTTTGATTACGGGAATTCAATGCGATACTGTATGCTAAAATAATGTTGGTACCTATATAGTTTTTCATGCAACAGTGTATTGCATGATTGGTTCGGTTTATTCCGTTGTAAACGCGAACTAATATAATTAAGTACCTATGGTTTATCCATTTTGAATGGAGCATGTTAGTATACAAAATACGACACAAATAACAAAATCTCACTTGCTTGGCGTTGAGTTTTAGATTTAATTGTAAGCAATTTTTATTGAAGGGAGGATCTAAAATCGACAAGTAATGTAAATTACGTATAAAAGGACGCGCCAACAAAGTGAATTTTAGGTTAAGTATGGGCGGTTTGTATACGTTTATGCCTCATTCAAAATGGACACGGTATAGTGCCTACTTAGCCCGTAGAATAGTGTACGTCAAGTTAGCAGCCCCAACGTGGAATTTCGTGGTTTCAACCATGCCTATAAATATGCCATAAAATAGTCCTTCTCGGTGCCTAAGTAATATAAATAGTGCCCCAGTACTTTAGGAGATATTTAGGTCTTTCATTGTGGTTGCTATTATTGCACTGCTTTTATTGGCATAAATGAAACCACCAAATTCCATGGCGAGGCTGCCAACTTGACGCACACGTAAAATATAGTCAAGAGGTAGGTCTAGTCTTGATTATCCTAAATATCTAAGAAAATTATATTATATTTCTGTATAGATGTGGCCGCCTATAATTACGGGAACATAAGTTCATGATAAAATGTTTATTTTAAATTACTTTTGTAAAGTTAAAATAAATCAATCAAAAAATGATAATTTTCAAGAAAAGGTAAAATAAATAAATATTTGACAAGATTGAGGAAAGTTTAGTAGCACCTATACCTATACTTTAGAAGAAAACACAATTTTCAACGAAAACTTACTTCGTCAGTTTGCAAGATAAAAATTTTGGTGCAAGGGTACCCAAAGAACTGTTACGAAACGTAATGTAATGATTTTTTTTTTAAAACGTTTTATGAGTTATTTAATGAGCAATAATAATGAATGATGCAAGAATATCAAACGAAAAAATCATATTTTATGAAGAATTGGTAAGTTATTTTATAAGCAGAAAATTAAATAAAACAATTGAACACTTATATAGCGGAGAGATATTTATTAAGCAGACATAACTGAGTACGTTTTTAATAGTCCATTTCTGATCAAGTCTTCTGATTAATTGATTATAATAACTTATCTACTTATTTAAAAAAATACCTTTATTATTTTACTTTATGTTAAATAATTTAACATAAATAATAAAATGGCAGAAGACTAATGCCTAGAACATGAATTTCTTATGTTTAAAAATAATATTTTTATTCACTTATTTCTACTATTAAACATTCATATTGTAAATACTAGTTCTATTTTATTTCTACTATTTGATTGTAATTTTCTTTTTTAATAAACTTACTTAAACAGTAATGTTATGAATAATATTGTTTGTAATTTATCCTTATAACTAAAAACAGTTCACTGCACTGATTGTCTTGACTTTGTCTATTGCAAAGGGACATAATGACAAGCATTTATATTCCAGTAGTAATTTCAAACCACGAACCAATAATTCATTTTCCATTTTCAAAACACCTGGATTAACTTATTTTGCACTCTCATCTTCATCCTCAGACAGTTCAATGCAAGGTGTGTCCCGTATAACTGGTTTAGAAGTCTCCGGAATTGTCCGGAGAAGTAACAGCTAGTAACGATGTCTGGCGGGATATATATTAGTGCTGACATTATTGTTTTGCTGTACTGGGTAGCCTTGGGTGATGCTGCCGGGTTTTGCTGTCTGTAACAGATAGATAAAATACAATATAAATATTCTTTATTGTATATTCTTTATTCTATATTCTTTATTGTCTATAACAAGATAGATAAAATACAATATAAGCACTTAGGCAAGTCAAATTTTTACTATATAAACAGCTAGATAAATAGTTATTACTATCTAACAAGAAATAAGGTGCAATTGACTCTAATTCACTTCAATTTTTTGTCCACTAGCGGAAGAAGTGAAAAAGACTTCGTAGGGTATATTATATACCCTACGAAGATGTAATTGTAAAGGTAACTAATGGTGTCTATCCAGATGCTACCAAAACTAAACTAAACGAATTTGACAGAATTAAAATGATGCCATCCTTATTTTGATCGTTTTGACAGGGACGGCGACATTTTTAGTCCTGTCATATTAGTTTAGTTTAGTTTTGGCGATATCTGAATAGACACCAATATCTATCGAGTCCAAGGCTTCTAGATCGTAAAATAGCGGGACATGCCAAGCCGTCCTAAACATGGGTGCAATACTCCAAACCAGACCGAACCTGTGCTTGCTTCATCTCTTCTCTTCTGTTCTTACCTGCATAGTACTGTGCTGCGGCGGGTGTATCGACATGTGTCGACTAACCGGCGGCTGCTGCTGTGAGTATCCGCTGCTCACAGACGGGTGGTGCGCGTCGCTCAAGCCTATCAGGACTTGGGGCTGTGAACAAATGTTTAGATAAATTTGCTGATTTTTGAAGTAAAACCTTCTTTAGCGGCGTTGTGAACCTTTTTTGGCATGGGTTATAAATGGTAAGCTCGGGTCAGGGTCAGTGACGCTGATCTAACATGTTAGATCAGTCTCACGTGACCGTGGTGACGTAACACGCTTGCATTACTATAATTTTAAATTGGTACTACATTGTAAGCTAGCAGCCTACTTAGATGAGCTTTCAAAGGTTCGAAAGTTACAGCTGTGTAAATAGTTTACTGAGTTAAAAGAAGATGTCGCTAGTTCTGGGAGCAACACAGAACCTACAGCGTCAGTAGAGATTACCTTACATAGTAGTAGAGAAGTGTCGCCGCAGGCTAACAAATGGCGCCGTTCAAAGTATAATTTTTTTTCACTTAAGTACTCGTTTTTTCATAGAAAATGTATGGGAATAGTTTTTTTTAATTATTGCCAAAACTTACGATTTGATTTGGTATGTTACTTTGGGAAAAGTGTTCCTGGTTAGAAATAGAGTCGATTAAGACCAACTTGTTTTTTTTGACAAATGTCATTTTTTGGGCGTCCCGTAATTTTTTTCAAAAAACTAAATATGGCAATATTTTTTTCTTCAAAATAAAACAGAAGGTTCCTAAGAACAAAACCTTCCAACTACAAAAGACACGGTAGCTACCCTTAAGGGGCCAAAAATTTGCCCCATCCTGTATAGTGAGATTAATACACTAACCGGTTGTTCTTTCTTGTCCTGATGATTGTCTCTGTTCTTCAGCATGTCCATATACATATGCGTTGACTGCGGCGCAGCGTGCGGTGCGTACATCATCGGCGCGTGATGCGGCGTGTGCGGCGTATGCGGCGTGTGCGCATGATGCGCGTACAGCAGCGGCGGCGGACGCTCGCCGACTACGCCGACTACGCCAGAGCTATTCATGTAGTAGGATGTTGATGATACTGAGTTGTTGCCTACGTTTTGAGCGTATTGAGGCTGCGTTGGTTGTTCTGTGGAGGAAGATGGGTTGAGAAACAGTTTTATAGCAGTTATTTTAAACAATCAAGCTCGAAAACGGTTGCTTTGCTTCTTCAAGACTTTTTCGGAGTCTTGTTATAGAGAAGCTAAATCAAGTGATAATAAATTGTTTTCAATAGTTTCCAGTTAGCTGAATAGTTGCAATAGTAGTTTTAATAAAAATAAATACTAGTTTTAATTTGTTTCTGGATGTTTTTCTATGTATAATAAATAATATCAATCTATGTTTTAAGTTTATCAGTTTTCTAGTACCCATAACACACAACTCTGCTTAGCTTGGGGCTAGATAATACGTGTGAATTGTGTCCATTATTTTATTTTTATTTCATTGAAAGTCTCTTTTTTAATAAAGTTATTTAAAGAGATATAGAAGTAGTCAAGAAAAGAGTCACGAGCGTAGTCATGACGTGCGTGAATCATTTGTGGACTGCTTTTCTATCTCGTGATTAAATTTCAGTACTTTCACCACAAAAATTGTTGAAAGTTGGCACTTGTAAAACAATAGTGACTTTATAAATCTACCTATAAGAGCTCGCGAAGCAGTCTAGAATCAAGCTCTGAATTGATAACTGGGTTATCTTATTACGGGGTTTAATAAACCACGTCCCACAAGTCTTAAAAACAATGGCTACCTTCAATTTTTTTTACTACAAAATCCAACACATTTAGATTAAGGCGCTACCCCGACTCAAACTAGCGCCTCCACCTATTTTATTTTATTATTACGTTAAACGAAGGAGGTTTCAAAAAATGATAGGGTAGTTTGTGATACCTATCATAAGTAAAATGAAACTATAACAGAGGACCACCCGCGCCTGGAAGCCGTGTCTCCATGGGAAGTCGAATAGCGGTGTAGGAATAGAGCCGGGTGTTAATACTATTAGTTCTGTGTGTACCCTGATGACAGCAACACTCGACACAGTAGATGACTCTCACGCCCTGCAGCATCTACAAGCGGCGCACCCCCCACCACCCCCGCCCCCGGCGGGCATGTCACGCGCTCAACGCGCGCTCACCCGCAGTGCCCGAAGGGATGCGGAACGCGCGCGTCTAGAACCGCATTCGCCCTGAAGATGTCCCTCGTTAAGGGATGAAACGTTGGTGTTCTTCCAACACAAACAAGGTTCGTAGTTAACCCGCTTCTATTCATAATGTATAACAGAGGTTTTAAAAAAGTTAACAACTCTGTTATAGTTTCATTTTGTATAGATGGAATATAATAAGAAGGATATGCAATGCAAAGTTGCAATTGGTGGCCACCAAGCTCTGTTTTCGCATCTCTCCCTAAACTATTTAAAATATAACTATTACAGAGGTATTTAAAAAAGATAGGTATCACAAACTGCCCTATCATTTTTTGAAAATTATTTTGTTCAAAGTAATAATAAAATTTTAATACGTAGCGGCGCTAGTGCCTCGGGGTACCGCTTTAATTAACATTGCTAACACAACAAGACGAAAACCTTTAAAAAAAACCCAATTCAAAATATGTTCTATAAAAGTCAATCATTATGTATTAAAATTTCTTGTTTTTAGTGGGTAAGTAACTAGCGCCCAAAATTGAAAAGGATTAATAAAATTGCCAGAATAACACACTAACTTAAATAGAATGTAAAAAAGCAGTGAACATGTCAATTAGATGTAATTGATAAGTTCAATGCCCACAAAAACACAGTGCAATGCCAGGAAAAACAGATGGAAATAAAAAGAGATTTCTAAAATGAAAACGAAAGGTGTGTGAAGGATAAGCGACAGTGGCGTCATCTAGTTTTCAACTCACTGTTCCACAGGACCGCTCGCATTTGTCGTCCCATTCGCCCATCCTCAACTTCTGTAAAATACACTTACGTTTTATATAATAATAAATAACCTGACATATTCAAGAGGAAATTTCAATCTTATTCCGTATCCTAACGGAATAAGATTGAAATTTCCTCATGTTAATATTAAAAATAATGTGACATAAAACGAGTGATATGATTGATTTCCGTGCTCAGCTTACATATTTCAAGTGGGTTTCAACACATATACCGCGAAAATATAGTCTTTTATACTACACCTGCTTAGAAGTTGCTTATTCCTTTCCCAAACATATGGTCGAAAACCCGTCTTTGCCGGCGTACCGCGGGAGGAAAAACTCTACTGAATTTCATTTCTCACGCGTTCAGCGGGTACTATGTACTTATGTACTACTCGGGGAACGCACTTTGCGTTGTGTTTTAAGGCCGTCTGCCCTCGTGCCTCAAATGACACACTTATCGAGTGATTTTTTGTTGTTGGAATTTGCTTCTTTCTCAACTCGGCGTACAATGTATTAAACCAGGTCAGAAAAAGCTATATGTCTACGACAAACATGGTAAGAAGAGGGCATTTCATGCCACGACAGATACCATCCACAGACACATGTCATGGTCTACGCGCTTTCTGTCTCACGCCGCGACTCTTGTCTGCCGGGTGTTTTTTCTTTGTTTCGTGCCTTTCGACTAGACAGTTCTGCGAACTTGTCTCTGTCTCGCATACGACATGACCATACAGTCAATAATGGTCTTGGTGTCCAGTATATGTCGTGGCGCGAACCGCTATTATGCTTCAATCATACCACAGCCTACCGATTCATACAGTCGTTCGACAAAAGCGTTTTGACAGGGCAATCGTTTTGGGGCCTAGAGACGGACCGGGGGGACGGGACGCTCCCTTGTTACCAAGGCGGTAAATGCAACTCGGGGGCGTCCCTTCCCCGTCCCGTCCCTTGAGTTGCGTCCCCCGTCCCTTGCCCTGTCAAAACGCCATCGTCGAACAACTGCGTGAACATACTGTGAGAGTAGCGCGGGCGAGTTGGAAATTACTAACTAGCTCAAGAACGTCGCGGTAGGCACCCTAACAGCCGGTTTTTCGAACGCATGGTATGTTCAATGGATGATCAACGGTTAGTTATACATACGCACTGCAGTACATACGCACTGCAGAATCTCACAGCGCGAATTTTTATCTCGCGGATGCGAACATCTATTTGCCTGCGTGCTACACGCACGGCAAATAGATGTTCTCGCTATTTTTGGCATAGGTACGAGTACCTACAAGTTTATAGTACACACATTTTTTTTTTCAACTATTGTACTACCATTAGGTTACAGAATTCTGCAAAAAAACCACGGGTACTTACATTGCGTCTATAGCCTGACAAATTGTTAACAATTTGTCAGAATAACAATCGTTGCGTTCGAAAAACCGGCTGTTGGTCACTTAGTATGAACGCAAAAGGCGGTTTCATAATCTTTGATACTTCGCGCCCATGTTTGATACTACGCTCGCAGTATACTTGAAGCCTTAGCCATCGTCGAGCCGATGAAAGTAGTGATGTTGCCCTTATGTTATAGAAATACAGCTTTGTTTGACCGCCTTAATTACCCACATCTGGTGAGGCCCTTATAATTAGAAAGGTCACTTTAACTTTTTTAAAGGTCACTTTAACTTTTTTAAAGGTGACCTACTTAAAATATGTACCTTAAATACTGTTACTGTTCTTTTGTTACTTTTCCTGTGCTGTTTGTGTGTAAAACTGTATCTACGAGTATCTATCACTTATTAAATTTGTCGTAGGGGAAACGGAAAAGTTAGTAGGTAAACTTACTATGATCGGAGTTATGATACACCTGCTGATGTTTCATAGGCTGGTGCAGCCTGTGTGCGTATAGTGCATACGTTGGTGATGGACTGCGTGTGCGCTTCACACCAGCTTGGATCGGTCCACGGACAAGTGGCTGAGGAGATAGCAAATTCTATTAGAGCATAATAATATTATTAGAGTTGTTTAGTACGTTACACGTAGTTAGAATTTGTATGTAGGTAACATACAAATTCTAAAAGGGTATATGCATTACTTTCTTTCTTCAAGCTAATATTTTTTAAAAGTATTTTCTATTGATATAGAAATATTTTTTTGGCGACCTGCTGTACTCCTGTCCCGCGGGGCTCGGCATAGAGAACATGGGCACCTAGATGTTGCATCCAAGCTAATGTAAGTACTACTTACATCATCTACTTACTAAGTAGATAATCATACCTTATTCATCATATGAGAACTGAGTGAAGTCTGTCTACCCTGGCTCGCCGGTGGCTCGCATTGTCCCGAGGCGCCTGGCATAGAGAACATGGGCATCTAGATGTTACCCATTGGCATTCAAGCTAATGTAAGTATATGATAATCATACCTTATTCATCATATGAGAACTGAGTGGAGTCTATCTACCCTGGCTCGCCGGCGGCCCGCATTGTCCCGAGTCTCCTGGCATAGAGAACATGGGCATCTAGATGTTCTCCATTGGCATCCAAGCTAATGTAAGTAGATAATCTTACCTTATTCATCATATGGGAACTGAGTGGAGGCTGTCTACCCTGGTTTGCCTGTGGTTCGCACTGTCCCGAGGCGACTGGCATAGAGAACATGGGCATCTAGATGATGTCCATTGGCATCCAAGCTAATGTAAGTAGATAATCTTGCCTTATTCATCATATGGGAATTGAGTTTAGTCTATCTTACACTGGTTTGCCTGTGGCTCGCACTGTCCCGAGGCGACTGGCATAGAGAACATGGGCATCTAGATGTTGTCCATTGGCATCCAAGCCAATGTAAGTAGATGATAATTTTACCTTATTCATCATATGGGAGCTGAGTGGAGGCTGTCTACCCTGGTTTGCCTGTGGCTCGCCCTGTCCCGAGGCGCCTGGCATAGAGAACATGGGCATTTGAATATTGCCCATTGGCATCTTCTGCTGCTGCATCTCATTTGAATTATAATTATGCTGCATCTCACTGGAATTATAATTATTATAGTTTTAATGTGTGTTTGTAGCGGCGTAAGAATCGATCCTGCCAACTCGGCCTGTGTATCTCATAAAGGGAAGTTACCAAAAGCAGGGCAGTAGCTTCCTTCTGATTATTTTTAACTCACTGCGAACATCAATCTGCCTGCAAAGCATGGTAATTATGACCAAACCCTGCCGTTTGGGAGAGCCAGAGTTAGAGTCAAATCGTTTATTTCTTTAGACTTACAAAATAAGCACTTAGACAAGTAAAATTTGCTACTATAGAAACAGCTTGATAAAAAGTAATCATCAGCAGTGGATGTATGATGTGCTGATGAGACAGATTCCTATCAGTAGGGATATAATATAGCATAGGAGCTGAAGATATGGTGGTGAGGAGTAAAGAACATGATGAAAAAGAAAAAAATATTCTATGGAAGAGGAAACTATGATCTGCATGGTTATTGTTATCTGTAATACATAGGGAGCTTTTAACCTGATGCGAGTATATCTTATCAGTGCACTTTTAATACCGCACTTGTTATTTCGCGACCGTTCACTCGCTCCTCCAGTATGGCGCAGAGCTGTGGGGGCGCGCCGCTGATCGAGAGCGCGTCTTCCGCATGCAGAAACGTGCTGTGAGGGCGATCGCGAGGACGGCGTGGGACACGCCGGCGCGACAGTTATTTGTATCGCTCCGGATCCTTACGCTGCCTTCCATTGTTATACTCCATGTAGTGATGCATGTGAGGCAAAATCTGGAGCAGTTCAAGACGCGCGGAGATCACCACACGCGATGCTACAACACCCGCGGAGCTGGCAAGATATCTGCGGTAGCGCACAGACTGGCCAAGTCGGACAGACTCACACACGTGCTAGGACCCGCGTTGTACAACCACCTACCGGATCAGGTAGTCACAGCACCTAACCTCTCTTCGTTTAAGCGCAGGCTCAAATCGTGGCTCGTCGAGAAGGCGTTTTATAGTGTTGACGAGTATGTACAAAAAATTGTATAATATTTTAATTATTAATTGAATTATTAATTTATCTATTGCTTATCATTTGAAATTGTAATTGTATTATTATACTTAGTTATAATAGTTATTTTCTGACTTGTAATATGTTTTTACCAATAAATTGATTATTCTGATTATTCTGATTATTATTCTAATATATTTTTTATACTTTTTATAGAGGCACTTATCACTGATTCTTATAACCAGTTGTATGACTTGATAACACCTCATCATGAGTGTACTATGATTATTATAACTATGCACTGAGCAAACCTAACTCTATGAAGTATTTTATTTGATAATAGCTGCAGCCTGCGGCTTCGCACGCGTTGTTCCTATGGAAACGTTAGTGGTGATTTATATCCCACGGGAACTGTTTTAAGGGATAAAAAGTTATGCTTTATTATAGGATTTAGGATTAACTGTATGCAAAATTTCAGCCTGATCCGTTCAGTAGTTTTGGCGTGAAGAGGTAACAAACATCCTTCCATCCATCCATACAAACTTTCGCATTCATAATATTTAATGTGATGTGGCTAATCAACTCAAGCTGGTCACATCATCACAGTGACTACAGATTCAATCAATAAATATACTTTTTTGTCAGCCTGTTTTCACCTCAACTCATCTTAACAGCCTATATTGGTCTACTCCCGGCTGCACCCGGCAGTAGACCAATATAGGCTGTTGGCCTTCCCCTGATAAGCGTCTTACTGGCTTTAATCTCATAAAGGTTTTATAATGCCTTTGAAAAATGCTTGGTAAAGAATTATTAAGTAGAAGTATTGTTTACTTACTTAGTTTCCTTCTGTTGTTGTCTCTTTCGGACCTCATCCTCATTGAGCACTTTCTTCAACTGCATAAACAATTGTTGCTTCTCTTTCTCAAGTTGCTTCAGCTTTTGTTCCAATTGCTCTATCTGTTCTTTAGTTTCCTCTGGAAATGTTTAACTTGTTTTATTTTGTTTGTCTTACATTTCATTCTTAAAACATACCTATTTAAATAATTAATTTTGTTTTAAGAAACTATAACCAACTTCAATTTTTATAGTTTTTTCATGAATCCCATTGTCAGAACCAAATAAAATGGGACCACACGGGAAGCACCAGCTTTCATATAAAAAAAGAATCATGAAAATCGGACAACCCAGTCCAAAGTTCTGGGGAAATAAACATTAAAAAAAAGACAGTCGAATTGAGAACCTCCTCCTTTTTTTTAAGTCGGTAAAAAAATAGATATGCATGCAATAAAGCCTACTACAAAAATAACTTTACTATGTGGTATATGAAATAAAAAGACCTGGCTATAAATAAATAAAACAGGTTGCCTGGAAGAAATTGCTCTTAGCGGTGTTTTTCTTTTCTATTTTTCTGTGTCTTGGTGTGCAATAAAGAGTATTTGTATTGTATTGTATTGTTATCATGCATCCTCTAGCCCCAAACTAAGCAGAGCTTGTGTGCTTGACCTTAGTCCACCGTGCCACATCGGTCGTCATCGGTTTACATTTGTTTTAAAGTTTGTAGCGCACACTACAATAGCACAACTTAGCAATGCCTATGAGCAATAAATAATCTGGTTGAATCTTAATTTCAAATGTCAAAATTACAGGGATAAAATTAATAACATAAAAATTGAAATTACAGAAATAATGGCTTTGTGAACTTGGCACCCGACTTTGGAAAATCCAATTTTTTTTTATTGATTCGTATAGATAATCGTTTGTAGTTGTTTGTAGTGAAAGAATTTTCGTTTGTAGTAGCTCAAAAAAAAAGTTACGCGACTTTGAAAAATGGCTCAGCACCCGACTTTGGAAAATCCAATTTTTTTTTATTGATTCGTATAGATAATCGTTTGTAGTTGTTTGTAGTGAAAGAATTTTTTTTTGTAGTAGCTCAAAAAAAAAGTTACGAGACTTTGAAAAATTTCGTCAAAATATTCGAACATTGGAAAACCGAACTTTCTTTGCTTGATTTGCATGGAGACTCGTTGGTAGACGTTTGTAGTGAAAGAATTTTCGTTTGTAGTAGCTCTGAAAAAAAGTTGTGCAAGTTTGAATTTTTTTTTCGAAAAATTAGAACCCTTCATTAAAATACTCTATCTTGGGAAATCAGATTTTTTCTTATTGATTCGCATAGAAAATAGGTCATAGAGGTTTGTAGTGAAAGAATTTTCGTTTGTAGTAGCTCCGAAAAAAAGTTGTGCTGGTTTGAAAATTTTTATCGAAATATTAGGGCATTTTCTTTTTCTTATTGATTCGCATAGAGAATAGGTCATAGAGGTTTGTAGTGAAAGAATTTTCGTTTGTAGTAGCTCCGAAAAAAAGTTGTGCTGGTTTGAAATTTTTTATCGAAAAATTAGAACCCTTCATTAAAATACTCTATCTTTGGAAAATCGGACTTTATCTTATTGATTCGCACAGAGGATAGGTCATAGAGGTTTGTAGTGAAAGAATTTTCGTTTGTAGTAGCTCCGAAAAAAAGTTGTGCTGGTTTGAAATTTTTTATCGAAAAATTAGAGTATTTTCTTTTTCTTATTGATTCGCATAGGGAATTGTTCAGAGAGGTTTGTAGTGAAAGAATTTTCGTTTGTAGTAGCTCTGAAAAAAAGTTGTGCAGGTTTGAATTTTTTTATAGAAAAATTAGAACCCTTCATTAAAATACTCTATCTTTAGAAAATCGGACTTTTTCTTATTGATTCGCATAGAGGATAGGTCATAGAGGTTTGTAGTGAAAGAATTTTCGTTTGTAGTAGCTCCGAAAAAAAGTTGTGCTGGTTTGAAAATTTTTATCGAAATATTAGGGCATTTTCTTTTTCTTATTGATTCGCATAGAGAATAGGTCATAGAGGTTTGTAGTGAAAGAATTTTCGTTTGTAGTAGATCCGAAAAAAAGTTGTGCTGGTTTGAAATTTTTTATCGAAAAATTACAACCCTTAATTAAAATACTCTATTTTTGGAAAATCGGACTTTATCTCATTGATTCGCACAGAGGATAGGTCATAGAGGTTTGTAGTGAAAGAATTTTCGTTAGTAGTAGCTCAGAAAAAAAGTTGTGCAAGTTTGAATTTTTTTTTCGAAAAATTAGAACCCTTCATTAAAATACTCTATCTTTGGAAAATCGGACTTTATCTTATTGATTCGCACAGAGGATAGGTCATAGAGGTTTGTAGTGAAAGAATTTTCGTTTGTAGTAGCTCCGAAAAAAAGTTGTGCTGGTTTGAAATTTTTATCGAAAAATTAGAGTATTTTCTTTTTCTTATTGATTCGCATAGGGAATTGTTCAGAGAGGTTTGTAGTGAAAGAATTTTCGTTTGTAGTAGCTCTGAAAAAAAGTTGTGCAGGTTTGAATTTTTTTATAGAAAAATTAGAACCCTTCATTAAAATACTCTATCTTTAGAAAATCGGACTTTTTCTTATTGATTCGCATAGAGGATAGGTCATAGAGGTTTGTAGTGAAAGAATTTTCGTTTGTAGTAGCTCCGAAAAAAAGTTGTGCTGGTTTGAAAATTTTTATCGAAAAATTAGAGTATTTTCTTTTTCTTATTGATTCGCATAGGGAATTGTTCAGAAAGGTTTGTAGTGAAAGAATTTTCGTTTGTAGTAGCTCTGAAAAAAAGTTGTGCAGGTTTGAATTTTTTTATAGAAAAATTAGAACCCTTCATTAAAATACTCTATCTTTAGAAAATCGGACTTTTTCTTATTGTTTCGCATAGAGGATAGGTCATAGAGGTTTGTAGTGAAAGAATTTTCGTTTGTAGTAGCTCCGAAAAAAAGTTGTGCTGGTTTGAAAATTTTTAGCAAAAATTTTTGAGTATTTTCTTTTTCTTATTGATTCGCATAGGGAATAGTTCAGAGACGTTTGTAGTGAAAGAATTTTCGTTTGTAGAAGCTCTGAAAAAAAGTTGTGCAGGTTTGTATTTTTTATAGAAAAATTAGAACCCTTCATTAAAATACTCTCTCTTTGGAAAATCGGACTTTTTCTTATTGATTCCCATAGAAGATAGGTCATAGAGGTTTGTAGTGAAAGAATTTTCGTTTGTAGTAGCTCCGAAAAAAAGTTGTGCTGGTTTGAAATTTTTATCGAAAAATTAGAGTATTTTCTTTTTCTTATTGATTCGCATAGGGAATTGTTCAGAGAGGTTTGTAGTGAAAGAATTTTCGTTTGTAGTAGCTCTGAAAAAAAGTTGTGCAGGTTTGAATTTTTTTATAGAAAAATTAGAACCCTTCATTAAAATACTCTATCTTTGGAAAATCGGACTTTATCTTATTGATTCGCACAGAGGATAGGTCATAGAGGTTTGTAGTGAAAGAATTTTCGTTTGTAGTAGCTCCGAAAAAAAGTTGTGCTGGTTTGAAATTTTTATCGAAAAATTAGAGTATTTTCTTTTTCTTATTGATTCGCATAGGGAATTGTTCAGAGAGGTTTGTAGTGAAAGAATTTTCGTTTGTAGTAGCTCTGAAAAAAAGTTGTGCAAGTTTGAATTTTTTTTTTCGAAAAATTAGAACCCTTCATTAAAATACTCTATCTTTGGAAAATCAGATTTTTTCTTATTGATTCGCATAGAGGATAGGTCATAGAGGTTTGTAGTGAATGAATTTTCGTTTGTAGTAGCTCTGAAAAAAAGTTGTGCAAGTTTGAATTTTTTTATTGAATAATTAGCTATCTTTGGAAAGTCGGACTTTTTCTTATTGATTCGCATAGAGAATAGGTCATAGAGGTTTGTATTGAAAGAATTTTCGTTTGTAGTAGCTCCAAAAAAAAGTTGTGCTGGTTTGAAAATTTTTATCGAAAAATTAGAACCCTTAATTAAAATACTCTATTTTTGGAAAATCGGACTTTTTCTTATTGATTCGCATAGAGGATAGGTCATAGAGGTTTGTAGTGAATGAATTTTCGTTTGTAGTAGCTCTGAAAAAAAGTTGTGCAAGTTTGAATTTTTTTTTTCGAAAAATTAGAACCCTTCATTAAAATACTCTATCTTTGGAAAATCAGATTTTTTCTTATTGATTCGCATAGAAAATAGGTCATAGAGGTTTGTAGTGAAAGAATTTTCGTTTGTAGTAGCTCCGAAAACAAGTTGTGCTGATTTGAATTTTTTTATCGAATAATTAGCTATCTTTGGAAAGTCGGACTTTTTCTTATTGATTCGTATAGAGGATAGGTCATAGAGGTTTGTAGTGAAAGAATTTTCGTTTGTAGTAGCTCCGAAAAAAAGTTGTGCTGGTTTGAATTTTTTTATCGAATAATTAGCTATCTTTGGAAAATCGGACTTTTTCTTATTGATTCGCATAGAGAATAGGTCATAGAGGTTTGTAGTGAAAGAATTTTCGTTTGTAGTAGCTCTGGAAAAAAGTTGTGCTGGTTTGAATTTTTTTATAGAAAAATTAGAACCCTTCATTAAAATACTCTATCTTTGGAAAATCGGACTTTTTCTTATTGATTCGCATAGAGGATAGGTCATAGAGGTTTGTAGTGAAAGAATTTTCGTTTGTAGTAGCTCCGAAAAAAAGTTGTGCTGATTTGAATTTTTTTATCGAATTATTAGCTATCTTTGGAAAATCGGTTTGTTTCTTATTGATTCGCATAGAGGATAGGTCATAGAGGTTTGTAGTGAAAGAATTTTCGTTTGTAGTAGCTCTGAAAAAAAGTTGTGCTGATTTGATTTTTTTTATAGAAAAATTAGAACCCTTCATTAAAATACTCTATCTTTGGAAAATCGGACTTTTTCTTATTGATTCGCATAGAGAATAGGTCATAGAGGTTTGTAGTGAAAGAATTTTCGTTTGTAGTAGCTCTGAAAAAAAGTTGTGATGGTTTGAATTTTTTCAAAGAAAAATTAGAAATTCATTAAAATACTCTATCTTTGGAAAATCGGACTTTTTCTTATTGATTCGCATAGAGGATAGGTCATAGAGGTTTGTAGTGAAAGAATTTTGGTTTGTAGTAGCTCCGAAAAAAAGTTGTGCTGGGTTGAATTTTTTTATCGAATAATTAGCTATCTTTGGAAAATCGGACTTTTTCTTATTGATTCGCATAGAGAATAGGTCATAGAGGTTTGTAGTGAAAGAATTTTCGTTTGTAGTAGCTCTGGAAAAAAGTTGTGCTGGTTTGAATTTTTTTAATAGAAAAATTAGAACCCTTCATTAAAATACTCTATCATTGGAAAATCGGACTTTTTCTTATTGATTCGCATAGAGAATAGGTCATAGAGGTTTGTAGTGAAAGAATTTTCGTTTGTAGTAGCTCTGGAAAAAAGTTGTGCTGGTTTGAATTTTTTTAATAGAAAAATTAGAACCCTTCATTAAAATACTCTATCTTTGGAAAATCGGACTTTTTCTTATTGATTCGCATAGAGGATAGGTCATAGAGGTTTGTAGTGAAAGAATTTTCGTTTGTAGTAGCTCCGAAAAAAAGTTGTGCTGATTTGATTTTTTTTATCGAATAATTAGCTATATTTGCAAAGTCGGACTTTTTCTTATTGATTCACATAGAGGATAGGTCATAGAGGTTTGTAGTGAAAGAATTTTCGTTTGTAGTAGCTCTGAAAAAAAGTTGTGCAAGTTTGAATTATTATTTTCGAAAAATTAGAACCCTTCATTAAAATACTCTATCTTTGGAATATCGGATTTATTCTTATTGATTCGCATAGAGGATAGGTCATAGACAACTCCGGAACCTTGGACTGCGCGTTTTACACATTTCTTTAACCTTTTAGCTTATTACTTTTTACAAGATATTTAGAGCCAAGATCGTTCATAATAAGAGTTATATTATTTCAAACCTATCTACGTTTGCTGAGTCGCAGTCTCCACTTAAGAACTCGTTCACCCCAACAGTTGTCGGTTCTTCGGGAGATATGGCCGGCCTACTGCCACTTCAGTTTGATAATTCTTTGAGCTATGACGATAACTTTGGTTCTCTGTCGGATGTATTCGTTACGAATTCTATCCTTCAGAGAGACTCCGAGCATAGCTCTTTCCATAGCTCGCTGAGCGACTTTAAACTGGTGGACCAGCCAGCCCTATTATGCGTGTCCAATTCTTGTATAATATTATATATTCTGAATCTCGGAATCAGATCCAACGATTTTTATGAAATTTCGTATACATGGGGTTTCGGGGGCGATAAATCGATCTATGGTTTATCCATTTTAAATGAAGCAGGTTAGTTAACAAAATACAACACAAATAACAAAATCTCACTTGCTTGGCGTCGAGTTTCAGATATTATAATGTAAGCAATTTTTATTGAAGAGAGGATCTAAAATCGACAAGTTATGTAAATTACGTATAAAAGGACGCGCCAACAAAGTGAATTTTAGGTTATGTATGGGCGGTTAGTTTACGTTTATGCTTCATTCAAAATGGACACGGTATAGTTAGGATTAATTTTTAGAAAATATTGTTTTATGCGTGATTTCAATAAACTTTTATCAACTTTATCGTAATCAATTGACCCTTCCTGATATCTATTGGCGAATAGTAATACCATAATTTCTAAACAAAATTTACCAAAAAAAAACGAGCCAGGCTCTGCCATCCAGGCACTAAATAAATTAAATGTCCACTAATGCAACTAAAACATTCCCATTTGAATCCTAGCGAAAATATCAAGATGACTCGTTCCGCGTAGGTATACAATACAACTCGCTGATACTCGCTTCTACATGGCCGTGCGTGTGTGCGTGCCACCGTGTAGTGAAATTAGAGAATTATCTTATTAAACACTACACACCTAAAATAAAAGACTACCACCTACCACCTACGTAGTAACTAACAGCACTTTACAAAAAAAACAAGATTAATTTAAGAAGGTACCTATATAGTAGGTACCGCTATACCTACTTATGTTTACTTATTATTACAATACTATAAATACTCTTTAATGCACACCAAGATACAGAAATACAGAAAAGAAAAACACAAAAACTGTTGTACAGTGGGCGGCCTTATCGTTAAGAGCGATTTCTTCCAGGCAACCTTTGGATGGACACGTGATTATAGTACAGATATAGACGATTATTATTTTATTACTGAAGTTATTTAAAACGGGATTTTTAATTCCCGTTTGTAGGTAGGTAGGTATTTCGATGCACCACATATTAGCAATAAGATCATTATTTTCTTGCATCAGATAAATAATTAATTCGGTTGCAATTTTAAAAGAGCTGCCTTGGCTGCGGCGGCGGCATGGCACGTGCTAGTAATTTACTCAAAGGATGCCGACGAAGCCTTAAAGCAGAACGCGCTCACGTCCGCGCTGCATAGTCGCACGCGCTGAAGTCATCACATTGAAAAAAAAACTTGTAAAAAAAACAATTAACTAAACTCCCGTTCACGTTAATTATGTTTATGACCAACCTCACCTAAACCTCAACAGCCTATATTGGTCCACTGCTGGACGCTGGCTTCCCCCTGATTTGTGCCTGTGTGCCTGCCTGTTATTTCAGCCTGTGTTGGCTGTTATCTCATCGCCTCCGGTAAATAATTCTTAGTCGTCCTTAATCTTATCTATATCTATATAAAATCCTTAATCCTTAGTCGTCTCTTACATATAACACTCGCTGAAAGACTAGGGGTGGTGTAAATTCTATGCCGGGCACCACACGACGATCGTTAGACCCAGTCAGTGCATTAAAGCTGAACGCAGACGCCCACGCCCAGCTCAAAAGTAGGTAGGTAGGTACTTATCCTAAAATTTACTCTGTTTCCGCGCCTTTTTATACCTACCCACGCAATTTACTTTACTTGTCCATTTGAGATTTTAAGTAATATTTTACTGAAGGATGCTTCATTAAAATATTGCTTAAAATTATAAGCAACTAGCTGCGCCCCGCCGCGGCTTCGCACGCGTTGTTCCTATGAAAATAAAAATTATTTTCATCCCACGGGAACTAATTTATGGTATAATAAGTAGCCTATGTTTTATTCGAGGATTAAAACTTGATTGAACCTCTATGAACTATTCCCTATGCGAATCAATAAGAAAAAGAAAATACTCAAAAATTTTTGCTAAAAATTTTCAAACCAGCACAACTTTTTTTCGGAGCTACTACAAACGAAAATTCTTTCACTACAAACCTCTATGACCTATTCTCTATGCGAATCAATAAGAAAAAATCTGATTTTCCAAAGATGGAGTATTTTAATGAAGGGTTCTAATTTTTCGAAAAAAAATTCAAACTTGCGCAACTTTATTTCAGAGCTACTACAAACGAAAATTCTTTCACTACAAACCTCTATAAACTATTCCCTATGCGAATCAATAAGAAAAAGAAAATACTCAAATTTTTTGATAAAAATTTACAAACCAGCACAACTTTTTTTCGGAGCTACTACAAACGAAAATTCTTTCACTACAAACCTCTATGACCTATCTTCTATGGGAATCAATAAGAAAAAGTCCGATTTTCCAAAGAGAGAGTATTTTAATGAAGGGTTCTAATTTTTCTATAAAAAATACAAACCTGCACAACTTTTTTTCAGAGCTTCTACAAACGAAAATTCTTTCACTACAAACGTCTCTGAACTATTCCCTATGCGAATCAATAAGAAAAAGAAAATACTCAAAAATTTTTGCTAAAAATTTTCAAACCAGCACAACTTTTTTTCGGAGCTACTACAAACGAAAATTCTTTCACTACAAACCTCTATGACCTATCCTCTATGCGAAACAATAAGAAAAAGTCCGATTTTCTAAAGATAGAGTATTTTAATGAAGGGTTCTAATTTTTCTATAAAAAAATTCAAACCTGCACAACTTTTTTTCAGAGCTACTACAAACGAAAATTCTTTCACTACAAACCTCTCTGAACAATTCCCTATGCGAATCAATAAGAAAAAGAAAATACTCTAATTTTTCGATAAAAATTTTCAAACCAGCACAACTTTTTTTCGGAGCTACTACAAACGAAAATTCTTTCACTACAAACCTCTATGACCTATCCTCTATGCGAATCAATAAGAAAAAGTCCGATTTTCTAAAGATAGAGTATTTTAATGAAGGGTTCTAATTTTTCTATAAAAAAATTCAAACCTGCACAACTTTTTTTCAGAGCTACTACAAACGAAAATTCTTTCACTACAAACCTCTCTGAACAATTCCCTATGCGAATCAATAAGAAAAAGAAAATACTCTAATTTTTCGATAAAAATTTCAAACCAGCACAACTTTTTTTCGGAGCTACTACAAACGAAAATTCTTTCACTACAAACCTCTATGACCTATCTTCTATGGGAATCAATAAGAAAAAGTCCGATTTTCCAAAGAGAGAGTATTTTAATGAAGGGTTCTAATTTTTCTATAAAAAATTCAAATCAGCACAACTTGTTTTCGGAGCTACTACAAACGAAAATTCTTTCACTACAAACCTCTATGACCTATTTTCTATGCGAATCAATAAGAAAAAATCTGATTTTCCAAAGATAGAGTATTTTAATGAAGGGTTCTAATTTTTCGAAAAAAAAAATTCAAACTTGCACAACTTTTTTTCAGAGCTACTACAAACGAAAATTCATTCACTACAAACCTCTATGACCTATCCTCTATGCGAATCAATAAGAAAAAGTCCGATTTTCCAAAAATAGAGTATTTTAATTAAGGGTTCTAATTTTTCGATAAAAATTTTCAAACCAGCACAACTTTTTTTTGGAGCTACTACAAACGAAAATTCTTTCAATACAAACCTCTATGACCTATTCTCTATGCGAATCAATAAGAAAAAGTCCGACTTTCCAAAGATAGCTAATTATTCAATAAAAAAATTCAAACTTGCACAACTTTTTTTCAGAGCTACTACAAACGAAAATTCATTCACTACAAACCTCTATGACCTATCCTCTATGCGAATCAATAAGAAAAAATCTGATTTTCCAAAGATAGAGTATTTTAATGAAGGGTTCTAATTTTTCGAAAAAAAAAATTCAAACTTGCACAACTTTTTTTCAGAGCTACTACAAACGAAAATTCATTCACTACAAACCTCTATGACCTATCCTCTATGCGAATCAATAAGAAAAAGTCCGATTTTCCAAAAATAGAGTATTTTAATTAAGGGTTCTAATTTTTCGATAAAAATTTTCAAACCAGCACAACTTTTTTTTGGAGCTACTACAAACGAAAATTCTTTCACTACAAACCTCTATGACCTATTTTCTATGCGAATCAATAAGAAAAAGTCCGATTATCTAAAGATAGAGTATTTTAATGAAGGGTTCTAATTTTTCGAAAAAAAAAATTCAAACTTGCACAACTTTTTTTCAGAGCTACTACAAACGAAAATTCATTCACTACAAACCTCTATGACCTATCCTCTATGCGAATCAATAAGAAAAAGTCCGATTTTCCAAAAATAGAGTATTTTAATTAAGGGTTCTAATTTTTCGATAAAAATTTTCAAACCAGCACAACTTTTTTTTGGAGCTACTACAAACGAAAATTCTTTCAATACAAACCTCTATGACCTATTCTCTATGCGAATCAATAAGAAAAAGTCCGACTTTCCAAAGATAGCTAATTATTCAATAAAAAAATTCAAACTTGCACAACTTTTTTTCAGAGCTACTACAAACGAAAATTCATTCACTACAAACCTCTATGACCTATCCTCTATGCGAATCAATAAGAAAAAGTCCGATTTTCCAAAAATAGAGTATTTTAATTAAGGGTTCTAATTTTTCGATAAAAATTTTCAAACCAGCACAACTTTTTTTTGGAGCTACTACAAACGAAAATTCTTTCACTACAAACCTCTATGACCTATTTTCTATGCGAATCAATAAGAAAAAGTCCGATTTTCTAAAGATAGAGTATTTTAATGAAGGGTTCTAATTTTTCGAAAAAAAAAATCAAACTTGCACAACTTTTTTTCAGAGCTACTACAAACGAAAATTCATTCACTACAAACCTCTATGACCTATCCTCTATGCGAATCAATAAGAAAAAGTCCGATTTTCCAAAAATAGAGTATTTTAATTAAGGGTTCTAATTTTTCGATAAAAATTTTCAAACCAGCACAACTTTTTTTTGGAGCTACTACAAACGAAAATTCTTTCAATACAAACCTCTATGACCTATTCTCTATGCGAATCAATAAGAAAAAGTCCGACTTTCCAAAGATAGCTAATTATTCAATAAAAAAATTCAAATCAGCACAACTTTTTTTCGGAGCTACTACAAACGAAAATTCTTTCACTACAAACCTCTATGACCTATTCTCTATGCGAATCAATAAGAAAAAATCAGATTTTCCAAAGATAGAGTATTTTAATGAAGGGTTCTAATTTTACGAAAAAAAAATTCAAACTTGCACAACTTTTTTTCAGAGCTACTACAAACGAAAATTCTTTCACTACAAACCTCTATGACCTATTCTCCATGCAAATCAAGCAAAGAAAGTTCGGTTTTCCAATGTTCGAATATTTTGACGAAATTTTTCAAAGTCCCGTAACTTTTTTTTTGAGCTACTACAAAAGAAAATTCTTTCACTACAAACAACTACAAACGATTATCTATACGAATCAATAAAAAAAAATTGGATTTTCCAAAGTCGGGTGCTGAGCCATTTTTCAAAATCGCGTAACTTTTTTTTTGAGTTACTACAAACGAAAATTCTTTCACTACAAACAACTACAAACGATTATCTATACGAATCAATAAAAAAAAATTGGATTTTCCAAAGTCGGGTGCCAAGTTCACAAAGCCAGAAATAATAGGGTATGTCACTGTTTGTAAATGTTATAATTATATTAAAACAGTGACTTGCATATTATTAAGACCACTCTCCTTGAGAATGGTCTCAACATCTTTTTTTAATTTAATAAGCATTCTGTTAAAATGTAAATTTTATCACTTTTTTTAAATAAAATATCATTGTACTGACACATTCTGAGGATAGGATTATAATAAGAGGTATTATTGGTATGGACCTGTAAGCTGCCTGTATCATCTTGCTTTCTAATTTAGTCTAGAAATCAATTTTAACATAACTTACCAAGTGTCATAACATCTTGCCGTTCCCTGGCTTCCTTTTCCTTTCGGAGTTTCTCTTCCTCAACTTCTGCTTCATATTCTGAAATCAGAGACTTGTTACAATTTACAACCTTCATGGTGGAAGTTTCTTACTACAACAGCTAATACCCCCGGTTTCTCGAACGCTTATTATTTTGACAAATTGTTGACATTTTGTCAGGCTGTACACGCACTGCTTTTATTACTCGCGTGGTTTTTTTTGCAGAATTCTGTAACGTAATGGAAGTTCACTAGCGGTAAAATATGAATGTTTGGAGCACTATAAAGTTGTAAGCTAAAATAGCAAGGAATTTTATTCGTCGTACGTGTAAGTTACGTTAAGCACGCAGGTTATATTCCGCGAGATTAAAATTCACGCTGTCAGATTCCGCAGTGCGTATATAACAAGCCTATCCACACAGTTGACTATCCATTCAATGTGACAAGCGTTCGAGAAACCGGGGGTTAGCCTGTGACTTCACACAGGTTTTGCTGGTATATAATAATCAATTCTGTTTTAAAAAACTATAAACAACTTAAATTTTTATAGTTATTTCATTAGGGATTTTCATTATAGGTTTTTTATGGATCCCATTGTCAAAACTGAAACAAATTAAAATGGGAAGCACCAGCTTTCATATGAAAAAAGAAGTTCAGTTGAAGTGAAGAACCTACTCCTTTTTTTGAATTCGGTTAAAAATAGCCTATATTTATAATACAGCTCTAGAAACACATTCCGTTCAGAAGCTTTGATGTGAAGAAGTAACAAACAAACATCTAACCATACGCATTTCTCTAACAAGTAACAAATTTGTGAGAATAAGTACAATCTATTTTCTTCATTCATGAACAGCACAGCACCATGTGTGAATAATCTGTAGTTGTAAATGAGATCAGTTCTAAATATTCAAAGATAATCCTCGCTTGGAAAGGAATAAGTAGTTAGGTATTATGTCCAAAAGTGTATTTATGAGCAGGTCATCACTTAGTTTTTCTATCTTTATTTGCGTATTGGTATTTTGATGGCTGCCATCAGAGTTTGGTGGCAGACAACATATAATTTTTAGTGATAGTAACTGAGTGTGTGAGTGTGTATCAGGGTTGTTGCGGATATCAGCATCAGCATCAGCATCCGCTGATGATCAGCATTAAATTAGACATCAGCATCAGCATCCGCATCGATCGATGCTGATTTTCGATGCTGATGTTCGAGTCGCAACTTGTCCGAAGCGGGCGGGCGGGGCTTAACGCGCATTTTTGTACAAATCAGGTAAACAAGCCCAAACCTGTTTATTCGTCGCACTACACATTGCGTGGAGATAAAATACAGGTTTTAGTGCTCGTCCGTATTTGAAGTAAGTCGCGTCAGTAGTGTTGTGTTGTTTGATTGAACACGCGGTTATAATAATGTCACCACCTCCAGCTAGCGTGCCGAGCGAGAAGCTATTCAGCAGCGCTGGAATAATCTATAAGCCCTCCAGAAATAGACTACAAGCTGAAAAAGCAGCTCAGCTGTTATTTTTGAAATTTAATCTACCTCTTATTAAATTGCAGTATGATTAAGCTTTTTATAGCTATCAAATAGGTAGTATGTTTAGCATGAAAACCATACAGATCATGGTTAATCGTCCAGTTACAAAGTGATTTTTGTTGATTCTAAGAGAAGTTTCCAATTTTTTTTGTTGATAGATTAAGATGTTTCAAAGATTATTAAAGAAGTTACAAAGATAATTTAATTTTGTTGTTGTTGATTTTATAAGTAGTTTCAAAGATTATTAATTTATTATAGAAGTTACCAAGTTAGGTATTTTATTTTTTTTGTTGTTGATTTTATAAGAAGTTTCAAAGATAGTTTAATTTTCTTTAATTATAAAATAAGTTACAATTACAACGATAAGTAGTTTTAATTAAATTTTTTATGTCAAATAAATAGTACAATATTATAAACAATGTTTTATTTCATTAAATACCAACCCACTAGTGAAACCACATTTTTCATGTAGGTTCAATAGATTAGATTGATCAATGTTAACTTTTTTAATTTATTGAATACAAACTTTAAATTAAAAAGAAAATTACAATCAACTATGTAATAGAAATAAATTTAAGAATTAAAAATATAAGAATGAAAAATATTTAGTATATTTATCTTAGAAATAAATTATAACTAGTAGTAACAATTGAGCTAACTGCAGACTGTTGCAAACAATCTACGGGTAGCTCAACTGATGAACAGAAAGAAAGACAGACAGACAGCGGAAGTTTAATAATAGGGCCCCGTTGGCACCCTTTGGGGACGGAACTCTACACGGCATAATTTATCAAGACTCAGTTTCGATGATGAAAGGAGGAAAACTCGGTCAGACACGCACTTGGCCACAATCAGCATCAGCATCAGCATCCGCTGATGTCAAGATCAAAAATCAGCATCAGCATCTGCATCCGCTGATGTGTCAAAAACCTGCATCAGCAACAACCCTGGTGTGTATCATCTCCTACTGTATACACTGAGGCAGTCCTCAGTTCGTTGATAGAACCGTACCTACCATAGAAGTAATAGATCAGTATCTTTTACTTCTACGGTAGGTACGGTTCTATCAACGGTAGGTATATGCCAAGAAGTTGACTATGGTGTCAACTTTGGCTGTAACGAATGTCCTACCTTCCTTCTTCCTCTGTCTTTCTTTAATGATGTACCGCTTGAGAGCACTCCACATTTTCTGCTCTTCTTCATCTTGTTCCTCCGTCGTTGATGTTACAGCTGGCATTTTCTATTTTTACAAGAAGGAGGGCCAAACTTTACAGACACTAGACAGTACGTTTTTCTTTCTTGAGGTAATTACTAAGGCTGTACGGAGTGGTTTTAATATCTTTGATGCTGTAAGCCTGTAAGATTCGGTAATTGATAGGACAAATTATGTCATTTGAGAAGAATTCACGACCACAATAATAATTCACAATACCAACACAATACAACGAGCCAAAAATACAATGATGTTTCTACCTACACTTCTTCCGGTTTTCTTCAGATCAGACGCTTCGTGTTTCTGCTTCTTTCAATGTCTTATTTTATTGTGCTGTCACTGTCAAATAAACGAACGAATTAAAAAAATTCAGTACCTACATACGTAATATGTGGCGTAGAAGCAGAAAGCTATAGAAGGATCAAAAATGCCATTGATATAGAAGTATATGGATAGATTGTATGTGTAACCGGTGAGCAAGACCGAGTATACGAGTGGGCGGGGTTAAAGGTGTTGCCATGCTATTTTCTTTCCCTGATTTTAGGTTCATTATTTCACGTCTGATTGGATTAGATTTGCGATTTTCCTGTTCATCAATTTGGAGATACATCTTCAGAACAGGCTATTCCACCAAACCTTTGTAGGTACCTTTCTACACTAGTCACAGGTATAATAATAGGTCCATAGTTTTTGTCACAGCCTTTATGTACAAATTAGACCTAATGATTTTGTTTTTTCTAGAAGTCAACAAGTTTGATTTTATATTCATCCTGGAGATCAACCCTTGTCAGCTCGAAGCTATAGGGAAGCAACCCTTAGCTTTTACTTAGCTCATAGCTACCTCTAGCTCATCTCAGCTTACATTAGGTACTTACTGTTCAGTAAACTGCCTCAACACCTACAACCTCCTGCATCGCAGACGAACTTTCGCCCGCTGCGCCACAGAGGTCGGTAAAACATTTAATTTAGGTAAGCATAAAATTAAAACAACTTTTAGTGAGGTGGGTATATTTTTTTACTATAGTGTAGGCAATAATTACAAACTACGAGTAGAAATAAGTTTTAGAATACAGAAAAACAATGTAGTTATGACAATAATATTTATGTAAGTAATTAAATTTTAACAGCAGACTTCAAAATCTCATTTTTGCAAATTAACTAGTTCTCCGAACAATAGAACTCGCGAACATTAACTTTTTAACCGACTTTAAATAAAGGAGGAGGTTCTGAATTCAAATGTATTTTTTTTATCTTAGTTACCTCAGAACTTTTGTCTGGGTGCTCCGATTTTCATGATTATTTTTTTATATTAAAGTTGGTGCTTCTTGTGTGGTTCCATTTTAATCTGGTCCAATTGTGACAGTGGGATCCATATTTGAAGTCTGTTTATAGTTTTTTGTACAAACAAAATCTATTATTTAACAATTACGAAATCAGACAATTATTGTATTTAACACAAAGTTTATGCCAAACATTCTGATCAGATTTTTACCATTTTTTTTCGAGAATAATGATTTTTTTTTACTTTTCGATTATAATAAAAATGCAGACGTTTAATATCTCGTGTACAGATTCCACGATTTTATAGTTTTTTTTTCTATTTTATTTTATTTTATCAACATATTATTCTAAAGACCCCATTTTTGCTTTATAATAAAAAAAATCTATAGAATCTTGGAATCTGCACACGAGATTTCGTAACGATCGGTTGTAAAATACGACCTGAAGAGGAGTGCGGACAAACCGACAAAGATAAAAAATGCCTAATTGAAACAAAGACATTTGTTCACCAACGTTCACTCAATTAAATCTTGAACTTTGGATATTTCTAAGATAACTTATAGGTAAAACGAAATTTATTGGTACTTTTGAAATTATACTTCAGGTGAAATGAGCAGACAACAAAATGTAATGTCACTTTACACTAAACAATAATATTACCTACATCCCGAAATACTTATTCAAACATTTTATTATATTAGTAGCATTATAATAGTAAAAAAGTGCGATCAATCGATTGACGATTTTTTAAATTGGCGCTTACGCCTTTTCAAAAATGTATGCTTTGTCCCGCTCCTATGAAGGCAAAATCCTTTGATTTTGCCTGCTACAAACAAATTTGGATGACGCCTTCGGTTCGCATCCTTTGCGACCGGTGGCTTCTATCCAAAGCAACCGGACAATGTTGTTTTCGGGAAATCTGTAACAAATAAAAACATTTTACAATACGCATCAGCTCATTGTGTAAATTCGATTTTATTTAATTCCTGCACAAAAGATAAACAAACCCGCAGCCCTAACATCTCAAATTAACTTTCTTGACGACGGTTGACGTTGACGATTTTTAAACAATGAAAAGTACTTGCTGATTTGAGATTTTCCAAGCATGTGAATTTTGATTTGTTGTTGGGATCTGTTGACATAATTTGCAGCCACATGACAAAAATATTTCAATGCACTATTGGGGAATTTTATTTTCGAGTGCAGGCAACCCTAAATTTTCGTAATTTTAGGTTATAATAATGAAAATTCACCTAAAACATCGTTTTTGAGCCATGTCTGTATGTAAAAGCGAAGAAATTGTAATTTTATAACCTTTAGATAGTCAAAAGAACTTGTACTTACGAGTGAAATGATAATGTTCGGCACTTTTGCCTCACCGTTACTTTTACATCCAAAAACACTACACCGAGCCATCATTGTGTTTCACTTAAAGGTTTAGTTCCTTTTTAAAGCCTTAAAAAGTTCACAACCACAATATTTTGCGAAGTCCGTTGGCATAGAATGAAAAAAAACAACTATGGTCGATCACTACGCAAATTTGTTTAGCTCATCTAGTAGCTAAATATTGCAAAAATCCGGCTATGCGGTTGAGACACAAAACCAATCGTTCTATCTCATTTCTTCATAAGCTTAAATCATAAGTCGTTCTCGCTTTAGTGCGAGTGAGATGGCATTCGTCAGCGTTCTATAGGTTTCTCCTTCTACGAAAAATGCCATCTCACTCACACTAAAGCGAGAACGACGAACTACAAGCCATAGAGAGACTTTAAGGCCTGTTTCTCCCAATGCGCAGCGGAGACAGGAGAACCAAATTGACAACTGCAATAGATAGGGATGGGGAATTTATTTGACGAACTACAAGCCATAGAGAGACTATAAGGCCTGTTTCTCCCAATGCGCAGCGGAGACAGGAGAACCAAATTGACAACTGCAATAGTTAAGGATGGGGAATTTGTTTGTAAAATATGTCGATAAAAATTCAATTCTTGTGAAATCGAGGACGTACATGGTAACTATGGTAAGTCTTAAAAAAATATCATTAGTCTCAATAGTTTATCCTTTCAGACTTTCAGACATAGACTAACTATCTAATTATAAAAAGCCTTATAGTTTTAAGCTATTGCATAGCTTTTATCGCGGGCCTTGAGCGCGGGGACCGAATCCAGAAATTCCGTAACGAAAAAACCTTGACGTTTGTCTCTTTAGTTCAGCAACTCGCCTCTAGATGGCATTGCAATAGCTTTACCGCGGCAGTCCCCGAGTGCCACACGTCATTTTTTGTTATTTTACAAAATATTAACCTTAGGAAACATGTCAAAAAATATCGACAAAAATATGCGGTAAAGTGGGAGGGGTTCATGTGTTCCCGCGTCCAACCCCGGTTTCACCCCCGTGAAACGATTTTTTATTTAATTATTTTAGGGTAAAAAATTGCTTACTGGTAGTATGTGATGCGATAATTTAATTTAGTCCTCGTCCCGCTATCATTTCCACATAGATTTATGGCGCATTTAACCATTTTTCAGCCCCAAACAATAAATCTGTATTAACGACTGTTCACTCAGCTGGTTCTCACATGAATAATTGACAAATCGATGTTGTTCACACATTGTTCACACTTGTGTCCGTGCGATCAAAGGGTGAACTAGTGCTCTAGTACTTTAAAAACTCGATGAGGTAAACATTCAGAAAGCCGGCTATGCGGATGAGACACAAAACCAAACGTTCTATGTCATATCTTCCTATGCTTGAATCATAAGTCGTTCTCGCTTTAGTGCGAGTGAGATGGCATTCTTCATCATTCTATAGCATTCTCCTTCTACGTGCCAGTCCATTTAACAACCAACCAATCCAATCCATCGATATCCACCAACCTAACAAAACAAATTTTTCATTCTAATTTCCAATTGTGTCAAATCAAATTACTTTTTGATTGTGATGTTGTGAAAGTGAGGAAAATTAAATATTAGTTTGACTTTGTTAATAATAAACCTAGCAGTTTATAAATAACAATAACAACAGATTCATAGCAAATAACAATGGATGCCGGTGATATCGACGGACCTTCGGGTCCCAAGAAGAAGTTGAAGACGGTAAGTAAATAATATAAATAATTATTATTTTACTGATTTGTTTTGATTTATTATTTGATATTATCAAATCGAAGACACCAATAATAGTAGACACTGTAACATTTTCAGTTAGTTTTGGTGGTTACTCACAATATTCAACAAATCTTCCTTTTTCTTTTTACAGCCTGTGTACCTACATAACCTGGTAGCTACCTGGGTAACTCTAACTATAACTATTAGTTACCCAGGTATGTAGGCCTACGCTAAGCCTATGCCATGATTGTTTATTGTTATCTGTAGTAGAAAGAAACCTATCGATGTTTAAAATCTTCCAGATAAGCGCACTTTGATGTCCTGCTGTTATTACTTTCAATTTAATTGTATGTTCATGCTTTAAATATCGACAATTCAAAACCTATCACTTGTAATAAGAGAATAGAAGTTGGGTTCAGCTGCTTACTTATAAATTTAGATATACACTCATAAAAGTCATAAACATCCGGCAATGCTGTCATGGCCATCTGCAGGCAATATTAATAAAGTCTTGTAGAATAGAACCTATGCCAAAACTAAACAAATGAGTCAAGCTTTGTCCCCACTGCAGGGAAACAGGAAGGCCTTCCTTTTTAGGTTTTCATATACTTATTAATTTACATTATTTATATAATAGTAATAAATAAATAATGCTGGAAAATGCACTTACTGAGAATCTATTAGCTTTTATTCTTCAAAGATGACTTAGTGTCTCTTGAACTACTTAACTTCAATCACCATAGACAATCTTTGGTAAAATAATTGTTTGTTCCTTCCGAATCAAACAAGACATTGATTTTAAGTCAAAGTGACTCCTAATAATTAAAAAACAAGGTCTAAATTGTTCGAGGCCCAGGCACTCCAGGCCTCTTAATCCCTGAAGGGAAGTTCATAACTAACATCTGAAATGAAACCACCAATACCAAAAAAGGCATAACTTTTCCACATGAAAAGCTCTTTAAATCAGGCATGCCATTCCTACTATCATATTAAACAATACTATCAAAGATAACTTATCTTTAATCAGTTGATAGAACAGATGAATGTATGCCAGTGTGTCATTCCAAAGAATGCCTACCAGCTGTTTAGTATTTTTACTAGCTTCCGTCTGTGGGTCTGTACACATGGTTACTGCCTATTTTATTTAAGGACTAGTGATCCATCTCGGCTCCATACGGGTGTACATTTATTTTTTAAACATACTAAGTAGCCTATGTAACTCAAGGATAGTGTATAGTATTCTAATAGTGAATTTTTTTGACATTGGTATTAAATTTTTTATTGCACTAAATAAAACATACATAATAATAAATCATAAAACTAGAGAAGGAATGGCATAGGTGAGCTTAACCCTACAAAGAGATGTCGTCCAGCTACCTTATTGTGAGAGAGAGACAAAAATTAATAGATGATCCAGTACAACAATACAAATTTAATCCTTCCTTGTTAATAATATAAGTGTTGATTATGCAACTATCTGCATAGTGGAATATTTTTAAAATGAGACCAGTATTTCTAGAGATCTTCTATGACCTCCATATAATAATAAGCCTTTAATCAGACAAGACACTGTTTCATTGTGGTTCATATATTTCTCTTTTGTTACATTTTTGTATGTCCATTTGCCAGGTGGCAAAGGCCTCCTCCAATCTTCTCCATTCTGGCCTTTCTATGGCCACTCTACCCCATGTGATTCCCGCGACATGTCTAATGTCGTCGTCCCACCTTCTCTGTGGTCTACCTCTCTTTCTTTTTCCATACCTTGGGTACCATTGTGTTGTTAGTTTACTCCATTTGTCTTTTCCTCTGATCAGGTGTTCTGACCATTTCCACTTTTGCCTTCTTATTTTCAAAGTATATAACTTTGAAAATAAGAAGGACCTTAGTCTTGTTTCTGATGCTGCTATTACTTTATTTGTCTATTCTTCTGATCCCTAACCTGCTTCTTTCCATGGCATGTTGGCATGTGGAGAGTTTGTTTGATGCGTTTCTTGTTAAAGCCCATGTTTCACTCCCATATGTCAATACAGAAGTAAGATGCATGTATTAAATAGTTCGCTTTTCTTTGAAATGTGTACGTTCTTGTCTTTCATTACTTCTTTTATACCCCAGTATTTTTTCCAACTGGTCACAATTCTTCTATCGACTTCTTTGTTTATGTTGTCTTCTGGAGACATCAGTTGGCCGAGATATATGTATTCGTCCGTATAGGAGATTTAACCTTCGGTCGGTCGCGCATTTTTTGGTAACGCGGTTGATCGCGTGGGGTCTTTGGAGACCCCAAAAATAAACACCATTAAAACCACCTTTTTTTATAAAATTTTCCTAATTATTTTAGCGAAACATTGGTAATTAACTTAATCACAATAAAACTTCAACAGGTTACGTAAACATATTCTTTTATTTCTGCCTTAAATTTACAATCTAAAAATAGGCACATAAATTGACCCTGAGATCACAATCACAGAAAAAAATGTTTTAATCTTACAAAATGAAGGAATTTCTCTTTTTAATAAATCTATACGCAATAACACTAAAATAACGAACACAGTTACGTAAAACTTGGAAAGCACCAACAAAAAAAAACATAAACTTTTACCAATGGAAGTCAGTCAGTCAAGTTTTTACTGGTTTTTTTTAGAACACAGTCAGTGTTTTGTGATATTTTGTGATGATTATATTTATCAAGGGCTCTTCTTCATCATCACTATACGAACCTTTCTAAATTGATATGTTTTTATTTTATTTTTTATTTATTTATTTAAAATAAATATCGTTACTTTCATCATCTAACCAGCTTAATATACGAGGTTGTTACTCTTCATTAATTTTACCACTTAATTAAATCTAAAATTACAAATAAATACCTAAAAAACATGTTACAAAAGAAATCTAAACTAAAAAAGTCTATTAATTTTACTAACGCGGTTAGTCGCGTGGGGTCTTTGGAAGCCCGTACGCGCAAAACACGTCTGTATCTCACGGTACTCACATGCGATCTAAAGTTAGTGGCAATACGCGGCAAGTACAATCTAACTTAGGAGGGTACCTAAAATATTTAATCGCTGAGATGGTTTTAAATGTTTACATTTTACATTTCTGTAACACCTGGGCTTTCAAAGACCCCACGCGACCTACGGAGGGTTAAGTCTGTTTCACTGTTACAGGATCTTTGTTGCCATTGGTCATGATTCTTGTTTTCTCGGGGTTTAACTTCAATCCGGCCTTTGCACTTTCTGATGCTAGATCATTAATCATCTTGCTTAGATCACCTGGTGTTTTTGCAAATAATACAATATCGTCCGCGAATCGTAAGTGTGTTAGCGTGCGGCCATTAATGGTTATGCCTTTGTCTCTCCATTCGAGATTCCTGATTGATCATTTCAAGTACAGCCAGAAATAGTGTTGGTGAAAGAGGGTCCCCCTGTCTAACTCCTTTTTTTATTTGAAACCTATTTCCCTTCTTTTCTAGTTGGACACATGCCGAACTGTGTATGTAAATATTTTTTATAATCCTTATATATTTGTGTTCTTACCTTGTTCCTTTAAGGATTCCCAGATTTTAGAGTGTATCAGAGAATCAAAAGCTTTACTTTAGTCAATAAAAGCCATATAATATGTAAGCTGATATTGGGCGTATTTTTCTATAATTTGCCTGACAGTATGGATGTGGTCTAGTACCGAGAAGTTCTTGCGGAATCCTTCCTGTTCTATTGGCTGTTGCTCGTCTAGTTTATTTTCTATTCTTGTTAAAATAATCTTTGCCAAGGTCTTATAAATATTAGACATGAGACTAATCGGCCGATAGTTTCCAATATCGCAGTGATTTCCTTTCTTGAACAGAAGGATTATGTTAGATAAAGTCCATTGCTCTGGGATGATTTCTGAGTACGAATCACGTCGGTCGTTGTAAATTTCTGTGAGTATAGGTATCATTGCTGCTTTCGTTTGCTTAAGTATTTCATTGCTTATGCCGTCTGGTCCTGGAGCTTTATCGTTTTTCTGGGTATCAATAGCCTTTTCCGTTTCTTCCTGCGTAATGTAGGGTACAGTTTCATTCTCTGGTAGGTCTATTTCTCTTTCAGTTGTGTTGTTTTTCTATAGTTTAGTGTAGTAATCCGTTGCGATCTTAAGTATTTCCTGTCTACCAACCTTCTCGGCCCCACTGCTGTTTTCCATCTTTACAATCCATTCTTTTTGATGACCTCCATAATAGGTCTCATAAATATTTAAAAAGATTGAACTGCAGGAAAATACTAGTTTTATATGAATTCAAGTGAGCAGGTATTGATTGTGCACTCTCAAAAATATGCTACCTGCCCATTAGCTAACGTTTTGTATTAGAGAGGGACAAAAAAGGTGGTGTACCTCCGGTTGGCGCCAGATTTATTTTATCGGAAAGGTAATTTGCCTCATGTTGTTAGCATTTTTTTAAGAACCGTTTATAAAACGAACTTCGATTCATTTGTTTCTAAATAAATCGTGGTTGGTAACATAAATTAATAGAAAATGGTTTAGAAATTTGCGGCAAATAACTTTTCCGCTAGTTTAAAAAAAATCAAAACCTCAATATACTTTTAAATTTCGCGCCAACACAAATCGTTGAACCTTAATGCTAAAATGAAAGTAATCTTATTATCCTACTAAATTAAACTGAGTTATGCGAATAACAAACCAATAAATAGTATGGTACCTGCTTAAAAGTAAAAAAAAAATAGATCCATTCTGTGGGAATATCCCCATTAAAATTCAAGGTCCCAAAGCAGGTACTTACCCCATCTAATTTTTAAGGTCCATGACTTCTGCCAAACATTTTTATGATGCTCTTTCAGCCTACATTAAGTTCTTAATTTTATCTGATTAAAACAGGATTACCAGGTTTGGTAAATTAAAATGTTGTCCAACAACCTCTATAAGTTTGTTTAAAAAGTTTTATCTCTAGAAGGTAAGGTATGTAAATGTAATAGCTGGATTCCTAAAAAGCTAGGTTCTAGTACCATCACGGGAAGAGTTTTTTACTGATGAAACGTCGATGGCGAGCGGACCAACTTGTATCTGCACTCTGCAGTCGAAGATCATTTATCTATACTAATACTAGCTGCGCCCCGCGGCTTCGCACGCGTTGTTCCTATGGAAACGTTTAAAGGTGATTTTTATCCCACGGGAACAGATTTACGGGATAAAAAGAGACCTATGTTTTATTCCAGTATTAGAATTACCTGTATGCAAAATTTCAGCCAGATCCGTTCAGTAGTTTTGGCGTGAAGAGGTAACAAACATCCATCCATACATCCATACAAACTTTCGCATTTATAATATTAGTGTGATTATACAGAGGAAACATTTTATTGTTTGTCTATTAGGCTCCGAAACTAATCAACCGATAGAAAAATTCATTCATAATTAAAAAGCTTACTTTTAGGGAGTGACATAGGTAGGATTTATTTTATCCCGGAATTCTTATGGGAACAGGAACTACGCGGGTGAAACAGCGAGGCGCTGCTAGTTATTTAAAAAAATATTCAGGCGCTTTGTTAGAGTTGAGCTAAGGCTTTGCAATCATATCTTTGAAGCCCAGAACTACCTATTGAATGTAATTATTTCCTACCAATAAGTACCAATTTAAACTGAGTACCTATTTCCCTACAAAATTGCTTTGCTAAGAGGTTCAAGGTAAATGTGAACCGTAACAATCGAATAAATCGATCGTTTCGAGGTTTTTTTTTCGAGATCTCGTGTTGAAGTTATATAGGAAATGATATTATTTTAGTTTTTATGTGAATGAATACATTATAATCTAGGTGTTCTGAAATCCCTTGGTACAAGACGACCATCAAGACACGCGATGACGCAACTTCAGTTCCCTTTTGCGGGAAAAGATCCACCTGCGACTAAGGTTGTTGCTTGCGGGTTCGATTCCCGTCTTGACAAATGTTTGTACGATCTGTAGATATCTGTTCCGGGTGTTTCAT
Source organism: Eupithecia tripunctaria (assembly GCA_955876795.1). Classification (NCBI taxonomy): domain Eukaryota; kingdom Metazoa; phylum Arthropoda; class Insecta; order Lepidoptera; family Geometridae; genus Eupithecia; species Eupithecia tripunctaria. Next base: position 10,513,506 of record OY041604.1, read on the forward strand.
AGGTAAAACTTGCTATCCATGCAATGTTTTTGTCAAATTAGCATTTTAGAATAGAATAAAAAAATGATTTATTTGGACACAGGTAAGTACAAAAAAGTAAGAAATTAACAAACGGAAAACGAAAACAGTTTAACATGGAGGCAAGTGACTCGAAAAGGTGGTAGGTACTTTTATTTAGTTTAAAATATACAATTTTTTTTACGTATTCTTTATTGATATAGAAATATATCTGTTTACTTATTTTTGTATTATAGGATGGTTTATTGTGAACTTTAATAAGTAATTGAAAATATTATAAACATGAATATTTATATATTATAAACGCAACGATATTGGCACACGACCCGTGACGTCATACTTAAAAAATTTTGTATGGGCATGAAGTTTTGACTTTGAGTTGACATAGGGAATCCGATGAACCGTGACGTCATAAAATGCAAGGGCTAACAAGGCAGCGTTTTGAAATTTTTTGCTGTTTTTTATCGTTTATGATTTTAATATCGATTAAAAAATTTAAAACAAAAAACACTTATACCTATATTATTCTGAACGCCCGGCCCCTATGAAAGTAAATAAGAAATAAATAATGCTGGACAAGTCACACAGCGTTATCTAGCCCCAAGCTAAGCAGAGCTTGTGTTATGGATGGGTACTAGATAACTGATATACATAATACAATACACTACATAGATAGATATTTTTTATTATACATAGAAAACATCCAGAACGCCCTGAACAAATATCTGCAGATCGTACAATAATTTGTCCCGAGGCGGACCGAACGCGCAACCTCTTGCGTCGCAGGCGGACGCCCACCGCGCCACAAAGGTCGTCAATTATCGTAAATGTTTGTGAAATCCCCACGTTGTTGGTTTTTCATACTATTAACTTAACAGCTTTTACCCGTATTACTCACGATGGATGATCGATTTGTGTTCAGAATTTGATAAAATCGCTGATAAAGTTTTCATGATTTCATCCAATGAATCATAAATAACGCCACGCAAAACATATTTAAAGAATTAGATTAATGAAAGAGAAAATGAACACATTATAAGTACTTAGGTACACTGGCTTATCAACGAGGTAGATTTGACAAAGGTTTTTTGTCATTTCACCTAAAGGGTTTTATACGGTGTTCCTTTTTTAACCGACTTCAAAAAAAGGAGGAGGTTATCAATTCGACTGTATTTTTGTTGTATGTTTGTTACCTCAGAACTTTTGACTGGGTGGTCCGATCTTCATGATTCTTTCTTTTTATCTGAAAGCTGTTGCTTCCCGTGTGGTCCCATTTTAATTTCGTTCAGTTCTGACAATGGGATCCATGAAAATTCATGAAAAAACTATAAAATTGAAGTCGGTTTATAGTTTTTTGAAACAAAATCAATGATTACTGGGAAAGTACGGGGGCACTCTGTATACACGTACGGTACATAAGTACATAATGTCTCCGTACTCCGGGAGATACCTACAGGTGTAGTTTATTGTAAAACATGAACTCCTTTTTGAATAAAAACTCTTTGGCATTACAGCATTTTTAGTCAAGCGTAAGTAGCGCCCTAAATGAATCAAATTAGTAAAAAAATAATTGACGTCAACTATGTCGACTCAGGCTCTTGTAAGGATATTTTTTACTGTTTCAGATGAAAAAATCTGAGCAGCAGAAATTAGTCAAACTGAAAGAACAATTAACCGACTTCAAAAAAAGGAGAAGGTTCTCAATTTGACTGTTTTTTTATGTTTGCTACCTCAGTACTTTTGACTGGGTGATCTAATTTTGATGATATTTTTTTATTTGAAAGTTGGTGCTTCCCGAGTGGTCCCATTTCAATTAGGGCCAGCTCTGATAACCATATAATTGAAGTCAGTTTATTGTTTTTGACAGACTTCAGAAAAGGAGGAGGTTCTCAATTCGACTGTATTTTTTTATGTTTGTAACCTCAGAACTTTTGACTGGTGGTCTGATTTCCATGATTCTTTTTTTATATGAAATTGGGGCTTCCCGTGTGGTCCCCTTTCTAATTTGGTTCAGTTCTGACAGTAGGATCCATGAACATCAATGAAAAAACTATAAAAATTGAAATCCGTTTATAGTTTTTTAAGACAAAATTAATTATTTTAAAACAATTATTAGCTTAGTTAAGTACAGTGGCGTTCATTTTTAGCAGACACTCTGGCAGGTAGAAAGCATGCATTCATCTAAAAAATTGTCCAGTACTATTTCAAATTTGAAATTTTTAAATTATTAGGATGTACATAACTAAAACCGGACGTATCATCGGTGTCATGTCAATTCGCAGCAGCAAAATAATATTCAGAAATAAACAATCGCTGGGAACCTTCAAACCCAAGATTTCTAAAAGAAAATCAGACCTGTGAAAATATTTATTCAATTGTGAATACTATTGTTCCGCGAAATTACCAGCAGCGGCGTAACAATTTATAATACAGTATCAACGCGCGATCTCGTCAGTATTCCGGCGAACTCCGCACGAGACGCGCGTTTCGCCAACTCGTTTTTTTCTATCGCGTTCTGTATTTGGCGGGAAAGTGTTTCTGTCAAAATATCAAAATGAGCCTGGAGCAAAGGAACCAGAAAGTGTCCGAAACTTACGAGAAATTCAATATCGCGTCGTGGGGCAACGGTAACGGGAATGTCAGAACGGTTCGTAATTATTTGGGTTATTGTTATTTACACTTGTTGAACCCGGCGGTTTTTTGTTCCACTTTAATATCTCTAGACTGCATTTTATAATGTCATGCTTCAGCTAGGGCTTTGACCACCTCTCTTATAATATAACCTATCTTTACTAATATTATAAAGAGTAAAGATTTGATTTATTGTTTGTTTGTATTGAATAGGCTGCGACACTACTGAACCGATTAAAAAAAATCTTTCACCATTAAAAAGCTTACTTTTCAGGAAGTAACATAGGCTATATTTTATCCCAGAATTCCCACGGCAACGGGTACTACGCGCGTGAAACCGCGAGGCGCTGCTAGTTTCATAATAAGTCGATGAGTTGCAGTACCTAACTGTTGGAATAGCTTTACCAGCTGAACGCTTTAAGACTTTCTCCTACTTAAAACTTCCTTAAGTTTAACTTCCTGGGTCCCACTTTCACGTTTAAATTCTTTAAGTTTGCGACAAATTACAAAGTCATGTTTTTGAGTTAGTTTGTTTATGTAAAAGCTCATAAGCGCAGTTGGTAGGGTACAGCGTTATTTAGGTCTATGTAAGGAAGATGAGGTTCTAATTTAATTCGCTCTTAATAGTGCCAATAATAATCTAGGACACTATCGGGGTTGCCAGTTCACTGGGTGGCAATGACTCACTGTTTTAAGGGTTTTTAAAGAAAGGCAGAAGTAACTTATGCAATTTACCCAATTGATTAAATTGAGAAAACAAAATTCCCCACTTATTTTTGCGACAAGCAATTTATTGATTGATTACTTGATGATTTTGTGGTTCTATGCTGCAAGATCGCAACGATCATACGTATCGCTTATCTGATGCCATAATCCAATGAACAATCGAATTGTGTAACCAAACAAGATAAGTTTTGATAAGAATCAAACTCTTAACATCGCTCTATCGTGTACATACCTAATGTATACCACTACCTGAAATAATAATGGGAATCTAATCATTAAACATTATACTTAAATATTAAAGTCAGTGCTCTTGCTCGATTACGGTCCAATTTCACTGATGTTTAACGCCATCAACATAAGCTAACCTCAGTTTATCGCTTTGAACGAGTTCAGCGCATCGTTGATAGCAAGTTGATCCAGTTTAAGCTGAACTTAGTAACTGAACGAAGTAAGTCCTAGAGGTTTCCGCCTCCTATGTCACTGACTTCGTGGTGTAGTTGTTTATTTCAGAGGTGGAAATGGCTGCCCATTTCCACCTCTGAAATAAACAATTACACCACGAAGCATTAAGTCAGTAAAAGTCAGATTTTTTGATAAATGGTCAGTAAAGTCAGTATTTTGAGGATCTACATTCCCACAAAAGTGGTCTGGTTTCTGTAGGTTGAGATGAGAAAAATGCCGTTTTAGAGTAAGAGTCCCTTAAAAATCTCTTTTATTTTCGGTAGTAGTTCTATCAACACACCTATAATAATTTTGAATTGGTTCTCTCAATTCTTCTTCTCATTCTTCTTTATTCACAATTTTTTTATATAAATTATCAACTGTACCTACAGAGGTTGAAAAGGCAACTTATATTCGTATTTTGACGTCAAATTGAAAATCGTCGGTATTCTACAGATTTGGTCAGTAAATGATAAGTATTTGAAAGGGTTATTGTCAGTAAAATCAGTATTTCTGCCCATGGAATCAGTTTCCACCCCTTCGATTTCAAACAGAGACCGAAACACGTACGTTGGAGTATTTCTTACATATTAAAAGCCCTCATACCTTTAAAATTAAATAAAAAACGCCATAAAATGACAGATTTTTGCTCTACTTTAAAGTATCTTGCATGTCAGCCCACAATCTTCACGGAAGACCTTCAATGAGGTGCGTCCGTTCTTTAATAGACAACTGCAAGTTGTTACATTTAGAATAGCATAATGTACCTATATGTTATTCCAAGCCAGGTCAAAGTATTAACAGCTCTCTCTACTAATGTAGAGTAGTCAGTAGAGCTAGAGATGGTGACACATATTTACAGAGGTATTATTATTATTATTATTATTATTATTATTATTATTATTATTATTAATTCAGATGTCGCCAAAACTAAACTAAACTAATTTTACAGGGCTAAAATTTTGCCATTCCTGTTACAGCTATCTAAATAATAAGGATGGCATTTTTTTTAAGTGCTGTCAAATTAGTGGTCTGTTTATGGCGACATCTAGATACCTACCATTGTTGCATTGCAAGTAGAAGTATTTTTTAATACTGGGGGTTCAGTCACAAGTTTTTTTTTTCATTTTGCGCCGTTGGTTTATTCGGTCTGGGAGTTTTTTTTGTTTAAGGATTTTATTTTTAGTATTAGGTCATCAACGATGATCCTGTACCTAGCAGCGACAAAAAACTACTCTGACATAAATTATAAACAGACCCCACTTGTTTATTCCTTCTTTTTTACCCGCTGCGCAATAAAGAGGGTTTTGTTATCTAACGAGACAAATATAATAGAGACGAAATAAATCTTAAAATGCTTCTAAACATTCAACATGTTAAACATCGTGTAAAAGTTAGGCACTGCTTTATTCAACACATGGTATCTAAAACAAGTTTTGCTATAAACTAGTATTATCGCAGTGCATTATCTCACCGGTTACGCTGCTTTACGTAAACACACCACACACCGCTTTCACCGCTCTCTGTGATGCGAAACGAGAATTTGTGCGGTTAATAAAACTTGATTTTTAATTATAAATCTGTAGCGTGTGGTGCTTGAACTTAAGACCTATATGGGTCAATCGTTTGGAAATAAATATATATTATAATAAATATGTATTCTTAGTACCTAATACCTAAGTAATGTATACACTAGTCAAACGCGATGTAGAATGTTTAGACGCCAAGCAAGTGAATTTTAGTTATTTGTGCCGTGGTTTGTTTGATTTACAAATATCTACATCGAGTTTGGCTATTCGTATGCACAAGATCCTCTTAGGACTTGTTTACGGAAACGCGAAGCGTGCGGCGCGGCGCGGCGCGGCGGGGCGGCGCGGCCCGCACGGAATTCAAACATATAGCGTTGTTAGAGTGTGTTTACGAAGAAGCGATTTTACACGCGTTTGTTTAATTTGACGCGTCGCACGGCGTGCACCGACACTCTTCACACCCTTATATCTATATAAATAAATCAACAAATAAATAATGCTGGACTATTCACACAGCATTATCTAGCCCCAAGCTAAGCAGAACTTGTGTTATGGGTACTAGATAACAGATATACATAATACAATACACTACATAGATAGATATTTTTTTATTAAATATAGAAAACATCCAGAACGCCCTGAACAAATACCTGCAGATCGTACAAATATTTGTCCCGAGGCGGGAATCGAACCCGCAACCTCCTGCGTCGCAGGCGGACCTTCGCCCACCGCGCCACAGGGGTCGTCAAATGTATCAGGTGTATCAGGCAGACACTGTACGCCCCGAGTCTCGCAAACAAGGCCTAAGATACCTACCTAGTACCTACTACCTACGAACAACGATCAAAACTTCTACCATTTCTTTGCTTAATCCCGAAAAGTTGTACCAACCTTAATAACCTGGTATGTTTTAATCACGATAAAGTTAAATTGATACGTAATCATTTATTTTAATAATAATGCGCTTTTGTGGCCATAATGAGTTTAGATATTAATTCTGACACGTAAATATAAACCTTGATACTAATTGGGAATTGGTTTATTGGAAACTAGCTACGCCCCGCAGCTTCGCATCGCACGGTTAGTCCTATAGAAACGTTTAAAGGTTATTTATGTCCCACAAGAACTGATTTCGGGGGTAAAAACTAGCCTATGTTTGATCACTGAGCGTGATAGGTAACAAACGTCCATCCATCCATACATCCATACATCCATCCAAACTTTGGCATTTATAATAATCGTATTAGTGTGATATTGTGTATTGAATCACTAACCTTGGATAGTAAGAGGACCTTTACGGAGCGTTTGAGCCCATAAAATTAGCTTAGGCCCTTTACTTTTAATATTTTGAATGTTATGAAAAAACTAAAACCTACTTCAAATTCCTTAGTATTTTTATATACACATTTTTAAAGTTTTACAATTAGGTAAGTAATATTATGAATCCCTCGGGATAAAATTTTTCGAGTAAACGACGACGTAGGTACTTTTAAAACAAAGGTACATACAGCCGAACATAGCACCACCGCCTTTTTTAAAATCGGTTATAAAAGTGAAGGTAGGCTAACCTAACCTTACATAATTATTAACATTAAATCGAAGTAGGTATAATAAATATAATAATTTAAGAAAAGTGAATTGTCAAAATTAAAAATAACCTTGTGATGATTTTTCTTTCCATTACGACGCAAATATTTATTCTTGATTGCACTTGTAAAAATAAAACTAAATTGATTTCCTCTTATCAATCTACACTATTAAAAAATGATAAAAACCAAGTTTAGGAAGAGGAAGGTGTATCAACGAATGGTTCTATCATTTACAATGAAAAATCTGTTTCAATAGACTGTTGCAAGGTCAGAAATGAACGTACCTAGATCTCGATTCATACACTTATTTGAATTGTAATCTTCCGATTTAGGTAGTAAATATAAAATTTTTGCGTATTTGTTGATAATTGCGGAAACTGTTTCCCAAAAACTCAGACATCCACATGTCTCTGTGGCCACTAAAGTATGATTTGATCAAAATATTGTCTTATAATAGGTTGTTTGTTGGTACCTAGTGCTTAGGTAGTTCTTTTTCTTAGATAGGTAGCAATATCAAATATCGAAGGGCATTTACAGGATTTAAAAAATACCAAATAAAAAACTATAGGAAGTAAAGTGATCACTTTGATTTTATTTTGTTCACTTCCATCTTTAAGAAGAAGGTAAGAAGTGACCCTTTTTATTAGGTTGTAGTTTTCGAGTTAGAGCTCTATTCGTCCCAAGAATCTTTTATCCTCGAAGCTAGATAATCTGCTTTTTAGTAAGTACATAATAAAATACAGATTTAGAAATCAAATACAATGGTCGCAGTTATTTTAAAATTTCTGTTTTATTGTGAATTGATACGAGTTGGTTTGGTTTTGCTTTCTTCCAACCTTGAATGTAAAATACTCATATCTCTCGTACCTACATCAACTGCTTCCTTCCTTCCCCTTGTAGAGTATCATCATTGTACCTAGTACCTACCCACGTATTTTTCTCCGGCTGCGTGCATGCTTCTGCAGCCCATGGTCTAAATCATTGACATGTCTTACCTGAATAAAACGTAACCAAGACAATTATTAAGCTATTGCATAGCTTCTATCGCGGGCATTGAGCGCGGGGACCGAATCCAGAAATTCCGTAACGAAAAAACCTCACGCTCCCCACTCCGACCGGCACAGCGGTGATACTTTTTAGTTTTGCCATCTATCGATGAATAGCAGAACTTTTAATGACTTTTTGAAATATCACGCTTGTCTCTTTAGTTCAGCAACTCGCCTCTAGGTGGCATTTCAATAGCTTTACCGCGGCAGTCCCCGAGTGCCACACGTTTTATTTATATTTTATATTTTATTTATTATATATTTTAGGTAATATTTTGAACCTTCTAACATAAAATAATCCTTATTTACTGTTACTCACTGTTCCAAGTACCTGCGTTGCATCGCCTAACCTTCCAAATCTCTTGTTTCAGTGCGCCCAAGTAGCCACAAATGTGGTGGAGCAGAAGCACCAGGTGTCCAGAGCCAAGAGGAGCAGAGCTCTTGGCAGCAGAGCGTTTAGAGGCAGCACAGTATGGTTTACCGGCCTCAGTGGGGCGGGGAAGACCAGCATTGCATTTGCTCTGGAGGCTTACCTCGTGTCTAAAGGTAAGATGTAGCGCATATTATACAGCCAAAAATGTCTACTCCTAAATCTATTTTATTTCAAGACATTTAAGAAAACTTGTAGCTATGCTTTTACAATGAAGGCTTTGCTTCGGATAACATCCATGTTGTATGGAATTACAAAAATATGCGCACACAAAAGTTCAGGTAAATGCTCACTCGTTGCGTCGTCAGGATTGCGTCTAATGGTGGGTTAAACCAAACGAACAAAGAATTAGACCAAGAGAGTTCTTTCTTGATCTTTTCGTGTACACGAAAGTCGTTCGAAGCTCGTTTTCAGCGTTTACCCCAAAATAGCAACGAGCAATATGATAACCAAGAACTAGAATTCGTTAGAACAGAAGAACGCTTTGAAGATACCACTGCTCCAGGAATTCGACTCAATGAATTTGATAGAGTGCTGATAGAATGAGCATTCGCATTCGCACTTGCACGGCGTCGAACATTCGCAAGAACGTTGCATAACATTGAAATGCTGTAGGAAACTGAGTATTAGTCAGTTTTGTACCATTCGTTAGACAAGACTATTACATTGCATTGCAATGCTTTAGCAAATGCTCTAGTCTATACCTACTATACTCACCTTGCATAACCAATCAGTGCGTGCTGATGGCCTTCGTAATAATATCCCAGTTAGTGCTCCAGTCTTCATAAACTCTTTGATTTGCTGAACCTTTTATAAATTAATTGATTGAATACTAAATAATAACATGAGCTGAACATAAGCATCCACCATACGACGAGGACGCCAAAAACAGCGGCCATGAGTCGTCTACATTCTACATCCATCGAGTGGCAAGTGTAAATAGGAACTCTACATCCTGGATCTTATCGCCCTTTCTAATTAAATTACTAAGTACATGTTTTCGTTGATATCTTCGTCAATGACCAATTTTAAAATTTCTTCGCTATTGTATAGACTACTAGCTGCGCCCCGCGGCTTCGCACGCGTTGTTACCATGGAAACGTTTAAAGGTGATTTTTATCCCACGGGATCAGATTTATGGGATAAAAAGTAGCCTACGTTTGATTCTAGGATTAGAATAAATAATAATAAATAAATAAAATTTATTCAAAAAAACTCTCTCGTAAAAAGACAAAACATAGAGAACATTAAACTATTAAATACAGCTAAGTATAACAATTTAGCCTGAACTAGTTAACCCTGTGTTTTAGGCAATATGTGTGCTAATTATTAAATACAATTACGTTGAGGGCATTTAGCTTAACAATGTTGTTAACAAACAATTGTGAATATTATTATATAATGAAGAATAACCGGTATGCAAAATTTCAGCCAGATCCGTTAAGTAGGCGTGAAGAGGTAACAAACATCCATCCATCTATCCATACATCCATACAAACTTTCACTTTTATGATATTAGTGTGATAGACAGAGAATGATCTTGAGGTGGTCCCATAAGAAATTTATTTCCGAGGGATTCGTATTTGTCCCACAAAACCTTAAACCAGTGTAAATATTTATGGACTTTGAACTCGTCTTTTAGTTTATCAAAACAATCAAATTATTCAGTACCTACCTATACAAGGGCGTGTAACATAAGGGGTGGATCATCGGTGGCTGGGGGGAAATTTATTATGAAATTTTTTATCGACTTTGATAGAAAATAATAAATATCCATTAGGTACTTGTTCTATTTAAGTACATTTTTCAACATGATGCTTTCATCCTAATGAAATTTTCAGGGTTTATTTTTCATGAAAACCTGTAGTTTTTAAGATAGTTTGTAGAAAAAAATAATATGTGATTTTTTTTATTTTAGAACTACTGAAAATTATAGTAAATATTCAATTTTGAAAAAAAAATTGGCTTTAATTTTTTTTTTGGTTCTTTTATAACTCTTAGACTCTGATTGGTTAAGGGGTACCAAAGGCCCACTATCGACCTTGTTTAAAATAAAAAGACAGGGTAGCAGACGTAATATTTTGGCTGCAATTGCGAAATTCAGTCTGAAATCTGATTTAGACCAAAATTTTACAAAAGTCAAAATAACTTTTGAACCAGTGAATATCGCAGAACATACATGGGGGTTTGATCGATAGGTACTGAGGTGCCCGACCCCCCAGCCACCGATGATCCCCCTATTATCTTACACCCTGTATATTTTCATTCAATAAAGACTTGTAACGTAAACGTCTTCCATCATCACAACCACTTTGTTAAACAATATTGATTGAATCGAATGAATAGATGTCAATAGGGTTTGATTGGTCAATGGTCAACAACGCTTTATTTTCATTCACACAACTCGAAACTATTTTTAACTGATCTAAAAAAAATCTCGAGTTTTATGAACCAAAACTACATAAATAAAACTGTACCTATATTTTTACTAGCAAATACATACATATTATGTACTATTTTTTTTATAGTAGAAACATATTAAAAGCATTTATTTAGTATGTTATACCGAATACCTACATTTGTCTGAGTTCGGGAATCGCAACTAGAATGCCTTATTAAGAATGTTGTACAATTACCTACACAGCATTATCTAGCCCCAAGCTAAGCAGAGATTGTATTGTGTGAATTGCTTTGACATCTAAAAATATATATAGTATATGATGTATGATATTTTCTTATTTATGATCCTAAAGAAATACTAGAGATATTTTAAGGTTGGGTAAAAATAGTTTCGAATTGAGAATGAAACGTTAAACTTAGCACCTGTTTATTAAACATGTAGGTAGGTACCCAGTTCGTAGTTATATTATGCAGCGTGTTATTGACCTACATATCTTAATACTTCAGCAATAAATGCCCTGAAATATAAACATGCAAATTGCAAACCTCATAGCTCTAACTAAAGTTCACTAGTCTCACTATTATATATCTTCTGCCGTTGTATTAAGACTAGCATTTCAATGGTAAGCAATAGGCCTATGCGCAAATTCACGTGCGTAACAAATGCCGTGTCGTTGTTATGAATGATTGCATGGAGGTGGCATGTATGTGTGAGTTTGATCTACACTCACTGCAGATTACTATAAAATGAACAAAACATCAAATAGTGCTCGTAATAGTAACTAATTGTTCAACATACCAACAAGGTACCTATTTACAAGTATGTAAATGATATAACCGCATAATTGCGTCGCTATTCGCTTCTGCCTGCAGCTTTGCTTACTTTTCATTGAATTAAGCATTATGTTTTGATATTTACTATACATTTGCCTACTTTTATCACAATCCATGCGATAATTTTGGCGTTTAGTCAGTCTGACTTTATAATAGAACAAGACAAAGCAGAGCGAGATTTAGCAGTGTGCTAAGTTAGCAGACTATTATGAATAAGGGGGTTAGTCTCTTATAAAACAGTATTTAGTTAGATACGTACGTAGCACACCTAGAAAGGCCAGGATTTTACCAAATCAGATATGTGTTAGTACATACAACAAAAGAATTTCTAGTGTCGTGATGGTCAAGTGAAAATATTTTGAAATCATGCTATAGAGCATATTTTTATTTTAGTTTAATATTTACACAAAACACATCTCAAACAATAATAGAATAACACAGACACAAAAACAAAATATTACGGAAATCGTACCTTATGGGTGCCATTCTTTGTGATTTCATCATCGTCCTTAAGCCCTTAAGCGTCCATTGCCGCCTTTATCCATAGACTCCCTGCAACCACTATTATGTCGTCGATCCATCGAGAAGCGTTACGCCACCCACTGCGGTTCGCGTTCAATAGTGGTCGCCACCCGAGAACCTTAACTCCTCAGCATATTTTTCGATTCATTCATTAATGAACTAAAATAATAATGTAGGACAATCCACACAACATCGACACGCCCTAAGCAGAGCTTGTATTACGTAACTACACATGAATTCATTTGTTCACCCAGGTATACCAGCGTACGGCCTCGATGGAGACAACGTAAGGACAGGCCTGAACAAGAACCTCGGTTTCACAAAAGAAGACCGTGAAGAGAACATCAGGAGGGTCGCAGAAGTGGCCAAACTCTTCGCTGATAGCGGGGTGGTGTGCCTTTGCAGTTTTGTTTCGCCTTTTGCTGAGGTAAGACATGAACTATTGTATTTGTACTCTCGAAACCAGAAGTTTTTAAAAATAATTTGCGATAAGTATGAACCTACATCTAAACTCGTTTCTAGAATCTAAGATATTGTATGCTAGCAAAGACATTTACAGTAAGTAAACCAATAGTTGTAGCTGTTACTTAGAAAACTTAGTCCGAAAAGTGGATTTTTTAAATCAAACGAACGAGTACAATAAATTTGTTCCATATTCGGTTCTACAATCCGAGATATTTATGTCAACAAAAGATATTTATAAATGAAAACTTTAGAAATCGACAATCTCTTCTGCGATTTGCTCTAACGATGCCAGTATCGTAAAATAATTACCATCAATATTTATTTGGTTTAAAACGCCTTTGTTTACAAAAACATGGATTCTAGGACCAATTATAGGTTATGTTACGTTTTTTCTCTGTCAAAGCTAAACACTAGATGCTAGGAGATGTTTAGTAGCTGTAAATAGGTTCCCTGTCGCATTCAATCTCTCCCACACAATCCTTAGTCTTAAAATCAAGATGAATTCTTCTTTCAGTATTTGTTTATAATGGGTCTTTATTGTGTATATACTATATTTCAGATACTTTCCTTTCATGTGGCATGGCCATGGGACACCCTGTATTTTATTAATAAATGCCGTTTGAGTTAAGCAACCTACCTAAGTCTTGTTCATAAAAATATAAAACGTCAAGTGAAGACTTATTGCTTCAACTGTGCTAAGTCTAAAGTAGTCATATTTTGCATATACAAAAAGTATGACCCGAATATGGAGTTGAATAGAGGAACGAAATAAGACTTTTTAACCGACTTCAATAAAAAAGAAGTTTCTCAATTCGACGATTTTAGTTCTGACAATGGGATTCATGAAAATACTTGAAAAAAGTATATAATTGAAATATCTTTGTGGTTTTTTAAAACAAAATCATTTTTTTAAGTAAAATACATATATTATGGGCCGAGTACGGTATAGGTACAAATCGGATTTATGGAATAGGCTTCGAAACCAGTGGACCGATTAAAAAAATATTTCATCATTAAAAAGCTTACCTTTCAGGGAGTAACATAGGCTATATTTTATCCCGGAATTACCACGGGAACGGGAACTACGCGGGTGAAACCGCGAGACGCTGCTAGTGATAGATATAGTAAAATGTATGGTCGTCATAACTGTAAGCCCGGTAGCATTTTGCATACAAATGTTGAACAACTGGTCACTTTTAGAACGCCATGGCATATTCCATTGATTACGTATGCATTGTAGTCCTTCAATTCTTGAATTAGGTAAATAGCGTCAGTCGGCGACACATGAAATTATGTGGGAAAAACGAAAGTTTGCTCAACGAATAAGGTTTTTAATTAATGTCGACATAATAAGAAAGCCGAAATTTGTCACGCTAAAGTTAATCACGAAATCAGCGACAAAAATTCATAACTTTCATTAAAACAATGTGCCATAAAACTGCATGAGGTATTCAAAAACGAACAGAACTAAGAATTTTCTCACATGATATCACTAACTAGGTTGTAGAATAGAATAGAATAGAATACCTACAGTTTCGCAGGCGTTGTAAACAGGGTTAGTGGTAATTCAATGACAGTGGTTTCTTCATGAACGCGCTTGTCACGATGAGCGAACCTGTAAATGTGTCAGTGAATTACTGGTAACCCTGTATATAAACAAGCTAAGACACTACACACTAGAACATTTTCGGTATTGGACCAGTATTTAGGAGGGTTAAAACTGTTACGTATGATGTGTTGTGGGACAAGGATACGTAACGATCACGTCTCGTTACTATCAAATAGACCTCAGGCCTTTAACTACATCTATGCAAAGTCTTCACGCAGTTATGGCGTGAAGAGGTAAGAAACATCCAAACTTCGCATTCTAATAGGAATGCGAATAATTCTAATTATAGATAGTTTATAATATAAGTGTGATTATAGTTGTAGATCAGAACATTATTAGAGGGTAACGGTGCTGATTGCACTTATAGGATAATCGTTTTAGAATAAGTATCTGTTTAATTAGGCTAAGAGTGTAATTGTTTGTTACCCCGAATAAATAAAAACTAAAAACTAAAACTAAAACATGTGTTTGTTATAGGATCGCGAGGTCGCCCGTAGAATCCACACCGATTCTCAACTGCCATTCTTCGAGATATTCATCGATACTCCATTGGAAGTCTGCGAGCAGAGAGACACTAAGGGACTCTATAAGAAGGCTAGAGCGGGCTCTATCAAGGTAATTTTACATTGTTATAGTATTTGTTTACTTGACCTAGACTAGCTCAGGAGTAAGGCGAATTACAAACATAGAGAGGCCTATGAGGCCAAGAAATTGAAAAATAAGGGCTGATGATTATGAACTTAAAATTACTTATTTAACGTAAAGAAAAAATTAAAATAATTAAAATCGTGATAGATGACAATCGTTACTTTCTGTCAGGTGAGATTGTGGTCAAACGAATGACGAATGTTTGAATTAATAAAAAAATTATATCAAATTGTTTTAAAAACTTTGACAATGACGCACCAAAATACCACATCATGGTAAATTTTGCATTATCAGTGCTAATATTGTTAATTACCATCAAAAAGTCCTGGTTCTTAACATCTTATGGAGTCTTAGGCCTAAAGAAAATAAAGCACTTTGAGTTTAGGCGATCCAGATTCTAAAGTCCTTAAAATAATTCCAGGGCTTCACGGGCATAACGCAAGCGTACGAAAGACCTGAAGACCCGGAGATGGTTGTTCAGACCGTCGGACATTCCATCGAGGAGTCGACCATGCAGGTTGTCAGGTTGCTGGAGGCTAATGTAAGTTACTACTAGACTAGCTATTGCATAACACAGGCGTACCAGAGATCGCTTCTTGAAGATCGCTTCTTGATCGCGACTTGAAGATGGATCGTGCACACCGTCAGATATTCCATTGAACTGTTGACCATGTTGATTGTTAGGTTGCAGGTGGCTAATGTAAGTTTGACTAGCTATTGCACATAACGCAGGCGACGAGAGATCTGAAGACTCGAAGATGGATCGTGCACACCGTCAGATATTCCATTGAACTGTTGACCATGTTGATTGTCAGGTTGCAGGTGGCTAATGTAAGTTTGACTAGCTATTGCACATAACACAGGCGTACGAGAGATCTGAAGACTCGAAGATGGATCGTGCACACCGTCAGATATTCCATTGAACTGTTGACCATGTGGATTGTCTGTCAGGTTGCTGGAGGCCAATGTAAGTTTGACTAGCTATTGCACATAACGCAGGCGACGAGAGATCTGAAGACCCGGAGATGGATTGTGCACACCGTCAGAATATATTCCATTGAACTGTTGACCATGTTGATTGTCAGGTTGCAGGTGGCTAATGTAAGTTTGACTAGCTATTGCATTGCACGCAATAGGGTTTGTTATAATTATCACGGAAGCAAATGAATAACATTAAGCTTTTTTGCGCTTGTGTTTCAATTTTATTTTCAGTTATCATATAAATCAACCAAAGCAAGCCTCGAGCGCCATTCTCTTAGAAAATCCAGGAAACAATAAAATTCGTGAGAAATATAGATTGAAAAGCAATCAGGAAATTTCAATATGTTTTCCTTTTTCAGCGTATTGCATTGTTTTTATACAGTTTAAGTTTTGTATTTCATAAGTGTTTTTAGGTAATAAAACTGAAGAAACGTAATAAAGTTACCAACCTATTGTGTGCAATTTTATCAGAGTATTGCCAATTATTAATTCTCTGCTTTTTTATATGTTCTTTATGATGGCTTTCCAAAATAAATATATTGAATTGAGTGTTTGTTCCTTGAATGTAGGTATGGTTAAGTAGCCATAAAATAATATCATAAATGAATGCAATCGGCATTAAGCCCACCTTTTGTGTACTTTTGTGTGTACAATAAAGTTCCTACAATTTAAATAAAACAAATAAATGTATTAACCTACAATGAATTACCACGTATTACTATGAACGTCATCATCATCATCATAACTCGAGATCACCCATAGAAAACTACTTTTTACTGGAAAAACATGCCGCCCCTTTCTAATTGATGTAAATGAGAAGGCATGTCTAAGATTTTTGCCCTCTGCATCGCGTGCGATTTTATTACCTTTGTTATTCGAGGTCTTTATCTACTTACATCTTTGCAAATTTTTAGTCCTATCCATTCGGTAGTTTTGCCGTAAAGCGAAAACAAACATTCAAACCTTCGCATTACACTAAATACTTATTTAAAAAATGCGATAGTGTGGATGTTTAGATGAATGTTCGTTACCTCTTTACGCCAATACTACTGAACGGATCGGGCTGAAAACATGTACCTACATCTGGCCTCAAATAAAACCTAGGCTTCTTTTTATGCCATAAATCAGCCAGACCTTTAAACCTTTCCATAGAAACAACGCGTCCGCGTGGGTAGCCGCGGACATAACTAGTTTACAATATTAGTATGATGTTATGACAACATCTATATTTTGTCAACAGGGCATCATCCCATGCTTTGAGAACAAAACGACCGGTGTTGAAGAGCTCTTCATCTATGGAAACAGACTGACGAGCGCCCTAGAAGAGGCCTCTAGACTGCCACAAATTGAACTCACCACACTTGACTTGCAGTGGGTACAGGTATGTACTAAATAATACTCTTAGGGCTCATATATTATACACGGACTTCTAGTTGCCAACTATATCGTATCCATTTTGAATGGAGCATAAACGTCAACAAACCGCCCATACTTAACCTAAAATTCACTTTGTTGGCGCGTCCTTTTATACGTAATTTACATTACTTATCGATTTTAGATCCTCCCTTCAATAAAAATTGTTTACAATTATATCTGAAACTCGACGCCAAGCAAGTTAGATTTTGTTATTTGTGTCGTACTTTGTTTACTAACATGCTTCACTCAAAATGGATAAACCATACACCCGTGGACTGCCGATGACGAGAAATATTAGTGAGTGTCCGTGTGGTCTCGTTCACACTCTCTCCAATCACTTATCAGATTTGTCACACAAACTGATGGCTTCATAGATGATTGTAGTATCTACTATGCTTATGGTTCTAACCAGTTAATCTCTTATGCTTCGGCTACATTAGCGGGCGAAGATTCGTATCGTGTTGGCGAGACAAAAACATCGTGTTCGGGTATAGGCGATGTTCTTGTCTACATTAAGGCGGGCGAAGATTCGTGTCGAGTTGACGCGATGCATCGTGGGCTCTGTCTGTAGGTACTGTAGTATGTCATCAATGAATCTTTTTTCTTCTTCATTTCTTCTACTGTGGTGTGTGTAACTGAGCATATTTTTAATTCGAATCCACGCATCATGTACCAAGTGTTTATTTTTATGGTTGGGGTCACTAGGGTTCCATATAATACTCTCAGTTTCATAAAATTGCCTAACACTTTTTCGTTACTCCACTCCATAGTGTAAAAAATTAATGCACGTCCGTCTCGCTTCAAACTCTGGACGACACTGAAATGACGTAGATGTAGCCACCTAAGCGAATATTGGCGCGACAAATCCCTTTGATTCGCGCCAGTTTACCGACAGCTCCCCGATACTACATCGTCTTCGCCCGAATACTACGCGATGACACGATGAACCCGGCCACATTTATCGCGTTAACACGAATATTCGCCATGGCCCGCTAATGTAGCCGAAGCATTATAAGATGAGCATAAGCTACAATAATAAACTGAATAAAAGCGTTAGCTACCCTTCCTACACTCATAGAGATTCACATTATCAACGTTAGCTCGGGGCTAGATAATGCTGCGTGAATTGTCCAACATTATTATTGTTATCAGTATTTTTTTACATTCCGTAAAAAAATACTGATAACAATAATATACCATGATTAGGGTTTTGAGCTTTGCTTTATTTTTGCACAGTGTCATGATCACGGATCACGGCGCAAGAATCTGGGCCTTTACACTTAAAAACAAAATCGAAGTTTCTGTTTTGTTTTCGTGCAAACGCTAATCATTATGTAAGCGACATAAGCGTTGGTTTTGCACGACAACGAAAACGTAACGATCGTTCGATTTTTCTTTACCGAGTAGGCCTCCAGAGTTTTGCGCTTTCCAATTTGTAAAGCTCTAAACGCAAATCAGGGTACCTCAACCTCAACACTGGACTGACTGTACTGGACGCAGACCTCCCACTGATAAGAACCTTATTGGCGTTTATCTCATGAAGGGTTATGCCCATAATCCCTAGCCTACGGTATAATAGGGTATACGGGTTGGGGATCGCAGTTCGGTGGTGGATTGTTCTGCAGAGGGCGCTGCTGCCCGCCCCCCCGGTGGATATACCTTAGACACCCGCGGAAAGAGTGGTAGTGCTAATTCTAAGCCAGCACCACACAGCTGTAGCAAGTGTTAATAACCATGTTGTATCTAAAAGTTTTAACGTTATTTTTAGGTACTATCAGAGGGATGGGCGCACCCACTTAAAGGATTTATGCGAGAAGTGGAGTATTTGCAAGTGAGTATGATTGTCACTATTGTTTTAATATTCATAAAATAATATTGATAGTGCTTATCAAGTTTCCATACCCACAATGATATCCACGATGTCGATACGATAAACTTTGAATTTTGATCGGTCTTGATAAAATGTATTTGTTATCTTGTGAGATAATGTAATGACGTAAGAAGATAAGTGCCTATAGGTTTGGCCCCTATAACTTATCATTCGCTTGCCTCCTTTTATTTAAACGACTAGCTTCTGTCCAACGTTTCACTTCCACTTATCGGATTTAAGAATGTGAAATGATATGTTTCTATTCCTAAATCAATTCCTAACGATTCGTAAAACCTAATTTTGGCTAATTTTCATGTCAAATAGACGATAGTTATTCAATTTGAAAAGGTATCGTGTATTTGACATTCCTAAATCCTAATTTTAGCTAATTCTAAAACAACAGAAATGACACCACTAGGAATCATGTATTTGACATGCCTAAATCCAAATTTCTAGCTAATTCTAAAACAGCAGAAGTGACATCATTTCTCACACAAAACCTCATTTTCCCAGACGCTCCACTCAAACTGCCTAATCCTACCCGACGGTTCCATCGTCAATCAATCAGTGCCCATCGTTCTACCCGTCACAGAGAACATAAAGGAGCGACTGACGGGCTCAGCAGCGGTAGCGTTGACACATCAAGGTAGAACTGTCGCGGTGCTGAGAGCGCCTGAGTTCTACCCGCATAGGAAGGAAGAACGCTGTAGCAGACAGTTTGGCATATATCACACTGAGCACCCTTATATCAAGGTTGGTAAAGACTAGTCTGTAATACAACTTTAGGAAACAAAGGAGAGGGTAACGCAGTGTTGACACAACAAGGCAGGCCTGCCACGGTGCTGAGAGCGCCTGACTTCTACCCCCATAGGAAGGAAGAACGCTTTGTCCCTTATATTTATACCCTTATATCAAGGTTGGTAAAGACTATTATAGTCTCTAATTCTCTGATACAACTTAGGCCACTAAGGAGAGGGTAACGCAGAGTTGACACATCAAAGCAGGCCTATCGCTGTGCTGGAAGCCCCTGAGTTCTACCCGCATAGGAAGGAAGAACGCTGTAGCAGACAGTTTGGGATATATCACACTGAGCATCCTTATATTACGGATTGTAATGACTAGTGTTATAGACAACTTGAGGTCACTAAGGAGTAAGTAGTGCAGTGTTGACACAAGAAGGCAGGCCTATCGGGATGCTAAGAGTGCCTGAGTTCTAAGGAGTAGGAGTAGGAAGGAAGGATGCTGTAGCAGACAGTTTGGGATATATCACATCGAGCATCCTTATATCAAGGTTGGTAAAGTTTATAGTCTGTAAAACAACTTTAGGAAACTAAGGAGAGGGTAACGCAGTGTTGACACATCAAGGCAGGCCTGCAGAGAGAGAGCGCCTGACTTCTACCCCCATAGGAAGGAAGAACGCTGTAGCAGACAGTTTGGGAAATATCACATTGAGCATCCTTATATCACGGTTGGTAAAGTTTATAGTCTGTAAAACAACTTTAGGAAACTAAGGAGAGGGTAACGCAGTGTTGACACAATAAGGCAGGCCTGTCGGAATGCTAAGAGTGCCCGAGTTCTACCCGCGTAGGAAGGAAGGATGCTGTAGCAGACAGTTTGGGATATATCACATCGAGTATCCTTATATCAAGGTTGGTGAAGTGTAATTTGTTTCTTCTTTATGGTCTTGGAACAAGGAAAGCGTGAGCGCCCCAAAGAGTGTATTATTAGCCCTCTTTATGAGAACCCTTTTACATAAAACTCTAGCAATACCAACTTTCTCTAAGGATACATTGTGTGTATTCTACATTACAGATGATAAAAGAAGCAGGCGAGTGGCTTGTAGGCGGCAACCTAGAGGTGTTCGAACGTATACGCTGGCACGACGGTCTGGATTCCTACCGTCTGACGCCCAACGAACTTAGAGAGAAGTTCCGGGAGCTAGGAGCTGATGCAGTGTTCGCTTTTCAGGTAAAAATACTTATAAAACTTTCTGAGTTTCATTCCCGTGGATTTCAATTTGCCAATTTACCTAATATGGCGACTAGACTATAATGTTCATAGGTAACAACTTGTTACCTAAGTTAAACACCAAAGTTTGTATGTTCATACATACAAACTTTCGTGATCTTTCGATAACTTTCAATCGGCAATATTTATTTGGAACAGCATTGAACGCTTGCTTACAACTTTTACGTACCTAGTCGGGTTGTGGTTTTGAACTCTATTTTATTATTTTATGCGTTCTTCCGTTTAATATTTTTTTATCTAAAAAGACAAGTTTGCTTTTAATACTGATTCAAACATTTACAAAATAATAGATTGTTATTTTGATTTATTTTCTTTTCTGGTTGCACTATATTTGTTAAGTATTGACTACACAGAAACAGTTCTGTGATTTCTCATAACCATCTACATACATACTAACTAATTGCTGTTCATTTTTTTTTTAATGAATTTTATTAGTAAATTTGAAGGAAAACACAGTTTTATTATTTTCAGTTACCTACTTACAAAATAAAATAAATTCGACTCCACTAATCTCTTGTTCCGTATGCAAAAAACTTGTCAGGCTCTGCACAAACTGTTTGCGTCAAAACAAGTCGTAGACAGTTTTGAGTGTCATTTCGTAAGGTTCTAGGAGCGACCGCGAAATACCTGAACAAAGGTATACCTAGTTAAAATTTAAATAGTCTATGAGATTTTACTTTTATCTCTTAGGGATAACAAACAATAATACTTAAGATTAACAGTTAATAGTAAAGTAACTAAGTACTAAAAGTATGACCAGCCCGCAAGTTACAGTAGAGGGGTGGTGTTAGTGAGTTAACATAGTAGTATAGGTATAGGTAATCAAGTAGTAAGTAAGTATATAAAGTTGAATAAACATGCTATTAATAAACATTTTGTAAGCCTAATAAAATAAACAGCATTTATTTTTGATTTCTGACGTCAATAAAAACGCGAAGAGAATTGACAACATGAGCTGCGCGGTATTTTTAACCGACTTTAAAAAAAGAGGAGGTTCTCAATTCGACTGTTTTTTTTTCTTTGTTTTTTTATGTTTGTACCTCAGAATTTTTGACTGGGGGGTCCGATTTTCATGATTCTTTTTTTATATGTAAGCTGGTGCTTCCCGTGTGGTCCCATTTTAATTTGGTTCAGTTCTGGCTCTGACATTGGGATCCATAAAAATTCATGAAAAAAACTATAAATATTGAAGTCGGTATATAGTGTTTAAAACAAAATTAATTATATTGTTTATCTTTAGTTTTTCGCAAGCACAGTTTTTTCTACCTATGTTTGTGTTGTGCTTAAAAAACTTTTTCATTTCACTGAAATGAATTGTGCACCTTTTCGCGCAAGCTCTTGAATTCCTTTCTTGAAGATGACTTGAAATTTCCAAACACTCAGATAACACGAAGTCTAAATTATACCGTTTATATTCTCAGCTCCGGAACCCTATCCACAACGGCCACGCCCTTCTAATGCAGGACACTCACAGGCAGCTTACAGAGAGGGGGTACAAGAAACCTGTTCTGTTGCTACATCCTCTTGGTGAGTCAATATCACACTACTAGACGACCTCCGTGGCGCGGTGGGCGAAGGTCTGCCTGCGACGCAGGAGGTTGCGGGTTCGATTCCCGCCTCGGCAAATTTGTGTACGATCTGCAGAAATTTGTTCAGGGCGTTCTGGATGTTATTCTATGTATAATAAAAAATATCTATCTATGTAGTGTATTGTATTATGTATATCAGTTATCTAGTACCCATAACACAAGCTCTGCTTAGCTTGGGGCTAGATAATGCTGTGTGAATTATAATAATAATAAAAATAATAATAAAAATATTTATTTACGGATAGGTTAACAATTTTTCAAATGATTAGTCTAGTACAAACATACTTAATATTAACCTACTACGTCAAAGAAAATTACTCCTCGCTCTCACTAAGTTAGAATAACTTGTATAGAGACACGAGGGCTCCTCCCTTCAGCTACAAATAAGTTAACGTAAGTGTAAGTGTAAGTAAACTAACAAAGACAAGTAAGGAAACCGTGTAAATATTTAATACAATACAACTAAATAGAAGGAATTTATAACCTAAGAAATACATAAAACATCGCATGAAAAACTAATAACAATAAGAATAAGAGGCTGAAAAACACAATTTACACACAAGATAACGATATGCAACCCAAAACTAAGATTGTACCTCCAACATATGCTCTACCTGTGCGTATTCAAGGTCTTGCAGGTACCGTGTGATGAAAAGTTTACAGTCGAGGCTTGTTTTTTGTTGTAAATCATTAGTTTTATTTAGGTTATTATAGATGTAAGGTCCTAAGAACTGTGCGTGGCGGTGTGCAAACGAAGTTTTACATGATTTTGACGTAAAGACTTTATATTTACGGCGTTTACGGGAAACGTTTAATTGAGGTGAAACTTTATGTTGCTTTATGACGAGTTGCTGTACGAATACTTTCCTAACGGAGAGTACTTGCAGTTCTTTATAGAGTTCAGTAGTGGGATACTTGTAAGGCTTGTCAAAAGCGACCTTCAATACCGCTCTTTGCGCTCTTTCCAGTGGCAAAAGGTATGATTGATGAATTGTCCAGCATTATTTATTTATTTAATATAAATGCTAAAGTTTGGATGTTTAGATGTTGGATCGATGATTGTTACCTCTTCACAGTCTTCATAGAGTGGTAGATTTGCAAGAGTCACTGATGCCCCCCATAGTAGATCAGTTGCTTACGACACCCGCAGGAAGAGTTGGGGTGGTGGAAATTCTAAGCCACCACACGGCAATAGATACATCTGAATACGGATACCGTGGTAACAAAGAATCTATACAAATAAATTCTAATTGAGCTGCGAAGGGGGCTATCGAAAGATGATAAACATTATCTTATCAGTTCAGAGGTACTGATATACTGAAGCTGATGGAAGATAAAGAGCCGTGTGGTCTGTATTGACAGGTACCTCGATGTTCGAAGGTTCAAATCACGGCGATTCATAAAAATTATCGGCGATACAAGTTCTAGATATCTTCCATCCAACGCCGCACGATCATTAAGAGTACACTGTTTGTTTGTCATCAGTGAGCGCGGCCTATGCTATCTCAGCTGTCATTATAGACATACCCGCGTGATAGAATAATTTATGCCGCCGAACAGACTTTAGCACAGGGGTTTATCATCAGTGATCGGAATTACCCGGGCTAAAATACCCACTGCTCGAAAAATAACAGAGGCAAGTGGAGAAGCCTTAGCACTAAATATTTTTTCGGCCCTATTGTTTTGGTTTTCGGGATATTACTAAAGTACATCCAAAATTAACTTAAATATTCGGTTGTTGTGGAAATTAGTCTGTAAATCTAGTAATATAGTTAAAAAAAGGATTTGAATTAGTTCACAATATCATTAACATTAGTTTCAATTAAATTCACATACTTTCATTCTTACGGCAACAATTTGTCTAATTTTCAGCCCAATTGCCGAAAATTGACCGAAAAAAATTGTTGTTGTAAGGAAGTCTTCACTTTTTTTGCCTCTGTTCTATGAACTTTAGGTATTTTAGCCCTCCTAATTGCGATCACTGGTTATCATAAAAAAACTATTGAATGCATCTCTTCAATTTTTTTTTATTAAAGTTTTTTAAACTTACGCGATCAGAACACGTTATTATAAATATTCACGGGTATTTATCGCGTTTATTTATCTATTTTTCCGACGTTTCAATTTCTAAAATCAACTTTTTTAGGTTGGGTTGAGACTTCGAAATTTGGTCGAAAATAATGGAGCAGCTAAGCAAAACCCTATTTTCTACAGAAATATGGTATTTTTGGGAAACGCTAGATACTTTCATAGAGCACCATCAACAACTTTCCACATAATGCTTAGCATAGATCTCCTTTCTATTGTAATTTGTTTATTTATTTTTATATATTTTTAACTTACTTAACTACATGTTTTAAGTACTAAATATACTAATGCCAGTAAGTCTTGCTCTTCTATTAATATTATACACATTCGAATTCCAGTAATGTGTTGAAACGGCAGTTTTTGAATATACCTATACGCCATATTCTAGACAAAGCTGTGTGACATATTATTTTATTATTTATTTTAAAGAAATTACATGTTATATTCCAGGTGGCTGGACCAAAGACGATGACGTCCCTCTTGAAACACGGATCCTCCAACACAAGGCCGTGCTAAACGAACGAGTGTTGGACCCGCAGTCCACTGTACTAGCTATCTTCCCTTCGCCTATGATGTACGCTGGTCCTACTGAGGTTAGTAATAATAATAAAAAACCGGCCAAGTGCGAGTCGGACTTGCGCACGAAGGCTTAATTACCATAATGTATACTATAAAAATAAAAAAATACAAATCTTTCCTCGTAAAAAAAACTAAAAGTAAACGTGACGCGATCACCCATCCAAGTACTGACCGCGCCCGACGTTGCTTAATCGCGGATCGGTTCTCAAGGTTATAAGGACGTTGCCCCCTTAATTATTGAAATTATTTAACTTTTATTATTTGTTGTTATAGTGGCAACAGAAATACGTCATCTGTGAAAATTTCAACTGTCTAGACGGTTATCGGTATCACGGTTCATGATTCACTAGGATAATCAGCAGATTAGATCAGCATCACGTGCCCATTACCCATGCCAAAAAAAGGTCACAACGCCGCAAAAAAAGTTTTCACTCCAAAAATAGGCGACACAGGCCTGAAAAGTCAAACGTTTATTTAATAAACTTTCGTTTCCCAGGTACAATGGCACGCAAAAGCACGTATGAACGCAGGTGCGAACCATTACATAGTTGGGCGTGACCCCGCCGGCCTGCCGCATCCGGCCGGAGGTGGTGACCTCTATGATCCGAGGCATGGAGGCATCGTGCTCAAGAATGCACCGGGGTTGAACGAGCTAGAGGTATATAAACAACCTTGTTCTTATAGATATAGAGTTATTTATCCTGTGTGGCTGCCGCATACAGCTGGAGGTAGAGACCTTGATCTGAGGCATGGAGGCATCGTACTCAAGAATGCACCGGGGTTGAACGAGCTAGAGGTATATAAACAACCTTATTCTTATAGATATAGAGTTATTTATCCTGTGTGGCTGCCGCATACAGCTGGAGGTAGAGACCTTGATCTGAGGCATGGAGGCATCGTACTCAAGAATGCACCGGGGTTGAACGAGCTAGGAGGTATATAAACGACCTTATTCTTATAGATATAGAGTTATTCATCCAGTGTGGCTGCCGCATACGGTCCGTGGAGGAGAGCGGGGTTGAATGAGCTAGAGGTATAGACAACCTTATTGTCATAGGTATAGAGTTGACTTATACTTGGAGTTTCTTACGTGACATTATTTAGGAATCTGTAGAAAAATAACCGTATCCGTAACCGACGACATAGCTCTCGGTATTATCAAGTAGAAGGGCATGTCTTATAGCTCGCAGAACCGATAACCAATGGGGAATAAAGGTTTTTGGCTAGCGACCGATATTAAATGCGAAGCGATAGAGCTTTGACGGAGTTTCCACTTGATGGATCGATTAAATTTTAGCGAAGATTCCATGGCCAAGTCCAAGGCGACTCATGGGGACCTACTCAACAAATTAAACCCGTAGTTATAAATGGCGGTTCGCTTCGCTCACCACAATAGGACCCCGCTCGGTCGGCCACACAGCAAGGCTCGCTTCGCTCGCCTTGCTGTGTGGCGTGGTTCGGATTGCGGTGAGGTAGTTTCCGAGCAAGACCTACTCATGTAACCTACTGAGGTATTGGCACAAAAACGAATCAGAAACCCCGATATTTTTGCAAGTAGAGACCCAGGATGTATTTTTTGTCTTGGGAAAGGTCTATCCTCAGCAGTAGACGTTATCAGGGCTCATTTCATAACATCGCTGCTTCCTGATTAACACTCATTGTAAAATACTCCTTAGCTTCTCAGAAATAAAACTAATAATCTATTATTTTTGTCGCAGATTATTCCGTTCCGCGTCGCCGCCTACGATACTTCCGTCAGCAAGATGGCTTTCTTCGACCCAACGCGGAAAGAGGACTTTGACTTCATCTCTGGAACTAGAATGAGAGGTAAGCTATGTTTGATTAAAACTTGCTTCTGCCTGCGGCTTTGCTCACGTGATAAACGTAGCTATGGTAGGCCTGATGTACTCTGAAATAGAACCCGTTGTTGGAAAGATTCAATAAAGTCAAAGGTTCCTCATACCCATAAAATTATGAGTAAAGGTTGTCGCAGACCTAGGCCCATTGCCGCACAGCAGAGATATGTGCATTGAAACGCTGGTTAATTCGTAATATTTAGCTTCTCAGAAAATTAAATCAAATCAATTCTAAAATTATTTATTTCCAATAATACAATAAATGTACACTTAGAAAAGGTCAAGTTATAAAACAACACCACACAAAGACAAAAAAGCATACGCACATAAATAAATTAAAATTAAAATAAAGGTAGTCTTCCAGGCAACCTTAGGATGGCCTAGACATGAGATAAAGTGCGTAAAAAACGCGTTTGTACATTATTTTGTTTAAATACTTTAGATAAATAAGCAAGAAAATAAATAAATTAAAACAAGTATTTACATTTGAAACTATTAAGCTAACTTCAGACTGTTGCAAAGAATCAATAGCAAGTAATAATTAATCAATTTTGTTACAGGTCTGGCTAAATCAGGTAAGGAGCCGCCTAAAGGATTTATGGCACCCAGTGCATGGAAGGTACTGTCTGAATATTACCAGGCGCTAAAATCCAAGATGGATACTAACTAAATTATCTTTCAACTATCAAACTAAATGCACAAGTTTTCGAAAAAAAAAACTATTCAGAATGTTCAAGAAATAATTTTTCGTCATTTCAAAAGAAAAGGTACAACATCTTGTGCGATATTTATTTGGCAGTAGTCATCGATATTTTGTCGTCAATCTATCATTAATTTATGAATCGGAAACATCGATTACTAGACTTAAAAAAATCAGATCTATAAGTTAAGAATTAGTCAAAATTACTCTTCCCTTAGGTTAATCGTTGAAATTATTTAAATCCAGTATTGAAATTATTTGTGACATTAAACAAATTTTGTTGAGACATATATTATTTATGCTTACCCAAAAATTTTCTAGTTAATTGTATGAAAATTTTATTTATTTAGTATTAACTTACGTAATTTCAATTCAGGGATTACGGCGCACGCTTACTATAAAATATGATAAAATTGAATAAAAAAAAGTGCTAGAAAGTATATTTTACACATGTGCTGGTTTTCATACCCACTTGCAATTAAAATCAAACATAGCTAAATACTATTTATTGATTTAGATATATGCTTACCGATCATTCGATTAAGGTATTAGATTTATATCAAGTTTATTTTTTTGGTTGTATTATTTCGGTTAGTGCTTACACCTTAATAGGTTTTTATTATTATTAAGTAGGTACACTATACCCAAGTCATTCTCAAGTTATAATGACGTCACAACTCACAACACAATAACCTAAGTCTCTTTTTGATTTGATTTGGAAAAATTATGTATCGCAGGCAAAATCTCAAATCGAAAAGTTGTGCAAATATCTGTCAAAAAATAACGGCAAGAAATTGAGATTTGGAAGTATAAGAGCAATATTTACACAATGTATCTTGAGTTTGGCTGGAGTATAGATACTTTATTCTTAGTGCAATACTGTGCAATCTTTTATACTATACATACTCAGGAGGTCACATTCCCACAATCATGAGATTCACTACAAATACACATTCCAAGGGTGTATTTAATTTATACAAAGTTATAGTCTCAAATATATACACTTTAATGTTACAATTTGGTATTGTACATCACTTTATGTCACCTCTATACTCGCGTTGGCCACAAATCTACTGAATGTAGCTTTAAATACTTCTATCTATTATTTTAGGTTTATTATTTGAAAAGTTGTTTCATAAAATTTTAATAAATACAAATATATTTAAGTGGTTCAAGGAAACGCATAATAATGTCGAATTATGTTGATAGGTACTGTTTTTATTTTATATTTCGTTTGTAATATATTTTTAATAGTGATGGGACGTATTGTTAATTATTAATAAGAAATATGTTTGATATCGTTATTAATTATGGTGCTTGTAAAGCTGATAGGTTTATTATATTATACAAATAAATGTATTATACTGCCAATATTTTTGTATTATTTTTAGACCATTGTTAAGTGCCTGCCTGTTTTTAAGACTTCGAAAAAAGGATTTATTTTATTTACTATGTTATGTGTTTAATGTAAAGAGCATACATAAAAAACATACATAGTAAATAACATAAATCCTTTTTTTATCTATTGCCGTAAATTATGGACCGCTCTTAAAATATCTTTCGCTGTTGTATTGAGATTGGTCCAGAGGTGGTTCCAAAAAAATCTTTATCGATTACTACCACAAAACTGTATCAATCCGTGTACATTCTACGGAATTCGCAGTCGGTTTTTTCATAAAACTCCAAACTATGTACCTACCTATCTATAATCGGCGGGTGGCTAATAACTTGATAACTACATAGAATAAAACAAATTAGCTTCCCGCTCTCTGTCCCTATATAATGCTTAGATCTTCAAAACTAGGCAACGGATTTTGATGCGGTTTTTTAATAGATAGAATGATCAAGAGGATTTTTTATATGTATAATACATCAGCATTGCACCCGTGCTAAGCCGGAGCGGATCGCTATAGTTGTTTATAATAAATAACTAAATTATTATAAAGGTATCAGATAAAATGCTAAAATAACAAAAACCGTCATAAATACCAACCTCAGTAACGATTACATCAGTTTACTCAAAAACAATGATAATGCTATCATTTCTTATCAAAGCCCGTAATTCTCAAATCATTGCTTTGGAAAACAGTTCATATGACTGACTAAACAAGATACATTATTAATTTATGTAAATATATGTATCGCCATTTGCCGTCAGTGTAGTTTGTGCGAGCGTAGTGACAGGATGTTGGTTTTGACGAGACTGTTGACGCAAAACTGTCCGAGAAATGTTAGGAGCCTTTCACATTATCCAATCGATGAACATGTGTTTGGATTGAGTGAGGAACAGCAATTGGTAAGTTTGTACTTTGAGATCCGGGTTAACCAACAGATTTATAATTTGAAACAGTTGTTTGGAAAAGTTTAACGAGGAAACTGCTTAGAAGTGTGTTAATTTTGGAATTGTGTAGTTCGAAATCGTTTTTAGCTCAGAATCTGTGAAACCTTCATATTTCGAGAACATGTTACTTCGATCTTTTTTTTTTCATCATTAATTTCGTGTTATAAAAACACGTTTGGTAAAAGTTTTCTTGAATAAACTATCAAGATTTTTTTTTTTAAAATAGATGTTTTGCACACATTTTGCTATTTATCTCAGGAACAGGACTCTTTTTTTCTTACGTTTTTGTTTTGCTAAGAAACCTCGATCTCGATTTCGATTAGTTATTTCCATTGATTAATTAAAAAGGAAAGATAGATATCTTTCCTTTTTAATTTTCTTTGTATTGCACAGGACTGGAAATATAACTGTGAGCGTACAGTTATATTTCCAGCTCACAGTTATATTTCCAGTCCTGTGCAATACAAAGAACAAAGACGGAAAGAGGTATCTAAGACCGAAGTGAGACCGAGACAACAATATTTCACGCGAATCACGACCGCCCGTGCCGCCGCCGCCGCCGGTCCGACGACGGTGACTGACAAAGAGAATACAATAACTTCGTGTGACTGAGGTGGGAGCACACAATTTTACACAATATGAGGTTGCCATTTTCGAGAAACTAGTACCTCATCTTTTCTTTTTAATTAATCAATGGTTATTTCATTAACTTATAATTAGGTAGGTAAAAACAGAATACTTCTCGTCTCTGCTCTGACTTATCACTCGCGACGAAACAATATCTTTCGACGACATGACGATGATAATGACGACCTCTATGGCGCGGTGGGCGAAGGTCCACCTGCGACGCAGGTTGCGGGTTCGATTCCCGCCTCGGGACAAATATTTGGTTCAGGGATGTTTTCTATGTATAATAAAAACTATCTATAATATTTATTACGTATATCAGTTATCTAGCACCATCATAACACAAGCTCTGCTTAGCTCGGGGCTAGACAATGCTGTGTGAATTGTCCAGCACTATTTATTTATTTTATATATATGTATGTATACCTATAAGTACCAACCTAGAGTAGGTATTTATACCTACAGTGAAAGTAAAGTTTGAGGCCCCAATTATGGAACTATGCTCAGTGCTTTTGTAACGCTTTTGCCACAGAAAATTTGACTCAAGCATAGATAGACACTGAGCAAGCTTTTATAACTCAGGCTTGTGAATTAAAAGAGGTAGATGAGGAAGAGAGTAGGTAGAGCACGGCGGTACCTACTCAATAGAAGTTTCTGATTCGATTTCATGCAAACGCTAATCCTATACAAGCGACATAAGAGTTGGTTTTGCAAGACAAAAAAATCAAAACAAGATTAAATGCAGTTGTACATTCAAGGGCGTCAAGAAAAGTCCTTGTTGTCTCTGTTTGGTACAATACAAACAAAACTCTCTCAAACGAGTATTTCTTCATTAACCTTTGACGACCACGGGCACCTACCTATACAAACTGTAAATACTATAAATGCGATACAGGTAGGTAGACTCTTTAGGTAGTCTACCTTTGTAGAAGCGGGTTCGATACTCGCTATGTTACGTTATAGATACATTGATACTACGTGAATCATTATCCGCAACTAGATTTTACCCACTGCTGGGTATGGTACAAGTGTGTGCGTCTTTATACTCTTAGGACGGCCTCTGTGGCGCAACGGGCGAAGTCCGCCAGCGACGCAGGAGGTTGCGGGTTCGATTCCAGCCTCGGGACTAATGTTTGTACGATCCGCAGATATTTGTTCAGGGTTTCTTTCTGGTCGTTTTCTATGTAGGTATAAAAAATCCATCTATGTAATATGTGTCAGTCATCTCCACCCATCATAACATAACATAACACAAGATCTGCTGAGCGTGGGGCTAGATGATGCTGTGTGGATTGTCCAGCATTATTTATTATTAATAACTTTTACGCTATATTTATTTATATATCTACCTAGTATTACTTGCCGCCACTGAATATCCGACGCCTAGCTAATAAGTGCGTGTAGTTAATACATAGTAGGTATAGTATATTTATTTTTAACCGACTTCAAAAAAAGGAGGAGGTTCTCAATTCGGCTGTATTTTTTTTCAGCTAAGAAAGAGTGTGTTCGACTTCGCTCAAAAAGAGCTTGCGCCAAAAGCAGCTGACATAGACAAAGAAAACAACTTCAAAGATGTTAGAAGTTTTTGGAAGAAACTCGGCGATTTAGGACTGCTAGGTTAGTAAGGATCCGTCCTATTTTTAACTGACTTAAAAAAGAGGAGGTTCTCATTTCTACTGTTTTTTTTATATGTGTTACCTCAGAACTTTTTACTGGGTGGTCAAATTTTCATAATTCTTTTTTGACATGAAAGCTGGTGCTTCCCGTGTTGTCCCATTCTGACAATAGAATCCAATCTATTTGAAGTCGGTTTATAGTTTATTTAAAACAAAAACAGTTATAAGATTTTATGACATTAATTTATTTAAAAAATCAATGCTTGATGAGTGCGACCAAGCGATTTACCGCGGTGTGGATTTCCCCGCCAACAATCATCCCCATTTGGGATGGGGTACTTAGTATGAGCTTTGTGTTTAGTATTTTAGTTTTTAAGCTATTGCATAGCTTCTATCGCGGGCCTTGAGCGCGGGGACCGAATCCAGAAATTCCGTAACGAGAAAACCTTGACGTTTGTCTCTTTAGTTCAGCAACTCGCCTCTAGATGGCATTGCAATAGCTTTACCGCGGCAGTCCCCGAGTGCCACACGTCTTTTTTTTATTTATGAAGTTAATTTGCAGCTTCAATTAATTTACTCAGAATTTAAGTTTATGTTAGTTTTGTTTACATAAGTTCAGACAGTTTATTATTATGTGCTTTGTTTTTAGTCTGTATTTTCTTATTTCTATCATAATATTTTCTTCGTAATGATCTTAACGTTCCTTAAAATGATTTATAATGATAGTCAATTTGTTCAAAATTTTACATAAAGTAAATACTGTACTGGCCTTATGTTTAGTGAATAATATAAATTTTAGGGATTTTGTTAAATAAATAAAATAAAATTAAAATCTACCTAGTTGTATAGATTTTAATATTAAGTAAAATATACGATTGCAATAAATTACATTACCTACTGTATACAGTGACACTTTTGGACATATATGTATACCTACTGAAGACACAATATGTCCAAAAGTGGACTTATTGTTGTTGTTAAAATTATGTAAACCTATAGCCGTCAGTTTTATTTCAGGAATAACAGCCAATCCAGACTATGGCGGTACCGGTGGTAAATATTTGGACCACGTTGTCATCATGGAGGAACTTTCAAGGTAATTTAGACAAATTGGTTAAATCAAATAATAAATAAAACAGTTACCTAAGTTAGTTTGTTAGTTAATTTAGATAGGCAGGTAGTATCTACCTAAAAATCTGTAATAAAATAGCATAAATATAACAAATAATTGATTTTGATATAAAAAACTATAAACCAAATGCAAATGGGACCACACGAGAAGCACCAGCTTTCAAATAAAAAAAGAATTTTGAAAATCGTAGGTCTAAAGTTCTGAGGTAACAAACAAAAAAATACATTCAAATTGAGAACCTCCTCCTTGTTTTGAAGTCGGTTAAAAACAAACTTTCTTCAATAGACACAGATAAAAACCATAAATCATAAATTATAACCGATAAATATTATTAAATTATAAACGACAAAAGATGGACAAAAGTCTTGTTTTCATAAGATGGCAAAAAATATTAATAATATATATATAATATAATATATAATATAATATATATATAATATATATATATATAATTTATAATAAATATGTAAATATAAATATATACGTCCGTAACGCAAATTCAAAGGTTTTTGGCTGAAAAACAGCGCTGAGCGGCAATCGTTCAGCACATGCTGAGCTAACACCTATTTCGGCACAGGGTCATGGGGGCAAAACTCGATTGGACGCCCAGCATACTATGTTTAATTGAGTACCGACCTCCTTGTTCTTTGTTTTAGTTTTGTATGTTTTTATCTGTATGTTTTCATTTTATTGCACCTATGTGTGTGTGTCGAAATAAACGAAATTCTATTCTATTCTAATTCTATTCTAGTATTAACTATCCAAAAGTGATAATCCTAAATATACTTAATGTGACTTTAATGTTACAGGGCTGCCGGGGGCATCGCTCTGTCGTACGGCGCCCATTCAAATCTCTGCGTCAACCAGATCAACAGGAATGGCAATGATGAGCAGAAGAGCAAATACCTTCCTAAGGTAAAACAAAACACTACCACCGTTATCATAGCAGCCTTTAGGGGTAGCTTGTAGGTACCTATTAGAGAAGGAGGCGCTAATAGCTCGAGGAACTAAATGTTACTTTCTCCCGAGGTAAGCTCTGTGCTTTTCATTACGAATACAAGGTAGGTAAAAATAAAAATATGAATGAGCTAATGAAAAAATTAGTAAATTTTATTCTACATAAATCAAGAACTTGGGTGATATATTTATATAAAGTCTATGGTAAAATTAGAACATTTATTAGTTATAGATATTGAAAGGTTTTTCCAGGTACCTCGTGAAAAGTGAAAACCTTGTATTTTTGTGCCATCCATCAATTTGCCTTTTGAGAAACGATGTTAGTCTTTCGAAATCCTTTAAATGAACTGATAACCTCCTCCTTTTTTTGAAGTCGGTTAAAAAGGAGGAGGTTCTCAATTCGACTGTATTTTTCTTTATGTTTGTTACCTTTGAACTTTTTACTGGGTGGTCCGATTTTCATGATTCTTTTTTTGTTTGAAAGCTGGTGCTTCCCTTGTGTTCCCATTTGAATTTGGTCTAGTTATGTTAATGGGATCCACATAATTGAAGTCGGCTAAAGTTTTTTTTATATAGGTATGGTTTGGTTTAAAAAAAAATATAAACCGACTCAATTTCAATTAACTACCTATATTGTGACAAACAGGTACCTAACAAACATAAAAAAATACAGTCGAATTGAGAACCTCCTCTTTTTTAATTCGGTTAAAAACAAACAATAACTTTATTTCAATTATTTTCAGCTTTGCTCAGGCGAGCACATAGGCGCCCTGGCTATGTCGGAACCAGGTGCAGGCAGCGATGTGGTTTCAATGAAGCTGAAAGCTGAGAAAAAAGGAGACTACTATGTACTCAACGGAAACAAATTCTGGATCACTAATGGACCTATCGCAGATGTTCTGGTGGTAAGGTTGGTTTAATTCGATTCGTAAAGGTAAAGGCTATTCCCGTGGGTTTCGTAAGAGGCCACTATGGGATATCCATCAGTGGGCGGGCAGCAGCGCCCCCTGCAGAAAATTATCTTGGGACACCAGTGGGAAGAGTTGGAGTGGTGCAAATTCTAAGCCGGTTCCACAGATGAAAAGATATACTTACTATGGACTATTATGAAGGACAATGTAAAGTTAGAGAGAAATGTGTCTTTTTGATAACGACCTCTGCAGGTACCTCTGTGACGCAGCGGGTGAAGGTCCGCCTGCGATGCAGGAGGTTGCGGGTTCGATCAGGGTAAATGTTTGTACGATCTTTGTATAATCTTTGATTGTTCTTAATCTTGATACGATATTTGTTCAGGATGTTCTGGATGTTTTCTATTAATAATAAAATATATCTGCCGGTATAACAGTTATCTAGTATCCATAGGTGACCATAAGTTCTGCTTAGATTGGGGCTAGATAATGTGCTGTGTGAATTGTCCAGCATGAAAAAAAAATAACAATAATAAAGTATAATCAGAACGAGTGACATTTTCGTAGGTAGGTGATAAATTATAGGTACAGAGATGAATTAAGCAAAACAAGGTAGAACCAAGTTCTCTACATACATTCCTGAGAAGTCTCTTACTTACTAAGAGAGGTGTGATAATACGAGTTAGGTAGTAGGTACTAAAAATAACGAAGAATGAAAAATGGACATGAGTTAAAAATATAGGTATCCACTAAACTGACTGAAACTTAGTAAGTTTAATATCATTTTCCATCCAGGTTTACGCTAAAACCGACCAAAGCAGCAAACCTCAGCACGGCATCACAGCGTTCCTTATAGAGAAGGACTATCCTGGATTCTCCACTGCACAGAAATTGGACAAATTGGGTATGAGGGGCTCCGACACCTGTGAACTCGTGTTTGAGGATTGTAAGGTAAGATCTCTGATGAAAGTGTACCCATGATTAAGTCTAGTTTATACCTAAGCATTGATAGCTCATGTGACATAGGTAAGCTTCTTGAACACTTTAAAGTCTAGTCTATAAGTACATGCTTTAATTAAAATATTCATCATCATCATCAGCCTATATTAGTCCACTGCTGGACATAGGCCTCCCCTAATGAGCGCCATAGCGCCCTGTCTTCAGCTTGACGCATCCAGCATCTGCCTGCAGTCTTTCGCAGATCGTCATCCCACCTGGCCGGAGGGCGTCCTACACTACGTTTGCCGAGTCGCGGTCTCCACTCAAGAACTCGTTTACCCCAGCGGTTATCGGTTCTTCGCGAGATATGGCCGGCCCACTGCCACTTCAGTTTGCTAATTCTTTGAGCTATGTCGATAACTTTGGTTCTCTGTCGGATGTATTCGTTACGAATCCTATCCTTCAGAGAGACTCCGAGCATAGCTCTTTCCATAGCTCGCTGAGCGACTTTAAACTGGTGGACCAGCCCTATCGTGAGTGTCCACGTCTCAGCTCCGTAGGTCATGACGGGTAGGACGCACTGATTGAAAACTTTCGTTTTCAAGCATTGCGGTATGGATGACGAGAAGACTCGACGTAGCTTTCCAAACGCTGCCCAGCCTAGCTGAATCCTCCTCTTGGCCTCCTTCTCAAAATTGTTTTTACCCAACTGCAGAATTTGTCCAAGGTAAGTGTACTCGGAAACAATTTCGAGAGGGTGGCCATGTACGACGACCGGTCCCGGATCAATGAGGCCATTGATCATGATTTTGGTTTTATCCAAATTCATGCCGAGACCGATGCATCGTGAGGCTAAAGCTAGGCCGTCCAGCATCCGGTTTAGCTCCTCCAACGACTCCGCCATTACGACTATGTCATCAGCGAATCGAAGGTGTGAGATGTAATCGCCGTTTATGTTGATGCCCTTACCTTTCCAGTCCAGTGTCTTAAACATATCTTCCAAGGCACTCGTGAACAGTTTCGGGGATATAACATCCCCCTGCCTCACTCCTCTGCGCAGTTGGATGGGTTTGGACTGCTGGTCCTGTACTTGGACACTCATGGTCGCGGCGTCGTAGAGACATCTCAGCACCTCGATATAACGATAGTCTACTTGGCATCGCTGTAAGGATTCCAGAACAGCCCAGGTTTCGACAGAGTCAAAGGCCTTCTCATAGTCCACAAAGGCCAGACACAGGGGCTGATTATACTCTTCGGACTTCTGTATAATCTGCCTCACTGTGTGTATGTGGTCTATGGTGCCATATCCTCCGCGAAACCCGGCCTGTTCCGGTGGCTGGAACTCGTCGAGTCTCCTGGCGAGACGGTTCGTGATCACTCGTGAGAACAGCTTATAGACGTGGCTCAGGAGTGAGATGGGTCTGTAGTTTTTAAGGAGGGTTTTATCTCCCTTCTTAAAAAAGAGCACCACCAAACTCCCGCTCCACGCCTTTGGAGTTCTCCCACTGTGAAAGACGGCGTTGAAGAGTTTCTGTAGTTCCTGTATAACAGGGGCTCCTCCGGCTTTTAAAAGCTCTGATGTTATGCCGTCCTCACCGGGGGCTTTTCCATTTCTAAGCTGCCTCAGAGCTAGCACAATCTCGTCTTGACTGATGTCTGGCAGTTCGTCGGTATAGTGGCGTGTCAGGGTGGCTCTTGAATCGTGGTCGACTCGTTGGGGACGAGGGGCATGTGCAGCGTATAATCGGCCATAGAAATCCTCTATCTCGGCGGATATCTCCAGCTTCGACAAAACGGTCCTCCCATCGTGCGTTTTAAGCTTCGTCAGGTGGCTCCTGCCAAGCTGCTGAGTGAATACTTTGGACCCTCGGTTTCGCTCTATTGCCTCTTCAATGAGGCGTGTGTTGGAGCTCCGAAGGTCGCGCCGTACCATCTTCGCAATTCGCTTGTTCAGGTCTGACCTGTCTGAAGAAGTCGCTTGGGTGGTTTCCCGTCTTTTTGCCATCAGCCCGAGAGTCTCATCCGAGAGTTTGGATTTCTTGCCAGTACGCTGCTTTTGGCAGAATCTGATGCCCTCGTTCCTCAACGTTTCGACCAGATTGTGTAGGGTCTCGTCAGCGTCATCAGTGGGATCCAAGGCAATGAATCTATTCCCGAGAAGCTGCTGGAACTTCTCGGTGCCCGCCTCATTAAAATATTATTTACCTCTTATTGAGCCAGTTGTGAACTCTGTCTAGATAAACCTAACGCTTTAAGGCTAACCCCTTATTCATAATGGTCTGCTAACCTACGGCTATTCTTATTCGTAGCTGCTAACATTAAACAGCTGCTAAGTAGTGTTTTTTTTTAGTCGACTTATGTTTAAGACAGAGCGAGATTTAGCAGTGTCCTAAGTTAGCAGACTATTGTGAATAAGGGGGTAAGGCTTTAGGACACTTCTAACCAAAATGTACGTAGTGTATGTAACATAGTTTTCTTACCTAAATAAATAATTCTATTCTATTCTAAGTAATTCAAAGTTTACAAATCAACTGCTATGCTGTTCGCACACCAGTTGCACCGGTATCTCGGAAACACTTCACAAGATTTTGTTTAGGCTAGATGGAGAAAATTAGAAGAAATTAACATCAAGTATTTTTAACCGACTTAAAAAAAGGTTCTCATGGTTCTCAATTCGTCTGTTTTTCTTTCATGTTTGTTACCTCAGAACTTTTCACTGCGTGGTCCGATTTTCATGATTCTTGTTTTATTTGATAACTGGTGCTTCGCGTGTGGACCCATTTTAATTTGGTCCAGTTTTGACTATGGTATCCATAAAAAACTTGAAAAAACTATATGATTGAAGGTTTATAGTTTTATAAAACAAAATCAATTATTCGCATTCGTTTTGATTATCGTCTATTGTACACGAGACGGAACGTAGTTTACGGTTATCATTAACTTATACTAAGCCTGCTGAACGCCACGCCTTACCTATAAAGTTCCAATACATGTTGGCCGAGCTAAGGCCAACGCGAGCGTAGACAAATCGATACAAGGCAAGTGCCACGTGCCACCGTCTAGACCTTTGGCAATATTGCACCACAAACTACACAAACATGTGGGCACGATTATGGCCGAGCGGCAACGTTGGGCTAACATGTATTGGAGGCTTTATAATATAGGTACCTAGCCTAAGCGCATGCATAGGTATACATTCCCTCTGACCTCCTGATAAATTTATTAATACTTGATTTGAATTTCCAGGTCCCTGCCAAAAACATCCTGGGACAAGAGAACAAAGGAGTATACGTGCTAATGTCAGGGTTAGACCTAGAGCGACTGGTGCTGGCTGCGGGACCAGTGGGGCTGATGCAGGCTGCGGTAGACGTGGCATTCCAATACGCGCATACTAGGAAACAGTTCGGGAGGAATATTGGAGAGTTTCAGCTGATTCAGGTTTGTTGGCAACCCGGTACCAGGCGCCTAGGTTACCTTCTTATGAAGAACTTATTTAAAAATTCAATTCAGAAAATCTAGAATGAAAAAAAAGATTCCCTAAATTCATGGAAAATCAGAGTTTACCTAAATTTTAGGTTTGCGAGTTAGTTGATTCAGGTTAGTTTATCTTGAGGCCTGGCAAGGCAAGCGAATGACGGAGACTGCTTATAGCTTTATATACAGGGTGGGTGGGGCAAATTTTTGGCCCCTTAAGTAAGGGTAGTTTAAGGTTAGCTACCGTTGCTTTTGTAGTTAGAAGGTTCTGTTCTGAAGTGAAATGAAGAAAAATATAATATATTGCCATTTTTAGTTTTTTGTAAGCAAGTTGGTTTTAATCGACTCTATTTCCAACCAGGAACACATTTCCCAAAGTAACATACCAAATCAAATTGCAAGTTTTGCCAAAATTAAAAAAAAAAAACGTTTCCCATACATTTTCTATGAAAAAACGAGTAAGTGAAAACAACAATGTCACTCATTCAATGGTTCTTAATTTAAATTCGTATGTAACTATTTTTTTTAGTTATTAGGCAAATTTTGAAGGCTTATCCCTAGTAGGGACCCTACCCTTCCCTTCCCTTCCTAGGAACCTTCTCACAACAAAAGAAACGGTAGGTAGCTACCCTTAAGGGGCCAAAAAATTTGCCCCACCCTGTATACATTCCTAAGGCATTGTTAACAAAGAAGCGGAGCGCGCAGTGGCCCCGTCATCGCACGCGTGAACACAAACATATCACAATGTACGGTGATGTTTATATATAGGCGGGGCGTGCAGAGAGGCGTTACACGCCGTGCGGTGCGACGCGTCAATGACGAAAAACGCTTCTCCGTAAACACACTCTATACCAACGCCATATTATATTTAAAATTAGTGCGGGCCGCGCCCGAGGCCTTAAAATTTATGTGCTGGCTTTTGCCTCCCCCCTCTTCAACGACAATGGAGCTGCGAGCGAGATCGATATTGAAACTCTAAAAAGGTTCTAGATGACTTCATTGATATACGAAACTTTACCTCCATGTAGGTAAAAAACTTTGACAGTGATTTGGTCAAAAATCATGGCCTGTAAGCCTGTAAGTAGTTATTGTATTCTCTTTGGCCTGTAATGTAAATAATCACTAAAATGCAGCAGACAAAAGTTTTTAATAATAGTGAGAAACTATGATTAGATATGACTTGACCACACCCGAAGGTTGCAACTAGTAATTATCAATAATATACCAAACGCCTAAAACAATGAAAAGATGAAATTATCACTACCCATTTACAAAACGAAATTCAGACAGAGTCTAAAGGGAATAAGGAATATAAAAAGAAAATTGATGCACAGGGATAGGTATCTATATCCAACTATCATCAATAATAAAGAGCATCATTCAAACCCGATCTTTGGTAACACTTTTATGGAGTCATTACCAGCTCTTTACAAGCCTAAGTTGAAGCGCATATTGAGTTCGACGCAGGGTGGAAAAGTATCGCGAAAGTGGACCCGCAGGAAAAAGCATTATATTCCAACTGTGATAGAACATAAAAAAAGACATCAAGTTCCGACTGTTATTGTTAACTTACTGACGAAGTTATCACCACCTTACAAGCCTCAGGGGCAGCGCAGTTTCAGTTGGCAGCATATTAAACAAAAGTGGTCTTACAAGTCTAGGTAGGTTTTCAACCCGAAAACCATCTTTAACATCCATTGAGTTTTACCATCTGGTATCCAATCGGGAGCGGTTGCACCCCTTACGCCTACTGCTCGCCTTTGTAGCTCACGCGACAGAACAGGAGCTATGTGCAGTACACAGTAGACTATTATCACTCACGCCAGCTGATGTGCGCAGTCCAAAGTAGTAGAGGTACCTCCTTTTGACAGCACGTTCCTAGCTCGCATGCCATGAGGTGATTCTTTTATTAAAAGACGTTGGCAGATTGCTTCTTCTGTTATTCGTACCTACCTTTGTGTAGGTGCGTAACGTACGATTGAAGGAGTAAGTAAGGTTAGGTAGTTTGAAAATGCATCATGCATGTAATCCTTGTGCCTAGTTAAATAAACCCAGCCTCTACGGGCGATGCGATTCGACCTGGAAGGGCGCTATCAAGCTCTACCTGCTCAAACATGGATATGTCCATTAACACATTCGATGCCAGTGACCCACGACGAGGGCTCAACTCTGTCACATTCGAGGAGCCGGGAGCCCACGACGCGGGCTCATTTTTTAACCAGGTTTTTCTTTCCCAAAACGCCATAGTTTAATATGCAAATAAATGAGAGTACTATTTCAACGAGCCTTTTCCTTGTATGGGTGTTGGTTTTTAGTTTTACAATGTTTAAATTTGAATTGAATTTTTACTTCTTCTGCCATGCCAAGGACCCACGTCGTGGGTCATCTTTCAGGAGTAGCAAACATTTGGATGAGGGTTTATTTTATTGTATGTTAGTTTATTCTATTGTACCCGGGGTTGGCATGAATAAAACAAGTTCTTTTAAAACACGTTTGAAAGTGTTTAGAAGTTATATAAGTAATAAAACTTTATTATAAACGTATGTTTTTTATAACACAGTTTAAAAAAGTTTTAAAGGGGACAATGTTTAAAACATGAAGAAAAAACAGGTTTTAAAACTATACCGTTAATTGAAAATGAACGGAAATAAATCCAAACGAATAAATATGTAGGGCTCTCAATAGCTTAAATATTTTTTCAAGTGGAAAGTCCTTATGTCGGCTTTTGGAAAAAGTAATTCACTGGATTAGTGGGTATTCCCTGCTTTTTCTCTAGTTCTCTACCTACCTACACTACACTACATACAAGGTGTATGTGAACTGTTTTGTATAGATTA
This sequence comes from Eupithecia tripunctaria, assembly GCA_955876795.1. NCBI lineage: Eukaryota > Metazoa > Arthropoda > Insecta > Lepidoptera > Geometridae > Eupithecia > Eupithecia tripunctaria. The sequence continues at coordinate 10,556,332 of OY041604.1, forward strand.
ATAATAATAAATATTTTTTAATAATTAGAAGATAGTTACTGAGATACGCCACAAAAATTAAATATTTATCGTTATGTTAATATTTACTAATGTGAATTAGGAAATAGTTTAGAAATGGATTATTTTCTTATTCGCTATAATTGATTTGAAATTGATCCCTAAAGGTAAAAAGTAAAAAAACAGTAGTGTTAAACATTTTGAACAGTTTGATTTAAAAAATATTAAAAAAAAACAGTTTTTTTTACAACCCTGATTGTATCAAGAACCTGTGTGTTCTCACGTCACGTTGTGACGTGAGTCATATTTTTGTTTTTTAATATGACTCATATAGTTGAAGGTAGTTTACATAAAAAACTAATGTAAACTACCTTCATTGCTAGTGTATTTGAAATAAAATAAATTTATCAGAACACTTTTCATAAACATTTAAAATCTCCTAGTGAAAGTTCCCACTAAAACTTCTCATAATTTTAAAAAACTTAAAAATGTTGCACACCAATGTCATAGACTTTCCCATTTTCCTAAACTACACAGTTTTCCAGACTAAAATGCACAACGAGTAGTAATATTTAAGTCATAAATCACAAAAAACTATACATGAACTCCTGAAAGTGTCTTATTGTTGAGAAAAATGCAATTTAATGTCACAACCACATACCTAATGCCGAGAACCCGCTGCGTGGGTTCACCTATGGCGCATGTGTAATGCCGGTGACCCCCGTGGAGGGCTCTGTGGTACGATGTATGGTGGTTTGGCGATAGAGCAGAGAGAAAAGTGTGAAGGAGTCGAATGTGTTAAGTGCCTGAAAGAGTTAACCAAGTTAATACGTGTTTCAGGGTAAAATGGCCGACATGTATGCGACCCTCGGGGCAAGCCGCAGCTACCTCTATGCCGTCGCGAAAGCGTGTGACCAAGGACACGTCAACAGCAAAGACTGTGCAGGCGTCATCCTGTACTGTGCAGAGAAGGCGACACAGGTTGCCCTCGATGCTATTCAAATACTAGGTGAGGACTCAGGTTTTACTCTACTTACTCCTTTTTTAGGGTTCCATGCCCAAAGAGTAAAACCGGCTATTACTAAAGTAAAAAAAAGTCTGTCTGTCCATCTGTCACCAGGCTGCTGTATCACATGTACCGATGTATTTCTGTTGCCGCTAGAATAACAAATCCTAAAAAACAATAAAATAAATATTTAAGGGGGCTTCGCCGGCTTCGGACGCTCCACTGACTGCATCAAATATTATTTGTATTCTTTGATTCTCCGGATTTTAGTATTCTTTGTATGGTTTGCCGTAAAATCGCGCGCATGTTTAAAGTACGTTACCTAGCACCTAGAATTATTCTACTTTAAAAATAGGTCCATTAAGCCCTAAGGGGACCAAGGATAATTTGGTGGAATCATCAATCAACAAAATATGTCATAAGTGTTGTGTTCATACCCTAAAGTGGAATATATTTTACAGGTGGAAATGGCTACATCAATGATTACCCAACTGGAAGAATTCTACGAGACGCAAAACTTTACGAAATTGGTGCTGGCACCTCAGAAGTCAGAAGAATGATAATAGGCAGAGCGCTAAACAATGAGTACAAATGATAAATTAATTTATTTATAATACAAAATATATACAATTTTTTACCTTAGCCTGTAACTTTTATTCATTCCCACCAAAAACTTACCGAGAAGCTTATAGACAGGGACTCAATGAAATGCCACCATTTTGGTGGGATGAACAGCATTTGTCCAGGTCTTAGAACACAGTAATAGGGCTTAGCCTGTTTGTATTTAGGATACTTAACAAAATCAGGAGCTCTTGGATCCACTTGCGCAGTGTTGTTCAGTAATTCATGTTCATGAGCATAAAGATATTCAGAATCTGTTGGTGAGAATAGAAACACTTGTTTTTCTCCAACAACTTGAGCGAGTAAGTTTCTTTTAGGGTCATGGTGTAATGGAGAAACAGTGCCCTTTGGTCCATACCATGCATTAATGTCTACTGGTTCATCACTGTCTGAAAAGCAGCAGTATTCAGGCTCTGAAATATCATCTCTTAGTTCCGGGATTTGATCAAATAGCTGGTACTGCGCTAAGTATCCTGTTGGTCCTTCTTTCTGGTAGATGTGACTCTTTATGAATTCTTGAATAGTCATCAACTTCTGTGTCCAATCTTGGTCAGTGTACTTGCTTCCAAGTTCAATAGACACTGTCCTAAATCCCGCCAAGTTGATAAAGTAGTTTTGATCAGTCCATTTTGATATTGCTGGCCAGTGGTCAATACAATTTTCTAAGATTACTGGAGTCTCAGTCATTATAAAATTTTTGAAAAAGTGTTCCATGGTTGGACATTCAATAATTTGAACTGGTATTGCATTAAAATGTATGGCATTCGTTGGTAATTCACTAGGTAAGGCACTTATTCCTGATAGTAAGGCATATTGTGCATTTGATGAGGGTACAACTTTTGAGTTGATTTCCGATGCACAGATTTTTAACAGCTTTGGTTCTGCTTCCAAGGGGCATCCGAACAACAGGCCGATGTCAATTATTTTGAAGGACTCCTTTATAACATCGTCAGAAAAGTTTTTAGAACACTTTATGTGAGCTAAAAGTTTTAAGTATGAAGTGATAGTTATAGTTTTTCTTAGGTATAGCTTTACCTCCTTCCAATTTCCAATGTTGACTTGCTCGTACATATAGTCCAAAAGGGCTTGTATTTTGATTACAGCGGAGGAATCAATGAGTTCTGTATTGGTCAGGTAACGCCGTAGTAATGACTTGCAGGTAACATCGAGATCACTTATTTCTTGTAAGGATAATACAACTTTAGACCTATAATGCTCTAGTTTTTCAAATAATTCATTATTAGATGCCATTATCAAGCTAAAACACTGATAAACGATCGTGAAATGTAAATTGTTTTATCGCTTCGATGTTTTGTTTATATTTTTCTAACCTCACTTTCAAAAGTGACAACAAACCAAACATATGATTTTGACGTTTACGTTTCAGTTGTACGCAGAACGCTTGTTTTCAAAATGACGTTACACTCAACGAAACGCTTTTCTGGTCTATGGCATTTATTTCTTCTTTCAATAAAGTTTTAGATTACTTACGAGAAAACCTATCAAGAGTCAGATTAACTCAGAGTTACCTTGAAGGAACAAAGCAGAGAGTGAGAAGAACGTTTAAAAAATAGATTTCTAAAAAAATTCATTGATTTCTAACTTTCTCTCGACCTTGACCGCATGTTAAAAATAAAAATATCGTGTCTATGAAAAATCATATGACCTGCGCACGTGATGTCAGATTTTATTTACATCGAAAATTTTAAAAGGAAGTGTTTTCAAAAAGGTTGCTTCAATGCAAAAACAATACCGAAAAGTTACATCATGAAAACACCGTGAAATGTACGTACGACGCTATGGCGTTGTTCGACAAACTTTTCTCTCTAAAGAGGAGGCTGGACTCTGAAGACAGTGAACCGAGAAGATACCGGGGCAGGTACGTCATTCACGGATGCTTTTCATTCATTATTCTATTTTGGAGCGATTTGACATGCTATCGAGAGGTTGACGCACGAAGCGGCGACTCGTGTCGTCCGCTGGAAGTCGCGCTGGGCAGTGCGTGGACCTTCGCGTTGGAGTGTTGACTGCTGACGCGCTGCATGCGGCAGTCTCGCTGGCTGGCTCGGCAACCATGTGACGAGAGGAGTGCGCGGGGAGAGCGGCCGCGGGTGATCGCGTCACTCCGATAGGGGCGGGTCGTGCTCAATGTTTACTTATTATTTACACGCCATCTAAGTTAGTACACCAGCACATTCCATCGCGACAGGACGGTCGACCAGTGCCGCACGACCGTCGATGTGCATTTAGTGTGAATCCAAACCTTAATTGTTACATTTGTGCATTCATTGTGTGACACAGATTTTAATACGGCCTAAACTGCTTTGATGTTACAACAGCTGGGAGCACAGCTGATCTGAGCATGAAATAAGATGAAATTTAGGTATTATTTATGTTTGATCTTGTAGACTGGACTTGTAGTTGATTTAATGTTTGTGACAGCAAGCTTGAACTGCCTAATCAATGCAGGTAGTTTGTGACAGTGCAAACTAGTTTCTCTTCTGTGATTACTTTACAATCATGTTCTTTATACCATTGATGAGGCCCCCTGTATTGTTACAAAGAATCTTCAAAAGTCAAAATAAAAGTCAGATAACAAATGATGTTCATAAAAGAGAAAGTTTGCAAACTGCTCCTTTATTAACTTGCATAATTATATGCTGCAAGAACCTTTAGGTGTTGCCTTAAAAACACAAACACAAACAATAATTATATACTTTTACTTTGTGGTTTTTAAAGTGGCATTTCCAGAAAACTTTTCAATGAAAAATCAGTTTCACTCAAAGAAAGTATGTTTACAAAATTTTTCTGTCTTTTCTTGATACTGATAATTGTGATTTATATTAAGTAGTACCTAAATCTGGCATTAGCTTATTTGTCCACTTTTTTATGGATTGTAAATAATAGCAAATACTTATACTACTATGAGTACATACTACTTTTTTGTAGTTCTAAATGCTAACTAGTGTAGTTCGTCATTCATGTGTAAAGGCAAACTTTTTACCCAAATTAAACTCTGTCTATACTCTATTAAGGTTCTTTCCAGGTCCTGCCAGATAAATCCGGAACAAGTGCGTTTGCTACTGTTCAAAGAGTGTGACTGGAGAGGCCGGAGGCTTCTCTTCGACTCTTCTGCCATTCACAAAGTACCTGCGGGCAAGAATGACAAGCCCACCATACAAAAGACTGATGAGGCCCCCTGTATTGTGGAGGTTTCAAATGGATATACTTATGTGGTGAGGCCATTTTGACTATTTATCCTTGGTAATGGAAAAAATCCAGTTAGGAGCTTATTTGGGTTTGCCTATGTCCAACAGTGGGTTAGGGTAGGCTGATGATGATGATCCTTGTTATTATCATGGCCCTTGTTTAATGGTCTGAAGTTGTTTTCATTTTGCAAAGGTAAGGTATATTATTAATGCACTAAATTACGAGCACATCTAGAAATGCACTCACCCTTTTGGTATAAAAAGTTATTTCAACACAAACAAGGTTTGTCGTTAATCCTCCTACACCCAGAACACTAAATCAGTTATGGTTACATTGGAAATATAAGCTTAGATAATCATTCTAAATTTAGTGTCAAAATCAAAAACTACTCAAGGCATTAAAGACAAAATAAATCAAGTACTTAGGCTAAAAAGAAGAAACCAGCGAAATGTACGAAAACTCAATATAATCAATATTCCTCTTACAGATACCATAAATACGAATAAGATACCAGGTTTCTCTTTCCCCCTTTTATGCTCTACCACCCTCTATTTCTTCGTTTTTTAAACGCCGCAAAACCTTTCGGTTTACTGGTTTGTTGATCTCAGCTGGTTAGTCACATGACCAGCTTCTGAATACGTTTTAAACGGATTCGCACGCAAGATTATCCTTATTGTTATGCGGGATCTGGTTTTACGATTAAGATATCTCGGAGATCGAATTTGCAAGTTATCCAAGAATGCTTAACTTACCTACCCCCGAATTTTGTTTCCCCGAAGAAGAAACCTGTAGGTCTACTAAGTACTTCCTTCCCTGAACGGATCTCAGATTTAAGCTCGTCAAGTTATAAGAATAACTAGTTTATCTATGCTTAAGGTCAAGTTGTGATTTTTGAAAGTTTTCAAAGAATATCTGTCAAAAGATTGTTATTTGAGACCTACATAAAGTTGCGTTAAAGTATTCGGTTTTAATTTTTTACTATTTAAACCTACCCAAGGGAAGCCCTTTCCCAACAATGAGACAAGCTTCGGAAAAAAGCTATTCGACTTCTGTGGTTTTGTAAAACAATAGTAATTAGTGCCCACAGAAAAGCCAATATTATTGCAGCAAATACTTTCGTTTTCGTCATGCATCAGTCAACGCAACTCTGTATGTAATTAGCATTTACGTACTTGTTCGTACCAACTGCTGAAAGAATCAAAATACTTAAATAATAATCTCAAGAAAGGGTATTGCGTATTGTGCACAAAAATAAGAATGTATTCTTGGTTGATGACAGTTGAGGTCAAATATGGAAACTGGTTTGGCTAATTTATCTTACCAAAAATGTAATTTTTGCAATTTTAAATGAAACATTCTTGATGCTTGTATCATAGTGGTTGCCTACACGCATCTCTAAAGTCCAGAGTAATACAAAAATCTAAGTATAGGTACTTACTGCAATACCTGAAATAAAATGTAATAGATGCTCCAAGATAACTGTTCTGCTAAAAAAAATACGGTAAAAAATATCATGAAAGTGCTCTCGCACATAATTTCATAATTTCGCAGATCTTGAGAACCATGTGGTATATAAACGTTATAGAGACAGATTTTGTCTGAATAAGCGCTTTGCACCTGATATTACTGGGTAATCATGCAATTACATAATCACGTGATGATTAAATTATGCGATGCCATGCCTTTAATAAAGAGAATGGGCCTAAATGACGATGTTTTCGTACACGTAGGTACTTGGATAAAAGAGCTCCCTCGACCAACAAATTTTCGACCCATTCTTAATTCAACTCAAAAACAGTAGCTAATTTATATTCTAGTTCAACCCAGCCCTAAAATTCACAGTGAATTTGGGCTTGTAAATAATGTCAGAAGGTCAAAGCATCTTTATTTTGTGGATCGGTACCTTAAAGTGACATTCTCGAAAGTGGCTATAGAAAAGTTAATCTACCTATAACGATAAAGTTAGCGCGATGCTTACTTTTCATATTATCATGTGAATGTAATGTGTGCAAGCCCATTGCCCGCTTATCATTTCAGTTGTAAAAATAACCCGCTCAATCGAGCGGATGTGTTGCGGTCACAAGACTCTGAATTCGAGTTTTATTTGCGCGTCTATATTTAGACCACTTTATATCTTAGCCTTTTTGATTAGTAATGACCATGTAACTCGTGCTAGAAGTTTTCGGCTTTGGACGAGAAATGTATGCAATTTTTTATTGCTCAAAAGCATTTTTAGTTTCAAGTACCTACAGTAGCTTTTGGATAGTGAACAAGACTACAAAATAATAGAACCGGCCAAACAGTACTTCCAAAACGTAAAAAAACTGATAGGTTAATTTTGCTCGTAGAAAAGTCACCGCAATACGTAACTATTTTCCAAGTTAATCGAACTCCAACCGCAGCAATTAATCTTGCGTTCCCATTAGTGCTGTGTCATTTGTTCTCAAAACAATGCATGAACCAATACCTTCACTAATCCTATGGCGAGCGTCCAATCCGATTTCAAAACACTGGTTGGTCCAGAAGGCAAATATACCAAGTATTGTACCAGTGGGATCGTAATTTTAGCCTGATTCTAATTAATTGTAGTGACATGGCTGCTAATGGTCGTAGCAATTATGTTTTCTTTAAATAACACTGAGAATTGTTCGTGTTAGGAGAGTGGTGCTAAGTGGCTTTAAAAGTACATAGTTACTAGTAGGTTTTTAAATGAAGTTGTTTAACCACGAACTTAGCAAGCGCAACTAGAAAGATATAACGCATTAACAGCATGATTCTCAGGTCATGATTTTTCTATCAGAGCATCGCCTTTAAATCAGGCTGTGCCCACAACCATTCCATCTTAAAAAGTGTGAATTTCACATCTATATCTATGACAAGAAATGTAAATTCAGCGTTCGCTCCATAAAAAGGACAACAGCTAAAATCCTCACATCAAATTCGACAGCCGATAAGTGCTTTACAAATATTTTCCACCGCTTTTAGAAACTATTTTAGTACGTTTGAAAAAACAACCTACACTACACACGTAGGCGGTCTATAAATACTCCAGGAATTATAGAAGTCACGTGAAGTATTTCATAGCACTGTGTCATAAATTATAACAAGTATATTTATCTGAATGAGATCAGAATAGATTATTTATGTTCCTGGTTTGTAGTGAAGGATTTAAAGAACATTTTATCATAAATGAGATTTATGGATTTTCAAACTGCACTCCCTAACTTAGGAACGAATCATTGTGATGCGCAAACCTAGGTATTTCACCACCATTCTGGGTAAAACTGGAATGAAATATCATCTATAGTTCAAAATTATTTTAACCAAGCGCGCACAATACAATGGAGTCTTCAGATGAATTTGCACATAAGTACATAATTAAACAAAAATAGTATAGTAGATTTAGAAGTAAAGAGAGATGTAATGTTATCCTTTTTCTGATGATGGCTGTCTATTTATGGCAAATAGATCGATTTGTAATGGACGAGTTTGCAGTTTTATTTTAAGGTTCGGCGTGTAGGTTAATTTTCGGTTAAAACCATTAATAAATTTAATTACCTTTACGTAGGTATCTATTGCATGTTCGTCCGACTGTCTGGTCTATTTTGGAAAATCTTAAGAAGGTCATCGTTAACGTACTACGGCTTTAAATATGGGACTGTATTGTTCTGGGAACTCGTGTCTTGAAGGAATTTCATTCATGACGCATTATGTGTTGTGTAGATACAATTGTCTACGACGGAACTAAAAACAATATTGAAATAGTATGGTAGTATAAACTAATGCAATTCATTAGGTTAAGTAGGTACGTAGAATACGTAGAGAGCGTTAAAAATATCACTGTTTTTTTATTCAATAAAGATCTGTGAGTCATTCAGGGAAGGTATCGTAAGTATAAATAACTAGCAACGTCTCACGCTCGCGGTGTCACCTGCGTAGTTCCAGACGACCTCTGTGGCGCGGTGGGCGACGGTCTACCTGCGACGGAGGAGGTTGCGGGTTCGATTCCCGCTTCGGGACAAATTTGTATACGATCTGCAGAATTTTTTTCAGGGCGTTCTGGATGTTTTTCCATGTATAAAAAATATCTATCTATGTAGTGTATTGTATTATGTGTATCAGTTATCTAGTACCCATAACACAAGCTCTGTTCAGCTTGGGGCTAGAGATAATGCTGTGTGAATTGTCCAGCATTATTTATTATTATTTAGTTCCCGTGGGAACTCCGGGATAAAATATATGCCTATGTCACTCCCTGCAAAGTAAGCTTTTTAATGATAAAATATTTTTTTCAATCGGTCTAGTTGTTTTGGAGCCTATTCAATACAAATAAACAATCAAATCTAGGGAAGATTTGATTGTTTATTTTGTTATTAGTATAGATTAAATAGATAATGCTAGACGATTCACACATCTAGCCCAAAGTTAAGCAAAGTTTTAAATAGTTTAATTTTAAGAACTCAGTCAACGCGCTAAATCTCTATTTTATAGTCACTTTAGTCTAGAAAAATATTGGACAACGGCCCACAAAATATCAACAGTTTTATAAGGTACTCAAGTTGAATGAGTATAGGCTCTTCCCTTGCTGATCATGCAAATGACATTGTTCAAAAGTTCATACTACATTTATACGAGTGTTAAAAAACGACTTACGGGTTTATTTCTACTTCTCTAGTTATTTCTTATTATTTTAGCTACTCAACCTCAACCACCTGTATTGGTCCACTGCTGGACGCAGCGATAAGCTTTAAGTGGCGTTTATCTCATGGATGCCCATAATCCCCACGTGGTTGGGAATCGCAGTTTGGTGGTATAATTGTTCTGCAGGGAGTGCCGCTGCAACCCCCCCCCCCCTAGATATATATATATAATTGAATAATTAAATTTTAATTATTATTAAATTTAATTATTAAAATTATAAAAAATAATTATTAATTGTATAATTGAATGATAATTCTTTTAGCTAGTGGGGCTCAAATGCCAAAAAAAAATTATTTCCAATGTGAAACTTAAGAAAGTTAAAAAATGTTTTTTTTTGTTCTCAGTACAAGGGTCCGGAGACGGACGCGAATGTTCTCGGTGAGATGATATTCGGTGCGGTTGCCATGAACTGCAAGAGTGTTTCCCTGAAGATTCACATCATGGATGAGCCTAGAAGGTAAACATTGGACCTCCAATAGGGTATATGCATGTGACTTCAAAAAAGCTAATATTTTTTTTACGTATTCTCTAGTGATATAGAAATATATCTGTATATTTAATTTTGTATTTTGTGATGTTTTTATTGTGAAATTTAATCATTGAAAAGTAGATATTTTAAGTCTCAACAGCAAAATCTCTAAACGCAACGCTATTGGCACGTAAAGCGTGACGTCATACTTGAACATTTTTGTATGGGCATGAAGTTTTGACTTTGAGTTTACATATGGAACTCGATGATCCGTGACGTCTTTTTTTTTTTTTTTTTCTTTTTTTTCGAATGGACTATGATGCTGTTGACCGCAGATGGCCATGACAGCGTTACCGGACTTTTGGCGGGCGCAGATGGCGCCTCGCCGGTAAATTTTAGGTTGGGGCGAGACGCACAAGGGCCACCACTTAGGTGCGAGCCTCGGCTTGGGCTGTCGCCAGATGCTACGAGAGGGCATGGAGGTTACGCCTTAGGTGCACGAATGCACCTGCGGGCGGAAGGAGGGAATTCTTCGACCCCGCTTCCGGCGGGGTCGGTTTTTGGTCGGCTGTGTAGTGTGCGGTAACGAATCGGTTGACGTCACCTCCGGGTTAGCGGCGGTGAGTGGGTCAACGGGGTCACCGAGAACGTGTCTCGGTCTACGGAGGAGAGGATCCGTGACGTCATAAAATGCAATGGCTAACATGGCAGCGTTTTTATCACCCGAAACTGAGTGTAGTTTTACTTTTAGTTTTTTACCTCAATAATTTTTTTTTTTTGGGTTTTATATTTTTTTTCGTTTATGTATTAACCTAAATAACCGATTAAAAAAATTAAAAAAATCCATGCATATATTCTATTTGTGCTTCAACCTTTTGAAATATTGAAGCTCTTAGGTCTTACGTCCTTTCGACGGTGGCGTACTTATCTACGAGTATACACCAAAATAGCTAAAGAGTTTCGATCTCATTTAATTGATTGTAACGTTTTCTACTATGATATTAACACGGTAGCTTTACTGAAATAGATACTGAAGCCTTGGATATTAACGTTATTGGATAGACAGTGCATCCCAGCCTAAATACCGGAGCTTAAGATAAATCTTTCCTAATCTCAACTCTTTCAAATAGTGGAGGCTTTTGGGTCTCAGGCCTTATGTTATCGGTCTATTCGTAAACAGAAAATGTATAAAGTTCTAGTTCAGGTGAATAAATGTTCATCATTATAGCCGAATTTTATCCGGTGCTGGGTTAAAAACTTCTTCTTTTCTTAACACCGAAATGAAGAGAAACTTGATAATTTTTTTTTTTAAACTATAAACCGACTTCAATTTATATAGTTTTTTCATGGAATTTTCTATGTTTGAACTGAACAAAAAAATGAACCACACGGGACAGCACCAGCTTTCATATAAAAAAAGAATCATGAAAATCTGACCACCTAGTCAAAAGTTCTGAGGTAACAAACAAAAAAAAATACAGTCGAATTGAGCACCGCCTCTTTTTTTAAGTCTGTAAAAAAGACGCGTATGACTGCTGACGCACTAATAAAATTCTCCTTGTCAATCGAAAGCTTCCTGCATACATAAGGAATGGTAATGAAATCATACCTCGTGCTGCCTCTTCAGTTCGAATCTCATCTGAGCGGGACAGCATGAGGGATGACGCCTTTATCAATCCCATTATTTTGGACTCTGGTTATAACTATGGTTTATCCATTTTGAATGAAGCATATTAGTAAACAAAATACGATACAAATAACAAAATCTCACTTGCTTGGCGTAGAGTTTCAGATATAATTGTAAGCAATGTTTATTGAAGGGAGGATCTAAAATCGACAAGTAATGTAATTAACCCGCTTACAACCGTAATGAATGTAAATTACGTATAAACGGACGCGCCAACAAAGTGAATTTTAGGTTAAGTATGGGCGGTTTGTTTACGTTTATGCTCCATTCAAAATGGATATGATATAGGTACGAATAGTATTCAAAAAAACTCCTCCACAGGTTGATGTGTACAAAAGTATTCTGCGTGCCGACATCGCGGAGAATCAGCCGGGTGGAACGGAAGACCAGCGATCGGTTGGATGAACGGAGCGCGTCTAAACCGCTGAGTGTACCTGCTTTGAGGGAAGAGGGGGTGTCGCTCAGTTTCTCTCTGGAGAGAGGTGATTCAGGTAAAACTGTCCTAAGATATATTAAATGGTCCTATATCCTATGGTCTAATGCCCTTGTCTGAGTACTGACCTCACGTAGAATCAGCCGGGTGGATCGGAAGACCAGCGATCGGTTAGATGAACGGAGCGCGTCTAAACAGCTGAGTGTACTGCTGTGAGGAAAGAGGGGGTGTCGCTCAGTTTCTTTCTGGAGAAAGGACGCAGGTGTTTATTCATATACATGCTTATTCATGTGAAGACATTATCTAAATATATTTGAAAGTTGAAAAATGTTGCAATATATCTATTGCGATCGTCTTAGAGCGGTTGGCTGCATCCAATCCATGAATATATGGATATAAATACCTCGAACTCGATTCGGATATACTTTTTGCACTGCATCCGACCTGAATTGGTCTCGGATAGTAGACTAGAAAATCTGATCTAATTCGGATGGTGGTTGCGCATTTTTACTACGCACAATTTGACTGTATTCCGGCAATACACCAGCTAGTATTATTGCATCAAAATCTAAAACAATTTAAAGTCATGTCATGCATCATTATAAAATTGTATTATATAGAAATGATACACTTTATACGATCTCATTTAATTAATTGTAACGTTTTCTACTATGATATTAAGACGGTAGTTTTACTGAAATAGATACTGAAGCCTTGGATTTTAACGTTATTGGATAGACAGGGCATCCCAGCCTAAATACCTATATTTATTAGTCCCTAAGCCAACCATAGTTCTCGAACAAACTTAGATAAGCCCAATCGTTCACTTCTAATGTTATTCACATCCATTATCTTGTACGTACTTGGTATCGTCAATGATAAGATATTGAGGTAGGTAGGTAACATATTGATGTTAAGATTGTGAGCTTTGTTATTGCAAAAATAATGCGTTATATCACATCACACTAATATTATAAATGCAAAAGTTTGAATAGATGGATGTTTGTTACCTCTTCACGCCGAAACTGCTGAACGGAAAGGGCTGAAACTACAGGTCATTCTAATCCGGGAATCAAACACTTCGACAAATAAGTTCCTGTGATAGAAATCATCTTTAATCGTTTCCATAGGAACAACGCATGCGAAACCGCTGTGCGCTGCTAGTGTATTATATATTAACAGGCTCGGCCACCCGAACATCGAACAATGCGTTGATAATCTGCACACTTTGGTTTACTACAAACTACCTACTTATGTCACCTGTTTTTTAGCCACTCTGGTTTAATGATAGTGTATGTAAGTTTAATCTAAAGTAGGTAATATCTACTTACCTTAAAAAATTGTTTAATGTATAATTACATGCCTGTTTCTAGTTTTATAAAATAAGTGTACCTATCTAATGGTTATGAAGATGGGCACGTAGGTGCCTATTATGTTCGTACACTTCTTACCACTAATTGTATTTAACCCGAGGAATGTAACATTCTGCACAAATCCTGACGGGTTTAGAGAATGTTAAAATTTAAGATTAGATTAAGTTTTTTATAAATAAACAAATACAAATACAAATACTTCGTAATATGAGATTGAGGTTCAAGGTTCCCACTAGATAACTTCCATTCTCGATCTCAATTCCAATACCCTAAATGCTTGAAGATATTATATTAATATAAATCTAGTTTTATAGCTATTAAATTCATCCCGATTATTCCCGATCCGAGATCCGACCTAGAACTTGATCTGATTTGGGTGAAATTTGGTAGAGTTTTATAACCAAAAAGTTCGAGTTATAAAAAATTATGCTGGATAATTTACACAATATTATCTGGTCTCGGGCCAAGCAAAGCTTGTGTTATGGGTACAAGATAAAGATAGAGTTTCAAACAATAATTAAGTAGCGTTTAATATTGAAATAGACAATGTTTTAAATACCTAAAAACCACAGATTTTTTTTTGTAAACAATTTGCAGATATTTTGCTTAGTTTTTTCAGATTCCACTGAACAGAAAAATTATCATTTCTTTAGTGCTGATTTTTAAGTTTTTCAGATTTAGACAGATAAATTATAATTTATTTCATTAATTCTTTTTATGCAGGTTTCTATGGCGACCACTCACAGTACAGCAGTGCAAGCTCGACCTACGACTATTTCTCGATGTTCGAGACTTGGGACGGCTGTTCTACGCCAGAAGAATTTTGCTCGTTCAATTGTAAGTACGAACCTACGAAAGACATCACTGGACGTTTGAGATATCAACATGATTTTATTTTAACTTATTTATATAATCTAGAGCCCAATACACGTTGGCGAACTAAGGTCAACGCGAGCGTAGGTAAATCGATACGAGGCAAGTAACACCGTCTAGACGTTTGGGAATTCTACGCAAACTATTGCATCACAAACTACACAAACATGGGGACACGATTGGCCGAGCGCAGGCAAGCGCCTTTAATTTGTGCAGAAAAACCGACACGGCTCCGAAGTGATACGAGTGGCCGCGAGCGGTGACGAGTCACTGCAAATGACCTCTATACACGTTGGCGCTTGTATTCACTCGGCCAGCTAGGCGAGCGATACCGAACGATGGCAAGGCAATGCAAACATAACGTCTACACGTTGGTATTGGCTTTCAATCGGCAACGTTGGGCCAACATTGTATAGAGGCTTAACAAAAATTAGCCCCAACTTAACACATTGAGTCACCTGCAGGGGTATTTTAATTCATCGGAAAGGTCGTCGGTTTCGATATCGGAAACTTTTGACAAAGCAAAATTGCGTTCTAAAGTTCCGTCTGAATAGAATTCAAATTCGAATCTGACGTTTTTGCTTCGGAAACGAATCGAATGAATTAAAATACCCTGCCTAGTGGCTAACGTTCCCTTCTGTTCGACGAACGCGCCCCTCCGGGTCGCAACACTAAAGCTAGACAACGCGTTAACAAAATATGTGAAATCAAAGACGCTTTGTTTTTTTAGGATTACAAGATAAGCATAGACAAATCCAGTTTTAAACAATAAATATAATATATTATCTGATAAGAATAAATTGTAAATTTTCTCTTCACTTTTTCTTCTTTTATGAAATATGTCTGACTTACTTTTTTCATTGGAAGGGAGTGAAGCCTTTGCCCTAGAGTGGGACACATTAGGCTGATAAATAATAAATAATACTAGAAGAAGTAAAAAAGAAATCACTAGCGCTTACTGCAGCAAGTGGTAAAAATTACATTTATCTTTATCACGTAGGTATCTCCGAGCTCAAAACGGCAAAACGGCAAAAAGACAGGGAGACACTAAAAATACAAATCTTCGAGCTAACGATCACGTTTATTATTTACATTTGTTTTATTTTCTTTATAAAGCTTCGAATGTAATATCAACATTCAACATGTGACTCGTTATCCTGGCAAAGTTCCACACGCACATGGACCAAGTTTGCCAGAACAACGGAAGTCTTTTGTCTGTGTACTAAGTGTATACAGTGTGCCATACACCATACTGCAAAGCTTGCGTTAACTTTATGTTCTAAGAAAATGTGAAAATGAAGTGAAGTTGTGAAGTTTACATAACTTTCATAACAGCACTCTGTTCACAGATAATTAATTTTGTTTTGAAAAACTATGAACCGACTTCAATTGTTATAGTTTTTTCATGAATTTCGATAGATCCCATTATCAGAACTGAACTAAAATGGGACCACACGTGAAGCACAAGCTTTGATATAAAATAATAATCATGAAAATCGGACCACCCAGTCAAAAGTACAAAAAAAATAAACAAACATAAAAAAAATACAGTCGAATTGAGAATCTCCTCCTTTTTTTGAAGTCGGTTTAAAATATAGTTAACGCAAACTTTGCAGTAAACTGTTTGGCAGTACACACACACTCAGCATACTGTTCTCGTATTGATGAGCGCAATGAAAGTGCTTTATTATTGCTGGTGCATCTAATACGTCGCCTAGGTATAGTAATTTCTAGTAGTAGAACAAAATGTAGTCATTATGTTAGTTTCGTTTACTTACAACAGTTTGCAGTTAGCTCAATTGTAAATACTAGTTCTAATTTATTTCTGTTGTTTGATTGTAATTTTGTTTCAATAAAGATTTTGCATTGTAGGGAGTTAATCATACTAAACAATAATAAAAAAAACCCAGTCTGTCTGTTTATCTGTCCTGCAGGGGTATTTTAATTCATTCGATTCGATTCCGAAACAAAACCGTCGGATTCGAATTCTATTCCGACGAATCTACAAAACGCTATTTTGATTGCGCCTCGGATCGGTAATCGAATGTTTCCGAAACGAATCCGCGGGTTGGTGGAAAATATGAATTTACGGAGACAGTTTCGAAATGGTAGAAAATAGTAGAAATGCTTATATGGAATATTCTTAAGTAATTTTACATTCAATTTATATCTTTTTAGCATCTTTAATGTATCTAAATCAATAAATAAATCATCGGGATTTAAATGACAACAATAACAAGAAACACTTCAAATTCACACCCAGTTCTAAGTTAGTTGAGGAAACTAACTTCGATAACCATGACTTCGTACCATTACTTGGGCAAAAGTGTTACCAACTTTACTAGACTTCTCGCCAAATCTAGCGGGTTTAAAGTATCAAAAAAAGAGTTTCAAAAATATTTTTTATTTATTTGTTTTTTAGTCTAGAATAACATACGTAGAGTCCTAATTACACAAATTTGCTTCTTAAAAAGGGTACGAAGCTCTCCCGAATCTCAGGGGACGGCCCATGCCAATTTGTTGTTGTTTCACGTCGAATGAAATGGGGCGTTTTATGAGTGAAGCGCGTCAAATGCAAAAGCGATCAATACAAAGCTGTGGCTGAAGAGTGTGAGAAGAGTCGTGGGAAATGAGGGCGCTCGTGTCCCAATTGACAACTTTTGAATAGAAATGCTCGGTGATTAGTTGAAATTCGGAACTAAACCAGGGATTGGTTCGGGCTTGCTGAATGAAAGCTGTTGTTGGTTCGTATCTATGAGTGAGAAAGCGTGTCTGACCATCAAATACAAAGGCGGTGAGTGACGGTGGAATCTGTTCAAAAACAGAAGAGTCGTGGGAATTGAGGGCGCTCGTGTGCCGTATGACAACTTTTAAATAGAAATGCTCGGTGATTTGCTTGAAAATGAGTCGATTTAGTGGTCAAAATATGGCAAATTAGTTTCGCTCTCATTTAAAGATCATAATGTTTTTTAGCTACTTTTCATGCGGTTTTGTATAGAAAATTTTAATACGATCGGGGACATAGTGTCAATGAAGCGGAAAGTACGTTCGTATGGGGGGGCTAAAATCAAACTATTATCTGACGAATACAAGTTATGTGAACAATACAGACGTTTTCGTAGAAATAAAAATAAAGTTTATGACATAATTTTTAATCAGTGTTGGAAATACTTTTTCCGAATTTGTTCGCGGTTGTTCTCAACATTTGAGTTGAACATTGTTTTTAGAATTTTCAATTTGTGTTTGTTTTGTGAAGTGATACAAGTGGAATTACTATGCTATGAAAGCAAAACGAGCATTACATTATATTATGTATAAGCTTATCTATCTAATACGCACTAGCCACTAAATGATTGTGTTATGTTGATTGTCGATAGAGGTGAACCTACCAACTTTCTATGATCATGATCAAGTGCTACTTCAGAGTGCCCGAGTATCACCGGAGCAACGTAAGAAGAGTTTATGTTGGCCTATGCCGACCTCGCTCACGGCCGAGTCACAGCCCCCGACGCAGCGAGAACGAAGAAAGTTCTTCAACAAGAACTTGCTTTGGTTCCCAATTCGCTGGGGTACAAAGCTGCCGGAGAAATGGTGAAAAGTAAGTATTGTCATTGTTTTCTACACTTATTAATATTATAAAGAGAAAATATTTGTATGTATGTAACAAATAAACTAAAAAACTACGATTTCAAACATTTTTTTACCATTACAATGCTTCTCTGATTATCCCTGAGTAACATCATCACCCTATATTAGCCCACTGCTGGACATCTCACTAATGAGCGCCATAGCACCCTGTCTTCAGCTTGATGCACCCAGCATCTCCCTGTAGTCTTTCACTTTCTGGGTAACATAGGCTATATTTATTACTAGGAAAAATTAGGGATTGTTCAACGCAGAACATACATTTACCCTATGTTTATCTTATAATTATGTGGTGCTAGTATATTACTTATTGAGTGTATGCTTTGTAACATTATTACTATTATTTATTACAGTGCTGTGAAGACTGGAAGTTGGACACCAAGGCAATAAAAATTAAAAACAATCAAGCAGGAACCGGTGGTGGTTCAGCCCCTGCACCACTCTCCAAAACGGAAAGCACATTACCTAAATAGGTTGGCTGTCAATGTGGCCTCGGTTGCAACTGCCGTACTGGCAATTGCAGCTGCAAATGAGAAGCGTTAGACATAAAGATTAAGGTGAGATACATTTCTTTTTGTGATTCATATAGGTAATTTTGATTGATGTAGTTATGTAATAATGCAATACATTAGAATAATTTATTTATTAGGTCAGACCAAACTTGGATTCCTCTGCGGTGAACATCATTGTTTATATCCAGTGATATAATGTTCTCCAGCCTCAATATCTGCAGGATCATCTGATTCAATTTCAGACTCTTGACGCTCTTGCACCAGAATCACCTCAAAGTTATGTTAAGTTGCCTATTATATTTGATTTCTGATAATTACTTGCATGTTTTTGTTGCAGTTGCTAACCAAGAAGCCAGCAAGGAGCTGTTTCGGAGATAATTGCCATCCAGTCTTTGACTGCACTAGTCCTTAAAATGAAAGCATCATGTGTGCTGCCTGGATATCTTGATAATATGTTTAATATTATCAAATCCCTATCACATACCTATAAATCATAATATCTTAAACAAATGTTGTAATTGTTAATTATTTATTTATTTCAATAAAATATACACCTACATACAGCTATATTTGAATTATTTGCTCCCTTTCATTCCTGGCAACAGGGAATTTGATCCACATGCACAACACTTGTGGCAAATTTAGCACAGCTGTAGTTTGGCTTGTCGCTTTTGAAGCGGATGCCTGCCTAGGGCTAACACCGGCATCCCTCCCATCAGGATTTTGATAGCTATCTTGGGCATAAAAGTGAAGAGCTGCTAGAAACTATAAAAAAGAAGTAAATAATTAGGTAGGCAGGTTGATCTCATCATGACACTTACTTTCCATAAGTTATACCTAGTAGGTGGCCTAACCTTCCTCAATACAATTATTAGAGACTTACTTTTAGCTCTACAGGCATTGCATTTGAGTATTTTGTCTCACTATAAGAGCTCCTCAACTCCTCAATCAACCCCAGAGCTATTGTCGGTGTAAAATAGAGGTAGTTAGCTCATGAGTGAGTTGGAAGGGGTTCGACATTATCTCGCAGCGTGCAATGAAGAATGATAGTTCTTTGTCTCTGCTGCGAACTGTGGATGTTTCGTTGAGCTCTCTCTCTCTCCCTTACGAGTAGGTATATGCTCCATCTAGGTATTCAACAGCAACTTATGGTTTGAAACAAAGCTATTGTTTACTCAATTTGTAAACAACCTAAAAAATAAACAGTGGCAGAAAATCCTCGATTGATTAGGTACTTAAATAGGTAAAACTTCTCTCGTTTCGATCAAGATATTATTCCTATGCTCACGTTGTTAATAAAATGAGTTTTCCTTGAATCTAAATCCTATAAGAAAGTAATATCAACAATAACAAAGAATCTAATACTCCGGCGGAATCGTTTCCGACACTGAATGGCTGTCGGGAACTATCCTATGATGGATCCGAATTCGAATGTCAAAAGTTTTCGAATCCGACAGTTTAAAATAGCGTTCTTCGTAAAGAGATTCCGAATTCGAATCCGACGGCCTTTCCGACGAATTAAAATACCCCTGCTGTTGAACGGATCTTAATGAAATTATATATTATATAGGTATAAAACCCAGTCTGTCTGTTTATCTGTCCTGTTGAACGGATCTTAATGAAATTATTTATTATATAGGTTAGGATGGATACAGTATTCTGGGAACGGACGATGCGCGTGCGAAGCCGTGGACAGAAGCATATAAATTCATTATAACTGCTAGAGACCTAATACGCAATAATATATCTCTTAATTTCAATAAATATTAATAATTCAATAAATAATGATAGTTTCAACTGCCTTATAGTCAAAACCAATTGAATTATTCCTTTTTACACAGCACTACCCGGCCGCAAGCTTAGCACATCAAGCAATGGCAGTTGGCAGCGCAGAACTTTCCAGAACATCGCGACGCGGTTCGATCTCGGACAGTCTTCGCAATACCTCAACCTGCCAAGCAACGCCACAAGTAGTGATTCACAGGTAATAACACCATCAAGCCATATAGCAACAGGAGTTGGCAGTGCAGAACCATACAGAACATCAGGTTCAATCTCGGCCAGTCTTTATTTATTTACTAGCTTTTGCCCGCGGCTTCGCACGCTCTATTCAAGTAGCTATGTCCTAGGGATACCGTTTACCTCCCTGCCAAATTTCATCAAGATTCGTTCAGCCGAGAACGAAATAAAAACTATCCTATGTCCGTCTCCTAGTTCTAAGCTACCTCCCCACCAATTTTCAGCCAAATCGGTTCAGCCGTTCTCGAGTTATAAATAGTGTAGCTAACACGACTTTCTTTTATATATATATATACATACTAGGTTGTATAAGTGCGCGAGCTGCAAGCAGCTCGCGTTTGTCCGTTACATGCCCGCCGCCATCAAATTCGTAGTCCTTATGTCCATGTTTGTCGAAGAGTATACCCATTTCAAATTCTTGGATGGGGGAGGGGGTTCGGGGTGTCTGGGGTGCAAAATCGTAATCCCCGACCTTAAGTTTGTCGAAAACGATACCCATATCAAATTCTTGTATGGGAGAGGGGGTGCAGGGGGGACTGGGGTTCTGGAAAATAACAGCACGGCTCGCTTCGCTCGCCGTGCTGTGCCCCTTGGTCGCATTGCGGTTCGCTTCGCTCACCGCAATCTGGCCCACCCCTGCCGTCATCAAATTCGTTATCCCCACCCCAATGTTAGTCGAAAACGATACCCATTTCAAATTCTAAGATGAGGGAGGGGGTTCAGGGGGTCTGGGGGCGTGTCGTATTGCGGTTCGCTTCGCTCACCGCAATCCGACCCACGCCCTTCGTCATCAAATTCGTAATCCTCACCCCCATGTTAGTAGAAAACGATACCCATATCAAATTCTTGGATGGGGGAGGGGGTTCAGGGGGGGCCGGGGGTGGGGGATCACAGCACGGCTCGCTTCGCTCGCCGTGCTGTGCCCCGTGGTCGCATTGCGGTTCGCTTCGCTCACCGCAATACGACGCCGCTCGTGCTGCCACACAGCAAGGCTCGCTTCGCTCGCCTTGCTGTGTGACGTGGGTCGGATTGCGGTTCGCTTCGCTCACCGCAATCCAACCCACGCCCACCGTCATCAAATTCGTTATCCTCACCCCCATGTTAGTCGAAAACGATACCCATATCAAATTCTTGGATGGGGGAGGGGGTTCAGGGGGGCCGGGGGTGCAAGGTCACAGCACGGCTCGCTTCGCTCGCCGTGCTGTTCCCCGTGGTCGCATTGCAGCTCGCTTCGCTCGCCGCAACGCTCCACCCGAAAAAAAAGGTCAAAAATAGGCCAATTTTTGGGTTTTTTTGGTTTTTTGATAAAAAAGGGGGTCTAGGGGGCTAAAAGGGAAAATATATTTTTTGCATTCTAAATAATTTGCCCTACTCTACATGACTGTGAAAAAAACCCTCTTGCAAAATACTCCGTTTGGGAGATATTAACGGGGGCTAAAAAAAGGGGGGTGAGAGGGGGGGTACTTTTTTTTTTCTTCCGACTCAAAAAGACACCCTCTATACGACCCTGTAATTGAAAACACTCTATCAAGTCGTTTTCTGGTAGCACTTGAAAAAGGGGGGGGTCTGGGGGGCAAGGGGGGGTAAAAAAAATTTTGCAATCAAAATCACTTGTTCCCCTCTATACAACCCCCATAAAATTATTAGTCAGTATGGCCCTGCTTGGAAGCCCCCCTGGGGGGCAGGGGCCCCCCGGTGCAAATCTCAAAAAGTCGGAATTTTCCTGAGGTCCCCTGGTGTTGACCTATACATATCCGCAAAAAAAACCATACCTCCCCCTCCACCATCAAGGAGAACAATTATGTCAATCAGTCAGTCAGTGAGTGGTAATCGAGCTTTATATAATAGAACTAGGTTGTATAAGTGCGCGAGCTGCAAGCAGCTCGCGTTTGTCCGTTACATGCCCGCCGCCATCAAATTCGTAATCTTTAGCTCCATGTTGGTCGAAGAGTATACCCATTTCAAATTCTTGGATGGGGGAGGGGGTTCGGGGGGTCTGGGGTGCAAAATCGTAATCCGCGGCCTTATGTTTGTCGAAAACGATACCCATATCAAAATCTTGGATGGGGGAGGGGGTTCAAGGGGGGGGGGGGGGGCGTTGGTGGTTGTTCACAGCAAGGCTCATTTTTAGTAACTACATAATTCATTTTTTTTACAAAACTGTTGACTTCAATTTTTATAGTTTTTTCATGGATTTTTATGGATTTCAGTGTCCGAACTGAACCAAATTAAAATGGGTTCACACAGGAATCACCAGTTTTCATATAAAAAAAGAATGATGAAAATAGGAGAACCCAGTCAAAAGTTCTGAGGTAACAAACATAAAAATAATAAAAATACAGTCGAATTGAGAATCTACTCCTTTTTTTGAAGTCGGTTAAAAATGAAGAAAAATTGCGAGTAAAAAAAGGAAACTATTAGCGCCATCTTAAAGTTTTAATTGAACTAAATATAGTAACATTGCATCCAAGTTAAATTTTTTCCGAGTACCTACTATTCGATTTGTGTTACAAGATTTAAATTAACGCCATCTTAAAGTTTTAAATGAAACTAATTACTAACATTGAACCAACTACATTTTTTAGGGTAGGTGGGTAGGTACCTATTCGATTTGTTTATTAGTTTTATAGTCTGTTATTGTTCTCTAAAGGCTCGATAGATGGCGATTTAAAAACAAACTTGAAATATCATGTCTATACTATAGGTCTAGCGGACCTTGGATTGGACGAAATACATATATGTATGTATTCATCTATCTATAACATAAGAAACTTTTGAGTTTCAAGTTTCAACATAAAAAGTCACTATTAAATGACTTATATTAATTTAATTTCGGATCTATACTGTCAGTGATCATTTTATGCCATCTATCGAGCTGCTTTGAACTAATAAAATTATTTATGGCAAATAAGTAATACCCGTATCGAGTTATTTTTTCATAGCAGCGTAGATAAAGGGTTTAACTTTTCATTGAAATAAAACTGTTTATATAAGTAGCCATACATACGGATCTATATTATGTAGGTATCTATCATAGGTATCTATATCCATACCAACATTATTCTGTTTCATAAAAATCACCTTTCAATCTGAAATTTTGTAAATACCTAGATAACTCTAATCCTGGAATCAAACATAGGCTACTTTTTATCCCATAAATCAGTTCCCGTGGGATGAATATCACCTTTTAATGTTTCCATAGGAACAACGCGTGCGAAGCCGCGGGGCGCAGCTAGTGGAGTATTATAATCTATTCTATTATTAAAGAGGAAAGATTTGATTGTTTGTATTGAATGAAACTACTGGGCCGATTTAAAAAATTCTTTCTTTATTAAAAAGCTTACTTTTTAGGGAGTGACATAGGCTATATTTCATCCCGGAATTCCCACGGGCACGGGGAGTACGTGGGTGAAACCGCGGGCTTTTAGCAATTCTGCGTTAGAAATTTTTCTATAGCAGATTAACATGACTTATAAACCAATCAGCTGCCTACCTACTTGACAAACCTTAGATTCATCTCAGACTTAATTTTACTTAACCACTTAACCAAATATGTGATTTATAATTTTTATATAAAAATTCAGGTAAGTATGTTTGTTTTTACATTTCTTACCTCAGTTTTGCATCATGGTCTACTTACGGGATAGGGTATTCAATCAACAGTCTATAAATACCAATTTTGTATTTACGTTATTAAAATAACTAAATATAATGTCATTCTTGTTATAATTTTCACATAGTCAAGGTACAATATCAAAGTTGCTAATAATAATGATGTTATTTTGTAATAAGTAAATTATTTCACAATATAATATTTAACAATACTTCATAGCCTAATTAAATGTGACAATTTCTTTCAGCTGAAGATTTTTTCGAATCCGACGCATTCTCCATTTGTTGCAGATATCTGAAAAAGAATAAAGCAAATTAGATACAATTTAATGTTTATATTTAATTAATAACGGTAGGTACGACGACTCTTGAACAGCCTCTCTCTAATAATAGGGTTTGTATATTATCATGTTTGGAAAGTTTTATTCATCACCTTAGAACTACAGATTTTAATATAAATAAACATAATAGATAACAGTAATGGAACTGGCGGCCTTATCGCTTCAAGCGATTACTTCCTGGGAACCAAATAAAGGAAAGGCGAGTAAGTAATCGAAAGTCGTTTTGAAATACACTCTACTGCCCTTTCTCTTTTAAGTTCTCTCTTAGTTTAAAAATAGGTACCGACCTTTGAACAATATATTGCAATTATAATATATTCTGCCCAGTAGAAGGTGCAATTGTTCAGCAAATGTAGGAAGGCAGACGTAAGTTGTCATTCAGCTTTTTAATTCTTTCTGAAAAATCAACATTTTTATTTAAACTTACAACAAATTGTATCCACATAATACATCTGCAGAATATTTTCTTTAAATATTTTTTTAAATGCCTATAAAATTTGGTGTATCTTACTATCCATGTATCAAAGTGATAAGTAGTATTTCTGAACACGATGATAGGTCCTGAATTACAAAGTTTTTCAACGTGAAAGCGCCTATTACGCGTCCTCTTCACACTTATTAAAATACATATATTATTTCGAAAACTGTTTTAAGTACCGAACTTTGCAGATACTTTTAGATAGCATTGATAGCTGGGTTTGCTTGGTTTCTTGAAGCGATATGTACTTAGTGTGGACTGTACCAACTTAAAAGTCCGCCTAGAGACTTGGCAATGAATCGACTTGATAATAATTGTAATTAATGCACATACAAAAGTGAAAGTGGCTACCCCACCTATTTTATCTTATTATTACGTTAAACATAGGAAGTTTAAACAATCTATCGTACAGTTTGTGGTACTATTATTTATAATTATTAATGCCTTTGTAATAGTTTCATGTTGTAAAGTTTAGGCAAAGGTACGAAGTTACGCTTTTTGGCCACCTAACTCTATTTTCGCATCTCTTTTTAAACTTTTAAAGATAGAACTATTACAGAGGATCAAAAAATAGCCTAAAATAGATACCACAAACAGTACGATGAATTTTTAAAATTTCCTATGTTAAACATAATAATAATATGATAAAATAGGTGGCGCTGTCATATTGATTCGGATAGGCGCCTTAATAAGGAAGTGGCAATGATCAACACGAGCGACTCTGTGATGGAGTATGTATCTATGTAGAATATCTAAACATTACCTACCTTACTTCATATAAAATTAAGGAATTGAATATATTTACCAATACTTGACTCTCGGGATGTTATGATATGGTGATTATAAGGCCGTCGATGTCGTTGCGCAGCCGTCATCGTCTTCGCTACCGCGTCTCGCGTTGCTGCGACTGCGACGCCCCGTCAGTTGTTTGCCGCTACTCCTTAAAAAACACAAAGTTTTGAGATTATGTCAGTAAACTAACACTTTTAAAGGCCAATGCGCGAAAATCGATCTGCACCAGAGCGTGGCGGCGGCGCAGCGCTGTATTTTTGTCTACGAGTCGCACCGCCCCGCCGCCGCTGTGTCGCCGCCGCCGCACCGAAGCACCATGAAACTGTTAGTTTTATGTTTCTAACTAATTAACGGCAGGTACGATAATTGTTGAACATACCTCTCTCTAATACGAGTAAGAGGGTTTTTGCCATAGTTATTTATTTATAGTAAACAGTAATGGAACTGGCGGCCTTATCGCTTAAAGCGATTTCTTCCAGTGAATCAAATAAAGGGGTAATCGCAAGTCGCTTTCAAAAACTCGCTTCTTATCTTTCTCTGGTAAGATCCCTGTCTTATCGCAAATTTTAAGCCGGCACTCCACAGCTGGCTACTTTATTTATTAAGAATTGATTATATTTACCAATGTTTTGCATCTGGGGATGTTAGTATAATGGTAATTTTAGTGCCGTCGATGCCGCTGCGCAGTTGTCGTCGCCAACGCGCCGCGCTGCGTGCTGTTGCCTGTTGCTGCGACGCATCAGTTTTGTTTGTTTTCATCATGCCAGTCAGTTGTTTAGCGTCATTGTTTGCTGCTACTCCAAGTCCTGTGGGATTTCAAATTATATATAAATATCTAAAGAACGCGCGGTTTTGATATTGAAGTTTATTTTGAGCATTCGTTTTATAAATAATTTTAAAGGATTGTGTGTATTCCCTGGTAATAAAATGTAGATTCGATATACTATTCGGAAACTGTAGGGATCGCTTACTACATAATTATATATTGTTTCTATAAAGCATTTCCTAACTAAATATATAAGTTTCTATTTACTTGCATAGTTAAATGCTCTAATAGACAAATCGATTATGTATGTTCAAGTGTCTCTGATAGTTTTATGTGGTATGTATTTATCTACTCGTATATATTACGTAATATCTAAGTAGGTACTAAACTAAACTACGTACACCTACCATCTGCACGTACGCGTCTGTCCGTCTGTACTGTATGTTACTACATATTTCACTATTCAACGGGTGTTTTACGAGTGCGTGCATGAAAGGCGTGAGTATCAAGACATATCCTATAAGTAATAGATACCACAAACTATACGATGGATTTTTAAAATTTCCTATGTTAAACGTAATAATTTGATAAAATAGGTGGCGCTGTCATATCGACTCAGGTATGCGCCATAATAAGGAAGTGGCAAAGATCAACAGGACTCTGTGAATGGAGTTATCTATGGATGTATCTAGAATGTCTAAACATTACCTCATATAAAATTAAGGAATTGACTATATTTACCGATATGATATGGTCATTTTAGTGCCATCGATGTCGCTGCGCAGTCGTCGTCGTCGCCACCGCGTCTCGCGTCGCTGCTTTTTGCGACGCATTGGTTTGTTGTTTTCATCTGGCCACGCTCCGTCAGCTGATTGCCGCTACTTCTTAAAGAACACAAAGTTTTGAGATTAAAGTTTATTTGTGCATGCAATGTAGTTTACATTTCTGTCTGTAAACAAACACTTTCATAATCGCAAAAATCGATCTGCACCAGAGCGTGGCGGCGGCGCAGCACTGCGTTTTTGCCTACGGGTCGCACCGCGCCGCGCCGCCGCTGTGTCGCCCTACCAAAGCACCATGAAATTGTTAGTTTTATGTTTATAACGAATTAACGGTAGGTACGACAATAATTGTTGAACATGCCTCTCTCTCTAATACGAGTTAGAGGGTTTTTGCCATAGTTATTCATTTATAGTAAACAGTAAGGGAACTGGCGGCCTTATCGATTAAAGCGATTTCCTCCAGTGAACCAAATAAAGGGGTAGTCGCAAGTCGTTTTCAATAACTCGCTTCTGCCATTTCTCTGGTAATGCCATTCCTCTCTTATTTGGCTCCTTAAATTTTAAGCCGGCACTCCACAGCTGGCTACTTTATTTATAAAGTATTGATTATATTTACCAATGTTTTGCATCTCGGGATGTATGATATAATGGATATTTTTGTGCCGTCGATGCCGCCGCTGCGCAGTCGTCGCCGCCAACGCGCCGCACTGCGTGCTGTTGCCGGCTGCTGCGACGCATCAGTTTTTTTTGTTTTCATCATGTCATGCCGTCAGCTGTTTGGTGTCATTGTTTGCTGCTACTCCAAGTCCTGTGGGATTTAAAATTATACATAAAAATATCTAAAGAACGCGCTGTTTTGATATTGAAGTTTATTTGTGCATTCGTTTGAAAAATAATTTTATAGGATTGTGCGTATTCCTTGTTAATGAAATGTTGACTCGATATACTATTCAAAAACTGTAGGGATTGATGTAGTATTCGTTGTCATATTTGTGGCGTCATATCGCGCAATATCCAGTTCATTTTGATAAAAGTATGTTTCTAATGATCAAAGATTAGGTACCTTTTAAGAGTTGCACTAAATCAGAGTTTCATTCTACGTCGGTAGAGGCGGCGGTCGGGGGGCGCGGGCGGCGCGGTGTCGCGTTGCAGCCACAGACTGCGTACCCCAGCGGTGCTTGCAGTGTTTGGCGGCCCGCGCTCTCTGGATGTTCTTGAGTTGATCGTTGATGAGTTGTCGTTGTTGTGAGTACCTACATACTTCATGAAATGTCAATTTCCACACCACCTCACGAGGTACGACAATGGCGCGCTTTTTTTATTGTGGTATCCCCATTAGGCCTAGTCCACGCTAACTACATAATTACTTAATGTGTCTATCTAATAAAGCATTTTCTAACTAAATATATAATTTTCTATATACTTGCATCTACACTACTCTATATCAATAACATCAATTATAAAACTTTATAATAATCAATGCATCCTAATCGTGTGGAATTCGGAAAAAATATACATATTATAGCTATGAATAAAGTGAATGAAAGTTTTTTCGATTATCGGTAAAGTGTACATTGTCCTGTTATGAATCTGATCAGGCACCGAACTTGGAACAATGTTTTCAATGAGTGAACCATAAAATCAGTAAGAACAACCACGCGCTCAGGTCGATACCAGCTCATTATCTAAAACACCATAAGGCAACTATGTCTATGTGAATTCAATTTGTTGTTACGTATCCGTTGGTCCGAATATACCCCTTCTTTCACTTGTGATGAATCGTTTAAATGCAGTCAGCGAGTCACACGAGACGCATAGTATGGCCGAAAAACATTGGGAAAGTAAATATCAATGTAGAGACACAGGTGATCACTGCTCGACTATGGGTTCAGCGAGGGTGTCGAACGCCGTATCCATGAATGAGGATCTCCGACCCATCGGCGAGGGCTCGTATTACGTGTCGTTGTCGGCGATAGGGGCGATTGCAGCACTTGCCCCTGATCGGCCACTGTCGTCGAGGCGGAAACGATGTACGCTGACCGCGTCGACGGCATCCGTCTACCGTAGGCATCGACCGCTGGATTCTGCGCGCCGTCGGTCTGTCATATAGAGCAAAGAGGTAAGGAGGACATACCTGGGTTCATTTGTAGGGAGTGGTTTGTGTTCAGTGTTTGCTTGAAAGTGAGCTCTTCTCTCCAGTCCATCCGTACCCACCCCCACCCTAACCACATCTTCTAATGCACCCGACAGTCAAGATCCTCTCTCCACAGCCTAAATCCCCATATATTACAAAATTTACGCAATCTTTAACAATATAAATCATCCTATTAATGAAAGTGCCGTAGTGCACGAAAGGTAGTTATCGTTAGGTTTGTCATTTGGATTGGGTAGAATAGACAATTGAGCATCGTAAACGCATCGGTTATGCAGTAACAATAAAAAAAAATGGTTTTTTAAATATTAAAAAAGTAGAAAAGTATAGCAGTCATCGATAGGTGTTAAATAATGTAAGTGCCGTGTATCAGTGAACGATAAAAGTAAATAATAGAACAGTTGGGAGGTACAACATGAATTTAAATTGAGCGAAAGTTTGTTGGTTTTAAAAATGTTAGATAAGTATCTTTTGATATGGCTAAAGTAATAATCTTGATTATATAATATTACCTTACCAGTTCAAAATAGAGATACTATGATGTACAAAATAATTTAATTGTCCAAACGTTTAGTAGTTAGGTTTGTCATTTGGATTGGGTAGAATAGACAATTGAGCATCGTAAACGCATCGGTTATGCAGTAACAATAAATAAAATGGTTTTTTAAATATTAAAAAAAGTAGAAAAGTATAGCAGTCATCGATAGGTGTTTAATAATGTTAGTGCCGTGTATCATTGAACGATAAAAGTAAATAATTGATTTTAGTAATGATAGAACAGTTGGGAGGTAGGTACAACATGAATTTAAATTGAGCGAAAGTTTGTTGGCTTTTAAAAATGTTAGATAAGTATCTTTTGATATGGCTAAAGTAATAATCTTGATTATATATAATATTACCTTACCAGTTCAAAATAGAGATACTATGATGTATAAAATAATTTAATTGTCCAAAGGTTTAGTAGTTAGGTTACTTGAAAACATCAAATAAGTATTTTTGGGTACGGTTAAAGTAATAATCTTGATTATATAGTATTACCTTACCGAAACAAAAAAGTACATAATCTGAAGAAAATATTTGTTTAAAAAAGGTATGTAGATAATGAAATAGAAATTTTTAAACTAAACTGGCTTCACACATAACTTTATAATTTGCATATCATGATGAATGACTATATAACGTATTATTTGGAGATTATTTTATATTTTATTCGGTGGCATAGGTCTATGTCTAATTGTGGATGTCTTTTAATTCTAGATGATAAAGATGAACTCAATTTCTACATATACATAAGACGGTAGTTTAGTTTATGATAACTATGTTATTATTACTGTATCAACTTTTTGCATTTAACACCGTTAATAAAATTAATTTACAGATCAGTTTTGTTGTTTTTTTTTTCAACATTTTTTTTGTTAATGCTTTTCAACTATTTTTTTGCGTTTGGTTTTTCGTTTAGCATGTGTTTTTTTTTTTCGTTTAATTTTTTTAGCATGTGTTTTTTTTTCATGCGTCTTTTGAAATGTAATTTTTTAAGCATTTTTCAACATGTACCTTTTTTCATGTTTTTAATTCTTTTTTTTTGTCATACTTACATTGCAAAACATTATGAACTACTTATCAATGTACAAAATATTTTCCAGAAAATTTTGTTTTTAGAAGAGTTTTTCCAGACAAAAATAATAATTAATTTATCATAGGTACATAAAAGTTTAAAAAAAAAAATTACATAAATCCATTCATAAGCTGTCTTCTGTTATCTGAGCTCGCTGGTGTAGATCCAATTGCGGCAGTAATGTTCAGTGTACTTATTTATCAGAAGGCCAGTTGTTGTCAATAAACACAAGCATCCCGCCTGTTCCATAGGTTAATTCTCTACCAAAACTCGCATAAATTTCAATAAAAATGTATACAAGGTTCTTTTTCCTCTGTATCCGTGTAAAATGAGATTTTGGTAGGATGTCAGCATTCTGATTTTCATTGAATCAACATTCAGATGTGTATTCAGAACAAATCTCATCCTTAGAAGTTCGTTCGAGGTATCAGCTTTGCCTGGCGCTTTTTGTGTTATTATAACTTTTAATTATTACTGGCACTTCTTCGTCTACCGCTTTTTGCTGCATCATTTGTTGGTTGATAAAATGTATGTTGCTATCAGGGCATCTTGAGTCTTGCTGGCGTATGACATTATCTTCCTGATTACATATTAAAAGTTTTGAACGATCTTTTAAACGATCTCTTTAAATTGGTTATACATAAATTAATGAACCTAAGTGCGTAACATCGCCTATCCAGAAGTTTTATTGGAACTATTTTGTTTACAATAATAATAATTCAAGTAGGTAATTAATAAAATTTACGAACTATAATATGTTTTTTGTAATATATTGAAATTTAACAGTAATACTACACAGTACTTACTTGAAAATTAACTTATCGAATTTAAAAATTAATAAATTAAAACTATCTAGTGTTAACTGCATAAAGTTGAAGGATTAAATTGTTGCAAAAGAAATTATATCCGCGTGTTGGTTTTACTCCAGATAAAAGTTTTTCGAGTAATTTTTCTTGAAGCTTTGTAATCTCGAACAAAACAAAACATAAATTTTAGGTGAGTAATAGGATAGGGTATATGCATGTGATTTCAAAAAAGCTATTTTTTTTTTACGTATTCTATTTATTTATTGTAACCTGTGACTGCGTTTGGGGTTTCGATCCTAAGTCCAGTCTCAATTAACTGAGACTGATTAGGATGAAACCCTCGTATGTGGCGTGGAGAACCCGTTGCTACACCAGTCTCTGTTAAGAAGCTGGCTAGCGTGGGTAGCTCGCACGTGTGTGTGTGTAATGTGTTTAGTTAGTGTTTTGTTCGAAAAAATTGTGATAATTGTAGTGCATTATATTTGAGATACCATCGATTGTAAATAAACCTTACATGGAAACTTAACTGGGGTTTGATGAGTAGTAAAACGTTTCTAAGGAGTTAATAATTAAGAAAAAAGAAAAGCAATGTAGAAATGACAAAAGGTACCTAGGTAAGTTTTTACTGCATAACCAATTACAATATTATTTATTTTATAATGTCCAATTTAAAAACATGAAGATTAACTATATAAAATATTTTTAGCCTGTATCATTCTGTATTATTCTCAGTATTGAGTTATGTATGTAGGTATTTAATTATCAATTTTCGAAACAAATGATATAGTAAAAAATTAACAAAAACAAAAAAAAATACACGTTTTATGTAGACGGATTTTTTCGACTAAGAATTATATTTTTTTAAGACCATAGACCATACAGAACTCTTGGACATATCACAACTCTTTGAGAGTTTACTCCCGTTTTCCCCGTTTCCCCCATGTAGGCTGTGGAGGGAGGGTGTTGGCTGTAGGGTACATTAGAAGATGTGGTGGGTACCCACCCGTACCCACCCAGAAGGTGGGCAAGGATGGAGTGGAGAGAAGAGCTCACACAAACACTGAACACAAACCAGTCCCATGAATCCAGGCATATCCTCCTTACGGCTCTATATGACAGATAGACGGCGCGCCGGAGACGAATCCAGCGGCCGATGCCTACGGTGGACGGCTGCCGTCTTCGACGCGGTCAGCGTACATCGTTTCCGTATCGACGGCAGTGGCCGATCTGGGGCAAGTGCTGCAATCGCCCCTATCGCCGGCAACGAGACGCATTACGAGCCGTCGCCGATGGGTCGGAGATCCTCATTCATGGATACGGCGTTAGACTCCCACGCTGCCCAAGCCGGCCAGTCATAACCTGTGTCGCTACATTGGTATTTACATTCGCAATGTTTCAAAGAGCATACAATACGTCTGGTGATGGAGTCAGCTGACGACATTCCACCGATAGATCAGAAGTTTGAAAGCGTATATCCTATCAAGGGATGCGGAAAATCAACAAACAATTAACATAGACTTGTTGGCGTACAATGTTTAAGATACTTAGTTGATATCAACTAACGTGTGGGTTATTACAGACCAACAGTTGACCCTCGAAAACAAAGTTCCCGATCAAATACCGATCACATTTAAAACAAGACTGTATCATCCTTGACCAATCATCTACTAAAAGCATTAATTGCGCTATAATCATAGTTGTAATATATATAGATTTAACCATCATCGACACAAATTAAGAAGTATTCATTATTATTGAAATACAATTAACATTACGATGTCTCTATTTATATATAACAATAATAAATAAATCACAGTATATAGCCACTTTACATGATTTAAAATGATTTTACTTATTTACAGTGATTGCC
Source organism: Eupithecia tripunctaria (assembly GCA_955876795.1). NCBI lineage: Eukaryota > Metazoa > Arthropoda > Insecta > Lepidoptera > Geometridae > Eupithecia > Eupithecia tripunctaria. The sequence continues at coordinate 10,590,092 of OY041604.1, forward strand.
CACAGATGTACAGAGGTGAACCATTCTAAACATTTCCAGGCTACTCTAAGTTATTATTATTATTATTACTGCCTATAAAAATATTATGTTTTATGAGATAAGCTCTGAAATTACTATATTTTTCGCGTACGGTTTGCCATTTATGATTCTTTCCGGGTGCATTAAAATTTTAATATTTTGTTTTGCCGTGACTCTACCTAAAGCGACGTATAGCTGTCCGTGGCTAAACATGTCCGATCTTAAGTCTAAACCGACGCGAGCTATCGTTTGACCCTGACTTTTATGGATTGTCATCGCGTAACATAACTGTAGAGGAAACTGACGGCGCAACATTTCAAAAGGACTGTTTGTACTAATTGGAGCTTTAAATAATATTCGCGGAATTAAATGGTCATCGGGGTCATTAAATTTTCTAACTCTAATCAAAAAACGCGATGTTCCTGTTACTATTACTTTTGTACCATTTACAAGACCGTCATTAAAACTGATATTCCGAATTATCATGCAAATGCATCCTATCTTTAATTTAAGGTCGTGCTCTGGAATACCCTTCGGATTTAAATTATTTAAAGTATCATAACCAAAATAAAGGTGATCTGCACCATCGTTATCTATTTTATCTATTGAGTAAAAATGCTCTACCTCCCCCTCTAATTTATCTAAAATCAAATTATTTATATCTTTTACGGCCTCGTTGCGAGTGCATAATATCGCTCGATTAATACACTCGCTGGGCTCTTCTAATGATGGAAAAACAAAATCTACTAATTCATCAAGATCGTCTACTGTATCTATATCACTGATATCAATTACATTTTTAAGATTAGCTTCTACAATATTTACTGTTGGTAGGAGGTTAGAGCCAATATTTAATATGAATTCGCTATAATCCCTATCGTGACATCTGTGTGAAGTTACTAATGAAAAAGATTTAATTTTCTGCCAAAGAGGAGACGTTTTGACGGATGCATTTAAAATATCAGAATTTGTTTTAGCGTACGGAACTACGGGAGGGATTTGCCTAAAGTCTCCTGCAAAAATAATTACTTTACCGCCGAATATGCTATTGTTTTTCATAAGATCCCGCAAGGATCTGTCTAATATGTGAATTAAATATTTATGAGCCATCGGAGCTTCATCATAAATAATAACGTCCGCGTGTGCTATCAAATCAGCCCTTTGGCTACCGTTGGTAATAGACCAGTAGCTGAGGTCGTCTACTAATTCTAACGGGAATTTAAACATGCTATGCGCCGTGGACCCCCCTGTGTAGTTCTGAGCGGCAATCGCAGAACTGGCCGTACACAAAACAACCCCTTGCAAATTGCCGCGTACGTGAGACGTCACCGTATTTAAAAGATACGTTTTACCGGTACCAGCAGGACCATCAACGAAAATCGCGGTATCGTTTGCGGCGCGGAAGTTAGGGTCACTGCATAGTTGCGAAACGTAATCGAAAATCGCGCGTTGATCCGCGGACAAGGTAGGTAAATGTTCGTCGACTTCATTTACCAACAAATCGCGATTATATTCGACGCGTTCCCTACCTAATTCGGTAGTACGGTCGACGACTTCTGGCAAACCGTGTTGTGTAAGCGACGATCCGTGCTTCCGAAGCATTCTACTAATTTGAATGAGACACAAAGTGTGTACTCTTTCCTCATCGGCGTTGTTACCTAATCTGTACGAAATATCTTCGCTCAATTGATTTTTGAATTTGTCCCAGAGAGAAGCTACTGCGACGCCGTTGACAGCCAAAACAACAAAAAAGCTACGCAGTCGCCGTCCCGTGTAAAAAGTAGATGCTTCTAACATAGCTCTTTCGTATTCGACCTCGTCATCGGCCAAACCAACAAATTTAGCAGCATCCTGGAAAGTTTGACAATCGGGACCACCAAGTTTAATTAAATCTGCGAAACTACGACAAGGATGTGATTTTAAAAGGACTCTAAGGAAGAATTGTTCACCTCTGTTTGGTGCGACCCAAAATAATCGCGCGACGAGCTCACCCCTTTGTCGTTTCGTGACGAATTTACCGTTTCCCATTTCAAAAATTGCCGTATTTTTTGTAGAGGGACGCTGCGGATGGACGATGTAACGTTCGTAAAAGTCCAAGTACGTAAGTTCGTCAAATTCGTCTCCTACGGGGCGGTTGAAATACGTTAAAAGGTCCGAGGAGGCACGTCGCGCCGATTCCTCCTCGGTGCCTGGTTTAAAAAATACCGAGTGTTGATTTTCAAGGTGTACGGGGAGCATTTTAACGGCCGGTTCGCGCGCGGTAACATCGAACTCTAACGTCCTCCATGCCGCCTCACTGGAGCCTAGGTATCTCTTAGTTACGTAAGTCTCGATTTCGTTGTCTTTATCCGCTTCCGGCACTATAGTTACGCGCGATTCGTCCTGACCTTTAGTGATATATTTAAACAAATATTTAACTACAGTTCGTTGAGTGGACACTTCCAAGTTAATATGAGCATCGTATTTAAGAAGAAGAGCCGCGTTATATGGAACAACCCAGGTGTCATTAATAGTTACTTCCCGATTGAATTGTTTGATGTTAGCTGTATTTGAACTGTCTCTACGCAAGTTAATAAATCCTGTATCTGTACTAAAAGTGGTGGCTGTTTCAGGTTTTGGAAAAAATTTATTACATTTACGTTTTTCACTATCCCAGCAAGGCAAATCAGTCCGATGCGGAGGACCACACGGACCGTGGATCATGTTATTTAAAACGATCCGCCTCAATTTCCCGTCAGCTTCTGACTCTTTGGGAATATCGGCTCTAACAAATTTATCTATATCTATATTTTGGACAGGGCCGCCACCTTCCACCCTAAAACAAATGTGAGCATGAGGTAAACCTCGTTTTTGATATTCTATTACATGTATTAAATAAAGGCATTTCCCAAACCAACGACCGGATCTTAAATCTCTTAATAATTGATTTAATCTTAAATTGAATGCTCTTGCGCAAATAAGGGGATTTGTATGACGTGATGTTATTGACTGTTGAATTTCCGGCCATTTAGGATTGCATGTGAATGTCAAGAAATATGATGGATTTCCCAACCTATTCACTAATGCAATCGAATCACAATATTTAGTTTTCATGTATCGCGGCCCCCCCGTAAAAGAGTTAGGCAAGTAAATTCGACCCGCAACCACCCCCCCTTCTGCCTGAATTGTTTCATCAGAGCGAACTTCATTCCTGGCTACGATACTCATTTCAACTTCTTGAAGCGGAGCGGTTCTAAGTTCAACACGTGAGTTGTGAGTCTGTAAGCTCTTTATAAATCGTAGACGCTCTTCTATTATTCGGCTAAACATATCAACTAACCATTCCTCTGATAATCTACCTAATTCAGAAAAACGAGGCTCGGACAAAAGTAAACATCTGACATATTTATTTTGAGTTAATTTATTCTTATTATTATCTAATTTATTTGGATACCATCCTGCATTGCCTTCGGGATACAGTAACGGATATTGAAACGATTCATACAACGGATGCATAATGTCTACAGTGTGTGGTTTCCTAGCGCCTATTTTCCACACAGCTATGCAATTGGGTTGATAATCTTGCCTATCGGTATTTATAATAGCTGCTATTTCTTTACCTATAGGTTTGTCACCGAGAATGTTACCGTGAGTCGCGCGCGTAGTTCTTTGAAATTGAATAAAAGCTTCATCTGATACCTCTCGGCTTAACATTTTGAAACATTCTATGTACGGATTTACATTTTCTAAATAAGCATTTATGCATTGAACTACCTGCCTATCAAGGCGTCGACCTTCCGCTAAGGTTTCGCGTTCGCTTGCATCGTGAATATACAAGCCTAAGTTATTAACGCTATCTGTGTAAGCTAAATCAAATACTCTATGATAAACCCGGCCTTGAATTTTTATAAACGATAGACCTGCAGGCGGGTGCACAAAACCGGAAGTAGTACCTAAAGCACTAAACGCGAATAGGTTGTTATACGCCCTAGGTCTAGACAGAAACGACGGATGATGATAAAAATCCTCGGAGAGCGGATCAAATGTTTGAACGTTGTTTGCACCGACCCCGCAACACCATTGTTTTCGCGATTTTTCTTCATCAAAGAGACGCGCCTGACATTTAGGACATTTATATGTCTCTGGCGACAACAGAGACGGGTTTTTTAGCGAATATGACCTAACCGCGTCGAGATCAGCGTCCCTCATCGCACCGAATAAGATTTTAGAACCGCGTAACGACGCGTCAACATTGCGACTGCGTTCGTTGTAAGTAGCCGAAGCGATTTGGTTGACTTCGGGGTGTAACTCAGTATAACGGTGGACAGCTTCGCGGTTTACTTCGGGTTTTTGTTTGTTGTACCGCTGTACGGCTTCCCGGTGTACTTCGGGATAAAGCGTCTCATAACGTTGCACAGCTTCCCGATGTACAATAGGTTTATTTGAATTATATTTTTTGACGGCATCTCTATGTATTATTGGTTTTTTGACATTATATTTTTTTACCGCGTCTAAATGTGCATTTACTTTCGTACTTTTTCGACCGCGTTTAACTTTTTTGGGTCGACCAGCTTTTTTCGGTAAAGTCTCTGGGACTTCAATATTTTCGACGGATAATTCCGAAAACATGTTTTGTAGAACCACTGCTGGTTTATCATTGGTCGCAACCACATTTTTTTTATTTGAAGCAATTTTATTATTTGATTTTACGGTTCTCACTACGGATTTGGTCGTGATTGCGACTGACCTAGTCTCTAAGCTAAGCATGCTAAATTGCGAGGCGCGTAGTATTGACGGAGATCGCGACGATTCGGAATCGTTAAATGGCACAACGACGGGTGAATTTAACCGAAGAATAGACTGAGACGTCGCCGGCGACGAAGATAGAGAATCGCGGTTATGAATTGAAATTGGGTCGCGGGTTAGTGACAAATATTCCGAAAGAATTGATGGCGATAACGTTGCCAGTGAATAGTCAGTTGCCGATTCAACTGAAGAAGATAACGAACGTATGGTGTTACTAACGCGAGTTGGGAATGACACCGGCGGCGGTGGCGTTTGAGTTATTAACTCAACCGATGAGGGCAATGTAGGAGTAGACGACCGTGACCTACGAAGAACGTTGGCGTAAGACGGCGAGCACTGCGTAAGATCGTTATCGTTAAGATCGTCGCTAACGTGAATAACGTGAACTCGATTTATCGCATATTCGTTGCCTGGTATTCTACGCGCAAAAAGTGACTTGGCCAGTTGATGCAATGAATTGCATCGAAACAAACGAGCTACTCCGTTTTCCGAAAATTCGTTATTTGTGCCTACTTTATGGCTATTGAAAAGGTAAAGAGCATTATTATACCGCCAAAACGCAACCGTATAGAGTTGCCCGGTGAACAAATAACTGTCCCTGTCGTCGTTGTGCGCGGAATTGAATACGTTCGTTGCTAAATGTTTAACTAACTCTGATTCAGCTACGGATTCAGACAGATTTAACGCTGGGTTGGGAAACAGCCCATTCGCGATCCAGCAGTGGTCTATATTTGATATTTGAGCCGAAAAATTCCCGACCCGAATATCTGTGGGCAAGTCGTCGGTTCTAAGATAGGTTGTACCGAGCGGTAATCTAAACTTTCGTGACATGTAAAGCGCGTCGCCACTCTGGAGAATGGTATCTATATCGACTCTACTTTCGAATATTCTATGTTTCGCGACTGAATAGACCGCGGCACATGTGGCCATGGCCATACACTGTGAGTTATTACCTTTGTATCGTGCATCCCCTTGATGGGCGGTCCCTATCATGTGAAAAAATATGATTAGATATTAGACAAGAGCACCTTTATTTTAGTCAAATTCGATGTGAAAATTCAAGACTCAACAAAAGAAAAGAAATAGAAAATAAGTCTACCACATTGAACTTTGAAATGATTATATACCATTATAAGTCAATCATCGATGATCGGAATTAGGCGAGCTAAAATAACTAAAGTTCATAGAACAGAGGCAAATCAGAGACTTCCTCACTACAACAATTTTATTCAGCCAATTTTCGACAATTGGGCCGTAAATTAGAAAAATTGTTGCTGTAAGAAAGTAAGTATGTAAATTTAATTAAAACGAATGTTAATGATATTGTGAACTAATTCAAATCATTTATTATGAATGTGAGCGGGTTAACTACGAACCTTGTTTGTGTTGGAATTCGTCAAACTACGAAAGTTTCTATAATTCAAATCATTTTTATAACCGACTGCAAAATGTTTTTTTATTTTTATAACTTTGTTGTATAACTGTATTACTCTGTTGAGGGCGTGTTTCGCATTCAAAGAGTCATTGTGCGTACTTCACTCACTCCTGTAACCGTAGCTACAGGAGTGAGAGAAGTACACATCTTTGACAGAATTTTAAAAAACTTTTTATCTGAATATGATACCGTGACATTGTTACTTGTTTTGCACACGCTCTTAACAGAGTTGCAGAACAAATAAGGGTAGAATATGCGGTGGTTGATACGTTAATTTCAAATGTAATAAATATTTTTAATGGCTCCCAAAAAGAGTAAAATTATTATAAAAAAGATTTCCGAACATGCCATTGCCACCAGAATCTGTCATAACAAAATTTAGTCAAAGACCTAATAATTTATTTTAATTCTCCGGACGTAAATGCATCTGATGATGGTGTCAAGTTGACAACTTGAAAAGGAAAACTCCATTCCTGACGAAACCTGGTTATCAGGTAGAAAATGCCTCTGCATTAAGCCCACCCTTTGTATTTTAATGCAATAAAAAAAGCCTTTAGCGATTTAGATTAATAGACTAATTTCCAGATCAACCGAATATTATCAAGGTTGTTAAGATTAGTTACTTTTATAATTAGGTATTCAGTTTATGTTTAGTTCCAATGATTGTACAAAATGAATAAATGGTATGAAAACTATAAAGTAGATTTTTTGTTACTTTTGGTTTGTTAGTTATTCATAGGCATAAACATTCACAGGCGTGAAATGCAAATTACATTGCCGATTAGAATTTTGCAATAAAATTTAACTTTAAAATGTTTATATAATATTCATTTTTCAAAACGTGCAATGTATTGTGAAAATGTTCCTCATTTTCTGTAGTGTCGTTTGTACCCTTATGGGCGGAAATGATGGGTGAGACGAAACTACTTCAAGAAAATATTACCATTTAATTTGAAAATTTAGAAAGTTAATTTTAGATGTACTTTACTAATATCCCGAAAACCGAAACAATTGGGCCGAAAAAATATTTAGTGCTAACGCGTCTTGTCTCTTATATTTTTCGAACACTGGGTATTTTAGCTCGCTTAATTCCGATCACTGGTAATCATCGTAATCCGACAACTATGTAATTATGTAAAACTGGGATAAGTAAAATTGGCCTAGTGCGAGTCGGACTCACGCACCGACTCGCACGCGGGAAGGTTTCCCGTACCATTCTTCATCTATAAAAACGGCAAACAAATCCTATAATGTTGTATGGCAGCCCCCTTAAAATATTTATTTTATTCTGTTTTTAGGGTTTCGTACCCAAAGGGTTTACTCTTGAGTACGAAACCCTAATACAGGGGAACCTATTACTAAGATTTTGCTGTGACAGCCTGGTGACACTCGTTTGTCACCAGGTTGTATCTCATGATCCGTGATAGTAACATTATTCATAGATGATGTATTTCTATTGCCGCTATAATAAGAGTTAAATAATTAATAATTAATTTTGTTTTAAAAAACTATAAACAGACTTCAATTTTTAGTTTTTTTCATGAATTTTCATAGATCCCATTGTCAGAACTGAACAAAATTAAAATGGGACCACACGGGAAGCACCAGCTTTCATATAAAAAAAGAATCATGCAAATCGGACCACCCAGTCAAAAGTTATGAGGTAAAAAACATAAAAAAAAAAAACAGACGAATTGAGAACCTCCTCCTTTTTTTGAAGTCGGTTAAATAAAATAAGGGGAGCAACATACGTAGGGAACAGCCACACAACCGATCATAGGTTAAGCAGTCGGGCGCGGTCAGTACTTGGATGGGTGACCGCGTCACGTTGACTTTTTGTTTTTTTTTTACGAGTAAAGATTTGTATTTTTTGATTTTTATAGATGGTACGGAACCCTTCGTGCGCGAGTCCGACTCGAACCCTTCGTACCCGAGACCGACTCGCACTTGGCCGGTTATTTAGTATTTGTTGTGGCAACAATACATTATCTGTGTACTATACATAATTGTGTGGTACATAATGTTATGTAGATTATATTATTTTTTGATAATATTATAAAGGCAGAATACGTAGCCTTAAGCTAAGCTTGTGTTATTCTGATGGGTGTTAAAATAACTGTTATATTTATTACAATACAATACGCTGCATTGTTACTTTTTATTACACATATAAAACATCCAGAATACACCCTGAACAAATGTCTGCAGATCGTATAAATATTTGTCCTGAGGCGCGAATCGAACCCGCCACCTCCTGCGTGGCAGGCGGACCTTCGCCCGCTGCGCCACAGGGTCGTCTTAGTTTAGGTTTTAACACTGAATAATCTAATTAGCATTTACCTCTTCTAAGAGTTTAAAAAGGGTAGGTAAAGTTTAAGAAAAAAATATTATAGATACCTTCATTTATCCTTAGTTTGATTCATTCAAAACTCGGTACCTATATACCTATACTCGTAAATCTTACTTCTTACTATTATTATAAATGTGAAAGCTTGAATGTTTTTTGTTTTTTATAAATGCCTTGTATTATAATTAAAGAAGTATGTACCTACTTAATATAGAAATTAAGTACTTTACATATATTAAAGCTTATTTATACGCATATACATATAATGAAACTGTGTAATTCACACGGTGGCGGCGCGGCGGCGGCGGCGCTTGACGGGCGTATGGGTGTTGCATGCATTGCTTGCACGGCGTCTATGGCACCAGGGGCAGAAACCACCCACTCGGAAACGAGATTCGTTTTCGTGCAAACGCTAATCTTATGCAGGCGACTTATGTTATGAGTTGGTTTTGCACGACAACGTAAACGTAACTTCGATCTTCCTTTATCGAGCGAGAAGGTCCTCGCCGCCGCCGGTGTTGATAATAATAATAATGTACAGTAGGTACCTTACCTAGTTCATGGTGTTAGTGCAGCGCGCGCCACTGGTCGGGCGGCCCGCGCCCCCGCCGCCCCGCCGCCAGCGGGCCGACGCGACGGCGACGACGACAACACAGGGCCGCGTGGCGGCGGCGGCGGCGGTGGCCATATAGGTAGTATAGGTTCCCCCAGCCAGACCCATATTATTTAAAAATCTATAGATATGGTACGTTCACCCATCGGCATCGTTAATATAACAAATGGCCTATGCCCTGTCGAACTAAGTGCTCTTATATAAGTAGGTAAGGTACCTTCCTACGGCTGACGCCTGCAGTTGAATCGGCAACTTGCCGTCAGTGTAGATATGGGTAGGGTACGTATGAGTCTTTAAGGCCCATACACCAGTGAAAGTGGCGCCCCCAACTATTTTATCTTATTATTACGTTAAACGCAGCAAGTTTTAAAAATCCTATGTTCAGTTTGTGGTATCTATTATAATAAGGTATTTATTAATGCCTCTGTAATAGTTTCATTTTGTAAAGCTTAGGAAGAGATACGAAGTTGCGCTTTTTGGCCACCAAACTCTATTTTCGGTCGATGTGTACAACCTACTTTACGGGACGCATCAATTTTACAAAGCGGGAATGGAACTTTGATTTGCAAAAATACACGATGCAAAAGTTAGTCACGTTTTTTATAATAAAAAGATACTTATGTAAGTAAGTGACAACGTTAATGGAAATAGGTATTAATAACAAAATCTAAATTTATTAGCGCCATGATTTGAAAATGGAACAGTTTAGATGATGACGCCATTTCATTCAATTTTTCCGTTGCTTAGTTTTTAGGCAAAAATAGGGACGCTTTGCAATTTTTATCTGATTTTCAGTAAGGTTAGACATTGAAATCAACTTACCAGAGAAAATGCACGATACGGCAGCGATATCTTTGCCTGGAGGAGTTCCAACCATGGCTCGCTTCACTGCTATTTGCTCACTTTCGGAAGTACGTTTCATCTAATTTAAGAGAAAAATAAGTTCAATAACACGTAATAAACGATAAACAAGCAATAACAACTAAAAAAGAAAATATCACGAAAAATAATTACAATGAGAACTTACCTTTGCGAAAAGTTCGAAAAGAATGATGGAATGTAGTGATGGGACATCTCAAAACGCTTGATCGATTGATCACAAATTAGAATCGATAATTTTTCATGTAGATTATTTTTTAAAAGTGCCGATTTTCCAATTTACTACTTTAAAATTAGGTAGGTAGAAAACATTATTTATATGGGTTGGTAGGTTCGTACGAAATTAGATAAAGATAACCTTTTTCTTCATTTGATTAGAAAATATTAACATACCTATACCGTGTCCAATTTGAATGAGGCATAAACGTTTACAAATCGCCCATACTTAACCTAAAATTCACTTTGTTGGCGCGTCCTTTTATACCTAATTTACATTACTTGTCGATGTTAGATCCTCCCTTCAATAAAAATTGCTTACAATTATAATATCTGAAACTCGACGCCAAGCAAGTGAGTTTTTGTTATTTGTATCGTAGTTTAAGTAGATACTTACGCTCTTTGTGAAAGGTTCTACTCGGGCTTCAATATTTTTAAATAAACGATTGCAGAAGTGCAGCGGACAAACGGCTGTCTACTCCACATCTTATAGTTGACCAGTTAGATACCTACTGCGAAACAAATGATTGGAAATAAATTTATATTTCTAATATGTTTTTAGAACTCATGGATATTAAATTATATGTATAGGTAAGTATTTTAACTTTTAACAGAAGAATAAACTGTAGTTCTATAAAGATAATTGTAAGTTTAAACTTACCTAAAAAATAGAACAGTTACTTTGTTAAACTTATACTTAGGTACTTATTAATGGCAATACGGCAAACGTTCTCCTATTTAACAATTATCTATATGAATTATATGAATATTCATGAGTAAAGACCGCGACTCGGTAAACGTAGTGTACGGCACTCTCCGGCCAGATGGGATGACGATCTGTGAAAGACTGCAGGCTGATGCTGGATGCATCAAGCTGAAAACAAAGGCGCTATGGTGCTCATTAGAGGAGGCCTATGTCCAGCAGTGTACCAATATAGGTGATCATCGACTGTACCTATTGATTGAATAATATATTGTTTGTAATGTAATTTTCGAAACCGCTAGACTGATTTTAATGAGAGCTGTACTTATGTAGAGGCAAGTATCATGTACGAAACATTTCGGTTTCTGTTTCTTTTCAATGAAATATTTTTAATCGAGTTTATTGAATTTTTTAAGGTATTTTCTGATAGCAATCTTTGTTTTCATAATCGATACATTGTTTTGTTTGGTATCACTACCCTATCACTATTTCGGTTAGGCGGTCGCGTCTATTTAACTGATTTCCGTTTCTGTTTTAGGCTTGTTTTAGAGTCGTTTCACAACCGCCAACCTTTTTCGTGTATTATTTAATCATTCTTTATTCTAAATAACTTGTTTTATTTTCAATCGATCATAACTATCTTGATTTTCGGGCACATTATAAATCTTATCTCAAAATTGTATTATTGGTTTGACTAAATTTCTACAGCCGGCTAGGCGCGCCAAAGAGAATATCGCTACAAACTCTATGCGCGCCATCTATTAATGAACCAATCACATCACAGCATTTGAATATAGACAATTACAAAGGCATAGACAATGAAAAGTTCTTTAAAGCTTGAAACAGACTGGTTGCATCTATATTGTAGTTCATTATTATTTACCTCTGTGGCGCGGTGGGCGAAGGTCCGCTTGCGACGCAGGAGGTTGCGGGTTCGATTTCTGCGTCGGGACAAATGTGTGTACGATCTGCAGATATTTGTTCAGGCCGTTCTGGATGTTTTCTATTTATAACAAAAAAATATATCTATCTATGCAGTTTATAGTATTATCTATAATCAGTTATCTAGTATAGTTATCTAGTAGGTACCCTCTAGTGAATTGTGTCCAACATTATTTATTTATTTATATTAATAAGCTATCTTGATGACAGCATGATATTTATTGATTGTTCGTTCATGGCTGGCAATTCCAATTGCAATTCCTTGGGGCACTTCAAGCACCTTACGCTATCGCAGTTTCACTTGCCTATGTAACTTTAAGCTAGACATGTCCCCCCATGCATAGGGCATAGGGCTCTGGGTGCAATTATACATATACACATACACACCCCTTTCAGTCACTGAGTCGCCACGAACCCGCCCTCCCCCCGCTTCGCGGGGGGTGGCGGGCTTCGCTAGGAGTAAGTTAATGTTGAGGGACCCCCCCCCGCTTCGCGGGGGTGCGCCGCCTAGAGGAGTATTACGTTAAATGTCGGTTCCGGTTCCTTACACCTTCCGTGTAGAGGAGGTGACATTGTTCACGAAGACAAGATGCACCCCCTCCACGACTCCGCAAAAAAAATATATTAAAATTTTCGTCAAAAATTCAGTCTTTTTTGCCTTGTAATTAAACAACACATTTTGACCTCTAGCACCAAGGTTATTCAACTTGGAGGTCAATGTCAAGAAAAAAAGTTGCATCCCTAGGGACCCCCTCCAGGATTCCACAAAAAAAATATATGTTAATTATTATACATAAATTTTTTTGTCAAAAAATTTCTAAGTCTTTTTCGCCTTGTAATTGACTGCGTCTCGTAAAGTATACTACAACCGAAAAAGAATAATGAAGGCATGATATTATAATAATAGATATTTAATCTTTACTGTTCATACTATTCGTGCAGCATCATGATTAATTTACGTAACACACGCATGTCATGTTGAATGATCGTCTGAAGCGTAAGAAAATTTCTTCTATTCATAGACATTTGATTGAAATAAGAAGTTGAAGTTTATTTCTGTTATTTGTTTGTTTACGTGATATAATAAATAAACCTAATTTTCTCCTAATTTAACAAAATAAACGGCTTAAGTTAGATTTTATTTCGTGATCATCGCTAATTATTACAGGTAGGTACTTTTAAATCTTGCACAAATGATAAACAAACCCGCAGTACTTAACCTCAAATTAACTTTCTTGTTGACGATTTTTAAACATAATGGAGAGTACCTACCTACTTGCTGATTTGAGATCCTATCTTCAATAAATATTGTCCAATTATATCTGTTTATCTCGACTCCAAGCATTTGTCATGTTCCAACTACCTCCATCTTGTGAATAGAAGCTAGTTGCAGCTTATAGGAAACTCTATCAAGCAGTGTGTAGGCAGAAAACACACTTGATTCCAGTTCTATTCCTATTTAGTTAATACCTACCTATTTGATTATTTCAGATTGCAATGACATGAAAATAATGTTTGATTGGCGAACAAAGATTCATAATGGTGCTGACAGTACCATGGAAGCCCTATTCCACTAAAGTATTTCACAACGCTTGGCCAGAAAATATGATGCATGCTGAAGTGAAATCTTATTTCAACCAAATGGCCAAAAATAGCCAACAGAAATTCAAGAAGTCTTGCAAGAGAACATAACATCAAATACTTACAGCTCATATTTATATACAAAAGAAAAAGAATACGAAGGCATGATATTAAAATAAAAGATATTTACATCTTTAGTATTATTACAGTACAGGGTAGATTAAGAGTGTAAGTTAAGTAGCATATTTTTATTGAATGGACTGCCCCATTATTGTTATGACAGGACTGAATAATAAAATTTACAAACATTATTCTATATTTTTATTATCTGCAAAAAAGTTATCTCTGTAGGTAGGAAGGTACATAATCTAAACTTTATTTTCTTGAACTTTTTTTTTCTTTCTTTAACTTTCTCTCTCTTTCTTAAACACAACTGAGAGGCTTAAATAATAACTACCTACCTAATAAATACAACTCCAAGCAGATATCTGCTCAGATTTGATGATATAATATAACCCTAAGCTTGACCATGATAATAGTAATAAAGTCTATTATTTCCAAAACGGTTACTAATTATTAAACTTAACTGATTTGTGTTTAATTTCTCTCAATTCTGTGTAGTGTCTACAATGTTTCTTAGTTTGGTAAGCCTTTTGGCGTAGGCCTCTTCCAACAGCCTCTATTGAGGCCTTTCCTCTGCGACTCTTGTTCAATAAAGCCCTAGTGTATGTTTTATGTCATCATCCCATCTTGTCTTTGGATGCCCCTTGGGTACCATGTTGTGATTTGCTTGTTCCTTATAATATTTGCTTTTTATTTCATGGCATGTGTCCAGTCCAGCCCCATTTCTGTCAGACTTGGTTTTTGCTCTAAGTACTGCACTTCAGTTTTATACCTAACACACACACAGACACACTTGTGTGTGGCTTATTGGCATTAAGCTAGCATAGCTGGTATGGCCAACCATACCAAGTATTTAATTTAATTCCTACGGTAGGATATAGGTTTACTACTTTAGAATTTAGATTTAAAACATGTGAGAAAATGTATGGCTCTGCTTTGGGGGGGCGGGGGTTCCTGAGGTCACTCGGACGGACACAAGAAATACATTTTTTCAAAAAAAAACATACCTCCCCCCTCCACCATCAAGGAGAACAATTGTGTCAGTCAATTTATATACCTATTAGAAAGAAAGTGACGTGTGTCTTGAGGGCAAATCTCGAAAAGTCGGAATTTTCCCTAGATCCCTCGGACACAAGAAATACACGCCCGCCGTCATCAGATTCGTTATCCTCACCCCCTTGTCAGTCGAAAAGGATACCCATATCAAATTCTTGGATAGGGGAGGGGGTTCAGGGGGGGGGGGGGGGGGGGGGCGTTTGTGGGTGGGCTCGCTTCGCTCACCGCAATTCTCCGCCCGAACACAAAGGTCAAAAATAGTCCAATTTTTGGGTTTTTTAGTTTTTTTAATAATAAAGAGGTCTAGGGGGCAAAAGGGGGCAATATTTTTTACATTAAAAATTATTTACCCTACTCTACATAAACGTGAATTTTTTTTTCTGAAAAATCAGTCCGTATGGGAGATATCAACGGGGGCTAAAAAATAGGGGGTGAGAGGGGGTATAATTTTTTTTTCTTCCTATTCACGAAGGCACCCTCTATACGAATACGCATTCAAAACTCTTCCATCTCTCCTCTATCTGGTAGTACTAACAAAAGGGAATCCCCCCTTTTGTTAGTACTACCGGCAGGGGGGCATGGGGGGGGTTAAAAAATATTGACTTAAAATATGATTTCCAATGTTAGCCGAAAACGATACCCATTTCAAATTCTTGGATGGGAGAGGGGTTCAAGGGGGGCTGGGGGCGTGAAGGGTGACGTGCCCCGTGGTCGCATTGCGGTTCGCTCCCCTCACCGCAATCTGACCCATGCCCAGAAGAGTATACCATTTCAAATTCTTGGATGGGGGAGGGGGTTCGGGGGGTCTGGGATGCAAAATCGTAATATCCACCCCTATGTTACCCATATCCAATTCTTGTATAGGAGAGGGGGTGCACAGGGGGGACAGGGGTCCTGGAAAGTATCAGCATGGCTCGCTTCGCTCACCGTGCTGTGCCCCTTAGTCGCATTGCGGTTCGCTTCGCTCACCGCAATACGACCGCGCTCAGTCGGCCACACACCACGCAGTGTGACGAGTGCCAGTTTGCGGTTCGCTCCGCTCACCGCAATCTGGCCCACGCCCACCGTCATCAAATTCGTTATCCTCACCCCCATGTTAGTCGAAAAAGATACCCATATCAAATTCTTGGGTGGGGGAGGGGGTTCAGGGGGGCCGGGGGTGGGGGGGTCACAGCACGGCTCGCTTCGCTCGCCGTGCTGTTCCCCGTGGTCGCATTGCAGCTCGCTTCGCTCGCCGCAATGCTCCGCCCGAAAAAAAAGGTCAAAAATAGGCCAATTTTTGGGTTTTTTAGGTTTTTCTATAAAAAAGGGGGTCTAGGGGGCTAAATGGAGAAATATTTTTTTTGCAATTAAAATTATTTGCCCTACTCTACATGACTGTGAAAAAAAAATTCTCAAAAGTCACTCCGTTTGGGAGATCTCAACGGGGGCTAAAAAATGGGGGGTGAGAGGGGGGGTAATTTTTTTTTTATTTCGATTCAAGAAGACACCCTCTATACGAACTCGCCATCAGTACCCCTACATCTCTCCTTTATCTGGGAGTACAAAAAAATGGGGGGATTCGGGGGGCAAGGGGGGGTAAAAAAATTTGTCTTCCAAAATGAGTTGTACTCGTCTACACAACTGTGAAAAAAAAACTTTTGCAAGTCAATTCGTTTGGAAGATATCAACGGGGGCTAAAAAATGGGGGGTGAGAGGGGGGGTAATTTTTTTTTTCTCCCAATTCAAGAAGACACCCTCTATACGACCCTGTAATTAAAAACACTCTATCACGTCGCTTTCTCATAGCACTTGAAAAAGGGGGGGTCTGGGGGGCAAGGGGGGGTAAAAAAAAATTTGCAATCAAAATCACTTGTACCCCTCTATACAACCCCCATAAAATTATTAGTCAGGATGGCTCTGCTTGGAAGCCCCCCCGGGGGGCGGGGGCCCCCCGGTGCAAATCTCAAAAAGTCGGAATTTTCCTGAGGTCCCCCAGGCATGAGAAATACATTTCCGCAAAAAAAACCATACCTCCCCCTCCACCATCAAGGAGAACAATTATGTCAATCAGTCAGTCAGTGAGTGGTAATCGAGCTTTATATAATAGACTAGGTTGTATAAGTGCGCGAGCTGCAAGCAGCTCGCGTTTGTCCGTTACATGCCCGCCGCCATCAAATTCGTAATCTTTAGCTCCATGTTGGTCGAAGAGTATACCCATTTCAAATTCTTGGATGGGGGAGGGGGTTCGGGGGGTCTGGGGTGCAAAATCGTAATCCGCGACCTTATGTTAGTCGAAAACGATACCCATATCAAATTCTTGTATGGGAGAGGGGGTGCAGGGGGGGGACTGGGGTCCTGGAAAGTATCACTGTGCCCCATGGTCGCATTGCGGTTCGCTTCGCTCACCGCAATACGACCACGCTCAGTCAGCCACACAGCAAGGCTCGCTTCGCTCGCCTTGCAGTGTGACGAGTGCCAGTTTGCGGTTCGCTTCGCTCACCGCAATCTGGCCCACCCCTGCCGACATCAAATTCGTAATCCCCACCCCAATGTTAGTCGAAAACGATACCCATTTCAAATTCTTGGATGGGGGAGGGGTTTCAGGGGGGGCTGGGGGCGTGAAGGAAGACGGCACGGCTCGCTTCGCTCGCCGTGCTGTGCCCTGGAGTCGCATTGCGGTTCGCTTCGCTCACCACAATACGACGTCGCTCGTGCTGCAGGCTCGCTTCGCTCGCCTTGCAGTGTGGCGAGTGCCAGTTTGCGGTTCGCTTCGCTCACCGCAATCTGGCCCGCCCCTGCCGTCATCAAATTCGTAATCTCCACCCCAATGTTAGTCGAAAACGATACCCATTTCAAATTCTTGGATGGGGGAGGGGGTTCAGGGGGGGCTGGGGGTGTGAAGGGTGACGGCACGGCTCGCTTCGCTCGCCGTGCTGAGCCCCGTGGTCGCATTGCGGTTCGCTTCGCTCACCGCAATACGACGCGACGCCGCTCGTGTTGCCACAGAGCAAGGCTCGCTTCGCTCGCCTTGCTGTGTGACGTGGGTCGGATTGCGGTTCGCTTCGCTCACCGCAATCCAACCCACGCCCACCGTCATCAAATTCGTTTTCCTCACCCCCATGTTAGTCGAAAACGATACCCATATCAAATTCTTGGATGGGGGGGGGGGTTCACGGGGGGCCGGGGTTGGGGTGTCACAGCACGGCTCGCTTCGCTCGCCATGCTGTTCCCCGTGGTCGCATTGCAGCTCGCTTCGCTCGCCGCAATGCTCCGCCCGAAAAAAAAGGTGAAAATCGGCCATTTTTTGGGTTTTTTTGGTTTTTTAATAAAAAAGGGGGTCTAGGGGCCTAAAGGGGAAAATATTTTTTTTGCATTTTAAATTATTTGCCCTACTCTACATGACTGTGAAAAAAAAAATCTGAAAAGTCAGTCCGTTTGGGAGATACCAACGGGGGCTAAAAAAGGGGGGGTAAAAGGGGGGGTAATTTTTTTTTTCTTCCAATTCAAGAAGATACCCTCTATACGACCCTGCAATTGAAAACACTCTATCACGTCGTTTTCTGGTAGCACTTGAAAAAGGGGGGGTCTGGGGGGCAAGGGGGGGTAAACAAATTTTTGCAATCAAAATCACTTGTACCCCTCTATACAACCCCCATAAAATTATTAGTCAGTATGGCTCTGCTTGGAAGCCCCCCTGGGGGGCGGGGGCCCCCCGGTGCAAATCTCAAAAAGTCGGAATTTTCCCGAGGTCCCCCAGGCATGAGAAATACATTTCCGCAAAAAAAACCATACCTCCCCCTCCACCATCACGGAGATCAATTCTGTCAATCAGTCAGTGAGTGAGTGGTAATCGAGCTTTATATAATAGAATATATGTAGAAGATTTAAAGAACACAAACATCATATATATTATATTATCGTCTTCGCCACAAACAGTGATTTACAGGTAATTGCACCATCAAGCAACGCGTAAATTGACGGTGGTAGTAAACACACTAATATATAAACTAGTTTTTACCCGCGACTTCGCATGAGATGTTTCTATGGAATTGTTTAAAGATTGTTACTTCTTCATAGCCAAAACTACTGGACGAATCGGGTTGATAATTTGCATATAAGTATGTAGGTCTATTCCTAGAATAGGCAAAAATAGTTTTTAATTAAAATATGAACAAAAATTAAGAAACGAACTTAAATATATCTCCTCTAAGTCTTCCTACTCGTGTATTCATAAATGCGGCAAAAATGCGGATACGTCTTTTAGTATCCACTGAAAACATAAATCAATTTAATGTTGGACATTCCCTTGAGCCACTTCAGTTTATGATAGACATGAAAGTCTCGAGAAATATTTACTTTTGATTCGATAATCTTTAGAAAATTCTACATGATTTCATGCAAACTTATTTTTCTCTGTTCATCGTCATATATATAGTATATACCTATATTTTTTGTATGGATCAGATCACGCATAACTTTTTACAGAGTAGTTCGATTTTGACAATTATTTTTCTATGGGAAAGGGAAATAATTCAAGTTAATAATTCTAAAAAGTTCCTAGAAAATCCTTAAACTTACGTTCATACTCTGAATGCTCTTATTTATTTAACTCGTGGGACCACGCAGTATTTTATGATACCTTCTATAGGTACCTAGTATATCTATTATTTAAATTCTAGCATAGGTTTACATACCTAATTATAAATGGTTTGCATTATTATTTCTATTTTGCATTAGTACCTAAACTCCTGTTGGTTAAGGATATTATATTGATCTTTGGTTTTTGTAAACTCGTAATGTGACGTCACCCAGGGGTTCAGACTGAAAACCAGCGTTGTTTCCGTCCTTGGGCGGTAGCGGCATTATAATAATCAATCATAATCATTTATTTGCCAGAATGTATGTACAAAAGTACATTAAGCTGACGCTGGACCTATTTAGCCGCGCATTAAGGAAATACCATTTTTTCTCTTCAGACTGTCTCGTAGAGCTGTTTAATTTTCAAGTTTAGTCATAGTACTAGTTTTATTTGTAAATTTATATGTTCTCTATTTTACTTCCCATCTGTGTTGTGTGTCGCTATGTGTGTACTAAATAAATGTTTATTCTATTCTAAATCGTTCCGACTTAAATTTCGGCGGATATTTTTTTTTGTTAAAAGTGCTATCCTCCTTGTATAATATAATATACTATTTTCTACCCCTGGTGTAGCACTTATTTGTCTGAGATATAAAGTAGACTTTTGTTATTGCAGGACCAAAACGTAAATTTTCAAACATATCACAATTTTAAACTCTTTATTTAATCTATATTGGAGGAGGATCCAGCTAGGCTGGGCAGCGTTTGGAAAGCTACGTCAAGTCTTCTCGTCATCCATACCGCAATGCTTGAAAACGAAAGTTTTCAATCAGTGCGTCCTACCCGTCATGACCTACGGAGCTGAGACGTGGACACTCACCATAGGGCTGGTCCACCAGTTTAAAGTCGCTCAGCGAGCTATGGAAAGAGCTATGCTCGGAGTCTCTCTGAAGGATAGAATTCGTAACGAATACATCCGACAGAGAACCAAAGTTATCGATATAGCTCAAAGAATTAGCAAGCTGAAGTGGCAGTGGGCCGGCCATATTTCGCGAAGAACCGATAACCGCTGGGGTAAACGAGTTCTTGAGTGGAGACCGCGACTCGGCAAACGTAGTGTAGGACGCCCTCCGGCCAGGTGGGATGACGATCTGCGAAAGACTGCAGGCAGATGCTGGATGCATCAAGCTGAAGACAGGGCGCTATGGCGCTCATTAGGGGAGGCTTATGTCCAGCAGTGGACTAATATAGGCTGATGATGATGATGATTTAATCTATATAATATTAGTAGGGATAGTAGTAGTAGCAGCAGTTTTTTTAGGCGATATTAGTCGGGTCCCTCGCATACGAGAACAGTACCGTCTAAGTATTCATAAAATTATAAGTAAAGATGATGATCATGTCCTCCTCCGTGGCGCCCAGTCTCAACGGAGTCTAGTAGGGATTGCAAATTCCCGAGTCTTCGAGCAACCGGGATTCCCGGGAAATGTTGAAGTCGGAACCGGGAAATCCCGGGAATTCCCGGGAAATATTTTTTTTTAATTTTTACTGAAATTAGATAAATTAACTGCCTCTTAAGCCATGTCGCTTATATCGCCTGATATAGCATACCTTATATTGCATAGGTATGCGATATAAGGTATATTAGAGCTGTATTTCTATACATTTGTTAAAATGAATATCTTAATTCAATGTGGTCGATGTGTTTTGTTCCCTCGTTCGACAAAAAGCCTTAAGGCTTTTCGAGTACTAAAGAGTCGTGACTGAATCCAGCACCTTCATTCACTGCACTACCTACAACAACAATCTCAAGGCAGTAAAACTCCATGAGGCTGGACTTGATCTTGATAAACAGAAAGTATCTTTGTGTGAAAAATCGCCGAATATATGAATTAATTGTTACAAAAAAGCTACATTAAATCAAATTCATCGGTTTAAAATTGTTATTTTTATCACAATCAAAACACGCTTTAGTCTATCCAGTTCAAAGGTTTATTACGAAAGGTTGATTCAATTTAAGGTTCAATCACTTAAAGTACGTAATTTTTTTTCTTCAAAATGGAGGTACATTATGCATGCACACGGAAGCTTGATTTGGGCACTCTCTAATACATTTTGGACTGTTTCCATTCATCTTTACTACCCTGACTCTACAGCCGCGGGTGGGCTTAGATCTGGTAAAATGCGCCATTCTCTCCTATTCTTGGCTTTTTTTACTGCCAGCCGGACACTGCAATTGCCTTTAGGTCTTGTTGGACTCCATCGACCCACCTGGGTATCAGTCTTCCAGGGGGTCGTCGGCCATCAGGTTTGCCACCAGTAGTCACACTAGTCACCATCCAGGTACAGCGTCGAAGATTTGTATTTTTCTTTCAAACACGAGTCTTTAGGTTTTCTTGGTTAGAACCCATAATTCATTTTCAAGGCTTACGTAAGAATTGGACGTTGTAGCGTTTTGTAAATGAGTAGTTTAGATCTTCTATATCAACCTAAAGCGTAAATATTTGAAAAGGTTGAAGAAGAATCTATTAGCGGCTTGAATTGTTCTATTTATTTCCGCGTCCACCTTGTTTGTATAGGCTACCGTGAGCCAAGAAGATAAACGCTGTTATAGTTTGACCGAAACCGCTGTACCGCTCCTGAGGTATGCGCGCGGCGAGACGGGAAGGAAATATCGGCCCTCGTCGGTCGCTCCGATCCATCAGTATGCCGTCAACGCTCACGACGATAGGTAGCTTTTGTACCGTACTGTATATGCCAGTAGCACACGAGATAAATGTGAAAAGATGGGGGAGCGCTATCCATTTTTAAAGTGGCTGAATATTTTGAGAAAAGAAGAAACCTTTGAATATAAAAGTGATCGCGATAGTGGATTTAATAATATTAACGATCCATTAATAATACATTTGCAGAACGACTCCAATTCAACTTCCAATGGCTAAACGGAAGATGAAATTGAAGTAGAATCTATGTCAGAATATCTGTAGAAAATTTAGTTATAGAAAAATATAATCGTAACATAATATAAACATTTCGTTTACCTACGATATCCTTAGGCCTCGGTCTCGAATTTTGCGGGCAGCGGGGCGGCGGCGGCGGCGGCGCGGGAGCGGCAGGATCTTATGCGTATCGTCAAATGGACCGGGTCTCGTAAACAGCGGCGCGGTAGCGGCGCGGGGGCGGGCAACGAGCGGTGCACTCCAGTCGAGCGGTGACCGTCCCGCGTTGCGCGTCTGCATTGTAGTATAGTGTTGTACTTTGTTTTTGTGACGTATCAAAATGTCCTCGGACGTGCAAGAGCAAATTATTTCGGCAATCTTTGAGAGGAGACCCATATGGAACAGCAAAGATGTGAACCATAAAAATAGAAGAATAATTAATCAATTATGGGAAGAAATAAAAAACGAATAATGTTCTTCATAATTTCGCCATTTATTTTCCTTGCCCTATAGTAGGGATCCACTTCTTCTTTTGCCCACAATAAATCGAGCGTTAGGAATAGATTTGAATCAAAAAGATGTTGTTGCCGATTTTCAGACATTTCGTTTGCGAATGTCGACAACACAACCACGAACACAACACTACACCGCTACAGTGCCGCGCGATCTGCCCGCTGGTTTCGAGAACAGGTATGCGCTGCCCGCCCCTCTCCCGCGCCGCCGCCGCCGCCGCCCCGCTGCCCGCAAAATTCGAGACCGAGGCCTAAGAGCTATCCGACAATATCGATCTCATGTGTACTCTTGCTCTTTTTTCCCCGGTCCCCACCTCGCCGCACTTTCCTAAGGAGCGGTACAGCGGTTTCGGTCGAACTAGTATAGTTATAAAAAATGAAATGAAAATGAAAAACTTGTATAACTATTGGTAACACCAATTTTGACACAGAAGGTGACTACGTTTAATTTTGCTTTTTCCTGCCTTTCTTGACTCTTATTTCAAGGCGTGGTAAGCATGTTTCATGGCAGTTAATTTCGCCCTATCAGATCCAAATCATCGGCATAACCCAGAACTTGAACTGATTTCAAAGGAATGGTATCGTTAATTCAAATTTTTGAGTTTTTCTGCACTTGTCAAGTCTATATTGAAGAGTAGGAATGAAAGAACGTCCTTGACAAGGCTCTGATATATCGTTCTGCACCCTGACAACACTAGGCACTAGCCAAACTTCTCAGAGTCATTTTGGTGAATGCTGTTTACTCTTTGACTGCAGGAAAAATAATTACTGATTGAAATCAAATGATATAAATCATGTCAACCCTGCCCAGTACCGCGTAGGTACCCGATATATTTGAAATGCTATAAGACGAAGTGAAATATATTAAGTTATGTCGTTTCGGTATAAGTATAGAAATTTCCCGAAATTCCCGAAATTTCCCGGGAATTGAATTTGGATTTCCCGGTTCTGAAATGGGCCAAAAATTCCGGGAATTCCCGGGAATTTCGGAACCGGGAATTCCCGGGACCAAACCCTAGAGTCTAGCCATGTCTTCAGGACACATTAGTGTACAAGTGTATGCGCAAGCACAGAGGCCTCTTTATTCCTTGACTCTCATAACCCGATTAGACGGCAGACCGAAACAAACGACCGGTCAAACGCAGGATCTAGGGCTTAACGACGCTGAATTCCTGATTCCGGTGAGTTACTGTAAAATAAGTAAAGTATTGATTAGTATAAGTTAAGTTATATAAGTATAGTTAAGTAAGTAGTAAAGTATGTTATGAGTAGGATTAAAGCAATTATCAGTACCTACCAGCGTGCGCGTGATTTGTCACGAGTGACCGGTGTCATGTGAGCTCTTATCGGAACACAATAAGGGTGGGTTTACTTTATCTTTACGCATTCGACACACTTAATTTATAAGATACTAGCCTCGCGCCGTGGCTTTGCACGTATTTTTTGAAATAACAAGCTCACATAATTTTTCAGGTTTCTATACTCAACTACACGCACAATAGCGCACACTTGTGCACTATAATATGTCCTGCGCACCTGGCTAGTCTTTGTTGAGACTGGCCGCCATGGCCGAAATTCGGCTAGGAGGCCATTATTATTATTAGTAATCGTCTAGGTCGAAGTTCCTGCCGATCCAATAAGTTGTTTTGGCTTTGTATTCAGCCAAACAAAAACGCTATTCTTTCGCCTACAAAATAATAAAACTTGAATGAATTGTGCTACCAATGGAAACTTCATAAATGGCTTGCCCTCAGGTTCATGTAATTTTCATGTGTTCATATATATATATTATATTTTGTTCTAGCTATAAGTTTTCCTAAGATTTGAAACTAAAATCCTACTATAATAATATTATAAACACGTAAGTTTGTAAACATGTATGTATGTTTGTTGCTCTTTCGCGCAATAACTACTAAACGGGTCGTGCTGATATTTTCCATACAGGTAGTTCTAGGCTTGGAATAACACATCGGCTACTTTTTATCCCATAAATCAGTTCCCGTGGGATAGGCGTGCGAAGCCGCGGGGCGCAGCTACTAAATAAATAAAATAGTAGGATTCTCGTCGCATCGCAGTATGTCCAAAAGCAGTAACTCTCAGATAGGAGGTGATTGCACCGAATGTAAATAGATAGTAATTGTAGGCATACGTTGATTGTACGCTTTGCAGTATCATAGCCAATATTATTGATGAACTATGCATATGATAGTAAGTATATGATACAAACTTAATGTATAGCTGTGTATATGCTCCTGAATAAAATAAAGTAATAATATGTGAAACTTTAACCTACTTTTGTGTGTATGTATGTTTGAATCATATTGACGACCTCTGTGGCGCGGTGGGCGAAGGTCTGCCTGCGACGCAGGAGGTTGCGGGTTCGATTCCCGCCTCGGGACAAATGTGTGTACGATCTGCAGACATTTGTTCAGGGCGTTCTGGATGTTTTTCTATGTATAATAAAAAATATCTATCTATGTAGTGTATTGTATTATGTATATCAGTTATCTAGTACCCATAACACAAGCTCTGCTTAGCTTGGGGCTAGATAATGCTGTGTGAATTGTCCAGCATTATTTTATTATTATTATTTTTTTTTTTTATATACTATCACATGCATACCTATCAAGTTCAAACATCTATGGAGTATCTTAGCCAATATTATTGATGAACTATGCATGCATACGTATCAGGTTAAAACATTTAAGGAAACTTATTTTCACCAGTAAATGAGTCATTGTCAAACGCATGTGGAGTAGAATTAAGACACATTTCGATGCATTTTAGCACATTGCGTGCTAATAGTATTTCGCGTTCGATGAGCGGGACAGAACATACGTTTTTGGAAATGCACCATTACATCTCTTCCCGTGGGTGTCGTAATAGGCGCCTAAGGGATATCCACCGGGGGTGGGCAGCAGCGCCCCCTCCAGAACAATTCCACCACTGAACTGCGATATTGTTTATTTACTGGAAAACTACGAAACTTATTAAGAAACTGACTAGTAAGAACCAAATAATCATTAATTTTATTTGTTTAAATAATATCAGTCCTTCAAGTCTGTATCAATTAACTGGCTTATTGTCGTAGTAATTTATACCTTATTCTTTAACTAAAAAAGGTTTAAATTTGACAGATCTACAGCAACAGCTCTACAAGTGGTACGTCTGACAGTCTGGCAAGCGTGAGCGGCGTTTCATCACAGAAGAAGAACAAATTGGGCTTGGCCGTTCTGATCACAGTCACTGATTCCGCTGAGATGTGAGTGCACTATAAGTTTATTCATTTGATATACTAAAGGCAGAACACATTTTACTGCTTTACTGTGACGGTAAACCACCGTGCTGATCTCAAACTTCCTCCTAAACAGCTTTTGCATTTCTCTCTTACATCCTAATTTATACAAGCCATCCATCGTTTCCTAACACAATAGAGTCTGTTCGAAAAGAGAAGTGTCGTGGCGTTTCGTGAACTAACACTGTCGTACTGCAATGACAGAGCAGTGTTGTCAACGCAACAAAAGTTGTCAAATTGGCACTCTTCCTACGACACATCTCTTTTTGAGCAGAGTAGCAAATTTTTTTGGTTAGTTTGCAAATTTATAGACCGTTTCATGTTACAAATTGAGCCCCGGAAGTTTGACTTTAGCATTTGTTGAGATAACAGATGTAATTTTCACTGATTTCCTTATAATTAAATGTAATTTGTACAGGGATCTAGTTCGTAGATGCGTGGAACATTCGCCTCAGGTGACGGCGCTGGTCTGTCGGCTGCGGCTAGCTGCGTTGTCCGCCGGCGCGCAGACATTCGTGTCTACTCTACACGCAGCGAAAGAGGACGCAGCGAGATGGTCAGTACGTTAGTGGACCTGCTCCGTAGATGGAACATTCGCCTCAGGTGACGACGCTGGTCTGTCGGCTGCGGCTAGCAGCTTTGTCCGCCGGCGCGCACACATTCGTGTCTACTATACACGCGGCAAAAGAGGACGCAGCGAGATGTTCAATACATTAGTGGACTTACTCCGTAGGTGGGTGAATCAACTATTTTACCCACACTTTGGACAGTGTAGAAATATTTTTTTGAAAAATAAAAACATTAATATTCTTTTATTCTAATTTGATTAGGGCATTAGAAATTTCATCTACTTTAACAACCTAGAAGGGCACGGACGTTTATTCATATTTTAGCTATTTTTTACAAGAAACTACAACACAGACCCTCAAAATCTGTCACCTGAGTTACCGCCACTTAATCTTACATAAATGCTGAATGAAACTCGAAACCACAACTCATTTTCATTTATTTTATCCTGCATGCATAATCAAATATTTTGGTAAAATCAGTCTCCATATAATACTTAAATTTTAGTAGAAAACTAACTGCTATTGGTCTTTTGCGTTACCCTTATCCAAAAAATTATAGCTATTTCTACATTAAACTAAATATAAAAGTATTACAAATAAAAATGAATTATTTAAGGAAGCTCACTAATTGTTAAAATAAGGTACTGGCAATTTAAAGATAAAATGGAAAGAAATACGCATTTTACGATCGGATATATAATGTTTATTTTTGGGACATCAAGTAACTCCAGAGACAAATTTTGGTAACGCTTAAGACATACTAGAAAAATATTGGTTGAATAAATAAACCGCTTGGAACATTGAATAAACTTAAATCGATAATTTATGATACAAAATCAAAAAACAAACAATAAATCAACAACAGACAAAGAAAATTACAAATTTACAATCAATAATATAAATAAATTAAGCCAAGTATTTGCAATTGAGCTAAATGCAAACTGTTGCATCCAATCTAAAGGTAACTCAACTGATCCATATCAATACCAGTCGGAAGCGTCCGACTGGTATTGATATGGAGCCCAAGACACTGGCTGCATTGCCCCGCTGTATGAAGTGCTGCGCCAGATCACTTCGACCAGAATCTCAGATTTTTTTTTACATCCGAAGAGTTTCGGTACCCAACGGACTTAGCGTCTCATGTGTAGGCTCTGTCGCGATCTGCATAATTGCGCCTTTTGAGATCCTCGGCCAAATCTGCCTCTCACGGTTGTTCTTGATAAATGGGAAGACGGAAGTGTGTCGACGCATGTACCATACCACACAATGGGCCTCCCCAACTCCTATGGGACTAGTGTCATACTCGCGAGCCTCATACCATTATCACGCAACAGACCATTCGGGTCGAAAATAGCTGGTACCTACGTTAGCGGTGGCCAAAACCCGCCGGTTGATATCGTTACGGCTGGCATGGCGAGATAAACCGACCGGCGGGGCTGCTAGTATTCAATAACCCATGATGACCCAGCTGTTTGACAGCAGTAGGTACTAAGGTCTGCATAGAAAGGAAAGAGAGTCGATCCTGCCCAGGCATCATAAACGCAGACAGACTACCCAAGGTAAGAGCAAGACCAACTCCAACACAACAAGATCTCTTGAAGTTTCTTGAACCCACCCACAACAGAAGTCAAAAACAGATTAAAACTTCTCTCAACACTCTGAAAAAGAACACCAAAAGCTATGGGAGCTTCGGACAGACTGCAAGCATACTAAATCAATATTCCCCTCCAAAGAAAGGAAAAACACCAACACAATGCTCAAAATGAGCCGAGAGGACCTAATAACGATGGTGGGCATCATCACAGGTCACGAATAAATTGAACTATTATCTTTTCAACACTGGAACCACAGACAGCAGCTTATGTCATGGCTGCTTACAAGAAGAAGAGAATGTGGTACACGTTGTTGTGGTACACTGCACGGCCACACAGAAGTCCAGACACAGAACGGGGCTGAAGTGTCTCATTGAGGCATCAACCAAATCCACACCCACAGAAAAGCTGAAACGAAGCTGTCAGTCACCTAAAGTCCTGATCCGATAATTCAAGAAGCTGGGTTGGTTAGGGCCTGCTTAGGTAGGGGGATAATTCACAATATACTTCTATGCGAGACGTCCGTGCAGATCTTAGTTTCCCAACTTAGAATTAGAATTAGCAGTTGTTACTAGGTATGTCTTGGGTTGGGTGCAAGGTGATTGCACCTTTAACGCAAACGGAAAGTTACAGGATCCATTAGAGTGGAAGGAAATACTTGCAACCAATGTCCTGACTTCCATTTAGTAATAGCCAGGATCCGCAGAGCACGTTTGTAACATAAAAAAACAAATTCCATGTCAACGAGCAAAAGTTACGTTGGAGACCAGCTTCAGGGCAAGCATTGTGCCAAGCCATTGGAACTCGCCATATTGCTTCTTTACTCAGTCTTTTCTTACCTTCTTTCGGCCAAGTTCTTGGGAATGCTATGGATGCCGGACATGCTAGTGGTGATCCGTTGTAGTCATTGAGTTCACTTGCCTGGGAATTTGTTGGTGTTACATTCAAGGTCAATTGTAAATTCTTCGTCTTCATTCTGTACCTATTCTGTGTCTCAAATTCCTTTCCATTATTTAAAATAATGTTAAATCTTTTGCAAGCCGTTTAATTTTGGAAGTGCTCACGGGAGTTACCATTATTTTACAATTTATATTTGCCGGTATTTATTTACTATAACTACTTACTCGTTTTACAGAAAGCCAATTTACAATAAATTTAAGCCGACTAAGAAAAAGTAGAAGTAGCAAAAAATTATAAAAATCTAAATTAGGTATACACAAAAAAATATTTGTACGTAAGGAACAAATTTAAAAACAAAATAAATCCCAAACAAATAATCATTGAATGTTTTAAAACTAAAATATATAATAAAAGTTCATTTTACTCAAGGTATTACTCATTAAGTACGTGAATGTCTTAGGAGTTACCAAGAATGTCTCTGGAGTTACCGCCAAAGTAACTCAGTATACAAGTAACTCAACAGACAAAATGGTGTATTTTCATGAAAAGACCACATTATCATTTGACTATAGTACCAACACAAACTTTAATCGAAAACATATGTTAGGTACTCCAAAAATATCTGATAATATTAACTAAATAATAAACCTACATCGAGATATCGCGGTCACTCAGCAGACGACACAAAGAGGCACGCACTCCCTTCGAACGTTCTGCGCGGCCTGGCGGCTCGACGGCATCTTCTAGGGACACCGCCGCTCCATGCGAGCTTAAGGAAACACAAACGAAGCTACCCATGGCAAACAGTACCATCTATATGTTTCTAGGTAAAATTTACGACGGTAACTCAGCATACAAGGGTAAAATCATTTTTGCCAGGGACAAAATTTCAAGATTTTTTTTTGAAAAAGTGGTTAAGTCTATTTTTATTTTGATATGCACACGATAAACTTTAACATACTGACTTGTTGTGTAATCAGAATCAACCGAAAGCAAGAAGTTTAGGTTCATTTAAATTAAAGTTTTACATAGAGAATGCGGTCTTCGGACAGGCATATTTTGTATGGAGCGAATTTTTCGTATACTGAGTTACCATAAAATTTCATGGAAATTAAAGATTTTCGAGAACATAATTTAACTTTCTTTGGCGCCTATTAATCATAGATGCTATTGCCATATTGATTATGTGTGTTACTATAACCAATAAACGTACTTTAATAAAAAATGGTCGGGGACAGCAAAGTGTGGGTAAAATAGTTGATTCACCCACGTGCGAGGAACATTCTGCCAAAAAATATATATTCTTAATGAGATCCTATCAAAGTTATTATTGAGACGCCTTTATTAATTCTCCCTGATTTTCTGAACATGCTTCTCAACGTGTTCTCAATGCAACATCCTAGCGGACTTCGAAAATCTTTTATTGAACAAATCCTATTGCATCATTATGCTATCAGACTCTTGGCATTGAGCCAGGAGCTTACTTACCATAGGGCTTACCATAGGAAACATGCTGTGTGGCTAGGCCCGCCTTATTTATTCTTGCTGCCAGATTTGTGCAGCTGGTAGCATGTCACTTTGAATATATGGCGGCACACTATAGGTCAGTCCTTCTACAGAGCTCCACTTTACTTCCTATCAAGCTTAAAATATAAATAACTGGCTGCGCCCCGCGGCTTACCACGCGTTGTTCCTATGGAAACGTTAAAGTGTGATTTTCATCCCACGGGAACTGATTATAATATGATTTATAGATTTAAAAGTAGCCTATGTTTGATTCCAGGATTAGAATTACCTGTATGCAAAATTTCAGCCCGATCCGTTCACTAGTTTTTGCGTGAAGATGTAACAAACACCCATCCATCCATACATCCATACATCCATCTAAACTTTCGCATTTATAATATTAGTGTGATTCCTTTACAGGCTATCAGATCTCATATACGGCGCTCGGCTGCAGCCCATGTGGCTGCCCCTCGTTAGCCAGGAGCCTCGGGCGGCGCACAAGCTGGCTGACTCACTGCTGGCTGATCTCTGCGCCGTGCTGGCCGCCGCCGATACTAAGACCACGCACTTGTGAGTACATACGATACTGAGCAAGGATATAAGTTCCACTAAAACCCATAAAGTTCAATTTATGAAGTGAAAAAATATTAAGGTGCGCTTTCTTTCTGCATGGGTATTATATTCATCGGAAAGGTTTGATGTCGCAAACTTTTGACAAAACAAAATAAGTTCCGCCGGTATTGAATTGAAATTCGAATATGACGTTTTCTCTTCGGAAACGAATCGAATGAATCAAAATACTACTGCTGAACAATGAACATAACCGTCACGCTCTGGTCGGTTACGCTGGCTCGTCACGTTCGGATCGGTGACGCTGGATAAGGTATGCTCGGCTCCAGTCGGACCGTGACGGTAAATTGCATATACTTTACCTTGAGTAAAATTTGCCATCATTCAGTATTTCGGGGAGTATTTAGGGGTACATCCCCGAAACTAGC
Source organism: Eupithecia tripunctaria (assembly GCA_955876795.1). Taxonomy (NCBI): domain Eukaryota; kingdom Metazoa; phylum Arthropoda; class Insecta; order Lepidoptera; family Geometridae; genus Eupithecia; species Eupithecia tripunctaria. The sequence goes on from OY041604.1 coordinate 10,621,661, forward strand.
GTTTTATCCACTCGGCCCCTTTCTTCACTTCAATATAATGATGATAATGATTATAATTTATCGTTATGCCTGGCCGGGCCATAAGATTGCGAGAAAATAAACATCGATCAATAAATAATCTTATCACATAGTGAGCATGAAACATCCTGATTTGGTATTATAGTGCATAATACGATAGATTAGATACATCATCATCAGCATTTAATAGTCCACTGCTGGACATAGGTACAGCGTTGCCAATTTAACGGATTTCCCGTCATATCTAAGGATTTGGATACGTTAAAAAAGGGGAAAAATTCATTCTAACGGCTGACGGAATAATTTAACAGAACAAAATACCAACATTCAGTTATAGTTACATCACATTTTAAAAATGTATGGTATTTATACATGTTTAAAACAAATTATTTTCTATGTTGGCAATTAGGTCGGTCAAACCTTGTAATTGCCAACATAGACATGTTTTGTATTCTCTATCTGCAATGTTTGTAGTAGGGATTTACCTACAAGTAACCGGAATCCAATGTGTAGGCATCCCCTAATGTACGCCATAGCACCCTGTCTTCAGTTTGCCGCATCCAGCATCTGCCTGCAGTCTATCGGTCTATCGGCATGGTGTCAGGTGTAATGACGGTCTATAAAAGACTGCAGGCAGCTGCTGGATAGAATATGATCACCTAGAAATATTATATAATAACATTGATCTTTAATTATTAAAATTAAAATAACACAAAACGTGAGCATACAGATGGCAAGCTAATTAGTAAGCAAAACACAGTAATTACGACTAAACAAACACAAAGCCGGATTATCACAATGATCGAACGTGGTTTGAGCATATCACATGACTATAATTTACAATGCAAATTGTAAGTTTTATACCTACTGTTTGTTTTCTCATAAATTATGCGATAAAGTTTTTATTGTGTGTGCCTACTCGAATCAACTTACTATAGCTACTAGAATAGATAACTTCGACAAAGCGAATCACATGATATGTTATTTTAAGAACGGCAAACATAAAACGTAAATATCAAATCGAAATGATATGTCTTGACTGTTTTTTTGTAAAATAAAATTATGAAATATGAATCATTGAACATCAACCGGGTGCAGGTAAAAAAAACTTATGCAAAAGGTTAGGCATAGCTAGTAATGTCTCAAAATCGACTTCTTAACTTCCTCTATAGGATTACATCGTTAATCGTAGGTATAACACGTTACACGACCTACGTTTTAGTTGTTTAACTCATTCGCTGCCCAGCATCAAGTATCTGCAGCTGGACCATTTCGTCTTGAGCTATAAAGTGTTATCAATCATCCATGTGCGGTGGCAATGAAAGTGTTAAGATTGATCTTCGTTACATTATTCCACCTTACGATTTACGTATTATATTAATTTTTTACTAGCTTCTGCTCGCGGCTTCGCATCCCCTTTTCAGGGATAAAAAGTAGCCTATGACTGTCCCCGGGATATAATTTACCTATTCCAGTACGCCTACGCATTAATATGAATAGGCGTACTGGAATAGGTAGAATGCGATCGCGGGATCTCAAGTGACATAGGTAAATTAAAATTTGACGGTAAAACATGCGTACGCTCATAAATACCTACAGCCTACAGTTAGGGATCAGCTTGCAGACTGGCTACATTGTGCAACTTTTGAACGAGGATTTCGACCAATCCGACTATGATTAGACTACGGAAATTCGTTCTAGAACACATGGAGACGGAAAATAAAAGGAACAGAAAATGTTACATATTTCTTTTTTATGAAATACTCTTTCATTTTCTAGATTTATTGTGAAAATAGCTTTTACTAGTTTTTATCATTTTTCTTGCGTTAAACAGTCAAAGTCGGGATTGGAGTTAGTATTCATGAAATCTATTACAGCGTTTGTCTACGGATTACTGGTTTTTATGTGTTTTTCAACACAAGATTAGTTTGGACGGCGAATGGCGTATAAATCAAGAGAGATTTATCGGACGTTGATGAATACGTAACGCTTTCAAAGAAAAACATTTCTTCCGCGAGCCTATTTACTTGCCTTCTTGTAATTTCTTGTGTGATGTTTCGTTGTCATCTAGTATTCAATAATACTATTTTTTTATTAATGAGTCCTCGATGACACCGAAACACCTCACAATATGAATGTGTTATTTCTCTATTTTTCTCTTCTCTCTGTATTAAAAACTATAATCAAAAAATGTCATGGCGTTTTAGCGAAACTATATAACGAACAGCTATTGATTATTGTAACTTATCAACTGAAGCATGGAACTTTTCAGTATATTTGAGTGATACCAAAATCTGTATTCCACTTATGTTAAATCATGCTAGCAGTAAAGGGTTTATGTATGTAATGAAACAATGTGGTTTGAATTTCCCAGCATTACTATTATTTTTGGGTCTTATCTTATCACAAAAATAGGTTATAAATTCAAAGCTAAGTGCACTTTAGAAGGAGAAACTTCACTTGGAAGCTCGTTTTGCAGGAATTTTCTGACGATCCTACAGTTGTTTAAAAGAGCCATTTGCATTAGTATGTTATTGTTTCTAGGTAACTTGGATAATGGATTGAAAAATACAGTCGAATTGAGAAGCTCCTTTTTAAAGTCATTTAAAAATGTATATAACTATGGGAACTATATTATACTGTATTATCAATTATTCTTACGTTGTTAATGTAAGTATTATATGCTTTTTGTATTATCCAGTGAGTTCTTTTCCGATATTTTAATTTATACGTGACATGTAGAGTGTTATAGACGCGTAGTGTCACGGAGACGCATCAGATGTTAATAGAACAAATATTCTTGACGCAAGGCAATGCCCTTTGAGCAACATCCGTCCCTTGATACTAAATCATTGTTTACTCAATCCAAAGTCCAAATGACAGGGCGGTTGAATAACATGTGTGAATGAAAATTCCCGTTCTTTCGTTATTTATAACAGGTACGCTATCATCTATTTTCAGCAGTTGTTTACGTATACCTCACGTGATACGGATGGTTTTTTTAATGGATTGACGTAAACAATACTGTCGACATTGTTGTGTAGTCGTGGGTGGTGCGGATTGGTGCGAATTGGATTTTTAACGAGCCAGACTAATTAATAGGCGTGTTTGCTTTGCTATCGGATGATCGGTCTATTATCGTCTTGTGGAGTATGATATAATTTGCTAGTAACATAGTAACTTTGTACGTTCGGAATGAATTTGAAGATCAAAACTTCTGAGTTTTTTTTATTTCGATGCTTGTTCGCGTTACTTCTTACTATTTGTTGCACGAAATCAAAAACCAATGAAGAAGACGAAAAAAGATTTGATGTATCTGAGACAATGATAAGACAGATTTTCCAAAGAACTTGTATTTCATTATAATAGCTTTTTATATATTCTTCGCACGCGTGTTTAGGCGGCGGGATAAAAAATATCGTTTGTCCATTAATTTTACTAGTGCAAAAATTCAGCTTGATTCGCTCTGTACGTGTGTACTGTTAGCGTTGCCTCCTGTCCACACACCTTCACAGCCTCCCCACTTTTGCGTATATATATTTTTAGTAAGTTATGTACCAATTAATAAAAGTTTGTATCTCCCTTGTTACAGTTTCATAAGCACGTTGCTAACCCACGTGCTAACCTACCACCTCGGCTGGGTAAGCACGGTGAGCCCTTACGACACAGTGGAGCACCGCCCGCCTACAGAAGCGCGCCCCTACAACGCACTCTGGGCTCAACTCTCCGACCTCTGTGGAACTATCGGCGTCCCTCCCCGCGCTGCCCGAACCATCCTCACAGGCGAAAAGAACCAGCCCTTTCTCAACAGGCTACTCCTTGTCCTAACATACTTCCTCCGCTGCGGTGACGTCACCAAAACCATCTTCAGATACCAAAAATGTGAGATCAAAAAAGTTAAAACAGTCGGTGTGAATTTGAATAAAAATCTTGATGTTCAAAATACTCATAGTGATAGTAGTGTCAGTACGTTGATAGCGAGTGACGTCAGTTTAAAACGGACGCCGACGCTCGCGAATCTAAGTCAGAAACTCTCTAGCGCGGAAGTGGGTAGTTCCACCGGAGTGAAGTCAACGGGGCTTCTCCGGAGAAATCCAACTGTTATGCATCGGATGAAATCCTCCTCGGATTCTAGTCTCTCGAGCGCGTCTGATGACTCGCTGCCCGAACAGAAAGTCTTGTTCGTCCTAGGAGACGACGAAAAACTGGTCGGACTAAAGAACAAATCCAATGGCGGGAAGATGGTCAAGAGATCCTCCAAAGTACAAGAACCCGAGGTGAATCCCGCCGACTGCGCCAAGCCCACCTGCGAACGGAGCCCCGACAGCCCATCCAAATGCTGCGGACAAACACTTCAACATTCCAAGCCAATCAAACATTCCGGTTTTAAGTTCGAGTTCGATAAGTACCCTCAAATAGTCACTAATTATATGAAGAGCAAAAACTTAGAGATATTAGATAGGCACTATATTGGCAAACCGGGGAATTTGAAGTTGGATAACTTCCAGTTTGATCCCATGATCGTGCCGGCGATCCAAGAGGAGAGATGCGAGACTTGTGTCAAGTGTCAAATGGAGTCAATGCTCCAGACGCCCACCAACGCTTCAGAAATGGAATATATGAACGACATGCCACGAGCCTCGGAACCACAGTACGCCACACAGAAAATAGTCACAGAAAAAGATCAAACCAGAGAAATGTCCCCAAAAACATTTGTAAGAAGACGGAAACATAACACAGTCGTCGTGAACTTAGCCAGTTGCATTAAATCTGTGTCAGATGGTGAAGTAAATCGTGAAGGAAAGAATTTGTTGAGTGATAGAATGTGCATGAACGTTTTGTGCAGTAATGGAAAACCAACAATACCTGTCATAATGACCCCTGAAAGTTCAGAAGAAAACGCAGATTTGACTGAAGAACAAGTTGGCAAGATGTCAAGTAAACTAAGGCGAAATAAAAGTAGTTTCCATGCCAATAGTAACCTAAAATCCGCTAAATCATTAGGAAATTTAAACTTGTTAGTGAGTGAATCAGAAAGTGAAGAATTGGACACAACACCAATATCATCAAGTGATTGGAGAATATCCTCAAACGAAACTCTTCATGTGGTATCAAATGAAGCTAAATCTAGCTCTTTAAATGAGATACAATCTATAGCTTTACCACATACTGATAAATCATCAAATGAATCTACATCTGAAATGCATAACACTGTTTTTACAAATGAAAAGTCATGTGATAAACAAACACTTGAAGCAAAATCTCTAAAATCAAGCGATGCAACAACTACAAGCATAGAAAACTCGAAAACGTCGTTACCGAGTATCCAGTCACCTGTTTTATCTGAAGATTCAATAACTTCAATATCATCATTGGATGAAAAGTCTACAGAATCAACTACCTCAGAACAACAGTCTTCAGGTATGACTACAGAAACATCACTTGAAAATGGCAAATGTCTGGCAGCAAACACATCAAAAGGTACACGTACATTTTCAACAAAACCGTCTGATATTCCTGTGCCATCATCAACCCTTAAACCAATGCTACTAGAGTTGAAAATGCCGGTGCCCCGTCGACTGAGTAAGGATATCCCAAAGATCGTAGAAGTGAAGCAAGTGATAGAGTTTTCAATGCCGAAGATGTGCTCAACTGAGGATAATGAGCAAAAATCTGGATTTGACAACTCACTGCTGGGTGGTGTCACCGACCATTATGTACCTGATTTAGTATTGCAAGGTGAGTTAAGACTTTATTATTACATTGTGGTTTCAGATTGCCTGACTAGCCTAAGGCCTAAATTTTTATCGAAATCGAAGTCGAAAATCGACTATACACCACTGCGGAGAATATAGTATAGTCAGCAAAAATTGCGCCTTACCACCACTAGGGTGATTTTTCTGTGAAGTGAACAGTTGCCGACCCCGGCTTGCTCGATATCTTTTGTTTTTAACGCAAAGGATAATAGTTTCAAACTGGATAGGCATTACGTTTGGCGATGGTACCTAGACATATAGCCTGTTTAGTGTGAGACGACACTTTGAATAGGATAGAATAAATAAATAATGTAGGACAGTTCACACAGCATTATCTAGTCCTGAGTTAAGTAGAGCTTGTGTTATGGGTAGAGCAGTTATCTAGTACCCATAATACAAGCAACAATTACGCAGTACAATACATTACATGAAAAGATATTTTTTATTATACATAGAAAAACATCTAGAACACTCTGAACAAATATCTGCAGATCGTACACGCATTTGTACCCAGGCGAACCTCTGACCTCCGCGCCAAAGAAGACGTCTTATTTCGACACAAGAACAAGAGAAAACGTATAAAACATTGCATTGGATATAAGTAATATAAGTATCACAGAAAGTCTTCTAAATAGCAGTAAATGATCATAAATTAATTAATCACTAAAACTTGAATTAATTCAAATTCCCACGAAAGTAAAGCGAAAGACGAATATTCAAATAGAACAGCGTTATCCGCGCCTGTTTATAATTATTACTCATTGCGTGCCTGGGTTTAAGAGTGTGCCATAAGCAATTTACTTCAAAATTGTACTTCAATATCGTTATCTATCTCAGTATCTGAATTTTTTCAGTATGTCTTGAATTTTTTTTTTTTTTAAATTGATGTTTTGCTCACGTTTTGCTATTTATCTCAAGAACAGCACACTTTTGTCCAGTGTTTTGCTAGGAAACCTAGAAATATTTCTTTAGTTGTGTCTTTAAATTTCTCGATGGGTTGCTTCATTAACTTGTTATTGGTAAAAACAGTTTTGGCGCATAGAAAATTCGGTGCACTTCTCTGCTCTGTACTTCTCACTCGCGAGTAAACCATATCTTGTCATCCCGCTCGAAATGCATCTAGTAACGTCGTTATTGCACACTCTTGACTCAGTTTTATATTACAGGAACATTAGCAAGGCCAGTGGTGTGGGAGGCCGAACTGAGACGAGATTTGGACCTGACTTCGTATCTCAACAAGACGGTCGACTCGCCAATACAAGCCGTCGCTATCATCGGAGACACTAACACATGGTATAGTTCATCATCATCAGCCTATATTAGTCCACTGCTGGACATAGGCCGCCCCTAACGAGCGCCATAGTGCCCGGTCTTCAGCTTGACTCATCCAGGTTATTGGTTCGTCAGTTGACATTTGCTATCAAATTTGCAAACACACCCCTTCCAATTTCTTCCAGCGTTATTTTTACGTGACGCGACCTACATATAAGCAGATTATAAAAACAATACTACAATAACTCTAATAAGTTCAGTTCATATTTTCTTATCACAAAAGGAATAAGTACATTAAGTACCCTTGTCGCCTGTACAAACTTCGTTGTCAGTCTGTCAGGATTTATCTCAGAAACATGTGAAGGTATCGTTTAAATTAATATTACGTTAGCAATCGACATATTTTGCCACTCGCAAATAAACGTAAACTAGGAAGGAACAAGGCAAGTGAGAAAAGGTAAACGAAAAATATGCTAAATTATCGGTGTCAGATTCGACGACCTCTGTGGCGCGGGGAGCGAAAGTCCGCCTGCGACGCAGGTGGTGGGTTCGATTCCCGCCTCGAGACAAATGTTTGTACGATCTGCAGATATTTGTTCAGGGCGTTCTGGATGTTTTCTATGTAGGTATAGTAAAAAAATATCTATTTATGTAGTGTATCGGAATAAGTATATCACACACACATATAACATCACACATAACACAAGCTCTGCTTAGTTGGGGGCTAGTTATTGCGGTGTGAATTGTCCAGCATTTTTTTTTAATTTACTTTCTTGTCGCTCCCTTGGAGCAACCTTACCATTTTGCACCTGTAGCAGTGGAGACTTTGGGCAGTTGGAGTGTGGACGCGAAGTGTTTAGTGGGAGAATTAGGCCGTAGACTTAATGAAGTGACAGGAGACTCCCGCTTTGGGTCGTTCTTGGTGCAAAGGATTGCCATTGCTATTCAGCGAGGTAATGCTGCAAGCATTATGGGCACCTTTGCGCCGGGAATGATCAGGGGCGGGTTATTCAATGACTAATTCTTTGTGTATTTATTTACTTTTTCTATTTGTATGATATATTCATGGAATCTTATTTGTGTGTTAAACAGGGAGGTGCGCGTGGTAGGCAGAGATTGCGGCACTGGCGGCATGTCATCGCTGGTGGGTGCCATGCTGGACGCGCTACCAGCCATGTGGAAGGCAAAGGTCCCTGCTCATCAGGTAAAACTGATATATAATTATAATTTATACCAACAAGATTGAGACACTGAGTCAATTCAGTTGCTGCCAAAACTAAACTAAACTATTTTAGTATAGATAATTTCGTAGTTTCAAATCAAATCAAATCAAATCATTTTATTTATTTGCAAACATGGGTCACAGAGATGTCGGTTATTGAGATTGGCAAGCACCAGACATGTTTTACCTTATTCCAGGGCATGCAAAATGGGTGCTTTGAAGTCATCTGTAGGTTTAACAATATAAAATTGACGAATTCATTTATAAATGTAAGCGGGTTAACTACGAACCTTGTTTGTGTTGGAAGTGCTCAAATGGATGCGGAACGCGCGCGTCTCGCCCTGAAGATGTCCCTCGTTAAGGGATGAAACGCTGGTGTTCTTCAACACAAACAAGGTACGAACCTTGTTCATATAAACAAGAATCATGAAGATCGGACCACCCAGTCAAAAGTTCTGAGGTAACAAACATTAAAAAAGAAAAAAAATACATTCGAATTGATAACCTCCTCATTTTTTGAAGTCCGTTAAAATTAATTATGTTTACTTATATATTAAATATTAAATAAATAAATAAAATCTGTCTTTAAAGGTAGTATTTATTTACATTACCACCTTTGTTCCAGTGTATCACCTTCCTCGAGAGTAAGCTCCGTGAATTCTGCGTACTGTCGAAAACTCTAGCCGACATGTTAATGTCTACTGATTTCTGCGACATAGCCACGCTCACCAAATCACTCAACATCGACGTGAACGACGTACCTTTACTCCTAGCTGTTGCAACGACGCATACACCACAAGTCGCGACGAGATACGGCCTTAGTTACAGATAAAGACGTCTATAATATACCATGGGTGGTACGGTTAGGACTTAAAAATATCGAATTACTCGGTCAGTTAGATTATTAGACGATATTAGACAGGTATTTGTTCTTTTGTCGATTAAACAAAAAAAAAATGAAGATGCAGGCAGTTAAAGCTCCGCGTGACGTCACGTCAGCAAAAAGTGTGCCACTTTTTACTGAAGTGACTTTTTAGACGACGAAAATTTTACGACTTTTTAGTGACGTCACTAGCCTCCACTCAAAATTTGACGCGTTGTATTTTTTCTTTAATTGAGAAAAGAAAAAATATGTATCCAATATCTGCTGATAATCTTATTGACAGACAAATTATAATCTTTTAGTCGTCAGGTCTATTCTTCAAAGGAGGGTGATGATAACTAACCACGCTAATACAAATCAAGGCTTCCAGTAAACGAAAAACAAAAGACGCCAGCTTTAAAAAAAGTATGTGTTATCGAGTCTGTTCAAAAGAGAAGAGTCGTGGGAATTGAGGGCGCTGTGTGCCAATTGACCACTTTTGTTGCGTTGACAACACTGCTCTGTCATTGCAGTACGACTAAAAGTGCTACCGTAGCGCCACGACTCTTCGTTTTTTGAACAGACTATCACTGCCGATACGGCCTAATCACTCGAGATCGTCTTCCAAGAAGCACCTATTGCAACGGTGGCAACAAGGCATATTATATGCCGTATCTAGTTGTGGCTCCGTACGCCGCATATACCTCAGAGTGACAACTGGATACGGCCTTAGTTAGATATAATCTTACCATGAGGGTGAAGGTCAAGTGTTTGACTTTTCGATATGTATGTACCTAATGGTTTATGGTTATTAATTTTGGTTCTAATCCTACCCTCATGGTAATAATAATTAATCAACTAAACTATACTAAGCGAGAAATTTCTCTTCACACACTAAGAAAATTCAGAAGAATCAAAGCGAAGAAACGATGGTTCTTGTTAGTCCGTTAGGATAGGGTCATTTATCATCAGGTGAAATTGTGAGCAAACGAAGATCTATCCATGATTAAACTATAACATTTATAATATTTACACACATCAGGTACCAACTATCTGAATAATAAACTGTACCTACCTTTATTTAAAAATGTGTGATTTAAGACGAAATAAACATTTTTATATGTTATAACTTAAATTGTCATCAATAACATGTTATAGCCGTTTTGGTATCTACGTACTCGTCAATAGACAAAAATAATATATAATATATACTATCTATAATAAAATATATATAATATTACTATCTATAATAATAAGCTATAAGCTTTTATTCCTTAGAAGTATAATAGCAAGCTGCTAGATAATTCTTTTATCGTGTCGATGTTTTAGATTTTAAGACGGCGTAGAGTAACTTCGGCCAATATATGCCTTGGCGTAGGTGCAGCTTAAATAATCTGTATTTATATAGGGGAAAGGCTCCAAATTGCTTGTTATTGTAACTACTTGCATAGTAACTATACTATATTTTCATAGTTATTGCTAGATTTGTAGAAATTATGGATTTTCTAATCATAAAAAAATTCGAGACACTATAATTGTCTTTGTATTATATAATATCAGCTGCATAGAATTGAATATTTATCGCTGAAGCAATACATTTGTAATTTATATAAAATATCGGTAAATTATTTCTGTGATTTTCTGCATGCAATAAAATATTATGAAAACAATAATTATTTATATTTCGTTGTATTTTTAAATATCGTTTATATTATTGAAATGTGATTGCGAGATTTAAGTGGTTTTTTAAAGGCCTATATTTATATTGTGATAATCTAAAGTTATTTTATAAACTTATTTGCTATTTATGAACTGTAGCATCACATTGAAAATTTGTATCAAATAGAGTCAGAGTCAGAGTCAAATCGTTTATTTCTTTAGACTTACAAAATAAGCACTTAGACAAAATAAAAAAATCTCTGTATATGCCAGTTAGTCCGAGAATCTTATGTACAAAGGTACAAATATATTATAATTTCAATCATCTTTTTGTAAATTATATTGTAAAAAATCTGTTATTTGCAAATTACTGGTAACTTTTTAACCAACTTCAAAAAAGGAGAAGGTTCTCAATTTCACTCTATCTTTTTTTTGTTACCGCAGAACTTGATTGGGTGGTCCGATTTTCATGATTATTTTTTTATTTGAAAGCTGGTGCTTCCCGTCTGGTCCATATTTTAATTTGGTTCTATTCTGACAATGGGATCCATGAAAAACTATATACTTAATTGAAGTCGGCTTATAGTTTTTAAAACAAAATCAATTATTAAACTTTTGAACTCTTCTGGTTTTGCTCTTCACAATAGGGTGATATGTACCTAAAGTTATTTTAAGTTATAACTATTTTTTTTATACAATATCAATAAATAATTTATTTTTCATATTGAATTTATCTTTTAATTTAACCCTTGTCCCTGCAGCTGCAGTCACATATGTATATGGTATAAGAAAAAGTAAAATCCATTCTTTCCACCCCTGGTTCAGACGGGTTTGGCTTATTAGGTCTAATTCCCTGAATATCCAGTCTCCGAAGTATATTGTCTGAAAGTATTATTCCCCGAAAGTCTACTTTCCAGCACGTCTATTCTTCTAATGTCCATTTAACCTGTACGTCTGACTGGATCATTTTGGTATGCAGGAAAAATTAAGCTTTATTTTTATTAAAAATAAAAACAGATAGGCCCCTGGAACTTTGAATCGTCTATTAGTACAGCAGATTTGAATTATTAAAAAATGATTGTTTTTCATATAGTTTATTCTCAGACATTATTGTTCCTAATTTGTAGACAGTTTATTTTGATTTTTATTATATAAAATTTAAAGTTTTTCATAATAATATATAGATTTGTGAAGGTAATTCCTACAAATGTCGTGTTTACCTGTAAGTAACATGCGTATCAGAACAGAACCTAATTTTAAGTTTTTTGTAAGTGATTGATATGTATGTAGTTGGTAAACCTTTTTTCAATAAATAAATAAATAAATAAATAAATTGAATTTCTAAAAAGTGTTGTCGGATATGTAATATTTTCCAGTGTTCTAGACCTTCGTGATACATCGTCGGCCGCATCTTCGCTTTCCATCATGTGAGAATTGTGAGATTGCGGTCAAACGAAGGACTATTTCTGATAAAAAAAAAAAAAAAGTTCTTTAACCGGATCTGAACCACTCTCCTGCAAGTTTGGTCCTTACTTTCAATACATCCTATATAAATATATACGCGCTGTAGGTAAATCTAAGTAGCGGAAAACTTCGATGTAACAAAAGGTAATTGCGAAAGTTCGGAACAAAGATCGCCGTATTAAATCGGTCCAGAATCGCTAGCGGCAAGGAAGACATGAGCTATGTTTAATGTCTTCCGGAATTGAAGAAAATATGCTATTCTTGTACCAAATTACTCGTGGCAGCGCCCTAAGGATTGATTTCAGTGAATTTATTATACATACAATATCAATTTACTAGCGCGCCTTGCGGCTTCGCACGCGTTGTTCCTATGGACACGTTTAAAGGTTTATTTTATCCCACGGTAACTGATTTATGGGATAAAAAGTAGCCTATGTTTGATTCCAGGATTACAATTACCTATATGCATATGCATTTCAGCCAGATCGGTTTAGTAGTTTTGGCGTGAGGAGGTAACAAACCCATCCATACAAACTTTCGCATTTATAATATTAGTGTGATTATACCCAGCGCGTCGTCATCACTGCGTCCTATCCGTCATGACCTAGTCAAATAAATGGCGCTATGGCGCTCTCATTAGGGGAGCAAAGAGAACACAATAACTGTAGGTGAGACCCATGTCCAGCTGTGGACTAATATTGGCTGATGATGATGATTATGATGATCCAGCCACAGCCTAACGCCATAGCCATATTGAATTTGATTTGATTTTTAAAGTTTTTCAGCTATTTTTAAACGACTTTAAAAAAAGGCGGAGGTTTTCAATTCGACTGTTTTTTTTTATGTTTCTTAACGCTGAAATTTTGACTGGGTGGGCCGATTTTCATGATTCTTTATTTTATTAGATTGTGGTCCCATTTTAATTTGGTTGAGTTCTGACAGTGGGATCCATGAAAATTCATGAAAAAAATTTAAAATTTAAGTCGGTTTATATTTTTTTAAAACAAATTAATTATTCTTACCAACCAACGACTAAATGACGTTAGACAATATTTATCAGATCTCGTCCAAAAACGAAGTGGGTCGAAATACAAAATACAATTCTGTACTACAAAACCATTACACATAACCTTATATTATGTGTGTAACCGTATGTATATCCATCTAAATTTCTATAACCTTTCTCCTCCCATGCTGTACATAAAATATAATAGAGTGCCTGCCTGGATGGCGGCGTGACTCAATTCCACTAATGGTTGGACTCCCGGCGGGCTAGCTAATTGCTAAAGTGCTCTGCGCTTAGCATGTGTAGCTTATTTTGACCTTTTTCTGTCCCTTTTTGTTAAGAAAAATGGGCACTATCTTACAGCACTGTGTATGAGAAAGTGATTGTGTAATGTAAGTCCTTTTCAGGCGTAAATTGTTCATCAGTGGACTTATGTGTCCAGGGTTTGTAGTCTTATGCATGAAATCGAATTGTCTGATTAGTTTTCGTGCAAACGCTAATCTTATACAAGCGACATAAGAATTGGTGTTGCATGATAACGAAAACAAAACTTCAATTTTCCTTTTCCGAGTTGACCTGATGAGGAGGAAGTAGATATGGAGTACTTACCTAAGTACGTACCTAATTTCGTAGACGCTCTACGAGTCGCAACTAGATTCGTAGACATGCTATGAGACGTAGCTAATCTCGAAGATATTATTTTACGAGTCGTAGCTAATTTCGTAGGCACTCTACGACGTTAGCAGAATTCGTAGGCGCCCTATAAGACGTAGCTATTTTCGTAAATGTTCTACAAAACGTAGCAGAATCTGTAAGCGCTTTTCAAGCTTATTTCGTAGATGCTCTACGAGTCGTAACTAGATTCGTAGACATGCTACGAGTCGTAGCTGATTTCGTAGGCGCTCTACGACGTTAGCAGAATTCGTAGGCGCCCTATAAAACGTATGTAGCTATATTTTCGTAAAAGTTCTACAAAACGTAGCTGAATCTGTAAGCGCCCTTCAAGCTTATTTCGTAGACGTTCTACGAGTCGTGACTAGATTCGTAGCTAATTTCGAAGGAGCTCTACGACGTTAGCAGAATTCGTAGGCACCCTATTAGACGTAGATATTTTCGTAAATGTTCTACAAAACGTAGCAGAATCTGTAAGCGCCCTTCAAGCTTATTTCGTAGACGTTCTACTGCCTAGACCAATAAAGCATCTGGTGCTACCTAGCTATTTCGGATACATCTCATACCAAGACCAATTTAAACAGTTACCACATACTCAGCTTGCCCTAAAGTTATCTTGGTAAATACACTCGGGTCGCAAAACAGCAGAAAAGTTTCTCAACACGGCAAATTAAATGAGGGCGAAAACTTTTAACAAGGCCTTTGTTGGCTCCCTTCTAATTCTAATTACCCGAGAACACAGGGAGTAAAGATCGTGCCGGCTTGTCAAGTACGAGGGTTAAATTACTGATCCTTCTTTGTTCATTTCAATTCATATTAAAATGCATAGCATAGCATTGAATTGTCTCTGGGAACGTAGTTGGTACCTATTTAATTAAATATTTAGACCATTAGTCAAGTATTGTTTTATGTAAGCAAGATATTGAATCCATCTTAGTAGGTACATATTTATTCAGGATGTTCTGATCGTTTTCTATGTATGATAAATATAAATAAATAATAAATTTATTTATATTTATCATACATATTTCGTTCACACGCGATTTTGTAGGTACCGGAAAAATCTACTTTAAAATGAAAAATGCGTGTAAATAATAATAATAATCATTTTTTCAAGGCATCATCACAAGTCGCGTAACCAGTAGTCTACCATTAAATTTGGACCATATTTTCTTCATGGAAAGATAACTTCTTAAACTAGATTTATATTCGCACCTGGAGCGTAAATCAGCTCAGCTCGGCTAACAGAATAGCGCACGGATTACTCGGTTCGCGCTAAATGCCCGGTATTATGCAACGCGGTAATATTACATTTTCTCGTTCAGCTATGCAACGAAACTTCTTGAGCTGGGTGGAATTTTTTTAAGAGATGTTTCTGCCCGCGGCTTTGCACGTGTTGTTTCTATGAAAACGTTTTGGTAAAGGTTATTTCTATTCCATGAGAACTGATGGGACAAAACTTTATGCATGCAAAATGTACGCCTAATTTATTCTGTAGTTTTAGCGTGAAGAACTAACAAACATTCATCCGATCCAATATTTCGATTACACCTTAGGTCAATCCTTTAGTTATCATACCGAAACGTCACGGAGCGCTTCCGAGTGAAACAACTTATAGTGTGATCTTATAAGATTAACCCTTTCCCTCCTTACGGTACTTAGAAGTACCTCCACATTTTTCGTCTAATATCTTAAGTACGAAAACACTTTTTAAACACTACAACTCACGATCCTTTAGAGTACCGTTTCCGTAAGCCAATCACAGCGCGTTATTTGAATTTCCGCGTGATGTTGCCGAACAATTTGAACAACGAGTAACAACCTGTCGAAAATTTTGTCACGACGCTGTGCAGTGTAATTGGAAATTTTTTATAAATAGAATATCATAGGTAAGTGCTATATTTTTTACTTTTTACGTTGTTTATATCCTTGACTACATTTGTAAAAGCTGTTCTAATGTATTATCACTTTATTTTATATGAATATTTGCTAAAAACTGGTGAGGACTTAAAAGTACCGTCAGGTGATTTTAGTCTCAAAAATTATGGGTTTTTATAGTAAACATACTCGATGAAGTGGGTATTTTGTTTTATCATAAACGAATGTTTTTTTATTTTTATTATTGTTCTGACCAATTTTTTTATTGTTTTAGCCGTTGAGATGGATATTACAAAGAATTCTGCTCTAATTGAAGCCCTGTTATTAGAAGAACTTCCGGACTGCGACGAAGAGTCTGATGCAGGTGTGTCCGATGATGAAGTGGAAAATCTTCACCTACCCCCATCAAGACGTTTCGATGAGGTTTTTGAAAGAGCTCTAGAAGATGTTTTTGCCGAATTTCCGCCATCTTCGCCGTCAAATGAAGATGTATTGGAGTGCCCTATAAATCAGGTACCCCCATCTCCAATACCTGGATCTAGTGTTCAGACTGATGTACCGTCTGTAAATACGTCTTCACACAGAACTAAACAGCGATTACCCGAACCAAACCGTAATTGGAAAAAGAGGGACCTAGATACAATTTTACCGGAATACATTGCAGATACTGGAGTAGTAGAAGACTGTTTTGCTCACTGTACCACACCAACTGATACATTTTTAGTACCTTTTGATTGAAGATATTATTGACAATATCATATACCAAAGTAACCATTATGCTACTCAGAAAGGCAAGGTATTGAACCTAAAAAGGTGGAACTCTTATCATTTATAGGTATGATTTTTTTTATGGGTTACAATACTCGTCCTGCGTGGAGAGACCATTACTCCTCGGCACTTGACCTCAATAATGCACTAATTTGCTATAGATCGCAAATCTCCGAAATGGTGGCACAGGTTGTTTTGGGGTCTCCTAGACATCGCATTTCAATTCATATGTCATTCATGGACTTATAATGGAACAGACTACCGTAAAAGATTTTCGACGCTCTGTTACTCAAGGCTTGATGACAATAAAAGATGCTGGTCAGAAAAGAAAGACTTCTACTGATAATACGGCGAAAGGCAAAAGGCCCTTCCAAAAGGCGCAAATCTGACTATTCCACTATAAAAGACGGACGCATGGGTAACAGAGGCATCCATTGGCCTACGTTCGTAGAGAATAGACGAAGGTGCGAGGTTTGTAGTTTGAAGAAGATTCAGTCGAAGCCTCATAGTAAATGTTCGCATTGCAACGTGTTTTTGTGTGTAAATGAAAAGAAAAATTGTTTTGTTGAATACCACGAGGTTAATCTGTAATTAAAAACCTATTAATTTAATTATTACGAAGTCAATGTTGAATCTCATTACTTTTGTAGTTTCTATCAAAGTTCCTAACATTGTGATAACACGAAGTTCCTGACGGTACTTTTAAGTCTAGGTCTTGGAAATAGTACTTCTAGGTATAATAAAAATCTCAAAAAAATCTGTGCATTTCCTTTTACCTACCTTATTATGCTAATAAGGTTCAAAAGCGGAAATTCGTTAAAAATCACTACCCCGGGGGGAAAGGGTTAATACTAATAGCCTGTTGCGGCTTCGAACGGGCTAAAAAGCAGTTCGAAAGGTGTTTTTATAACAAACTAGCAGTGCCTCGCGGTTTCATCCGCGTTGTTCTCATTCCCGTGGGAATTCCGGGATAAATATAGCCTCTCTCCCTGAAAAATAAGCTTTCTCAAAGTGAAAGAATTATTTAAATCGGTCCAATAGTTTCGGAGCCTATTCCATACAAACAAACAAACAAACAAACAATCTTTCCTCTTTATAATATTAGTAGGTACCTATAGATAATTCCTTCCTAAACCAATAGAGGTAAGTATTTTTATTCTCCAATATCTTCAAGAACCGTCTTGAAGGACATACTCGTAGGTAGGTACATACCTCATGCTTCTAAGCAATAGGCAAATCCTTTTCTTCTGCTGAAATAGTCGTTTACTCTTGAAGAATCATAAAAATATACCTACTAACACTGGCGGCTTTGTTTGTATGAATCTAGAAAAGTGATTATGTAATGGATTGAGAATTTTGGAATGTATACGGGCCTAATAAAATTATATTTTAAACAAATGATACAAATGGCCCTTTAAGGATTGATTAACTAAAAAGGGAAGATGAGGTACTAGTTTCTCGAAAATGGTTGCTATTTTCGAGAAACAAGTACCTCATCTTCCCTTTTTATCATATTGTGTAAAATTGTGTGCTCCCACCTCAGTCACTGTCGGACCGGCGGCACGGGCGGTCGTGATTCGCGTGAAATATTGTTGTCTCGGTCTCACTTCGGTCTTAGATACGTCTTTCCGTCTTTGTTCTTCTTTCTATTGCACAGAACTCGAAATATAACAGTGAGCGTATGTGTTTGCGTGTAGTTGTAACACATGCCAATTTTTGAGTAAGCGCTGGGAGAACGTAACCTATCTTCTCTTCCCTTTTTAATTAATCAAAGCCTTTATAGATAGAGATTTAGTCGTAAGTTTATTTGGTATTCTATTACCATACGATTACAATCTCTATGACTGATGTTTGTCAGTCATAGATTTAACGATTTAAATCTATGGTTTCAATGTGGCACGGCAAGTGTGGCCATAGACATCATTTAATAAATAGGCACATTTAATTTTGTGGACACACACACATGTACATGCACAATTATGAGGACATCACTTATGTAGATTATTCGATTTTTTTAAACCCTGCACAAATGATACCTAAACAAACCCGCAGTAGGTAGGTACTTAACCTCAAATTAACTTTCTTGTTGATGATTTTGAAACATAATGGAAAGTAGGTACTTGCTGATTTGAATTTCTTTCATCAATAAATATTGTCCAATTATATCTCTTTATGTCGACTCCAAGTATGTGAATTTTAAATTTATGTTATTGGAATCTATTGACATAATTTGTAGCTTTATGATAAAAAGCTCATAAGTAGGTACATTCTGTTCGCTCTTAGGTAAGATGTTATTGCCTATGATTGAAAGATATTACCGACCTCCCAAAATGTCAAGTTCTTTAGATTTAAGTATAAGTTAGAAGGTAACTTTCGAAATCATAAAACTTCCCAATCGCAGGTTACCTACTACCAACCCAAAAAGTTTGATAAGCTAATCTGCAAAACCAGCTTCATATTAGCCACGGAACGATTTTCCTTCAATCAATCATGATGTTCTTTTCTTGACGACTGTACCAGTCAGAATTATTTTCTGGTGAAAATTCTTGGAACACGTTTTTGAACTCTCGTTGAAAGTTGTCTTTTTATGCGGTTGTAAGGTTTACCGATAAAGTTTTTATTTCAGACGTTCGTCGTAAAAATGAAAGTACCTAGTACCTACCTACTGAGTTGAACTGTTTCTCTTCAAACATGCAAACAAAACTCAATTCTTTTACGAGAGTACCTGCTGATGTAGTTAGGTAGTTACCGACTATATTATAGGTACCTACTTACCTAATGGTGTCGATTTTGTTGTTTTTGAATTTGATAAAATTTGCTAAAATTAGAATTTACAAATAGCAAATAGACGATAGATTTTCGAATTGAATGGTTATCTTCTATTTGACATCAAAACTAGCTCAGATTTGATTTTTCTTGTTTATTTCGTTGGGCGAGTGGGATTACTCGTAATTTTAACCATAAATCTATTGTTTAAGGTACAGTTGGCATTATGTCTTATTGTCTAATTGTGCAAAAAATTTAGGATAGATTTAGGAATCGGTAGAGTTTGTTTCGTTGAATCGAAATGTGTCGTTTTAAATTCCTAAATCCTAATTTAAAAAAAAAATCTTAAACAACAAGAATCGATACTATTATATACTATTTAGATTAGGTAGGTACCATTATTTTCGCATTACAAACATTTGGTTAGGGAGGTAGGTACCTACCGGAGCCAATATGACAGCACCACCTATTTTGTCATATTAAACATAGCATAATTTTAAAAATCCATCGTACAGTTTGTGGTATCTATTATATCCCTGTGTTTAACGCAATAATAAGATAAAATAGGTGGGACGCTACTTTCACTGGTGTATGCGCGTTAAGTAACTCATTGAAGGTATACATTTTCAGAATAACATTTGAGAGACTTGTAAGGGTAAGTAATTCATCAAGGCGCTTTCATTAAAAACTCCTCGTTCAAAAGGCCAGGCGGTATTTAATTCATCTCTTTGTTAGAGATCTCGGCTGTGAAATGAGAAGCTGCAAAGTGTCAAAAGGAAAGTATGTACAGCTTCGAGCTTGAAGCTCAAAAACGCCTCAACAGGTTGGCAGACTACGGCAGATCAAGAATAGTTCTGTGAAAACTGCTTGATAATTACTGAGACGCTTTGTGCTTACAGAGTGAAGAAGGGATATTCGATTTTTTTAAACCCTGCACTAATGTTAAACAAACCCGCAGTACTTAACCTCAAATTAACTTTCTTGTTGACATAATGAAAGGAACTTGCTGATTTTAGATCCTTCCTTCAATAAATATTGTCCAATTTTATCTCTTTATCTCGACTCCAAGCATGTGCATTTTAATTTATGTTATTGGAATCTGTTGACATAATATGCAGCTTTATGTCAATTATACATGAATTGAACAAAAGGAGACGGATTTAATATTCTATAGACCGAACCAAAGTTATCGACATAACTTAAAGAATTAGCAAGCTGAAGTAGCAGTGGGTCGGCCATATCTCGCGAAGAACCGAAAACCGCTGGGTAAACGAGTTCTTGGGTGAAGATCTCGACTAGGCAAACGTAGGGTGCCCTCAGGCCAGGTAGGTTGATTATCTGATGCAGATGTAGCAGATGCTGGATGCGTCAAGCTGACACTGACCGAAGACAGGGCGCTATGGCGCTCATTAGGGGAGGCCTATGTAAGAGAAAGAGGGAATTCCTAAACGCTTCGTTTACCAGAGGTAGGAAGCACTGGTGTTGCTACTGCTACTTTTACATAATTAGGGTTTTCTAGCTGATTATAGTACCTACCTACGACAAAATTGTACCGACACAAACACATAACCATATCTTTTCTCATGTGCTATTATTTATTATGATTTTAATACTATAAATGAACTTGCAAACCCACATTATTTGTTTGTTGGTGTCTCGTTTTTCTGGTCGCCTCAGAGGGTAATACTGAAAATCAGTGTTTGCTCTTCGAGCAAAGCTTTGTGCTGGGTATTGCCTTTTTGTCAGGCTGCAGCGCATACATACTGTATTCGTACTTGATTGTCTGTATGTTAAAGGAAATTATGTACCGATAATTTCATGCATCGTTCCTCCTTTATTTCCCAAGTTATTTTTATGTTCTTTGAACCTCCCTTTTATTGTGTTTTTTTTGTATTGTGTGTTGCAGTTGCAAATAAATGTTTTATCTATCTATCTATCTATGTCCAGCAGTGGGCTAGTATAGCCTGATAGTGATAATGACGATGATGAATTTTTCAAACTTTAAAAATGCTCTCCTGTAAAATCATGTTTATAAAGTTATGACGTTATTTGTGCAAAGCAGCGAAATGTAGTTATGTACAACAGCAGTGGACTAAATATGTATAGGTTGATGATGAATATTATTATGCTTCTTTAGAGTAGTGTTTTTTTTAATCGCACATGTCAAGCAATGACTTTGAGACAAAATTTTGGATAGATAGAACATCCACTAAAATGCCACACTCAAGATAGAAAACAATAGAAACAAACATGCTCAGAACAGAGGAAGTATTAAGAGAGGGCCTTGCCTTATTTTTCACTGAGTGCGTTGTGTACCTACTTGGTATATTATATTTCTTCTATGATTGTGTTCTAATTTTAAAAATATAAGTGGGTAACTCATTGAAGGTATAACAATTCGCTTATTGTTTCTCACAAACTACGCGAAATATGTACTGAGTTCATAGACTGATAACAGTTAAAAAACTTTATTTTACCAAGTAAAAGTACCTACTACGTAAGTAGAAGGTGAAACTGAGATCAAAAATGTACTAAAATGTTCTTGATAGCCAAGCAAGATATCCAATAACGTATCAATAATAGACCTACATCACATTATGTAACTTTTTATAAACTCTAAAAACCGTCGAATATTCCGTACCTTGTAAATGGGTCAAGTTCCTTTATGAAGGAACACATTGTGAAGTCACAAAGAAGTGCTTAGAGGACCTGAATGGGCTCTGGGACCTTAAGAGTACCTTCCATAAGTTGGAAATATCGCAGTGCGCAAAATGTCGAGTGTTTGAATGCTTCGGTATTGGTGTTTAGGTTTCTTTTTGAGTATGACCCACAGCTACAGTTCCAGTTACCTACAAAATAACTTACCATTACTTATGTCTATGATGAGGGGTTTTTGTTAAATATTAAAACCTTACAAAATAATTATGTACCTAGGTACTTGAAGGTGGCCTTCCTGCATCTGTCTTCCCATTAGAGTACAATCTTGGAGTCTTCAAATCTAGGGTAAATAAGTTCCTTCTGGAAAAGCGTGTTCCATCTTAGGCTACATCTTCGCTTTCTTAAAGTGAGTTGGTAGCCAAAAGCTAATCCATCAAAAAAAAAAAAAAAAGAGTACTTAAAAGTAGGTACCTACCTAGTTTAAATAAACGAAACTAAATACTAATACGTGACATAAAGGCATAATTTTAAAATATTTCAAAAGAAAGTAAATTAAGATTTTTTTTAGAAATTAAGCTGAGAATAGGTGCTTCGACCACTGGGGGGCTAAGCCACGAACCCAGATTTTCTAGATTTTATCAGTATATTTCAATAAAAAATAAAAGTGAAGGAAGTACGAGGCATGAACGTAGTTTAATTTTCACTACGTCCATGTTGCGAGGATATTTTTTTGCAGAAAATTATCTTTCAAAAATATACCATTTTCTCTTCCGTTTTATTGTAAATTCTTTTTTTTAAACGTATGTCTGTGAACTTGCAAATGTTTTTGGACACGTGGGATTGATGGCGAAAATTCATATTTATTTACTACGGTGTTCCCTAACGTAAATACCGATTTTCAGCTTTACGTGGACCTACTTAACATATGCGGGCTAAATTGACCGGACAACTACAGGAGCCAATATGACAGTGCCATCTATGTTATCATTATTATTACGTTTAACATAGGACATTTTAAAAATCCATCGTACAGTTTGTGGTATCTATTATAAGCTATTTTTTAATACCTTTGAAATAGTTTTATCTTATATAGTTTAAGAAGAGATCCGAAAACAGACTTTGGTATCCAAAAAGCGCAACTACGTCTCTGCCACAAGCTTTACAAAATGAAACTACAGAGGCATTAATAATTAACTTATAATACACACCACAAACTGTAGAATAGATTTTTAAACCTTCCTGTATTTAACGTTATAATTTTTTTGTCTTAATTAAATTTAATAAACAATCACAGGTGCACTCGTTTTTACCACTCGCATAATCTGATCTGCCGTCCCATCGGATTGTCCCGATAACAAACTGAAATTATTTATCCGCGAATTTATTTACATTTTTTTGATCAAAAAAAGTGTTTGAACTCTAAGGTAGATGAAGTTCCCGCAATAGGAAGACCCGCATATTGATAGCGATAATATACATATATGCGCTGAGTTGTGCTGGCTTAGAATTTGCACCACCCCATCTCTTCCCGCGGATGTCGTAAGAAGCGACTAAGGGATATTCACCGGGGGGCGGGCAGGCAGCAGCGCCCCCTGCAGAAAACTTACCACCGAACTGCGATCCCCAACCCACGTGCCCAGCGTGAGGATTATGGGCATTACCTCACTATGAGATACGCCAATAAGGCGCTCTTCAGGGGGAGGCCTGCGTCCAGCAGTGGATCAATATAGGCTGTTGAGGGTGAGGTTGATGTATACATATAAACCGCATATTTATACCGCATATCACAATATCACACTTATATTATAAATGCTAAAGTTTGTATGGATGTATGGATGGATGTTTTTTACCTCTTCACGCCAAAACTACTGAACGGATCTGGCTGAAATTTTGCACACAGGTAATTCTAATCCTTTTTTATCCCATAAATCAGTTCCCGTGGGATAAAAATCACCTTTAAATATTTCCATAGCAACAACGCGTGCGAAGCCGCGGGGCGCTGCTAGTATACATATATATTTATCAAGAACCAGCATATTTATCTACCTCTCTACTAATGAAAACGATGATTTACGCGCACATTTATCATTCGTTACTCTCACGGGAGGGTGGAATTTTTTAATTATTATTAACGTGACGTACTAAGTTAAGCGCTGAGTTTTCACTTACGAATACCCAACAGATTTTAACTTTAATTTATTTATCTTCATTATTTTGAATGATGACTTCTCCTTTGGTTCAGCGACCCAAAATGAAGGTGCATTTTTGGGTCGGTCAAAAAACCGCTCCGGCTATTTACCCATCTCAAAGTTGTTGGTCACTTTGACAAGGATCGACGATCACTGATTTTGTCTCTTACTTTATCGATCTTTAGCAATCTTTTTGAAATCAGTGCTTGCGCTTCTGTTACTACAATTAATGAACTAAGCTAAATTCCACATAGAGTCTGTTCAAAATGAGAAGCGCCGTGGCGTTACGGTGAGCTTACACTTTTAGTCGTACTGCAATGACAGAGCAGTGTTGTCAACGCAACAAAATTTGTCAATTGGCACACGAGCGCCCTCAATTCCCACGACTCCCCTTTCTAAACAGACTTTACCTAAAGATTTTGCTGCCGCTTTCTTCGCAATAAAAATAAATTATTAAAATATTGGTAAGTATTTTGAATAAGAAAAAAATAACCGTTCGACACTAGTGGTGTCAATTCAAATATCGTCATAAACATATCTAATTGGATAGGACTGAAAAGGTTTCTTCATAACGATAGAAATGAAAAGGATGGCATTTGTTTTAGGGCCCGGAACTGACCAGTGTCCTATTTTATCAGCAACAAGGTTCATGTCACGTAGCTGGACAGATTGTCTTTTGTCCTAGCGCGACGCAGCTTATCAAGATTTCATCCAGATTGTTGGATTACAACTACTTTGCTTGATTACAGTAAATCCGGGCTAAATTTCACTAAATTAATCGCTTCGCCATAACAATGGTATCGACTCAGAATGACACATTTATGCTGTACACTAAGAGATAATCGTAATAAATTAGGCAGCTTCGTCGGTTAAATTTGACGTTTTCTAAACAGCCAATATTCTTCCCGCCTCATCAGTGCCTTACTGGCTGTTATCTCATGTGGAGTAATACCCATAATCCCCAGGCTGGGCATACGAAGGGGGATCGCAGTTTGGTAGTAGAATTATTCTGTAGGGGGCGCTGTTGCCCGCCCCCAGTAGATATCCCTTAATCGCCTCTTACGATACCCGCGGGAAGAGTTGGGGTAGTGCAAATTCTATAACTTTGACGTTTAATGTATGAAAACTTGGTCTAAAACTGTAAAACTACATAAATTTAAACGTATTAAAATTAATGTAACTAACTGTTGGTGAACTTTACCTTTGACTAGAATAATATTTCCTGTGCCTTTAATTAAAAATAAACTACAGATGGCGCGAGTCAAAAGTCAATAGAAACCAATCTATCAAATCTCTCCATGCAAGCACCGCATGAACTATCTAGAGTTTCTTTCATTTGTTTTTTCTTAAATTGAGCTCATGACTGCTTTCACGACCTTTCTTTAAATATCATGGTTTCTAATCTGGCCATCCACTCCTATATAAAAAATCCACTTTGCATACCGTGATGCGAAAACGTACAAGTACCTAATAGCTGTTTACATGTACGAGTTTTTAGCATAGAGTTCCTACGGAAAGTAAGTAAATGAATAAAAACGTATAAAATTAGATGCGGTTAAAAGCGCAGATAATGCTTCTACGTCGTAGACTGCTACGCCGTAGACCTTCGACGTAGACTGCTACGCCGTTGACCATCTACGCAAACATAACCAACTACAACTACACTACGTATTTTTTAGTCCGTGACGTCACGAAACGGCTCAGTTGGAAGACCAGCGTTGGTTGTACGCAAATACAACCTACTCATGCTGAGACTGGGACCGTTTTGTAACTCTAACAAATTGTGTTAGTTTTAAGTTCCTTTTATCTTAAATTGTATGTGTTTGAGTTACAAATAAACGTTTCTATTTCTATTTCGTAGCAAATACTTGTTTATGTGGAATTTACGCGGAAAGAGAGTTTATTCTAATCATAATCATTAATTTTGCAGGAATGTAGGTGCACAAAAATGGTCTTTAAATTATAGCATAGGTCCTATACATTTTGCCTGTTCAAGGCGTGCAAACCTATGTTAAAACTAAGTACTTACAAAAATAGGAAATAACAGAGACACCAAATAAAAACAGAGCAAAACAAAGTTTACTAACCATAACAAACACATTCTCAAGTCAAGGCAAGCTTTTCTCTGTTTTCTCGGTTACAATTGTTTGATACACTGGTGTTATCCAAATAATTTTAGCCGATCCACTGAGTGAGGCGACAAATAAATTATTTAGGTTAGTTTTTCATATAATTTAGTTTTAAGTAATAGGTATAAGCAGTTAGTTTGTTAAATACGGGACTGACATAGTCAGCAATGACTCAAAGTCCCTTATAAATAAGAATACAAAAAAACTGTTTGGTACGTGACTGCTTCGAAAGTTACCATGCTATCTATTTTGTTTATTAGCCGTCGAGTATACTAAACACCATGTTTGTTATGAAGATTAATGTTTTTATTGTAAAATGTACACGAAGAGAGACGATAGCTAAATATAGTTACTGTTTAAATTTACTTTAGAGTTAACTTAAAACAAACACATTATAAAGGTGGAACACACTTTATGAGCCGTAAAACTTAGTACTTACCTACTTTAACCTTCCTATACCCGCGCGTTGGTCTATTAGACCGACAAATTACTTTTCCGTGTTTTTTGACGCCAGGACAACTCTTAGCGCTGGGAGCTTCCTAGTAGCTGCATGATTCGTTGCAATCTTTAATTCGGTGCGACACGAGTTGGTGCGGATAGCGCGTGTCGCAGTACACGGCGTCGATCGGTGCGTGGGACCGACGACGCGAGTATAGGTTTTGGGTAAGTGATCGGTTTTATTATTCATATAATGATAGGTTTGTATTTATTACTGTTGCATGTCAACGATATATATGGTATATAATATATATATATTTCACTTTTAGCTAGAAATTTAACTGGAAAATGGACGAAGAACGCATATGACTTATATTGGAGGACGAACTTTCGGACTCCAACTACGAAGATGACGACGACAGTGAGGTGGAGGATCATATTCAAATGGAAGTACTGAGCAGTATAGTGATTCTGATGGTGAGCTGGCAGAGGTGCCAACTTCTAGAAATTATTACATCGGCAAAGATGGGAAGATTTGGTCGTAACCAAATGGAATAAAACTGCTCCTTCAATGCCAGTGCTCTGTCTGCCATAGTGAGGACGAAAAAACCAAACTGCTCCTTCAATGACACGTCTGCGGACAATTAAATTTTTTTAATGTTCCTCAACTTGTTATCTTTGAGATTTTAGAGTTTTTTTAAGTTTTTTATGAGAATAAGTATATTTTTGTTCAAGTTTTCTTAGTAAGATAAAATGGCATTTTTTCAGAGACTGTTTAAAAAGACTGTAAATTAGTAATAAAGCAAATATTTTCTATAACATTGGTTTATTTATTGCAAACACATCCCTGAGTAATGATAAAATATATGTAGTTTTAGTAACACTTTCTTTTCAAAATATAGAAAAAAAAGGACTCGAACTTTCGGTCCAAATAAAAATATATTTGTACTTTTTTTTGGCGATAGAAAGGTTAAGGCATTGGTAAATAAATACCAAACACCCTGTACATCGGTGTTTATTGAGTGAGCTCTTGGCAAAAATGGTAGTAAAGTTCATGAAGAGAAGAATCCAAAATCGTTGCAGGAATGTCAGGGATCGGTATCCGTGCCGATTCCAATAATATGATTTTGTTAACACGTAACACTTAAGTCATGTTCTGAGACAAACGAGGTAAACAGAAAGCGAGCAAATTCTTGATTAGGTACATAAACAAAAGTTTACGAGCGAATATAACGAATGGAAATCCATATGATCAGGCTCATATGAAATTCAACTTTATTTCATTCTACCTACGATTTAAACTGAAGTGTTTATATTATAACTGCACCCCGCGGTTTCGCACGCGTGACCCTATGGAAACGGGAAAGGGAACTGGTTTATGGGATAAAAAGTCTATGTTTGGTTCCAGGATTAGAATAACCTGTATGCAAAATTTCCGCCCGATCCGTTCAGTAGTTTTGGCGTAAAGAAGACAAACAAACATCCAGCCATACATCCATCCAAACTTTCGCATTTATAATATTAGTGTGATACACCGTGTTTGGTAAGTTTGTGTTGAAGCAACAAAGATATTCTAGCTGCAAATTCCTGCACACGGTTTTCACATTTAATATCATTTTCTCCGTATTCGGTGTTCGTGATTCCACATGGTTGTTCGCAATATTATGGATTGAAGAGATTTAACAGTGTGCTAGTAAATACAGCCCTGAGTTTAGTTTGATTATAAAATCGAGTCGTTATCGTAACCTCTCATCTAGAATAAGCCTATTTTTCTATGGGGCAAATACCATCGAAAAATGGTAAGCACTATTGAGTCACTTTGTTAAAGTAAAGCGTCTATACATATAGTACAGACATGGAACTACCCAAATCCCAAACTGGAATAAAACGTCACTATTACGTCTCGTTAAACTAATTTCCAAAAAGACACCTCCGTAAATATGCTATAATGCCTAGCATTATAGTATACTGCGCCCCGCGGCTTCGCACGCCCATCCCACGAGAACTGATTTATGGAATAAAAAGTAGCTTATGTGTTATTCCAGGCCTAGAACCACCTGTATGCAAAATTTTAGCCCGATCCGTTCAGTACTTTTGCGTGAAAGAGCAACAAACATACTTAAGTACTCACAGACTTGATACGTTTTATTAAGAAAACACTCGGAACAAAATATCTGCAGATCGTACATTTGTCTCGAGGCGGGAATCAAACTCGCTGGCAGACCTCCGCGCCAAATCAGTCGTTGAAGTATAAGTTATTTCTGGTTTCAATGGTTGCCGGTTATCTTTGTTTCAATGGTTGCCGAAAACCTTTAATTGGAATGAAGGTTTCCAATAAATATGAATAAGGCAAATTAATTGGCTCGGTAATAAAACATTGATTTCATAGAACAAGACCGTTTCCGGCTCCTTAAGGTACAGTAGTCCGTGCCAGTTCAGTGAAATTAAATTCCGAAAATTTTGCTTTTGCCAGAAATTGCTAATTAACCAACTCTTCTCACCTGCTTTTCACAAATTAATGTTCTGTTCAGGTACAGTCACTGACAGATTTCATCACCCACTTTGGAAGACTTCCTTCTTACCTTCTTACATACTCATACCATTAATAAAACTGTTTTATTGAAAGCAACAGAGTTTAATTTCTATTCAAATTAGTCTTATTAATATTGTTAAATTGAAGTACCTTCGCTACGTTGATACGTACTGTATCTTGTAATCGTAAACTTTAGTTTGTGCTACTAACCAAGAGCTCATTTGCTGTCACAATAACGAGAAATGGCAATGCCCATCATCGAAATAATTCTTGAGGTAGTTAACGCGCAATGACACAAACGTAGTATGACGCAAAAATTCTAGCAGTGTCTCTTGACTTGCATAATAAGTACGTTGTGTAAACTAGCTGTGGAAATAATAGAAACGCAAGCCCATGCCTTGTCCTGCCCTCTATTATTTCAACTATTGCATACGCTAAGCGCTAGTTTACACAACGTACTTATTATGCAAGGTACTTGCAAAACGGTTAGTTCTGAGCTAACGGCAATGTGAATGCCGTTACAAAATTATCACGACAAGCCGTAGCTACATCAACGTTTAACGTCTAACATCGCGATAATTAAGGCGCGCCAATGTTTTAAAAATCCATCGTACAGTTTGTGATACGTACCTATTATAAGCAATTTTTTTTATTGCCTCTATACTAGTTTTATTTTGTATAATTTAGGCAGAAATGCTACCTACTCGACACACCTACTCGGCATTTCTCGGTAGTGTGGCCCTAGTACCTACCTAAAGTTTTGCGGCGACTGTACCGATCCGATTACTGTGAAGGATCGAATAAATTCCCCGAATTCGCAATCAGTGTCAGAGGGGAAAGAATTTAGAGCAATTTAATTTACCAATTTCCGATTAATGGCTATTAGGAAATCCACTTTGGAATCTGGCCATTTCTCTCTGGACGACAAAAAATTATGTAAATTAAATGTAAAACATTAAATGATTCGCAATTCTTCCCGCGGGGGTCTTAAGCGGCGACTAAGGGATATCCTTCGGGGACGGGCAGTAGCGCCCCTGCAGAATAATTCTACTACCACCGAACTGCGATCCTTGACTAGCATGCCCAGCGTGGGGATTATAGGCAATAACCCCAATGAGATAAAAGCCAATAAGGCACTTGTCAGGAGGAGGCCTGCGTCCAGCTGTGGACCAATATAGGCTGTTGATATTGACGTTGAAATAATTCAGATTGTGCTTCATAGAGCTCTATCTATATTAATTATTATATAGAGGAAAGATTTGATTGTTGTTTTTTTTGGATTTATTGATTGTTTTGGATTGTTAGTTTGTAGGCTCCGAAACGACAGGACAGATATTTTTTTTATCATTTAAAACCCTCTTTTGGGGAATGATATAGGCTATTTGCTATATGTTATCCCGGAATTCCCGTTAACCCGTTAACCCGCAGGCGCTGCTTGTAGGTAATTAAAGCTCTATAGGTAACTCAAGTAACGTAATAAATGGGTAGTTCTTTGAGCTAATAAATGGGTAATAAGAGTGGGTGAGGCTCTGGAATATAATTAGGTTTGAAGTGCTATCCTTAGCGGTTGCGTGGAGCGATACTCAGCTGAGACAAGCGAAAGGTTTTTAACTTAGTAATGTCTATTAATATCTACTATATAAAAACACTACCGAAAGCCATGAAAATGGCACAACTGGTGATTGATACACTATGTATAGATTAGTATTGTGTATTGCTTGTATGTAACTTAGACCAAATAAATAAGTTAAGTTATGTTCCTAGATATAACAGCGCTTAAGGGCCTTTTTCAAAAAAATTCTGTATGTATCTAATGATTTTATTCTCTCAATAAACAAATAAATATTTTGTGCATCACATCATTATGTACAGCATCAAGTTTAAAGTTCGGTAGAAACTGATGATGATGACCGAACTTTATTAAAATAGATTAGATCTAAGAATATTTATTTGTTATTTTGTTGATGTTAAACGGAATTTAAATGAACATAATAGCGGCACCAAATTCATTATTCGAATTCATTCGTTTTATGTCTATGTTTAAAACATTCGGATAAGATGCAGTGCGATTACATATTACATATTGCTTTTAAAATAAAGCAACATAAAATTTCTTGTCACTTTACTGATGACAAATGCAATACATTATTTAAT
Source organism: Eupithecia tripunctaria (assembly GCA_955876795.1). Taxonomy (NCBI): domain Eukaryota; kingdom Metazoa; phylum Arthropoda; class Insecta; order Lepidoptera; family Geometridae; genus Eupithecia; species Eupithecia tripunctaria. The sequence goes on from OY041604.1 coordinate 10,653,105, forward strand.
TTCCCAAGTGGTTGTAGCAGCTATATAACCACCATTCCCAAAGGATGCACATTAATTGAGGCTATTTGCGCAGTAACTTTACAGCAATAGCCCTCTTTATTTACTTACTTTATGTGTCTTTAATAATAAGTAATTTGTATTTTTATGTGACTAAGTGACCAAATTGGATGTCTTTTTCAAAACCGAGACGTGAGTGAATCCGGTTGATGAAAGCCTGGCCGCACAATAGTGCTGTTTTATCAGAACAGAGGGCTTAGCCAACGGCATTGCCTATGAAGCGAATCGAAAACAATTGAAAGATTCGTAGGGAAAAATTCGAACCAGCCCACGTGACATATTATTATCTAAGGCATATGTATGAGATAAAAATGTATGAGTTTGACATATCAAACTCATACATTTTTGGACTTTTCTACTATCGTTTACGACATCGATTGTTATACTGTAACATAAACCTCTGAAAAGAAAATGGAGACGTCATTAACACCTCGATACTACTCTGACTCTGACAGAAGACTGAAACATGACTGAAAACATATTTATTCCAGCAAATAGAGCAGTAGCAGCAAAGTGTGTGTCAGCAAATAGAGAAAGTGAATCCATAAAAGCTGCTAACTTGAAAATAAACCTGCTTAGGTTTATTTGCATGTCCATACTAATATCAGGAAAGATTTGATTGTAAGTTTGTTTGTATGGAAAAATCTCCGAAACTACTAGACCGATTTAAAAAATAATTTCATCATTAAAAAGCTTACGTTTCAGGGAGTAGCTTTTTTTTTACTTTTCATAGGCTATATTTTAACCCGGAATTCCCACAGGAACGGGAACTGCGCGGGTGAAACCGTGAGGCGCTGCTAGTATCTAATAATAAGTAGTAGTTTAATAATAAGTTGTAATTATGTTATGTTAACTTAATCCATGTCACACAAATAAAGATTTTCTATTTCTATTTCTATAATAAGTAGGCAGGTGATCTTCTATTTACGGGTCCGAGTCGCTTGTATCCTGAAGAAGAAAATTCGGTCACCGTCTAAAGTGGATTGGGCCGCGGGAAAAGTGCTGCTCAAACATGCACAACCAACTTTAACCATAACTAAACGCGAAGTTCCCAAAATATCTAGCTGACGTCTGTTTGAAATGCGACTCGCCAATGTAAGGCTTTGAATTATTTAGATGCGATCTACTTGCATGATGTTGTTTTATTCTTTCTATCTTTCACAAGATTAAGTGGTGTATGGGTTGTTTTCTATTTTACTTTGTATTCCATTTGAGTTGAAAGGTTGAAAGAAGTTGAAAACGTATGAAATCTTTTTAGGAACAATGAGTTATTTGATAATATCTGCTCTTTATAATTACTCAGAACAAACTTAATGTGTAATTATGAGAATAATCTAAATTTAAAACTACCGTGTGGTGCTGTTTTAAAATAATAATTTGCCATTTTTAGGTCCTCCAGCAGGTGACGTAAGAGGCGACTAATGGATATCCACCGAGGAGCGCTCATCAGCAGATCCAGGTGTGGACTAGTAAAGGCTGTGGATGTGATGATTATGTTAATGTAAAACAACACTATTCGTGTCTTCAGTTTAGTGAACAGATTCCACATTTCATTTTTGCTGCAAGACCGTCGATAAAACAATATGAAGCGGGTGAATATTTACCGATATTTCGAACAGATTCTCTGAGCACCTGCTGTCGTGACTCGTATCACGTAGAAAACAGGTAGTTTGTAGCCTGGCTGCAGTTTTGTCTTAGACACACTAATATTATAAATGCGAAAGTGGATGGATGGATGGATGTTTGTTACCTTTTCACGCCAAAACTACTGAACGGATCTGGCTAAAATTTTGCACTCAGGTAATTCTAAACTCGGTCATATCAAACATAGGCTACTTTTTATCCCATAAATCAGTTCCCGTGGGATAAAAATTACCTTAAAACGTTTCCATAGGAACGCGTGCGAAGCCAAGAAAAATTCACGGTTACTGTCCGGAGAAAGGAAGTTGGGGGTGTTCTCCCGTGCCTCGGAAAGTACGAGTCCTGCGCCTGATCTCTCCTCGGTTGTGGTGGTCTGCCGTCACATCGGATTATGAGAGTGAGGGAAAAGAGAGTGCATCTGTGTTTGCGCACATCCTTGTGCACTATATGTATGATGAGACTGGCCACCGTGGTCAAAATTCAGCAAGAAGGACATTATCATCATCATCAGTTTGTCATAGTTGCATGTAACAAGCAGGACCGTAAGGGCTGGCCGCCACCAAAGCGAATACTCGTACAAAAAGAGAAATGTGTTAATTTTAAACAACCAATAGAAAGTCGTTACACACACATCTCTTATTGGCTTAGCTTCAGTGGATACCATCGAGTGGAGATGTACCACATTTGTGGGGCACGATCAAGGCGCAGATGTGAACTGTGTCTCACATAGTTTAAGCTAAACAACGTTTGATTAGATGATACAAAATAGGGACAGATAAAGCCCGTTCGGGAAAGAAAGGGCAATAACGCCTTTCGAGTGGGATGACAGGATATGGTTTTTTGCGGGTGAGAATTACGTACAGAGCAGAGACGTGCCCCGAATTTTCTATGCGCCAAAATTATTTTTATCTAATTACGTAAGTTAATGAAACAACCAATCGAAAAATTACAAGACATAGTCTCAAAGAAATACTTTTAGGTTTCTTATCAAATTAAAATCGAAGAAAAAAAGTGTACTGAGATAAATGATAAGCGCCTTATTGCCACGCTGCGCATGCGGGTTGGGGATCGCAATATGAACAAAGATGGAAAGACGCACTGAGATCGAGACAGACCGACCAGAGACAACAATATACGCACGCGAAACACAAACGCTGGCGCCGCCTGTCTGACTATGACTGAGGTGGGTGGATCTAATCGGACGAGAAGTACCCAATCTCCTTAATTTTACTTACATCGATAAAACGGAGACTCTGCTTTCAAGAAATTAAATGAAATGAAATGAAAATATATACAATAACAATGGTTAACTTATTGTTAGCTAATGTAAGGTGTTATCAGTTTCTCGTCAAGGAGGTAGTATTATGTATACGTTACATAGATTGGTTTGATTTAGGCAGGTAGATTTTTGAGGTTTTTTGATTTAGGGATGTAGAGATCAGAAAAGGTTCGTCTTTGAGGTATTACAAATTATATATAGTCATTGTCTAGGAATTAACTTATAGAGTATATGGTTTTATCTAGTAAAAGAAGTTTCACATTATTCAAAAAAGATTGTTCACAGGTTATGAGTCGAATACACAATGGAAGTTTGTTAAAAAGTTTAGGGCCAATAATTTCAGTTTGCTTTTTGGACATATATCTGAGTCTATTAGGAGTTGATTCTAAATATATTTGATGCCTATTACTGTATTTGCTTTGATTTTGTCTTACCCTAAATTGAGACATATTTTGTATTACAAACTTTAATATTTCATAGATGTATAATGAAGTAGAGGTTAGTATTTTCAGATTTTTAAAATGATCAAGAACTGCTTACAGTGTGCTTAAATGTGGTGGTGGTGGACCGTAAGCCCACCTCAAGCGCGGCCGGCATAAATTATGCAAAATGCGTCTGGCGACGAGCTTGCATAAACAAACTAAATTATACTATTTGCTTCAGCTGTCTCTCAATTTGACTTGAGGGTCCTTATTCGCTATGCCATACGAGTTTCCCGACTATACCTAAAATTAACGAGATGTCAAATCGTGCTCTGCAAACTGATGTAAGTCTCGTATTATGAAAGCTTGCTCAGTCATAGAGCTATAATTGATTGACGTTTATACCATAGAAAAGCGTTGCTTAAGCATAGATCGATGACTGAGCAAGCTTTCATAATACGGCCCTAAGTCACATGGCTATAGTTATAACTCAGATGAAGGAGTTCTAGTGTGCAATAGTGGGTACATAACTAGCTCCTGTGACGCGAAAATTGGCAAGGGTCAGGGGGCCTATTTAATTCTCCACCTCGCAATTTCGTGTTTCGTTTCGGCCAATTGGTGTACCTTATAACACCGAATTAAAGTACCAATTAGCAAGAAAAAACAAAACGTAACAATCGGTTGCGTATTTTTGAGAATTATAATGGACTAGTTATGAAGGTTGGCCAATTTATGAATGCGATGAAGTGTGATGGGATACGTCCTCGGCCTTGTGCATAGTGATTCTTGGTGACTCAGCCAAGCACCTGTAAAAGTATTCATTATGATTATTAATTAAAAAGTCAAAAATTTAAAGTTTTTTTTTAAATGGAAGTGGCTGGAAATCATCATTATCAGCCATATAAGTCCACTGGACATAGGCCTCTAATGAGCGCCATAGCGCCCTGTCTTCAGCTTGACGCTTCCAGAATCTGCCTGCAGTCTTTCGCAGAAACTTCTAATGCCAAAATGTTATCACATCGACAATAATGTTTAAGATGACATGAACCGAGCATTCAGCATCGGCATAACAAGCACACGTTATGGAGCATAATTTCATAACAACAACGAATATAATGTAGTGTGTAATGTGACATTCTCAATTAAATTGTATCCATACAATTTAATTGAGAATGTCCTCTTTTTTTAAGTCTGTTGGAAGACAGAAGACTTTGGAAATTTAACAACTGTCAAACAACTATCTCAATCGTAGACTATTATTTATTTTTTATTAAAGCCCACTATTACAAATAATAAATAATTCTCGGTCTAAAATCTCAATAGATTATTCACAATCGGTAAAGCAAGGAATGTTCCGTACCTACCGACATACTAAGTGCGGAGTAGGTCCACAACAAAAACTTGACCAACGTAAGCCGGCCCTTAGGGTTGCCTCTCAAAAATGCAAAGCCAGCCTGCCCCGAGATGTTTATTGTCCGTGGTCACATAGGACCGGCAACAATAGCTAAACGAGAAGGCTCTTAAATGTTGGGCGACGCGGAAATATGGCGTCCAATTATTTATTTCTTTATTCTGAAGCTGCGAGCTCGCTATCATTCAGCTATAGGGTTATCAACTAGACAGTAAAGAACCCATACTTAGCTCAAATATTTTCAAGTTACTGAACATTATACTGGTCTAGTGTCAAGGCACAGAATAAATATATAGTACTAGCTGCGCCCCGCGGCTTCGCACTCGTTGTTCCTATGGAAACGTTTTAATGTGTATTTTTATCCCTCGGGAACTGATTTAATAGGGATAAAAAGTAGCCTATGTTTGATTCCAGAATTAGAATTACCTGTGTGAAAAATATCAGACAGATCCGTTCAGTAGTTTTGGCGTGAAGAGGTAACAAAAGTTTTTTGATAATACCTACTAGTTAATAATTATCCTAGATCCATTCTAGACTAGGTACCCATTGCTATGTACCTACCCCAACAATTTCATACAAATGAGTTGTAAAATATTGTATGTCCGAAGTGGATATGATTGTTGATACCTACTTTAATTTGATTTAAGACCCTTACTTATGTATGATGTAAGTACACAATTTTTACAATAAAAATATTCTTATTCTTATTCTTATTCAAACATCCATCCATACATCCATACAAACTTTCGCATTTATAATATTAGTGTGATTAGTGTGACTACCAATAAAGCGCACCAATTTCCGAATTAAGTATTATATCTCCTTTACTAAGTAGTCAACTGCAGGACATAGGCCTCCCGTAATGAGCCATAAAGTCCGGTTTTTAACATCCAACATCTGATTGCAGTCTTTGGCAGGTCGTCATCCCAGCTGGTCGGATGGTGAACTACACTACGTTGGCCTAGTCACAGTCTCCTCCAGTCAAGAATACGTTTACCCCAGCGGTTGTCTGTACTTCGCAATATATGGACGCCGGACCACTTCCACTTCTGCATCATTAAAAGAGCTTTGTCGATAACTATAAGTCTATGTCAGATTATATTCGTTGTAAACATTGTCCTTCAGAGAAACTCCGAGCAAAGTTCTTTCCTATGTATACAACTATGGTTTATCCATTTTGAATGAAGCATTGCTTAGCGTCGAGTTTAAGATTTAATTGTAAGCAATTTTTATTGAAGGGAGGGAGGATCTAAAATCGACAAGTTATGTAAATTACGTATAAAAGGACAAAGTGAATTTTAGGTTAAGTATGGGTGGTTTGTATACGTTTATGCTTCATTCAAAATGGACACGGTATAGATATGTACATATTTTTTGGCGAAGAATCGACGAGGAGAGATTGAAGATAAATTACTTTTCAATTGTTCTATAATTCATTTAATTGAAAGAAAATAAATAATTGGAAGCCAACCCTACATAGAGAAAAGGAGCTCTGAAAAATATTGTAAGCAGAGATGGATGCCGACAGCAAATTTTATTACCTACTTAATAGCAAGAAGAACGTAGGCACGTAATTTATTTCTCTTTTAAAACGTAGGTTTAAATCTCACTGGGTGAAATTAGATCTATGAATTTCATAAAATCTGAACTCGGAGGCCAATATGTTGGTTTGTATCTACACACTCTCACTTACAAGTTTTTAAGAGTATAACTTTTAATGTGTCTGAATTGTCCAACATTATTTATTATTACTATTATTTATTATGGTTCTATGTCATTATAATAAATATATATAATAAATAATAATATTGGGTTGCCAACCTAGTCACTGTTTTACTTCATTCTTATGGTGACGGGGTAAGCATACCTTTTGTGTCTGAGGCTGTGTCAGCTTGGTCAGCCCTTAACTCGAGTGCAACAATCCCCGAATTGATGCACTTCCAGCGAGCGTGGGATGATGTAGGGGTAAAGCGGCTTCAAGAGCAATTGCTAGAGGGTGCATTGGGAGTCGATAAGGCCAGACTGCGAGCTGTGTCGCAACCTGAGTCTGGGGCTTGGCTACAAGCGGTTCCATCGCCTCACCTAGGTACTCTTCTCGACGATGACTCTTTGCGTGTGGCGGTGGCTCTGCGGCTGGGCTGTAAGGTGTGTGAACCTCATATATTTTTTTTTTTTATATATGCACCTGCGGTTCCATGTTCGAAGCCGATGGCTATCACGCTCTGAGTTGTCGGCGGTGCACTGGGAGGTTTCCGCGTCACCATGCCCTGAACGACATAGTTCGTAGAGCTCTTATATCGGCGAATATCCCCTGTGTGCTTGAACCTCCAGGTCTCAGCAGGACCGATGGGAAGAGGCCAGATAGGCTGACTCTGGTGCCGTGGAAAAATGGGAAATGCTTGATTTGGGACGCAACTTGCGTCAGCACTGTCGCCGCCAGTCACCTGAGTCGCACCATGCTCTCGGCATCGGCCGCTGCCGAAGACGCCTGCTCAAAAAAAAGGCTTAAGTACGCTCCCCTGGAGCAACTTTACCATTTCGCACCTGTAGCAGTGGAGACTTTGGGCAGTTGGAGTGTGGACGCGAAGTGTTTAGTGGGAGAATTAGGCCGTAGACTTAATGAAGTGACAGGAGACTCCCGCTCCGGGTCGTTCTTGGTGCAAAGGATTGCCATTGCTATTCAGCGAGGTAATGCTGCAAGCATTATGGGCACCTTCGCGCCGGGAATGCTCAGGGGCGGGTTATTCAATGACTAATTCTTTGTGTATTTATTGTGTATTTTGACTATGTTTCTACATTTAATAAACTTTATACATTAAAAGATAATGAATATTAAAAAAAAAAAAAAAAAAATTAAAATACCTACGCTTGCTGATTGATCCTTTTACTGGGAGTTCTAGCTAATAATTCAATTATTTACCGTAACTACATATTTTACTGTCCTACGATCATCATATCTATTAACCTCTCCGGCAGAAGGGTACATAAGTTTAGTTAACTGCCTAGTGAAGTGAAAATCCTAAGTGCACTTAAGTTCTCCTTTCACGATATAATACGCAGTGCCTATGGTTACGTGATGCAAAGTTTAAACGGCGGTCTGAGACTCGAAGTTTGTACTCGAATAATGATCGTTGTTTTGCTCGACGTGGATTGATTGAATTCTCAAATTAAGTTGAGGGAATTGTCTATGGATTTCTGCGCTTGGTGCAATTTGTTTTTGTTTGAAGTATAAATTATGGTATACATTTCTTTATGTCTTAGATTGGTTCAGCGGCGGAATCGCTGAAATCTCTGGTATCTCAGCCGGTGTCTATTTACTCAGAGGCTACATATTGTTCCAAGGAAGGTGTTCTATGGTCCTATGGTTATACCGGTCCCGCCCGTAGTTCACCTACATAGTATACCTAGCTGTACCAGCGGCATTTTTTCTTTCGGACGGATACTAGGGACCATTAATTCAAAAAAAGTTTTGGAACAAACAAGCCTGTACAACAACAAAGTACAAGCATGAAACTGGAATTTTGTTTCAATCCATTTGTGGAGTCTGAACCAAAAAGGGTTAGTAGAAAAAAATATATTCAAAGGATCAAAGATTTTGGAGTGAAATAATTATAATGCTGTATATACCTTAAGAAAATATCTAAGGAAATGTAGGTATAAGTAGATCTTTGCTCGTACACGGGGTAGATCTTTGCTAGTACACGGGTTAGACAAAACAGCTTGACTACTGACCTGAATTCTTCAAATCATGCAAGGATCCAGCTTTCAGAACACGGCACTTGACTATACCCGATAATGATGTATTTTGACAAAAGAAATAACAGTGGGAATGGATTTGATATTCAGGATTTCAGGCATATTTACAAAATCCTTTGTTCATTTGTTCGTTGGTGTACAAAACAGACATATTTCTGTAGTTCGAACACGGCACGTCACATCTAGTTCATTCGCCGATTTCCCAATAAATGGTAGAACAAAATCGGCTAATAGCCTTTCTAAATTAAACTGCCCTATTTTTAACCGACTTCATAAAAAGGAGGAGTTTCTCAATTTGTCTGTAATTTTATTTATGTTTGTTACTTCAGAACTTTTGACTGGGTGGTCCGATTTGCATGATTCTTTTTTTATATGAAAGCTGGTGCTGGTAATTTTGTTTAGTTCTGACAATGGGATCCATTAAAATTCATGAAAAAACTGTAAAAAATGAAGTCGGTTTATAGTTTTTTAAAACAAAATTAATTATTATTTGAACAAAGACCCATATTGTCTGCTGCTTCTTTAAGTGCAACTAACACAGCATCTCAAATTTATTTTTGATATTATCACCTATTTTGTGTCATCAAAAGGTGATTTTCTCTAAAAGGCCTTATGTACTCAGATTTTGGTAAACTTTTTCCATACAATAATTAGAAAATTTGGTCTTTGCCCCTAGCGAGAAGGCAATTTCGTTCTACGGCTCGTTAATTACAAAACTTAAGTCATTACATTTACCAAAAACCCTGTCTATAAAGGTTTTAAAATACGAGTAGGCTAGAGTAGTAAAATAAACTTTGGAACAGTTATAAAGTTAGTTGGTAAATAGAAATGATACTATCATATTTATCCCGTACACTCACAGCTGGATTTATTCGTCTTTCTCACAAGATACCCGAGTCCAATCCTAAACACATATATTATAAACGCAAAAGTTTATAAACATGTCTATATGCATTGATTAATTAAAAAGGGAAGGTGAGGTACTAGTTTCTCGAAAATGGCAACCTCAAATTGTGTGCTCCCACCTCAGTCACCGTCGGACCGGGGCGGCAGCACGGGCGGTCGTGATTCGCGTGAAATATTGTTGTCTCGGTCAAACTTCGGTCTTAGATACGTCTTTCCGTCTTTGTTCTTCTTTGTATTGCACAGGACTGGAAATATAACTGTGAGCGTATGTGTTTGCGTGTAGTTGTAACACATGCCAATTTTTGAGTAAGCGCTGGGAGAACGTAACCTATCTTCCCTTTTTAATTAATCAATGCCTATATGTATGCTCTTTCACGCAAAAAGTACTTAACGGATCAGGCTGAAATTTTGCATACAGATAGTTCTAGATCTAGAATAACACATAGGCTACTTTTTATCTCATAAATCAGTTCCCGTGGGTTAGGGGTGCGAAGCCGCGCGGCGCAGCTAGTAAGCTAATAAAATTATTTTAGTCACATAGCTCAAGTCTAAAAAGAGGATCATAATTTGCCGTCTTGTGACTTGTAAAGTCTGTGTACTTTATCACAAGATTGGAATATTGGAAGTTGAACTTGCCCATAATTGAACTAATAAGTCGACAAAACGTATTTAGTGTAGGTATAGTCACTTAAGCAAGGCTGCTTCAGAGCTGTTTCGAACAGAATGTAATTAGGGACTAATTACCAGCCAATTAAGGGCAGTGATGGCATTTCACCCATGTTATATTACGTCGTAGTATGTGGGTTACATGAGGGTTTAGGTTATTGTAATGTTACCAATGTTATGTTGGTACATAAAATATTTTGGACATGAGACAAGATATTCTCCGATTCAAATACCTGGAACTTTTTTGTAAACAAAGAAGTAACAAAACCTATAGATGGATGGATGGATGAATGTTTGTTACCTCTTCACGCCAAAACTACTAAACAGATCGGGCTGAAAATTTGGATACAGGTAGTTCTAATCCTGGAATCAACTTTTTATCCCACAAATAAAAAATAAAAAATAAAGAGTTTCTGTGTTATAGGAATCACCTTTAAATGTTTTCAAAGAAAAATCGCGTGCGAAGACGCGGGGTGCAACTAGTATTGTTATAAAATATTAACCGACATTGGTATCATCGAATCTAAGCATAGACGCTCGAAAAAAAATTGATTTTAAAGCTTTTGTTGACATAAAATATCTTGGATTCTGAACGAGATTCCTTCATACCAGTATTATAGAAGCGAAGTAATATAAATGATAGTTTATGAAAAATAAACAATAATACGCAATAAAGGGATATGAAAAAATAAAAACATCTACAAGTAATGCTTTTTAATCACTGATTAGGTAGTAGGTACACTTCAGATATATGTAGATTTGCTATAACAGTGAGACAATAATCAATAATATGGGTAACTTTAAGCACTGAATCTTAATAGACACAATTATAATTATTTTAAATTGTTCCCATTTTATATGCATTTTATATGTCGCATTTTGTATGTATAGGTACGTCTAGGGTTGCATACTTGCAGTCCTGGACAATTGTTGACTAAGAGGTCGATGGCTTTTGACGCATAAACACCAATTCCTCCATAACTTCCTAGTGTTTGAGTTACCAAGCACCCAGAAAGTTATCGAAAAAGCACAATAATACATTGCCGCTATATTAAATGGAAAAAGTAAGACCGGTCTTCGCTGTAGAAAAATAAACACTATCATATAAATGTCCATTAATATTTGTTGAAAACAAAAACTCCATAACATGATATTCATAACGACAACCAATCTTTTATTACTCTTGTTAACCACTTTACTATCATTTTTTTTCATAACCGATCTAAGAATCATAATCAATAACACTGCATTCGTAATCAACACTGGCCATTTTGCCAAAGCAAAATATATAAAGAAAAATATCAATTTTCTTTGAATCAAAAATCGATTAAGAACATAACTTATCGTTGTTACAATGATTGGGATAGTCCATGTCATCACAGATATGAACCAAAAGTTAGGTTTCTTCTCACTAAATACTGTCACTAAACTGTTATACATTTGCTTCGTAAAAATAAACATCCAAGCAAGTAAGGCTATTTCTGAGAAGAGCATACCAAATTCATCCAAATAAATAAAGCTGTCATCGTCATCGCTATTTCCGAAGACTTTTCTGAGATCGTAATAGAACCTGATGAGGTTATAGTAGAATCGGATCAGCATAAGTTGTATGAGGAGTTTATTCTTGAAGCTCTTCCTCCATTCTGCGAAGAGACAGGCTGTCAGGATGAGAAGAAGTAAAGCACAGGTGGAGAGTATAAATCCGATACTACTGAAGACAATGGTGATGTTTGTGTAGAAGTTGCATGTTCCATTTTCAGGTGAGTAAATGACGCTGCCGACTTGCTCGAAAAAAATTTCAACCATTTTAATTACACTTTCACATTTTTGGTGGTCTTGCTGTGTGATATCTTTTATTTAGTCGTTTTATCTGTATCAAATTTTGGAGTGTTTATGTACACGACCACACTGCTAAAATTTACCAATAATTATACTCACCATAATCGTGTATTATCGTTTGATAAGATAACACATGCAGATGTTTTCAATATCTCATAAGTACGCTGTTTTGATAGCGCCATCATTTTATAAGAGTCATTGAAAAGTTGTGGTAGGCTTGAGTGTATTTTAGATAAAAAAACATACACAAATAAATGTTTTTTTTATTTGTATATTTTTATATCTAAAATACACAAATTAAATTATGCAATAATATTATGCAAGGCGTAATTAAAACAACCACTAAGAAACACAGATAATATATTTCAGATATAATGCCATGACAGGTCAAAAATAAAACTCACGGTAGTGAGGAATAGAAAGGATAAATATTACAAAATTCTATACAAATAGTTAACAAGGTGGTGTCTAAACATTAATTTCAAAACTTATTTCACTTTCAAATCATACACCAAAAGATCGTAATGTGCAGGAAGTAGGAAGTAAAAATAGCTTTAAATTTAGTGCAGTACGGAATTAGATCATGTAACTTAAATAAAAGTATGTTTATAAGAAGGCAAATTGTTATAGTCAAGATAAAATAAAATTGGTTCCTACAATGTGCAACTACTAATAAATATTATTGCATCACCTACATTTTTAACATCTACTCGTAATGCCACAACATTAACTTTTAAATGACAAACTACTGTAATATGATTTAAACTTATTACGAAGAAAACTAATTTAATTCAACGATTAAAATTAACCCTATCAAATTGCAATTAATTTTTGCTTCGCTACAATTAGGAAACTAATTAATGATAAAGTGTTATTAGAATCATTACAGGGTGCCTAATAACAAATTTACTCTAATTATTATAAAGACAACATACAGTTTCGTTTAATGTACTTATATAGAAGTCTTTAATAGGGATCACAGTTTGGAAAACACTAATGGGTTCATGAACCCGGGAAACTACAAGTAGGACTATATTTATTGTAAGTAAATATCTACATTACAGGTATTGTAAGCACTAAATGCAACCAAACCCTAAGCCCGGACGCACGTCATTATATTTTTCAAGTATAACAATATTAATAGCGCAATGCAACTGATAATAATTTAACAGCACATAGCAGCTATAAAATTCTTGAATCATTAAATAAGATATAATTCAAAAATACAACGATCGAATTTAAAACAATTTACCTATAACATAACTAGTAAACAAATGTTTTATGTTTAAAAGTAAAAATAATAAAATTATCAAACAATTAGAATATTAGTTAACAAAACCCTTAAAATAATTTTTCTTTGGTTCGTAAATACTGATGATATTGTTACAAACGATAGATTTACAAATGAGTGGATAGTAGCTTAGGGCGGTCATTGCGAGACTTAAAAGATAGTAAGCAGAACTTTCTGACTTTCCATTCTGTTTGGACGACCTTTTTGATTATTTATATCAGAGAGAGAACTTGGTAAGTAAAAGTGAAAAGTATTGGGTGAGCTAAGGGAATAGCTCGAATATTCATGCATTCACTATCACACATACCTACCTACATTCTTAGATAAATATTGCTTTTATTAATAGCACAATATAATTTAAAACGAGAACATTACTTTTTAGAAATTGTAACCTGATTTATTTACTTTTTTGACGATTAAATAAACATGAACAAAAATTGTGTTTCGTTGTGCGCTCAGTTGAGTTTAAGTATTTTTTCTTTCTTTCCTTCTTTATTACATCATTACAATCCGCGAAAAAAGCTACAACTAGAAGATCACATTGCATAGAGGCTAATTCTAATCCTAAACTAAACCTAAATATTCCTTACTGTACTAAAACTTAATTTACAACAAAACATATTACTGTAAGGTAAACAACAAAAACATAAATTAAAATTCAACGATAATTCAATAAAAAATTAAAACATAATAATTTTAACGCAACGTCACGTATGAATAAATTAAAAACAAGTTTTAATATTCTAAATTAAATCGAGTCCTTCTCAAATAAGAGAAAGCAATAAATTAAATTATAATAAAAATCTTAAGTGGTGTGGTAATAACTGCTTTCCGCTATTCAACCATGTGTTCTGAAAGATATATTTAATTGGATTATGATGGTCAATTAAGATTTTTGTAAGAGAGATTTTTTAACTGCTCTTGGGTGAGTCCTTTTATAGGCTAATGACAGATCATGTAAGGAATTGAAGTATTAAAATGAACTTTAATCACATTCAAGGTAAATCTTTCATTTAATAAGGTAATTAGACGGGTAAATTCTTAATTATTTTCTTCGTTGGTTCGTAATTTTAGTCGGATGTAATTTTACCTTTTCCAAGTGTACATTTATCGTACTTACGGAATTAAGGAGTCTTTTTAATTTTTAATTTTCATTCGGATTTATTATTTTGCTAATTAAAAACCTTTCATTTCTACTTACGGTTAAGTCAGTTTACTACTGGTTGGTATATTATGTTATTAAGTTAGAGGAAGTAAGTATTACCTTGTTCTTCGACCGGAGTATGATCTTCGTCCGATGAGTCGTAGCGGCTTTCTATCAGCGAGCTCTGCTTTGCAAGCATCTATGAAACCAGTTTGATATTATTAGCAAAGGAGCATCCTATGCATAAAAGGCCTCGAATAGAGCGGGGGCAGAGAAAAGGCATTGTTTTAACCAAATAACTGTCAGCTCAAAGATGAATATTTTTTTTCTTGGAGGAATCTATTCTTAGCCGTGTAAGCATCTTAAGAATAGATTCCTTCTACCCAGTCAGTGGAAGTCGTAAGAATCGATTAAGGGTAAAGTATAACCACTTTTGCGATCACCAATCCGACTAAAAAGTGTGGTAATTATGATTAAACTGAATTTTGTATGCTCTAATACTTGATACATCTACCGTATACCTTAGTCTAGTCATATCGTTACTCTCTTTGGTCTACTCTACATGTACAGGTATTATTTGTAAAGTGCACAGCTGCCTATTGAAATTGAAATGTGGTATTGGCTAAATGGATTATGTGGTGACAGTCACAATTAATTGCCCTGGGAATTCAATTCAATGAAATCGAACAATGAATTATTGTGGCTAATTAACGAAGTTGTGTATTAGACAACTATAATTGCCACTTTGCAGTAGGTACGTTCCTGGTAAAACGTTTATTGATAAAAATCGAATGCCTTTTTCTCTACGTCCAGTCCTTCTTATATCACTCATAGTGTAAAAGCTGCTCTTTCACCTACTATCATAGCCATTTCTCTTAATTTTTTCCGTTGTGTTGTCAAAGTTCTATATATTATATTCTGTGTGATCAAGTAAGTACTTACGTGGCTGGGCGCCCTAAACAAGTAGACCTAGAGTTCTTTGATCTGAGGTGTGCGACTTTATACATAATATATATTACATGGGTAATTTTTTTAAAGTAATTTTGACATTACTCTATATTTTATTTCATAATTGATGATGAATTTGCAATAAATAAATTAAAAATAAATAAATTATATATAAATAAATAAGTTTTCTTACCTTATTAGACCGACGTCGAGGCGGTGATACCTTGTTCCAAAGGGATTCTAGCTCGTCAAAGTGTTGAGACTGAGCTATGGCGGCTTGTTCTGGGCCTAAGCTCACCTGAAAGGGGTTATGCAATGAATCACGTGTTTTTAACAACAGGAAGTTTACCCATTTTCTCGAAAATTTGGCTTTTTGTCGTAAATTATTTCCAATAATGTGTCTACAGAAGCAAATATCATTTGATAATAGTGAAAAAGCTGTAACTTCAGCGCAAAAAATGGCAAAACATAAAGTGCCTAGGTTGGAACTATTTAACCCCCGAACATCCTGCGTCATTTACTTGCCAAAAATAGAACATAAATAAAGACATGTATTGTATTTGTTTTTTAAATATTTAACATAAATAAAAAAACATCGTTTGGTTTTTTGATAAGAAACAGGATAAAACATAAAGTTGAGAAAACCTAACACGTTTACCTATTCACTTTATATTATTCTTACCAGCGATCCCAAATCTTTATTCTTCGCCTCCTGTATTTTTGAAATTTCTTCCATCGACGCTGACACAGAGAACCTTAAAAAAACATCGCAGCTTAAAATCTGAAACTTTTACCACATTTCCCCACTAAGCATTTTGCATAAGGTTCATTAATAACGTGATGTTTTTTGAAAATTTTGAAACCCTTTCTACCCTCATAGTCTGGTGATCTTATGGGAAAACCAAGCACCTTGATAAAAATGTCTATGTATCCGTTATCCGCACGATCAATGAAAAAATTAATTCCTTATTACGTATTTATTCTCTCAACTTTTCTTTCACCCCTCGTGATATTTCGTGTTTTTTTTCCGATTTCTCGCAAGATATCCATTTGTCTAGTAAAATTAAAAAAGTGTTTCTACACAGATAAATATTCAAAAATTAGAAGTCCGTTTTCAGTACATACCTCCTCGTAAGACTTTTCTTCCATCTTGTGAAAATCTTACCTTCGTTTGAGTCTTTCGTCGACCTGAGCCATCATGGCAGCAGACGTGAGGTGGCCGTATTTCTTCTGCCAGGTGTACGTGTCTAGAGACACTTCCTTCTTCAGTAGTCTTCGCATTGGTCTCTTCGGAGCTAGCGGACGAAGTTCTAAAACATAAATATTGTTTCAGCAGCAGTACTTAGGTACTTATTCATAAGTGCCTTTACTTAAAAATAATGTACCAAAATGGCGTGTGATCTGCCGAAATCACATATTTTATATCACTGGTATTGTCGGTATTGATGTTTGTTGCTCCAATATGCCAAAACTATTAGACAGAATGGTCTGTAAAGATGTGGAGCCCAGCAAATGTAGAAATAAAATATTTAAATGAGCCCTAAAATAAATGCTAAAAACCATGGACAGAAGCTTTAATACAATTTATTGATTATTAATTCAGTATCTCACCATCAGACTCCTTAGTAGGTGCGGTGTAAGTCGGTATCTTGACGTATGTGGCTGGTGTGTTGTGAAGGCAGATTATAGGAAGACACCCTGTATAAAATTTCATAAATTCATACGCGAGACCAAGAAAAACGAATACCTACTATATTCATTACGGATGTAAGCGGTTTAACTACGAACCTTATTCTAACTTTAGTCTAGAACCGCACTCGCCCTGAAGATCCCTCGTTCAGGGATGAAACGCTGCTGTTCTTCCACATAAATAAGGTTCGTAGTTAACCCGCTTACATCCGTAATGAAAACGTCAAACTACGATAGTTTTTATAATAAAATATACCCGACTATGTTTAAGCAAAGGTTTAGGTTTTATAATATTTATTAATTAAAATTGTTGTTATAAATACTTACCACGATCAAGCAAATGGACGACAATCCTGGAGCAGTCGCTAGTGAGCTGGAATCCCAGCAGTGGGACGTGCAGAGCCAGAGACGTCAGAGCGAGTCCACGCTTTGTTTCCCAAATGATAAGGGTTTTGTCCTCAGCACCTAGATATCAATGGAAGTCTTAGGTGATTTAGAATGATATAATTAATATCGTAGCACTCTTGTTTATTGTAGGTCCACCATAAACTAAATTTATATAATAATACACCCGATTTTTATTCTTTGAAACTAAAGTTTGTTCATACGAAGACAATACCAAAGTAATATACTTAAGCCACTGATAATATAATACTATTAAACTAAGACAACTCTAGATTATGTCACATTGTAAATACTAATTATTACACTAAAATGATTTAAGAACTAAATTATCAAGTAAGCTTTTAAAAAAGTTTGAACTAAAATATTCAATCACTCCGAACTTTAAACTGTGAAGCAGCCGAGTAAGTTTGCCGTGTCCTACATTTTCAGTAGTTATTTAAAACTTAATTCATTCATAGAACTTTTCTCTCTGACTCAGTAATTTATAGTCATGCAATTGTAATTTAAACTTCTACAGTAGCTAGACAGTTTTAATTTATGTACCTCGATACAGATGACCTTTGCAAAAAGGTGAAACTACAATGACCGTAGTAGTCTTTAAAAAACCAGGATGAGTCCTGCTGATTCCTTTATAGATAAATAAAGAGTCAGAGTCAGAGTCAAATAGTTTATTTCTTGAGTCTCTAATTCACTTCAATTTTTTGTCCACTAGCGAAAGAAGTGAAAAAGAAACCACTAGCAAGTTTATCGCTTATCAACTAATACAATCTATACGTAACTAAGTCTAACACTACTATGTTATATTATTGTCGGTGTGGAACTGGGCGACATCCGGCCAAGCATTAGCATCATTAATGTAATCATCTATAGAGTAATAAATAGGCTTTCTTGATAACATTTTGTTTTATGTACCTACAGTTTAAATTTATAAACAAAGACACGTCAAACGTTGCTAGAAAATTTATTCATAGACATGACCGAAAGTAGATGCGTATCCGACCCAATCTTGATGTCCAAGTCCCAGGTTTATATTATTAGGTTACAGTTTCTTTTTTCGATGAACAACACTAAGGACTCATCAGAAACAGTTCAATCTCCCGTGGCTTTACCCAGCTCAACCGTAACCTCAACAGCCACTATCACTCCACTGCTGGACGCAGCCCCCCCCTTAATATAAGCATTTAGCCGTTTAGCTCCAGGGGGGAGCTAAACGGCTAAAGGCTGGGGATTATGGGACGTGGCCCGTTGGGATCGATCTGCGAAAGACTGCAGGCCGATGCTGGATGCGTCAAGCCGAAAACAGGGCGCTATGGCGCTTATTGGGGAGGCCTATGTCCAACAGTGGACTGATGCAGCCTGATGATGATGATGATAACTACTACTTGTTAGGTAAAAGTATGACTCACCAGAAACAGCTATGGTTCCGTCCCCAGTGACCTTGACGCAAGTGACCTTCCCCAAGTGTCCTGACAGCAGATGCAGGTCAGAGCCAGTGTTGATGTCCCACACTATGAGATTGCAGTCCCATGAACCAGAGACCACTTGTGTTTTGTTGGTTATGGAGACAGCTACGCAGGTCACTATGTCCGAGTGACCTACTAGAACCTGTTTGAAAAGGATCTTTTTACTATCGGTGGAGTATTAAATTGGGATTTACATCAAGCTTTCACACTCTGAACGACATATCCATAGAGCCTGTCACTACATGTTGTAAGAGCGAAGCATGTGATTTATTCTGCGTGCAAGTCTTGGCACTTCTCGTTACCGCTCAATCTCCTCACTCTAAATACCACAGTAGCTTCAGCCAATAACATCAGCAGTTTCTTCATTCTCTAAGGCCCGTATTATGAAAGCTTGCTGAGTCATCGAGCTATGCTTGAGCAACATTTAAACTATTGAAAAGCGTAACTCAAGCAGAGATTAAAGACTGAACAAGCTATTATAATGCGGGCCTAAATCTTCAACCTCAATCTCAACCTTAACAGCCTGTATTGGTTCACTGCTGGACATAGGCCTCTTCCTGATAAGCGCCTTATTGGCGTTTATCTCATGGAGGGTAATGCCCATTATTTCTACTCTGAGCATACGGGTTGGAGATCGCAGTTTGGTGGTATAATTGTTCTGCAGGGGGTGCTGCTGCCCACCTCCCGGTGGATATCCCTTGGCGACTAAGGGATATCCGACGGGGGATATAGTCTTACGACAAGAGTTGGGGTGGTACACATTCTAAGCCAGCACTACACAGCTTTAGCTCTAAATCTTACCTGAGACAATTTCCCTCCATCAAGTTTCCAAACTTTGAGCGACATATCCATAGAGCCTGTCACCACATGTTGCGAATCCGCGGTTAGGGCAAAGCATGTGATTCGTTCTGCGTGAGACACTTGACGCTTCTCTTCACCGCTATCTCCACCCGCTAGAGTCCAGATTCGCACGGAATTGTCGCCGTCTGACATTACCTGTTGCAGTGATTATTGTGAATGGTTTTGTAAATTAGAGGAATTCTAACATATAATTAGAGTAAAGTTTATTAGCAAACGATTATTCAAGAGGCGTAGTAGTAGGTAGTACATGAATATAGTAGAATATTAATTTCTGTTTAGAAACGAACTAATTGGTACTATTCATATGGGTAACTTGATCAAGTTGAAATACCCATTTGTATTGTCACTTGAGAATCACTTTTGTCAATTAAGAATTTCTTTTATCAATAATTTATTTTCTCGCAAAAATTACTGAACGGATCGGGCTGAAATAAATATTTTGCATACAGGTAGTTATAGGCCTGGCATGATATATGTTATATGCTAATCAGTTCCCGTGGAATAGACGTGCGAAGCCACCGGGCGCAGCTAGTTTATATATAATTGTTAAAGGGCTTAATAATTATATGCTATACAATTATATTACAATTGTTAAGCCTCTACACAAATTAGTAAACAAAATGTAACAATCTGGAAAAGAACAGTAAATCCTACTTACCGCAAACTTCATATTCAAAGTGACCTCCAAACTTTGCGTGGGCGCAGATGTAAGGGAATGCAGCACTATTCCCGAATCCACCAGCCAAACGTGCACGTTCCTAGATCGGTCCCCGGACATCGCGCGGCGTCCGTCCGACATCATTAGCAGGGATTGGATTGCGGCTTTGTGACCCTGGGTATAATAAGATGAAGAAAGTGAGTTTAATTTGAAGACGCAAAGCAGAGATACCTCACATTACTTATAGACTTAGATGAGCTATGGCTCATCCATACTCACTAAATGAGGCTTTGATCGCCGATCTAAATAAAACAGTTCAGCCGTCAAAAGACCAGAGGTTTTGAGTAAACCATTAAGTCAATTTAAAGTGAGGTAAATAAGAGCAGATAAGTTACCGGCCGCTACCTGAACAACCAATAGCCATCTTAACAAGAAAAGTCAGAGAAACAAAAGTTGTCTGCAAGCTACCAAACTACTTCCTCTTGTCCTCAGAGCCAGCACAAGCAAGTCATTGGGCGAGTCGGTGTCACAGGTCATGAGGGCCATATGAGATGCATGGTAATAGTGGCTTGCAGTTTGTGGGTAGCCACCTGGCAGACAAACCAACTAACCTTATAAGTAAGAGAAGACGAATTATCAGCAAGCTGCCAGACCACGACCCTCTTGTCCTCAGCGCCGCTCAGCACAAGCAGGTTATTGGGCGAGAAGGTCACACAGGTCACGAGGCCTATATGCCCGCTTAAGGTAGCCTGAAGCTTGTGAGTAGAGAGTTGCCAGACGCGGACGAAACTGCGAGCGCAGCCGCTGGCAGCTAGCTGGCCGTCCCGGGAGACTTCGAGGCAGCTGATTGGGATGAGCTCGCTTTGTTCTGCCTGTTGGGATGTACGTATATGTAATAGTTGATTTCATAGAACGTGTGTTCCTTTAGACGGTACATAAAAACGTGTTAAAGACTAACAAAAACGATAACAAAACAGGTACAAAAGAGTCGAACAAGACTCTAAGATTATTTCTAGTAAACTAGCATTTTTATTGGTAAAGATCTTGTTTGACTCTTTGTACCTAGCCTAGTATCTAACCGTAGATCTAACCTATAGAGCGGCGGCAGTTTGAAGAGATTTCAGTATTGAAAAGAAATCAAATATCTTTTTCTATCCAAACACAAGCAAGAGCTTAACAAGAAGATCCTAAAGAATTCTAACGACGAGCCTAAGAAGCTTTTAAGATCATTTCCTCGTTTTACAGTAAAAATTCTGCGAATAAACATTGTTATTCCAAGACAAATTTGTTTTGGCATAATACAAATAAGCTAAGATAACATTTAGAAATGAGAGAAGTCGTTCTAAGAAATGATCCAACAATAAGTAAAAGGCGTTGAACGGCTCGAGTTTCTCTCCAAAGGGAGTATAAAAACGACTCATGTTTACCTGCAGGATGCTGATGTTGGTTTTCGATTTGGTTTGACGTCTCTTCAGTTGTTTTGTGGGTCGGAAATTTGTCAAGTGGTCCTCGGTGTGGAATGAATAGATAGTCACTCGATTTCCTCCTGTAAGCACGGAGCTCTTGGAATAACATTCCTAACAAAGGATCGACAGATGAGGAAAGATCAGAACACAAAGAGGTTACAAAAAAGATGTCTGTCATTTATAAAACAGAAATCATACAGTCTTATCACTTTATAAATATTTCGGAATGATTAAAAATTTTAACTACGCAGTAGTTAAACAGAGAGCTACTACTACAAATGTCTACCTTTATGCAAAGGGAGAAATTTGTCTGCATTTTTTTACCCGAAGGCTCTTTTCACATGAATACGATCGCGTGGCTTATACGTACGACCGTATGCGTGTGAAAATACTCAACTGTTTGAGTTTGTAAATAAAATAAAAAAAATGATGACCAATGATAGGGCCTAATGTTCAAACTTTTCGCCGTGTGCTGCCGGCGGCATAGAATTTGCACCACCCCAATTCTTCCCGTGGGTGTCGTAAGAGGCGACTAAGGGATATCTTCTGGTGGGCGGGCAGCAGCGCCCCCAGCAGAACAAATCTTTCACCAAACTGCGATCCCCAACCCGCATGCCCAGCGTGGGGATTATGGGCATAACCCCCCCATGAGTTAAACGCCAATAAGGCGTTTATCAGGCGGAGGCCTGCGTCCAGCAGTGGACCGATACAGGCTGTGGATGGATGGATGTGGAAAGTTCAAACCCCATAAGGTTAGTGATCAAGCAAGAGAGAAAGAATGATATATTTTTGTCTACTCTATGAAGAGAAGAACAAGGCACTTAAACTTACCGGACGCCAACAGAAAATGGTCCTTATCAGCGATAGCCAAGGCTGCTAGATCGTGGGCCACGGCGATGGTCCGGATCAACTGAGCGGAATGCAGACTGTACAAATAGATCCTTTGATCGGAGCAACCCACCGCTATGCGGGAGGAGTCGTGGGCGACGCAGAAGCACCTCACCTAGTAGGAAGAAGAAAGGATTAAAATTCGTAATAATAAACAAATAAAATACATGAATTCTGATGGATCGTTCCAACCAGAAGCGGACAAGTTTTCAGATGATCTCAAATAGACTCCAACACAGAGACATCTCTTTTCGCGTATACGACAAAGAAAAAAAATAAAACCGTATGTATAACTTTAACAGGAATACTGGTAAGGGCATATCCATAATTTATTTTTTACGAGTATTTCTCGGAACGGCGTCTACTGAATGTAACTTATTGCTCAAGTTAGATATACCTACTCTTAGTATTTGCACCAGATGGGGATAACTCAGAACACAACCTGTGTTCTAAGTATTCACCGTCTGGTTCTTACTAAGATTCTTCCGTGAATATTTTATGATAGTTGGAGTTCCATGTGATATACAAATTTGCATCATAGATCAGCCAGACACAATGTCACTCTTTGTTAGACAGACATCGATGACGCTAACGGCATAGGTAATGGAAGTCATAAAACAGCAACTATATAATCCACATCGGTTAATCGACGGCAGACTCATAAAACGACAACTATGACTCACCGCAGTGACTTGGTGATAAAACTAAAAAGCTGGAAAATTGAGCTAAGTTTTAAACACTTTAAAACTTAGCTTGAGATGCGACGACGCTTTCTCGTCATGAAATTATAACGGCCGTGGCCAGCAAAAGTCGATTAGCTTTGTGGATATTTTAGTCCTTTGGGTCTTGTTAAACTGCGCGGAAAGGATTTTTATCTTGTCTTAACACTTTCAACGCGGCTTTTACTAACCTACATATTATTATACAGATGTAAAAATCTTTATTGGCATGCAGCAAATTGCCGACTAGGTATGAAAGAGTAAATTTTCATAAATATTTCTGAACAAACTAAAATCATTTACAACGGCTTATTTACCATGATATGAGCTTTGAGCTTTCGAGTCATTCCGTAATCAAGGCGCATGAAACTGTGCCGAAATATTGGAAAGCTCAAAATGACTTTAGTGTTGCCATGATTGATTCAAAGTTTATTTTTGAAGACATTTTTCTATGACGTAGCTATAAAGCAACAAACTTTTACTAAACATACAAAATGTCCACGAACTTTTTAAGCTATTGCATAGCTTCTATCGCAGGCCTTGAGCGCGGGGACCGAATCCAGAAATTCCGTAACGAAAAAACCTCACGCTCCCCACTCCGACCGGAACAGCGGTGATACTTTTTAGTTTTGCCATCTATCGATGAATAGTAGAACTTTTAATGACTTTTAAAATATGACGTTTGTCTCTTTAGTTCAGCAAATCGCCTCTAGATGGCATTGCAATAGCTTTACCGCGGCAGTCCCCGAGTGCCACACGTCTTTTTTTTTAAATTCAAGTATTTTCTATGGTAGGTATCAAAGGTAAATCACAAAAGTGATTGATCCTAAAACTCCTGATACGAACATACAAAATGTCTACGAATTGTTATTTAACATTCAAGTATTTTTTATGGTAGATAAGGTAAATAACCAAAAGTGATTGATCTTAAAACTCCTGATACAACGGGGGACTAACGCAATAAAAAGAAGATGGAACCGAGGCACTTAGCGAGAATCACCAGTAAATCTATTTCCTCTTGTAACGAATAAATGAGAGCTTAACCAATTTAGTGGCCCTCAATTACGTGAGAGTGGGTCGGGTTACCTTTAGGAGTGCTTCAGAAATGTCGTCGCAGAACCAAAAGCCACAAATAGTAATTGAGTTTACGGGTAAGCGTAGTTTGCGGTTGCACGGGTACTAACGAATTTGGGAGACAGTTCACGTATACAGGTGGTTTTGCATAGTGTATGTCATACTTCATTTAGGCAAGTCAAAAACTAACAGTCAATTTGTGTCATAATATATTTTGGTGGTGTAATGTTTCTTACAAGTTGCTTTTCAATATCAACCATTTCAATATTTTGAAGAGATAAACATAACAAAATGTAAATAAAACACTTAAAAGGAAATATATTATGATCAACTAATTTTTTTTTGTCCGCACGGGGAGCTTCTTCTCAAAAAGAAAATTCTAAAATTCTTTATTTGCATAAAAACAATAAATGTACCTGCAGTAAAAAAAGGTAAAGTTATAAAGTTAAACACTGAAAAGGAAATAAAGTGATATTATTGATTTCTGTCGCGTCGGCATGTAAACTAAAGTAAAGAAGCTACGAAGAAACCTTTAGCCTGTTAGTTGTTATATTTCGAGTTGGGTTAAAATCCGTTCCAAGCTTTTTATCCTTGCTAGATGATCTGATAATTTATAGTAAGCCTTTTGCACAGCAGGTTTTGACAATTTGTTTAAATTTATTTATCGCAACTCACTGGGAGTTTTGTTGTAGAAGCGTATACATTGCCCTATAAAAGATACATTTATTTTGAGTAACCGAGTCGTAGGCACAGCGAGCTAATGTTTGTTTCTGGTATTAATATTATGTTTTTTCGATAGTTTTGGAGAACAGATTGATATTGCTATGAGTGTGCAACTTTACATAAATATATTGACATGGTGTTGTCATATATTTATTTCATTGAATATATCACGTAGGGATTCTCTTGGGCCCATATTATAGATTGCACGAACAGCCCTCTTCTGCAACATAAATACGGTGTTAATATCGGCACCGGTGTTAATATTAATATCACAACAGGATACCAAAAGACATAATACTATATAAGAAGCTGAAATAAACAAGTCTCGATGTATCTACGTCTGTAAGATAGAGGTATCGGAAAAACACATCACCCTGTGTAAAACACATATCCACGTGTACCTATCGTTAAGGAAGTTTAGTGGGAAACACCATTTGCTCAAAACAACAAGCATGTTTCTAACTAATTGATCACCCGCGATTTATTAACAAAGGCCTCTTTGAGAACAGAGTGTTCCAAAATAGTAACAGTAGGTGATACGTGAAACACTCAAAAGATTAACGAAAATAAACTGTTCCATAGGTAAATATTTCTTTATTAAACCTTTTTAAAGTACTCCACCAGCCTCTATACAAAGTTTCATGCGTCTAAACCAGTTTTCAAAACACGTTTTCCAGTCCGCCGCAGACACCTCGTTAAATAATGCTCGCTTCATTTAGGTGGTAGGCATTGATTCGTATTGAAACACTCAAACCGTCGACTGGCGCTTTTTTTCTGGATCGAGCGTATTTATAGATCTATGACTCATCACCTGTGATGACAAATTATCATATCATGGCACCATTCCACCCGGGCCTGCTTCTAAGCATCGGTGAGGTTGTGCGGCACCTAGCGTGAAAACTTTCCTCCTTACGCAAAGATGCATGTGTAGAATCTCGTGAATGCTTCCCGGTCCAATCAGCAATATTTGCTGAATTTTCCTGATAGGTAACTCGCCTATAGTCTTAGATGAAATTTTTCACTGCTAGCACGTTTACTTCGGTAACAGCCCCCCAAAGTTATTTGACTGCGCTTGAATTCGTTATAGCTGACTTCGAGGAGCCTAGAAGTTTAACTAAACCAGTTTTGTATGATTTTTCCGGTGTTAGGCAACACTCGTAATTGTAAAAAATCATAGCGCTAAAATGTTACCGGTGCAGATCCATATATCAATGAGACCAGATAATTTAAAAAAGCTCGCAGGAAATGTAGACAGAAATTTTAAATTGGAACGTACCTATTTTTATTTGCAATACCTTAGTATAAGTGGCCTGGTTTAATCCTAAATTCAGATTTAGAACTTTAAGCAAAGGACGAATTTATTCAACGTATGCTTGCAGTAATACTTTACTGCAAGCATACGTTGAATAAATTCGCGACAGATGTTCGTTCAGTGCTTTGTGGTGTTGTTTTTATTGGTAAATAGAAGAAAACTGAAGATTTATGATCTGCTAACTGACCCTCTGAGTAGCCCGTAAGAGTGTTGTTCTATAAACCTACCTACTCATGTACAGACCTCTGAGTACCCTTTTAGAGTGCGCGTCCACGTTCACCCGTTAGAACTCACAGTGATTGATGGATTTTTTACTAGAGCTTTCTCGCTTTTCGTCCGCTATTTTTATTTTCTCGGTAAATTGGTCGTTGTTTGAAGTTGGAGTGTTGTCGAACCAATTAGATTGTGATTCATTGATAAACGAGACAAGTGTTTTGAGATTCCAATTAAAGCACTTAGATTCTCTTTGATCGGTCTGGATGGATCAATTTCTTAATCTAAACATTTATTTTATCGTAAAAAATAAGAAACAACAGAAGACAAGCAAATTTATGCTGGTGAAGTGGTGCAAATTGCTCTAGCAATATGTTTTCTGAACAAAGACTACCAATTTACTGCTGCAGTCACCCTCGACAAAGGAAAATAAGAAGACCTATTGAGACTTCATGGTAAAGTTTGAGAACAAAGCTGGTCTAGTGAAACTCAACAAGCGATCTCAGGAAAATGAAGAATACCTATTGTTCGGTGCAAAGTTTCAGACTAAGTAAGTGGGACAGCGGGAATTTGTGAAAACTTTGTATTGTAGTCGTTTGTCTTGTTATCAGAAGATATTGTTGTCTTGTACCTAGCAGGTACCAAAACAACGGAAAAATATTAGATATTGTTATATCTGTTAATAGAAATTGTTCTGTCGTATAGGTATATGGTACGTATTATGATAGAACATACTCGTAATTCTAATTAGTAGTATGTAATACCTACCCTGTTTTCTCTTTGTATGCTGGGAGTTTAAAATTACGTAAGAATAAACTTTTGTCTCTGAGCGCAAAACGATTGTATGTTCCTATATATTATCAGATTAATGAAATAGTAATCACATTCATGAAAGGCTTGTACCATTGTAGAACAATGTTGTAGCTGTAATATAACATTTAATGTCTGTAAGATAGTAGACTGTTTAATTAGAACATGGTGTCGCCTCGCCAGCTGCAACGTTAGACCATCGTTAGTTCAAGTTTAATTATGTCTAGCCATATATCTTGTCTAGTATAGCCACGATGCGATTCATCAAAAGGTGTCATTGACAGCGTTTTACATTCTAGATTGCTTTTGGGTTTGAAACTGACGCTCGAGAGTTTCAAAGCTTATTGGAAAATTGGATACCTATGCAATTTAGCCAATGCAGTGATATTGTCTACATCGAGAGCTTGAAATAAAACCCTGTTCGGGGGTTCGCTACTTTTGTGTTTTATTACTCTTCGTGATGACGACATAATTATGAAGTAACTTGGCGAGAACCACCTACGTACTTAATGCACCTAATGCATGCAAAATGCAGATTCATGTAAATTTCTCGCCTAAGGGATTGCAAAGCCTTGCCTTTATGTCACCTCTTAGAACATGCAAATGATGGTTGGGTAGGACGTATAGAGACAGGTCACATGCGTGACGTGTCCGTAAGAAAATTACCAAGCCTCCCCAGGAAACTCTCATGAACAATGGAAATAATTAAGTTGAATAGCTATGTGATTGAAAGCCTATGGTTTATCCATTTTGAATGAAGCATGTTAGTGAACAAAGTACAACATAAATAACAAAATCTCACTTGCTTGGCGTCGAGTTTCAGATATAATTGTAAGCAATTTTTATTGAAGGGAGGATCTAAAATCGACATGTAATGTAAATTACGTATAAAAAGACGCGCAAACAAAGTGAATTTTAGGTTAAGTATGGGCGGTTTGTTTACCTTTATGCTCCATTCAAAATGGATACGATATAGTTATTATAATGCTGAATTCATAATGAATGTAAGCGGGTTAACTACAAACCTTGTTTGTGTTGGAAGAACACCAACGTTTCATCCCTTGACGAGGGACATCTTCAGGGCGAGTGCGGTTCTAGAAGCGCGCGTTCCGCATTCCTTCTAATATTCCTTTCATAATGAATTCATCAAACTACGAAAGTTTCTTTAGTAAAATTATAATGGTGGTTCATATTGCTCTGTTTGCTTTCGATAACGGCGGTCTTTTTAATAATAAGGCTGAGCGCAGACTAGTTTTAAGACAGACTATTGCTCTACAAAAATGATGAAGACGACAGAGTCTTTCACAGGAGGAAAGACTCTGTCGTGACTCAAGTCTGCGCTCAGCCTAGTACTTATTTATTTTTTACACCAGAAAGACTGGTAGAAATTAATAATAGAATCACAGCTTCGTTGCTAGATGCTTCAATATTAATAAATCCTTTACAAACATGCAAGTACCGTATATGTATAAATATGAAACTTAATTACGAGGAGTAATTACACGCATTTATTATGGAAACGTAGGTAAATGTGACGCAATGAAACAACGGTGTCAGCCAGCGGGCCGCCATGTTATTTTTTTTGTGAAATCATACAGAAAACCAAAAACAAGGTTCTTTCCAGAACAAACTTTCAAGTCACGGGCATAATATAATAATAATAATATAATAATAATATAATAATAAAATAATAATAATATAATAATAATAATAATAATGATCGCTATATAATAATAATAATAATTATAATAATAATATTAAAAATAATCATAATATAATAATAATCATTTAATCGTTTTTATATAATAATACGTTCTTCATTATATTTTTACTATTTATAGTATACTACGTATAGAATATTTTTTTTATTCATCTAAACAGTTTCTTTCAGGTCAAATAATAATTAATAAATATATGTAATATGAAAATACATATTTTAGGACATGATTACACGAAAAATAACCTAAAAATACAGAGTTTTCATCATTTATAATGGTGGTTTTAATTTTCTCCATAATATTATGTCTTGTTTTAAATAAATGTTATTTAGAACTTTGTTATGTTTATTTCATACAATTCCTAAAATATACCTATACTTTTACACTTATATTTTAAAAAGGTAAAACTTAAGAGGCAAATGCAAAAATGCATACTAAAGGTATTTAAAAAAAGTTTGCGAACCTTTGATTCTTTGTGTACGTTACACTATCTTTTGCTCTGGTGAATCGACTATAATAGCCTACGAACAAAATCCTCGCAACTTATCACTTTGCAATTTTGCAAACCTACCTTTTTCTCCGGATCTGTTGTTGTTGATACCAATACACTAATACGTCAAATGAACTGAAGCTGTCTCAACGACCATCTCACTATTAAACTCCTCAACGGTTAAGTAGTGCTGTAAAATATGGATGCATTTTTCATGTTTTCTTCAACAGCTTAGAAATTCTTTAAAAATTGACTCATACGATAGATTAGGTAATGTATTATATATTGTGAAATGTTGCCGTGTGGTGCTGGCTTAGAATTTTCTCCACCCCATCTCTACCCATGGGTGTCGTAAGAGGCGACTAAGGGATACCCACCTTGGGTGGGCAGCAGCGCCCTCGCAGAACAGTTCTATCACCGAACCTCGCATGCCCAGCGCGGGGATTATGGGCATTACCTCCCATAATCGGGCGTGGACCAATACAGGCTGTTGAGGTTGAGTTTGAGGTCGGTACTGTATTATATTATTCTCTTACCTTGCCTTTATGCCTCCTGAGCACATGAAGATGCGTGCCGGTTATGAAAGTGCGCACATGGAGCTCGTTCTCTGTCTGTAGGGTTATTAGAAACACGTTGTCGTCCGTTATTTCCATGGCGTGTACCTTAAGAGCGAAATTATTAAATTAGAATGTGCATTGTTATACGAAAAAAATACCCATAGTGGATCAAAGTGAGGTAAGAAAACGCGAAAACTTCTAACAGTGTACACTAACTGTAGGTACTTCTAACATATGGTCACCGCGATATAGGCTTTAGGTACCTAGTGCCGTTGGAAATTTTTAATGTGGATTCTTCCATACCTACATATCTAACTAGATTTTTAATTTTTTCTTTTTAACTTTTTCACTGTGTACAACAACGTTAAAATGTTCATTGATGCAGCCGGTAAGGATTAATTGTACCTACGACTCAAATATTTTTTAAATCATTAATTAATCAGTAATTCTTCAAAAGTCATCACAATCGGTGCCACTAATGCAGCTCCTGGGGTTATCTCATAGGTACATACTATGATTATGATAGAAACACACACAAAATAGATGGCTTATGGCAGTTGATGGATGAAGTCAGTTAAGTCAGGTCTAAGATCCGTGCCTTATGATGACAATGATAGTGTTGAATGACAATGATTTACGAAAACATTGCTACGAGTATACCAATCTAACATGGTGTATGTACCAACTTTAGCTGTAATAGAACAGTAGAACTTAAGCTCATCAATGTACATACTTGCAATAAATGATTTTGACTTTGAATGATTGAAATGTAACATAACAATGAAAGAGTTTGTTAATGTTTAAACTTCATACCGGAACTCCAACTGCCACAGTGCTGAGTAGAGTGAAGTTATCCACATGCCAGGTGCAGACGCTGCCATCTTGCGAGCACGTGACCATGATCTCGCCATCTTGGATCACCTTCACGCCGGTCACCGGCCCACGGTGGTGGTCGATCTTTGTTATCTATTTGGATAAAAGGTATTTGGTGTAAAGGTAGTAGTTACGGAGATGACCGCCGATTGAGAAGAATGACGGAAGAAACCTCCTAGAGTTTTAAAAATGCTAATTATTCATGTACCTTCCAACCTATTATAATTGTGGATGCAATAAATTAAACATGAGATATAAAAAAAGTAGTAGTGCTGACCTCAAGTACAGTGGTATCAAGGCAGGAAGATTAAGAATTTTATATGAAACTAGTACCTACAAGGTTATGACAGATTTGATATGTAATGTAGTACATTTGATATGTAATGTAGTACAATACAATACATCCCTTGACGAGATGACTCTGCCATCTTGTAGGTTATTCTACTTTTAAGGCCCATACACCAGCGAAAGTGGCGCCCCCAACTATTTTATCTTATTATTACGTTAAACGCAGCAAGTTTTAAAAATCCTACGTTCAGTTTGTGGTATCTATTATAAGTTATTTATTAAAGCCTCTTTAATAGTTTCATTTTGTAAAGCTTAGGAAGAGATACAAAGTTGCGCTTTTTGGCCACCAAACTCTATTTTTGTATCTCCTCCTAAACTATATGAGATAAAATTATAAAAGAGCTATTAAAAAATAGCTCATAATAGATACCACAAACTGAACGTAGGATTTTTAAAAATTCCTATGATAGACATAAAAATATGATAAAATAGGTATCGCTGACATATTGGCTCTGGTATGCGCCTTAAGTCAAAGTCAAAAATTAAATGTTGTGACACGAGTCAGTGCAAAAAATCTTTTTTGCAACTTACGCAAACCAAGTACTTACACAGCCATCCACCTAATGGTAATGAAGTAGTTGGTAACTCATTTCAAATGTACATATATTCCGTGTAAGCTCCTTTTATACACGATTTATAGAAGTTTAAACTCAGAAATCTACTTGGAGAGTTTGAAAGCATAACAGAAGACGTCTCGTACTGAACATCTTTCAAAGAATTAGCATCAAATTATCTTTACCGCTTTGCGCTCATCTGTGAAGGTAATCCTCTTATTACAAAAGTTGTGATGGGGTTACCTATCTTAAAGTTTTTACGTTATGCGAGTAGTTTTTGTCATTGGCTTTCGTTCGTTCGCTGTGTTGGTGAAGCTGTTCAAACTAAGTCGTTGAAAGTTCTCAAATTTTTGACATCGAAATCACTAGATCAAGTGGAAAATAAATGTGTGTAGCCTAGAGCTGTCTTGAAAAATGCTTAGACCCTTGCAATAAGCTGAGCTGTTTCACTAACAACTAGATCTACAACATTTTTGGGATTATATGAAGGAAGAGTACTAATACAAATATTTTTTTTTAGTAAATATAGTGGACCGATACAGGCTGTGGATGGAAATTTGTAATTAGCCCTCAGAAGCATATCATGTATGTATCATGCATGTTATTTTAAGCAAATACCTTATTGTATAATCATAGCTGTAAGTTTTCTTAAAATTCGTAAAATAAAATAAAATAAATAAAATAAAATAATACCATACCAAAGTTTCATAGTTTTACCACTTTACAATTTTCCTCTTAAAACTTACCAAAGCACCATCAACAAGCGAGGAGACAATGACCGCAGAGTCTTCACCTCCGCTTATGACAAGCGAACGATTCACAATGGCAGCCACGCAGAGGATTGGAGCTATGTGCTCTCTGTGGAAAAAATGTGGTTTTATATCTATCAAGCCTTGAGAAATTTAACTGTCCAAGCGATTCTGGCTAGCCACAAGTGCGTGCCGCTATACATTTAATCTCAACTTGTATAATGGAGGCGCTATGCTATTTGAAATTCCCCGTAAAATTTAGGAGTCAGGAAGTGGGCGGTGTTATACCCCCGTGCCTCGGAAAGCACTTTAAGCCGTTGGTCCTGCGCCTGATTTCTCACCAGTCGTGTCGGTCTCCCGTCCTATCCGATTATGAGATAAGGGGATAGAGAGTGCACCTGTGATTGCGCACACACATGTACACTTTATTAATGTCTTGTGCACATGGCTTGTCTCCGTAGAGGCATGGCACCGCGCCTGGCCTCAAATTCTGCTAGGAGGACATCATGCTATCCGCATTGTTAAAGATCAAAAAGGATCAATCCTATTAGCGGATACAGGTAGGTAACTTCTCTAATATTTAAGCTAACTATAACGGAATAATAATTTTTTAATTATATTTTTACTGGGTGACATACTCGTACATACATAATATGTATGTAGGTACGAGCAAATTCGATTAAAATGTAATATTTTATATTCTATATTTGAAAACGGCTACCTGCCTTCCAGAGCTTCCTATACTCCCACGGATCGGAGACATACCTCACTCGAGGGACGATACTTGAGTGCATCTCAAAGCACACAGACTTTAAGAGATTTAGAATAAACCCATTGCACTGCAATATGGGAATATTGCAGTGCAATGGGTTTGCTAGTTACGATTGCGATTTGTTTCCTTTGTTGTGGCGTGCGTGTTTCATCCAGTATTAAAGGAAGGAGAAATCTTATGATTTACATATTAGTGATTGTGTACACAGCACAGCCTAATCTGCTGGAAACTTTTTATTCTGGTAGGCGTTGCAATGAGCGGCACAGTAAATATTTTTAATTTTCCAGTTGTAACGTTTTGAAATATTCTAAAAATAAAATTAAATACCTAAAATGTCGAACGTTAGCCAGTAATAAAATTGTCAAAATTTTTGAAAACTAGTAGTTTTATTTTCAGCCCATAAATGTTTACTGCTGGATATAGAAAATCATACGACAAATAGCGGGCCTGACCGCCCCCATATATCGACTCCCTGCGACCGTTACAGTGTCATTTAACTGGCCCATACCTCTTTGAAACTTAGTATAGAACTTGTCTATAAGTACTTACAATATCTTGGTCTTGATCGCTAAAGTGTGAAGATCCCATACAATGACGGTCGTGTCATCGGATCCGGTCAGCAGGTACTGAGACTCCCGTGTGACACACATGCATTGTATCACACCGGAATGTCCTGGTGACAAAACTCATTAAATAATCATCACACTATATCACACTAATAATATTACAAATGCAAAAGTTTGGCGTGAAGAGGTAACAAACATCCATCCATACGATGGATGTTTGCCCGATCATTGCCCATCATTGTGGATGCCCGATCTCTTCAGTAGTTTTGGCGTGAAGAGGTATTCACGCCAAAACTACTGAAGAGATCGGGCTGAAATTTTGCATACAGATAATTCTAATCCTGGAATCAAACATAGGCTACTTTTTATCCCATAAATCACCCGTGAGATAAAAATCAACTTATACGTTTTCATAGGAACAACGCGTGCGAAGCCGCGGGGCGCAGCTAGTTTCTCATAATCAAACAAGCCAAACACAGGCTGTTTGGTGCCGGGTAGAATTTGCACAACCCCAACTCTACTCGAAGGTGTCGTAAGAGGCGACTACGGGATATCTACCTGGGGTGGGCAGCAGTGCTCCTGCAGAACAATTCTATCATCGAACTGCGATCCCCAATCCGCATGCCTAGCTTGAAGATTATGGGCATTACTCCCATGAGATAAAAGAAAATAAGACGCTGATCAGGGGGAGGCCTGCATCCAGCAGTGGACCAGTCATAATAAACTGTTGAGGTACACACGCCTTAATATCGACGTCCACTGCTGAACATATCTTTCCCTCCAAACAAGGCGGGCTTAGCCATAATCACCTCGCTTGATTTATTACTTCTTCGTAGCGATTTATAATTCAAAATGTCGTTAATTAAAATTCAACAATGCAAGCACTCAATGTAAAAGAACTTGAACTTCGTATTCAAACAACGCAATCTTTTCTGCTCATATTTACCCTTCTCCTTTTAAGCTATTAAAAGTAACAACTTGCAAGAGAATATTAAAATGGAACTTTATTGAAGAAATATAATAACAAAAGAACTACAAGGTAAAAGAGAGACCGAAATGTAGTTAATTATACCAACGTTCCCCTAACGAAGATAAACAACCCAGTACAATCAGTAATTCTGACTAAGTAGGTAAACGTAAATGGGTGTGTGTGTGGGTCATTAAGGGCACATGCTCTCTGAGAAAGTTTTGTTAAACGTGTCACATAATTCACGTGAAAAAATAAGGTTGAAACTCAATATTACTGTTACTGTGCTGCAAAAACATATAGCGACATATCAGGCAAATGGATGAATCATCAACGACGACGGTACAAATTGGATTTTTTACAGCTGTATCGTTTTATGACTTAGTGTGCAATGACGCCGCTACAAGATGGATTTCGAGCAGGATGACATGATATGGTTTTCTTGCGAGTGAGGAGTACAGAGCAGAGACGTGCACCGAATTTTCTAGGCGCCAAAATTGTTTTTACCTAATTACAAGTTTATGGAACAACCAATCGAAAAGTTAAAAGAAATAACTAAAGAAATAACGGTTAAGGTTTCTTTATTAAGGTTTGTTTTTTTTGTGTTATTAAGGTTTCTTAGCAAAACAAATACCGAAGAAAAAAAGTGTGCTGCTCCTGAGATAAATAGCAAAATATGTGCCAAACATCTGTTTAAAAAAAATTAACTACCGAGAAAACTTGCATCAATCATTTTTATTATACACGTAATTCAAGATAATATCTTAATGATAATATCGAAGTAACATTTACCTAAATAATAATATGAAGGTGGCTTTCACAAATTCTGAGATAAATAACTTTTGATTTTGAATGAAACGATGTACAAGTAAATTGCTTATCACACTCTTAAGTTTTGGTAATACTCTCAGTGAACGGATTTTGTAAGCAAAACATAGCGGGCTAAACTTGTCGAGTAATTCCGTACCCTAGTGTAAATAATTAATGTGTTATGACGTGTTTGGCGGATATACCCTTGTTTTGTTGGTTCAACTCGCGGACGGCAAGAATTGACCTTTTTAGGATGAAAATACGGAGTACATCTAAATTCGTCAGTGTTGGAAGTTGGGTAGTTGGTTTTATGGAAGTTGTTATTAATAGTATAACAAGCTTCAGCTTTTGAGTGCCAGAAACTTTGAGTTTAATTTCTTGGTAATGTGTGTATTGGGATTATGGTTTACATACCTGCGATATATCCT
Source organism: Eupithecia tripunctaria (assembly GCA_955876795.1). Taxonomy (NCBI): domain Eukaryota; kingdom Metazoa; phylum Arthropoda; class Insecta; order Lepidoptera; family Geometridae; genus Eupithecia; species Eupithecia tripunctaria. The sequence goes on from OY041604.1 coordinate 10,689,578, forward strand.
AATTAAATGCTTTAGTTGAATTGTGTTTCTTGTACTTATATGAGGTCAACGATTTTATGTGACAGGTTTACCTATCAGATTCAACATAGGTTGACTAGACCTTTTTAGTAACTTCAGCGAAGCAGATGATATATAAGCTTTGAATGATAATAATTTTCATAAATATGCAGTTACTGATTCATATTTCGTTATAACCAGAGAGAAAATCGCATCTGGGAGACGATAAAACGTTTAGGGATCATGTGTCTGAAATAAAAGCATTATTATAATTATAAAAAATGTAAACAAATAGAACAATGTAGTGCATTGTTTGCAGCATTACCAGAACATACTGACCTTTGAAGGTATGGACCTTGGAGTTAGACATCACATGCCAAAGCTGAGGGTCGCCAGTCTTCGGAGCCAATACCAGATGCTGACCAGAGGGAGCGAGCTGCAGCAATTTGACTCCTGTGGTGCCTGATGATGGAGCCGACACGGACACCACGCGGACTGTTGACGCTATTGGTGGTTGAAGCCTGGTAGATACATTTTAAAAGCTGTATTTTTGTATCGGAAATTGTACAGCAGATTGTAGGTATTTTTACTAATAACACTTTTCGTAGCAAACTGAAAACAGAAGGGCTGACAGACGCTGTGGTAGCCGAAAAAGTTATAAGAGCTATCATTGCAAACATAACATATTACAACGTTGAGGTTGACAGACGCTGCGGTAGCCGACATTTTTTTATGACTCATTATCGCATCCTTGATATAGGTGCTAAAAAAGGAACGGCTGGCACTGACAGACGCTGCGGTAGCTGATAAAAAATTATGACTCATCGTTGCATACTAAAAACAAAAGGGCTACAGACGCTCTGGTAGCTGAAAAAGTGGTTTGACTCATCATTGCAATCATAACATATGACAACATAAAGGTTCACAGACGCTGCGGCGGTAGCCGACATTTTTTTATGACTCATTATCGCATTGTAATGTATTAGCTTGTACAACTTTTTGGGTATTGAGTCTGCAATGTAGAGTCGAAACAATTGTGATCGCCAGTGATGAGTCATACAACTTTTTGGGTATTAAGTCTGCAATGTAGAGTCGAAACAATTATGATCGCCACGGTTCTGCAAACAATATATTAGTTTCGTAAAAAACACTTCACAAATAAAAGCACTACATTGTTGAAATAAACTTGTATTCGCGTAAAAAGAGATCCTTTTTATTTTAAATCCACGAGCTAAGGGTAGAAAAGAGAAATATAATCTCGTTGCGCAACCGACAAAGCCAGACATGTGATACGAAAAGTTATGTGGAAATAAAGTTGTAGCTTGGCTAAAGAATAACATTATAATGAGATTTTACTACCTGCCGGGCTTTCTGAAGTTTTTTATACCAATATTTCTTTATATGAATGCAAGGTTAGGTTATTTTGCAAAGAAAGAGTCATATAATAACAATTAATAAAATCATAGAGAAGAGTTGTTCAGAAGATATTTTTGATATTTAATGATGAAAGCTTTGCTGGTTTAAGTGTAATTTAAGTATTTATTTAGTTTATAATAAATGTATGTTTCCCAAATGAATAAAAATAAAATAAGAGTGCCATACAACTGATATCATCATCATCATTATAAGCCTATAATTAGTCCACAGTTGGACATCGGCTTCCTCTCATGACCAGTTATCTATTAAATAATTTTTTTCTTAGAAATAAATAATAAAATAAAAATCATTTACACATAGTAAAATTTAATGCCTAGCTTTCTAATTTTAGGTTACAGAATCTGATAATAATTAGGTCAAACTTTATTCATTTTAATGCAAGTCTCTTATAAACAGTGCTATAAGTATATTTTGTTAGCAATAAATGGACATTTACGAACAAGTTTATGACAAATTTCTACCAATGTTTTATTTATTTGGATGCAAGTTCTCTAAAAATATGCTACATTAAATTCGAAACGATGAAACCCTTTGTAAGCTTTATAATTTTCTTTCTATACAATAATACTGTCTCGCGATTGCTCCATCACCTGTCTGAATTCCAAACGAGGTGTGGGGATGGAAAAATATTCAAGCAAAGATCTAATTACAGATAACTCGACTTAGGTCAGTAGACGAGAAATTACAACGAGGAAAGCTAATGGAATAGATAAACTGACGATTAGTTGGTTAATTAACATACCGTTAATGTCCAGTTGGAATTGTGTCAGCATTCCGTTGATTGCAATCTACTAGTTGAATGGGATGTTAGAGCTAATGAATTGGGCAATTGAAGTGGAAAATCAGTTATTCTATCGTTGATAACTGTTTCTACTTAAAAAAATATAGAAAATAAATGATATTCCCGCCCTTGGAAAATGATTGTACAACCTGCAATTATTTGTTTCGTCCAGGTATTCTGGGTATTTCCTATGTAGGTATAATAGTAATCATTTCTATCTAATGTATTAAATAAACCAGTCACCCATATCATAAGATCTGCTTAGCTTGGGGCTAGATGATGTTGTGTGGATTTTCCAGCATTATTTGTTTTATTATTTATTCTTTCTTTTTGTTCACTCAATATAAGTAGGTGTGTGTATAAATATTTTAAACAATTGCCGCACCTGTTGCCTATGAGTTTATGAACATTTTAACTCTCGATGCCCAATGAACAACCCTTTTTAAGGAAAAAAATTACATCAGGAAAAGTTTCTTTCATTTTTACCTACTAGAACTTTGGTCTTTAGTAATAACTCGGTCTAAATGTCGCCAGCAACTTTAAGTAAACAAGGAGTCTGCAAAATCAACTGTTCAAGCTGGTTGGAGAATCGTCTTCTGCCTTGAATAACCTTTTCAGTTACTAGCATGAGCATGTAGGTAGATCCTACCAAATCTAGTAGCGTCTATTATCCACATGGTTTTGCTGGCGATTTCAGTACACAATTGAATAATACAGTACGTTGAATAAACCGTAGCTATTGATCTTCAGGCCTCAGTACGTGTTTGAGATTAATTGGTCACTTTCGAAATACGGTTGTTTTTGGCTACTCTCCGTAATTGGTTTGCCTTGTTACGGATAAAGGTTTTTAGTTGTGTTTGTTTTGTCAGCAAAATTTCGTTGTTGGGTTTAATTTTATGAAATGTTTGAACCTTTAAGTCAGGTGTTTAGTTTTTGTTGAAAACTCATCACTCACAGCTGTGTTATTAATTGTGTGGTTTTAAATTAAATATGTCACCATATTTAATTTAGGATTTAGTTTTGATACGAACAGAAACACAATGTTTATTTCGGAACACCGTGGAAACAAGATTCTGAAATCATGTTGGTGTTTTTTTAATACAAACAAGTAGGTAGTTAACCCGCTTACATTCATAATTAATTCGTTAAACTGCGAAAGTTTCTATAGTAAAAAGATTCTTAATGTTTTGAAAGCTTACCAGCCATTCAAAGGAACTAGAAGTGGCTTGTCGTATCCGTCACACCAGGCCATGGCTGCAGTCACCAGGTTCGCAAGGACCCCTCTTCGGGCCACTGCTGGGCGAAGCCAGGCGATTATCTGGACAACATAGAGGAGAATGTGAAAAAATAGATAAACTTACAACAATAATTTGAAACATAAGTTTCACATTCAAAGTAAAACAAGCAAGTACAACAATTCCTAAACACTGAAAGATGATTCGACCTTAAACTATGATAAAATCGGCACAGACCATTCTCTTAAAATTGAGTCACTGTTCAAACATAAAAACGAAAATCATCAACCTATCGTAGAATCAGCCAGGTAGCTACAATGCCACATACACTCATAATAGATAGATAGATAGATAGAATATACTTTATTGCACAACAGTTGTACATAGGCGAACATAATGCTAGATAGCATTCTCTACCTGCTAACCTTTGGGTAGTGTGAACAACAATTTAGTAGGTAGTGCTATAAACATAACAAAGAAGAAAGCTAATAATAATCGTAACACTAACATAAATAAATACACATAAAATATATACATATACATATTATATATTCCCTACTCGCATAAATACTTAAAATACCTGTAATATATAAATTATAAGTATATAACGTAGGTACCGAATTATTCCTGAGAGAGAAAGTGATTTATGACTCTAGATCTGAAGATATTTACAGAGGATACCTCGCGGTATTCCATTGGAAGACTGTTCCATAAACGAGTGGCCTGGACGGCAAAGGTTTTATGGTAACCCACAGTACAGTGATCTGGTGTTCTAAGCTGCAGTCGTTTTGAGTGTCTTGCGGTGCGTCCAGAGGTGTAAAGTGGCGAAAACAGTTCGGTCAGATAGCTTGGCGACCGTGGGTCAGAGAGAGTTTTAAATAAGAGGCATAATGTGTGCAAATCACGACGCTTCCTAATTCTGACCCACTTCAGTTGAGTGCGGAAGACGGACACGTGATCATATTTCCGCAGTCCAAAGATGAAGCGGATGCAAAGGTTTTGTAATCTTTCCAGCTTGTTCAGCAGCTCTTCTGTGATGTCGGGATAACACACATCTGCATAATCCAGGATAGGGAAAAGTAGCGCGTTAACTAGTGTCTTTCTAGTGGATTGGGGTAGAAAATTTTTCATAAGCTTTAGGGAATGCATGCTTCCATACATTCTCTTGCTTACCTGGGCAACATGTGAATCCCAGGATAGATTGTTGGTGATATAAAGACCAAGATTTTTGACTATTGGACAGTACTGTAGCGGAATGCTGTTGTATTTTACTGATGGCAACAAGTTGGTGTTTAATCTGGATAAGTAGTAGTTACTACCCACGAGCATAACCTGTGTCTTACTGGGGTTTATGAGAAGCCCAAACTTCTGGGTCCAGTGATGGATCGCACTAAGGTCTTTAGTCATGGTCTCAATACCATGATCTATCTCCCTAGGATCAAAGCTGAAGTAAAGCTGGACATCATCGGCATACAGGTGAACGGATGAGAACCTGATAATAGGTACAAGAGTATTCATGAAAATGGAGAAGAGGAGTGGTGAGAGTACACTCCCCTGTGGAACCCCTATACCTAGACAGCACCAGTTCGATACGACATCGTTGATTCTGACACACTGCGAGCGCTCACTAAGGTATGACTTAAACCAGCTGACACTATCTGCGGAGAGATTTAAGGAGCGCATCACAGCTAGAAGTAGTTCGTGGTTGACACAGTTAAACGCGTTGCTGAAGTCAAGTAAACTGACGAGGGTAAGCTGTTTGTTTTCGATGGCAACGCGAATATCATCTGTTAATACATACTTATGAACGTACTTTTATTAACCTTTTTCTTGTGGAGGGTTAAAAACCACCAATTACCAAAATAAATAGGATTTATATTATTTGAATAAGTTACCCACTCTTAACCATTTAATGTAAGTATGTCTTAGCTGTCTGCGACTCAAATAAATGTAATTTTTATTGATTTATTTATTATACAGTCAAACAAATTGAGTACAACATCAAAGAAAATGTTTACAACAACGTAGCGTGCTACGCCATGTCTATCGTAGCATGCTACGCCGTAGCATCGTAGCTATAAGTATCTAACCTACTTTCCCCAACCACTTAATCAGGAGCAGTATCAAAAATTCACCAAGCGATTCGAACGCCGACCACAGAGTACCAAACAGTACGTACTAACCGAAACCCAAAACCTTTTAAACCAATCAAAACATCCGGCCCCATTCCACCGCATTATCCACTAGGAATTCCCGAAGTTCGGGCGCGCGCGCCACAGAATATTCGTAGCTGCGAGTACGTCCGAACAGGGGTTTATCGAAACTCGTTAAAGGGTTTATATCCCGCTGACAACGGCTTAAATTGATGGACGGACAAGGAAACTGTCATAAAATTGGCATCAATGCAAAGGCGAGGTAAACGAAAATGCTAAGATACAGAGCGCCCAAAACTATTGAGTTGACAGTCCGATTGTGATGAAAAGTACTTCGTATCTTTTGATGAAACTTGGTATCATTTGTATGAAGAAAAAGGTTTGGAACATATAGGTTGTTGTGGGGATAAGCTGGCTGGGTAGCCCGCTGGTTCTTGCCTTCCTGTCTGGCCTTCGAGGTTTCTTCAGAGAAAGACCGTTCCTTTTTTACTGTTTATTATTCACCAGATCTTACAATCAATCTTTAGCTACACCCTACGACTGTCTGTCTGACACTGCACACCTTATCTTTAAAACAATGCTATATATACTACTATTAACAGAGTAACATCGTCGTTTCTCACGACCTAACGGATAGCAACGCATAACGGTTTACAACTAAATATTTCGGTACAAAGGGTGGCCGCCTATTCCCGCGCGTTTATTGCCTACCCTGCATTATTTGCCAAATGCAACGTTCTTTGTTAATCTATAAACAATGCCTGTTTTCTCTTTGCTATCTTTAAACATCGTAAACAGTTAGGCAATTCTACAGTTATGGGAATATAGCAACAATATACACCAAATCATCGCGTAAACATTACCTACTTAAATCGAAGCTTACATGTTATCCCTAAATCTATCTTAATGTCTAGTACGCGTTGTCAACAGTCTCCCCCCGAGTGCCTGGTGCGCCAGGTACTCCATTATTTGAAGACAACGCTATCGGGATCAATCTTGACACAGGGCGCCGGACGACGCCGCCTCTCGTTCTGACATCGACGATCCTCAGCCTTCCGTCCCGTCCTGGGTAGGTTGTCTCGACGACCCCGCGTGGCCAGGTGTTTCGTGGAAAGGTAGAGTCGGCGATGATGACGACGTCGCCTTGCTTCAGTTCTAGCGCTGTTTGTCTCGATCTCATGGCTCGCGGCATGAGAGTGGGTAGGTACTCCTTTAGCCAAGGAGCCCAGAAGTGGTCCGCCAGGTGTTGCGCTGTCCTCCAGCTTGGCGTGCCCACAAGCGTTCGCCCGTCGAACGCTCCCAGAATGGCGGCCCCACAAGATCTGCCAATTAAAAAATGATTAGGCGTGAGGCTCTCTTCATCTCCCGGGTCGGCGCTAAGATAGGTTAGCGGTCGGGAGTTCACGGTGTGTTCTATCTCCGCCAGATATGTGTGTAGAACCTCTTCTGACAGGCTTCTCTCTCCTAGGACGGCGATGAGCGCGGTTTTCACGGACCTCACCAAGCGCTCCCATGCTCCTCCCATGTGTGGTGCCCCTGGAGGAATGAACTTCCATGTGATCGGACTCGGACTGATTCTCTTTAACTCGTCTCTCAGCTCTCGGTTGGCTCCGACGAAGTTGGTTCCGTTACCGCTAAAGATAACCTTTGGGCTGCCACGACGCGCAGCCATTCTTCTCAGTGCCATGATCATGGAGCTGGTGCTCAACGAGTTTGCCAGCTCCAAATGAACCGCCCTCGTCGTTAAGCAGGTGAAGAGCGCTCCCCAGCGCTTTTCTCAGCGGCGCCCTATAGTTACCTGCATGGGACCAAAGTAGTCGACCCCGGTACAGGTAAACGGTGGTTGATGATGTGCCAACCGTTCTGCAGGCAGGTCTCCTTGTGGTGGTACCTCTGGCTTCGCCCGCTTCACGATGCACCACTGGCATTGGCGGACAACTTTCCTTACCGCGTCTCTAATTTCCCTCAGGTGACTGTAGCTCTGGAGGGTGTCTTCATCAATGTGCTGCGGTGACAGCCTCATATCTTCCACCGTACGTGCGCCGCGCAGAGTGTGTCTATCTTGTCGGTGAGCTCCCTTCAGTAGTAGGTCCATTCTCTGTGAATCGCAGTTGACCTTACCTCCTACCGTCTGCAGAACTAGCTTTTCTTTCTCACCTGTAGCTCCAATTTTCTCAGCAATTCTGGCTTCCAGGAGAGTCACCGTTGACCCTTCGTCTAGTAGGGCGATGACCCTGATCGATCCTTGCGGTCCATATAAATCGACCGGTAGCATCTTCAAGTAGGCTCTCGCTCCCACGGTAGCTGCGTAGACGTTGGTCACAAAATCTTTCCTCTCTGTGGGCTCTGTTTTATCTGCGGCCTCTTCCTTTTTCTGCTGCTGTGGCGCGACTGGCCTCTCGTTGTGTAAAAGAAGATGGTGTGGCCGCTTGCACTTGACGCACGGACGTGTTCTGCAGCTAAAGCCACTGTGCTTACCTCTCAGACATTTGAAGCACAACTTCCTATCTCTTGCTATCTCCCAGCGCGCGTCGACCGTCGCTTTCTTAAAACTTGCGCAGTCCTTGATGTAGTGCGTTCCCTCACACATGCGACAGCTTGGCACGGTGGTAGCGTTGGCAGCTTGCTCATCTTCCTCTTGGCTTGCGCTGACGGTCTGCCTGCCCTTCCTCTGAAGCTTCTCAGGCAGCACTGCAGATCCGCAGATGTCAGCTTCTCTGTTTAGAAACCTCTCCAGCTTCTCCAGGATCGGTTCTTCTTCTGTGGTAGCAGTGCTGTAATCATACCACCTATATCGCATAAGAGCGGACAATTTATCTATAACAGTCTTACCCACTTCCGGAGAATGCAGTAGAAACGGTTTCTTAAGCGCCTTTATCGTGGCGACTGCATTGCTCAGCCGGCTGGCGAATATGATCACGTCTCTCGGGTTGTCGCCAGGCTTCGGGAGCGCCTTCAGTTTCTGCAGTTCCATGTCCACGATGTCATCTGGGCGGCCAAACCTTCTTTCGAGCGTCTTCATGATGATAGCAGGATCGTCCGATGCGAAGAGAAGGCTCCAAACCGCCTCCTTGGCGGTTCCTTTCAGCGCCTTCCTCAGGCGCGCCGTGTTCTGATTATCGGTGTGGGCCGCGGCACTCTCCTCGTAAGTCTTAACAAAGGGTAGCCACTCCTCCGCAGTGCCGTCAAAATCTGGAAGAGGCCAAAAGTTACGCGTAGACTCACTTTTACGTAGCGTGATAGCGTCGGCTAGCTCTCTAATAAGATTCAAGGAACTCCCTTCCTTCTTCTCGAATGAGAGCGGCTGCGGTAGGTATCTCTCGGGTTGCGATGGTTGCTGGACCTCCTCCTCGACAGGCGGGTGCGGGGTTTCTATCTTGGTCGTCTCTTCTACCCAGCGCTGAACCTCAATAGAATTATCAATGTCTTTTGAGGCCGCCTCAGAGGCGCACTCCAAGGCAAGCTCGTACTCCGACTGCGCCAGTGCAGTCGCGAGTTGAGCTTCTTCAAGCTTCCTTCTCTGCAACTCGATAAGCGCCATCTTCTCTGTCCTCCTTGACTGTGTCCTCGCAACAAAGGAGCGCGGTGCGTCAAGCGTCGCGGACGCAGCCGTCGTCGCGGTCATGGTGCGCGCAGTAGGTGCGCGAGCATTCGCGGTGGCGGCGGCGAGCTGGGCGGAGTACTCAGTCGGTGCGCTCGGTGAACTCGGTATCGTGGCAGCAGGTGCGCGAGTCGTCTGGCCCAGAAGAAAGCCGGGCGCAGAGTTCGCGGGTGCCGCGGGGGGTGCGGGGCGCATCGTACTCGTAGTGGACGTCATCGATGTTACAGCGGCCGCTGCTGTTGCAGCAGCGGTGGTGGCTCTAGTTCTTCCTAGCGCGGCTGCGCTCAACACGGCGACAGGTGCGGTGCAAGTCGTCTGTCCCAGAGATATGCCGGGCGCAGAGTTCGCATCCGCTAACAAGGCGCGAGTCGTCTGGCCCAGAGGTATGCCGGGCGCAGAGTTCGCGGGGGCCGTGGGTGGTGCGGGCGTTGGCTCTAAGTCTGTAACTGTGCTGGTACCTGGAATTCCAGTCTCCTCCGAGTCCTCCTCCTCCCTTTCGGGACGGGAGCGTAGCGACCTTGACCTGAGGTTCGGCATCTTCTTATCCGTGCTCGATGGACCAAATTGTTGTGGGGATAAGCTGGCTGGGTAGCCCGCTGGTTCTTGCCTTCCTGTCTGGCCTTCGAGGTTTCTTCAGAGAAAGACCGTTCCTTTTTTACTGTTTATTATTCACCAGATCTTACAATCAATCTTTAGCTACACCCTACGACTGTCTGTCTGACACTGCACACCTTATCTTTAAAACAATGCTATATATACTACTATTAACAGAGTAACATCGTCGTTTCTCACGACCTAACGGATAGCAACGCATAACGGTTTACAACTAAATATTTCGGTACAAAGGGTGGCCGCCTATTCCCGCGCGTTTATTGCCTACCCTGCATTATTTGCCAAATGCAACGTTCTTTGTTAATCTATAAACAATGCCTGTTTTCTCTTTGCTATCTTTAAACATCGTAAACAGTTAGGCAATTCTACAGTTATGGGAATATAGCAACAATATACACCAAATCATCGCGTAAACATTACCTACTTAAATCGAAGCTTACATGTTATCCCTAAATCTATCTTAATGTCTAGTACGCGTTGTCAACATAGGTAGAATCTAGTTATGAAATATTGTTTGTACCTATTCAAGTATTTTTTTGTCTTAAATTTAAACTTTAAAGCTAGGATTATTTGTTAGAATATCTTGGCAGGTTCGTCGTATTGGAAGCCTACAAATGACATAGACATTTATTATGTAATGTTATTGCAGTAATTAATTATTCTATTTGCGTAATGTAAAGAAAGGCTGATTGTGTGGTAAACATGTTTATGTACTCTGAAGATTATCAACAGCCAAACAGGCCACCGTAACAATTAGATTTTTAGCTAAGCTCGTACAGCTTACGGCTATATCCAACAGGGTGTATGTACTAATCATACTCGTAGCTATTAGAAACTTAGCTACTATTTAATCGATTGTATTTGCAACTAATAAATAAATCTGAATTTTCCTTTCGAGACACAGCAATGTTCCTAAACGAGGTGAATCAACTGAGCTGGAAAGTAAACAAAAATAACATCTTTTATAGTGGGGCAGTATTTATATACTCCCGAGGGAAAATATTTTCTCAGCTTTGAATGCGTTCAGTCCACAGAAATCAGAAACTTCGTTTTCAAGCATCGATCAAAAATTTCGGGCCGGAATTTTTGATCGATGTTTTCAAGGAATAAATGATTGACATGTATGTTATTTGAGTTTCCGCATCAGTTGAAAAGTCGACTTTACAAAATAAACAGCGTGAGTGAAGCTAATAAAACTCAACGAAAAAAGACGCTATATATATGTACATATATAGATAAACAGTTTTTATTATAGAGGGGAGGTGGGAGGGGCAGTCAATAACCAGCTTTGTGTTAATAGCATAATATATAATAAAATAATATAAATATAATATATGGATAAACAGTTTTAAAAACAGGAAGAAATTTATTTTTACGTTGAGTTATGTTTTTATGATAGAGGTGAGGAGGGAGGGGAAGTAAATAACCAGCCTTGTGTAAATAACCAGCCATAGATTTATGTTACCCGAGCACCTCCAAGAGTAAAAGTACATTATTTTAAAAAATACTTCCTCAAAGTGACACCGTCTTTACCCATGGGGTAAAACGGAGTGAGTAGAGACGTAAGCGTGAATGGACGAAATACTGGAGCAAAACATCCTTTTGCTGAGGTCAGATCGACTAAAACAGAAGGTCACGGACTGAGCATATTTCCACTGCTTCCAGCCAGTCTTGAACCAGTTTTTCATCAATTTCTATTTACCCTGGAGTCAGTATTAACCGTTTTACGGTACTTCTCGTGCCTCAAAGAATCTTTTTGATCTCGTGAGTTCACCTGGATCCTCCAGGGATGAAACGAGAGGATTCTGAAGGCCTTATTCAAAAAATGAACGTAAAATTAAAATTACCTGAGCCCCCAACTGCATTGGGTCCCGAGTAAGGATATCGCTGGATTTCTTTACAGCTCCATAGACGAGTTCCACGTCTCGGTCGAGGATGTAGCATCTGACGTGCTCCAGTATACATCGAAGGTACGATATGGTGACTGTTTGTACCTGTCAACAGAAGGAACACTTTAGAGCTTTACCATTAATTTTTGAATAAACGAATGAATAGGTCACGTTTTCGGTGCGCAACAGAGCCAGTTCTCCGCCTCAGAGTGAAACAGAGGGTTCATAAACTTATTTTTTTAAATTCCACTTTACTTTCTCTAGCAGGACTTTGCCCCAAATAGATTATTTATTTTACTAGGTACTCTTCTACAAAATAATAATGCACTATAATGCATCTGTAAAATGTAACCTATATTTAGATGATATACTTATATATACGTATAATATATATGAATATAAGCGGGTAACAACAAACCTTGATTATTTTGTGGATGAAACGTTGGTGTTCTTTTAACACAAATAACGTTTGAAGTTAACCCGCTTATATTTATAATGAATTCGTCAAACTACGAAAGTTTCTATAGTAAAATATTTATATATAGAATGAAAAACCTACTTAATATAAAAAGACTTCTCATGAGTTATTTTCACGTAGGATAATCTGAGCTCATATAATATCAAAGTTTAGTTCAAATACATTCCGATATTGAAGTCAAACCCAGTCAAACCCTTCTTGTGTCGAAAGCAATAAAACATAATCCTCATTGCTTCGCATAATACCTAAAGCTTTACCGATTTAGGTCGCTGTTTGCCAATACCTCGTGTCTGAGAAAAAACTTTATATTTTTGTATCAGCTACCTAACGTACATGTACCTGGTAGGTAAATAAATTTCTCAACACATAAATTGCTTGTAGTTATCTGATTATATAAATAATAGATTCAGGCGTTACTTTGCGGAAATCCATTTTATATATAAGAATGAAAAATATTTAGTAACAATTCCGCGAAAAAACCTTCTGCGATAAAATCTAACAAGAACACAACAAAGAACATTTATCAAAGCAAGTCGACTTGCTTTATTTTGTATAAATGTATAATTTTGTATAATTTGTTAGATTTTATCGCAGAAGGTTTTTTCGCGGAATTGTTACTAAATATTTTTCATTCTTATATCTGATTATATGACAATAGTGGTGGAAAAAGTTTTAATGAGCTTGATCATCTTCGGATTTACCATACCCTATACTCGCTTATGAGTTCCTACGTTAAATATTTGTTATACATAAATAGTTATTTTATACCTAAATTACTTACATAAGTTTATATTGTTTTCTGCTAATTTGATTTTATGTTTATATGTTCTGTTTATTTACTGTTTTTTTACTAAATTCATAAATTTGTAGTACACGTACTATAAATTATCTTATAACTTAACCCGAGCGTCTATCCATTGTGAGGTATTGAGCTCTACCTTGCCGTAATATTTTTTTATAACTAGCACGGAAGGAACGAGACATGAAACATTATAGAAGCCGTAAAGTATGCATTACGTTTTATAGACGATGTATGTATGTGTACCTTCATAATATGTTTGTATTTAGTTACCTCATAAGTAGATTTATTTATTTATTGGTATAAATAGTTATTCTTATTTAGCCAGCATCCGTAAACAGTTTTTTACATGTCCGACCTTCAACAGTTTACTAAACTCAGATTGTAGAATTAGCTCAAAAAGTTGCCAAACTTGAACTAACAAAAATGGAGCTGGGCTGGTCATGTCTGCCCCATGTTTGAATACCTGTGGGCTAAAATCACCACTCAGTGGTGATCAATCACATCAATCAATCACCAAAGAAACGATGACGCGACGAATTAGATACCTTCGATAGAACGCGGGTCCAGCTGGATCAGAATTGTAATGCATGGAGGGATCAGGGGGAGGCTTTTGCCGAACAGTGGGACACAATAAGCTAATTGTAATAGGGTATAAGCATGGTTTTTTTTTTATTTTTTTAATTAAATATTTCGGTCAATACATAAACAAAAAAAATAAAAAAAAATTAAATTTTTGAGGTAAAAAACTAAAAGTAACACACTACACTCAGTTTCGGGTGGTAAAACGCTGCCATATTAGCCATTGCATTTTATGACGTCACGGATCATCGAGTCCCCTATATTAATATAAACTCAAAGTCAAAACTTCATGCCTATACAAAAATGTTTAAGTATGACGTCACGCTTCACGTGCCAATAGCGTTTACACATTTTGCTGGTGAGACTTAAAATATCTACTTTTCAATGATTGAATTTCACAATAAAAACATCATAAAATACAAAAATAAATATACAGATAATATTTCTATACTAGAGAATACGTAAAAAAAAATATTAGCTTTTCACATGCATATACCTACCCTATTGTATACTCAACTCGGGTCCATTCTAATCAACTCTCACAACTAGCAAATAACTGGTTTAGTCTCCAGATGTTTCGTGTTATTATTGTCTATTCCTTTGCACGGAATATAAATTGGTACATTCTATATACTGATAAAGGTTAGTTTACACTGTAAACAGAGTGCAAAGTTCTGATACAAAATGTTATACTATTAATCTTCTGAGCGCCTTGTGTCTACAGTCAACAAAGACGGCGAGCTTGCATTTTCCCGTATGCTTAGTGGTTCCGCACATATTTTGTCGAGACCTGTGGTCTATTGGAATGACTTATGTTTTCATTCGTATGTTATTACTAATTATTTAGTACATTGAACCAGTTTCTATATTATAACCTTGGATGTTTTTGTGACATATCGAAGTTGAATAAGCTGCTATGCATGTATTAAGTATATCCGTTTATAGTAGGTAGGTACCTTTTTTAGCCCTGTCCTATTTCAGACAATCCATCTTTTCGGTCTTCCTTTCCCCTTATGTTCCTCTTCCTTTCAAACCTAACATTCTTCTCGTTGTTATTAATTTTGAAATAAAATAAAGATCCTCTTAAATAATTCAATGAATTTATCCTGGTCGACAGACTTTCGTAGAAATATAAGCTTTTGAAATTTTCATAATTTATCTGCTAACTGTTATGAAAAGTTACTTGAAAAGGCTTGGATATAATAATCATAATCGGCTTCCGAGAATCGCAAAACCACAAGTCACCATTAACAAAGGCCAAAAGCAAACGATCCGGTATCCATAAGTCCATAACGTAAACAGAATTACGCACCCAGTTGTTTTGTTCTCCAACAACCAAACTTGGGTATTTTAGGTGGTATTAACGTTTGTAGGTTCTTACAGTTTGTGAGGTCAATGGCGTAGCTCAAATTATTTTCTAGCTAGCCCATTTTTATCTGCTCAACCCATGAATTGTATGGCAGGCAGATCTTTTTGATAGGATGCATTTTTGAAGTGTAAACTTCTTTAGCGGCGTTGTGCACTTTTTTGGCATGGGTAATATATGGTAAACTTGCGTCAGGGTCACGTGATGCTGATCTAACATGTTCGATCAGCCTCACGTGACCGTGGTGACGTAACACGTTTGCATTACTGTAACTTTAAATTGGTACTAGGTACATTGTAAGCTAACAGCCTACTTAGATGAGCTTTCAAAAGTTCAAGTGTTACAGCTACCGTTCCGAGAGCAAAACAGAATCCACAGCGTCAGTTTAGATGACCTTACACAGTAGTAGAGAAGTGTCGCCGCAGGCTAACAGATGGCGCCGTTCAAAGAATTATTATCGCATAGAACAAAATTTCCACTTGTGGTGCCTTAGTACATCGGAAGAATGTGCGTGTACTTTTCACTTCTGCCGACACTCCCGGAGTGCAACCCGTTGTTTTTTTTATTAGACTATTCTGTCCTACAGCTGGGCAAAGGTTTCAGGATACCAAGGATTTTTTTCACTGCTACACTACTGATCGTGAGATTGTCATCAATCCAAGCTAATAGTTATGCCGTTTTACGTTTTTATAAAACCTTTTAAAATTACTGAAAATTTCTTTTTTTTATTATTTTGGATGTTTTTGTGATATCGAAGGTGATTTTAAATTTACAAAGTTATTAAGCTGCTATACGATTTCCATAGGTACCCATAACAACAGCTCTATATACTTATTAACTAGATGATGATGTGCGGATTATTGAGTAGATATTACTTATTTATTTATTTATCCAAAAAAAGCAATATCTCAATATCGTATAAAATTACAAGCACAGAAAACACAACGTCTAAATTGTCTTCACGCAAATCCCAAAAAGCGATGACCAAGCTATTTCCTCAAAGCTAGTCAGCCTAACGAGTTAAGTTGCTAAACTATATTGGCACGATTGCAAGTGATGAAAAACTTTACCTATTACCCGTGACAAACAGTGCACATTTAGGACTCATTTGAATGAAATAACCAAGTCGTTCTAGCTTGAACTCCTCTTATGAGAAAAGTTGAAGCACACAAGTCGTCATCAATAAGACCCTCCTGTTATGTTTGAAGCCAAGACCTTCTAGAATACCCTCTCACCTATTTTTGCATGTTCTATTTTAAATTTTTCCGTAGGAACTTTATTCTCGTATTTTTTTTCATATATTTATGCTATAGGTACTTTTATGATGATTATTATCTTACTTTATCCTCGTAGTTTTGTTTTCTTTCATATATTTATGCTATATTATTATCCTATTTTATCAACCGATTTCAAAAAAAGAGGAGATTCTCAATTCAATAGCGTTTTTTTATGTTTGTTACCTTGGGTGATTCGATTTTCATGATTCTATTTTTATTTGAAAGCTTCTCATTTTAATTCTCATTTTAATTTGGTCCAGTGGACAGTGGAGTCCATGAAAAAACTATATAATTATAGTCGGTTTATAGTTTATAAAGACAAAATCAATTATTTTAAAGCTGACATAATCCATATTTCGGCTTATCCGTCAGTATTTAGAGTAAAATATAAGTAGTTGGTTATATAGTAAAAGCTTGGCAGGAGGATTGGTGATCGTACTGCAGGTGATATAAATACTCAATAATGTTGTGCCAATGTCTTAGGGAACCTGAAGAAACTCTGGTAGGTTTCCTCAAATTAATTGAAGTCAAATTGAATAAATTTTACTGGCTGAGCTAGAGACCTCTGCAGCCAACTTTAGCGTATGCAATAATCAAACATTTTCATGTTACTTAGTCTCTTTGGATTTCAATTTAGTTATCTGCGGCATCGCCGAACAGGGCAAGCTTAATGTCTATATCGGTCGTAATTGCCGGTAATCGGTTTCATTATGTCGTTATGCACCAAGCAAAGACTTTATTTACAGGAGAAATGTCTTCGTATTTTATGGAAACAGTTGATTTTATCGATGTTAGAGATTTATAGTGATTATGAGAAGCTTGTTTGCTATTGGCTGGTATTTAGATTTATTGTTTTGTTCCAAAGTTGCACACAGTGAGATCCTTCAGCTTGCAAAAGTCTCCTGCCATCTACTCCTGCCTGGAGTAGATGGCAAAGACTCTTCAATGTGGGGTGCATGAAGGCAGCAGCGGTCTTATTTTCTGAGTGCAATCGTGTATTTAAAAGCATGTAAATGAGTAATACTTACTGCAGCCAGCAAGAAGTCAAAGTTGCAGACAGTGAGGTCCTTCAACTTGCAGAAGTCACCTGCCAGGAGTAGGTGAAGCCAAGACTCTTCCACGTGCCGCTGTGTGAAAGCAGCAGCGGTTCTGCTCGCAGAGTGGAAAGGGGTGGAATCAAGAAGAGCGTCGTCATCGCCAACTACACCTATGAGGAAAAATTATAAAGTAACAAATTACAAAGGTATTTGAAGGCCTTGATCCTATAATAATTTTCTAGCTGCAGTGAATATATATATTACATTATATTATATATTATTATAAATAAAACAACCAAAGCTGTATCAATTCTTCACAGTACTGGCACTGTCTGAATCATTAAAGAGACTCCAAAGTTCTCAGATTTTGTCTTATTAAATATAACAATGGATTATCACAAAACAACAGCCAATACTTTAATCAATCTTGTTTTATAAACTTACCAAGTTCCTGGGCATCTGAATTGTCAGTATCATCCCCGTCGTTCAAGAACGAGGAGAAGTGCAGTGCCGCTAGATCTGAATGTGCGTCTCTCAGAGCAGCCTGGACGCGCACATAGCGGCGTCTCGCTCTCGCACCAGCACCGGCGACGCGCCAGACCCAGGTGCTTCTGCCAGAGACTACCACGATGGTAATCAGTGGCTCTGAGTTGGAAATTAAAATCGTTTTTAAAGTGTATACAACCACAAAGAAGCTTTTTATGATTTTTAATTTTAGCATAAACAAAACACTTGTTGATCTGTTGATGCACACAAGGTCGCTATAACTACTTAGGATAGTGAAAGTTGACTTAAGTTTGGGATCAGATAGATGCTGAGATAATGTCCCAAAATAAATAAAACACGAAGGATCACATTCCACCGTACTGAGTACTAATTAACGTCGTTGTTAGATCTTAGTGTCAGCTGGTTGGCTAGTTTAATTTTTGTAGAACAATCCAAAGCAAAAAGGATTTCCAGTTTAACTACAGCGATCAAAAACGTACCGCTTATGAAATGAAAAAGAAGAACGAAGACACGTTATGGGCTATAACATGTCTTTCATGTCTTCGTTTTCATCCCACGTTCGATCAAAGCGTTTCAGACAAAATTAACCCTGGGACCTTTTGTTCTAATTTGATTTACGCTCTGTCGTTCCATCTAATTAGAAAGACAACGGAAAAAGAGAAAAGTCCCAAAATTGTTGTTCAAATACTTTCAGTCTGAAGTTAAAATTTCGAGTGGACCGAAAATTGTTGGACATTTTTAACTAAAAGTTCTCTCTCACAGAGTAATTATGATAGAATAGGTCATCTAATTTTATATGCGAAGCTTAACTTTAATAATTTGATCCTGAGTAAACGAGGCTTCAAATTTGCTCCGAAATTAAATAGGTTCAAACATTAACTTGTCTAATTAGAGTGAGGAAAAAAGAGTGTCTACCTAGGTGTACATACTTGTGCACTATATGTCCTGCTTGCACACACGACTGGTATCGGTTAAGACTGGCTGCTGTGGTCAGGTTAAATTAAGATCATCACCAGATGGTTGTTGAATTCAAAACAGTAGACCTATCTGGAAGTTTCCCCCTAGCAATACCCTGTCAAAAATGTGCTCAATTTTTGCAAATATTAAATTCTCTAAATAGAGATTTATATACATGAATTCTTGAAACACTTTTACGATAAGTTATTAAATTCTTACAACTGCCATAAACTAGTTTGAAATCCAACAATACTACCAGCAGTTCGTCACCGATTCTGCTCCCCAACTTTAAAACTATTACTTACTCATCATGTATTTTGCGACGCAGAGAGTTGAGAAGTTGTAGTTGGCATCCTTCAAAGTTATCACCGCGTCGCTGTTGCTCGTTGGCATCAGAAGTTCCAACAATTCCAGTTCAGTCAGCCCGAACTCAGAACATGTTATGTAACCTGAGACAAGAATTACCTCTTAGTAGACGGAAGTGAATTCAAATGGTAATGAATAGCTTGGAATTAAGTTTTGAGTGATTTAAGTAAGGTCTGAGCGGCAATTGGAATTGGGAATCAGAATTAATTATCTGTTTTGAAGGACTTTTGGTACCTGCCTATTTGGTGTGATAGTTTTGGTAAAACTAAGATTAAGGTAGTGACGTTAATAAGTACAAATTGGATTGGTTAATGATGCGTTATGCAAAGAATAAGAGGAGGTTTAAAAGTGTCGATAACTTACTTGCCAGTTTACTGAAAGCTTTCGGTCCGAATACAGCTTCCAGTTTATCAAAGGCACTATCAATAGAGTCTCCGTGACTTTTATTTTCCACACTTTCCTCTATAGCGTCGAGCAAGTGATAGCAGCTCTGGGTTTTAAACTTTTCCTTCTGAGATGGCGTCAACTGTAACTGATCTAAGGATACTGCAGACGTGCAGATTAGAAACACGTTCTTTGGCAAAGACATTGGCAACCAAGACAGTCCTGTCACAATATCACACTCCAACGGGTTCACTCTATGAACGTTATCGATGAATATCAATAAAGTCTGGTTCTCCATCTCCTCACATCTCTTCAAGAGACTTTGAAACCAGTTGTTTATGTAGAGAGGGTCGAAACTCGCATCTTTCGGCAAGTATCCCTCGGGAATGTTTAGTATTATCGATATTTGTTGGCACATCACTCTCAGCAGTTCCAAGTTGTACGCAGATCTGGGCGTTGCCGCTGAAAATCGTATCACCCTCAGCACTGGTTTTGGGAAAATTTTCTCGGATTCAAAGTACAGGTGCGTCAATAAGGTGCTTTTTCCTGATGCATCGGGGCCGTGTATTAGTATCGGAGGATGCCTTGCTCGGTTTTGGTAATTTTCTTTAATGCTACCTAATATAAGTTCAGCGGCGGCTTCAATTTGTTTAACGTTTACCTTATACAAATGATTATGTTCTATACATATCCTAAGATGAGTGATGTGTTCCAGAAATACTTCCTGAAAAGAATTCGTAGCTGTAATTTACATTATATTAAGTTACAATGAAACAATAGACTTAGATTCATAAATATTACCTGGACAGTCTTTTTCCTTCCTTTGCCCTGATCAGGCTCCGTGCTGAGGCTATCGTCCACCAAAGAGCTGACCACAGCCTGAATTTTCTCCCTGAATGGAGCCATTTGCTCCTCGTTATCTGAAGCTCCATCAGTCCGCGACGAATCGGGTGACGAAGTCCTAAAACAAATATGTCGATGACAATTCCTGAAGATTACGAATCTTGCATATTTTGTCTTAACCAAGGATTGATAAAAAAGGACGAAACTTTCCACTCACTCACACTTACACCCTTGTCAGCAAAATCCATGATGCTAAAACGCTGTTTATGAAAAAAATAATCTTGTACTCTCATTTGTATGCTTCAAAAAGTTACGAGACAGAAAGTAAGAACCGTGTAGCATAAATAAATTGCTACAGTAAATCAAAAACAAAGTGCAACTTTTACAAAGTTGGTTGCACCGTGTTGCGTGTTATTGGCAATTTATCATTCGGAGAAGAAGCAATTTTGTTTAACCTTTTCGCAGAACATTTTTGGATTGAGAGTTATATGAACCCGATGTGTAAAGAAGTAAATGTATTCGGTTAAGATGAGGGGTTTACCGTGTCGTGAAGAAATTGTATATCTCCATAATGTTGTAAGTCCGCACAGTTATACATATCTGCAGATAAACAGTAAAATTTCCTTTTATGTTTAATCTCAAAACCACGAGTGAATTATTTTCTGATTCTATTCGTACGTGGCTTTGCAAATAAAATATTCATGAATCGTTAAAAAATAAACTCCGAGTAATACTCAGCACATGTGAGGAAAACAAACGGTAAAATAGGTTTTGCAAATCCATTTCTCATTCAATTTTCCTGTGTAAATAATAAGCTTTATCTGCGTGCCTATTTTTACATTCTGTTTTCATAAATCAGGGTAAATTATTGTTCCAAATGAAAGGTTGATTTTTGCTGCTAGCATTGTTTGTGTTTCATAAAAGCTAACTAATTAACTCGCTGAAATGGGCAGCTTATAGCCAGAGTGGCGTGCAAAAATTATTAAATTATTAAGTAACTTGATATTTCAATATTCATCAAATTATCAGTCCTTCATGAGCTTGGCATAAGTTTAATCTCCTTTCAAGTACTACTCGTATTGTTATTTAAATGATGATTGTGTAAAATTAACTTGGGTAGGTTGGTATGAAATGTAAGTCAAGGATATACACACAATAGTCAAAATCCTTTCAATTGTTTAGATTACAGCTGGCCCCCCGCTCCCCGCCCAACTAAAATTACATACCATAATTAGAGCTATGTGTACCCTAACCCTCTCACTCAGCAGCCTATATTTGCCCACTGCTGGACTTAGGCCTCCCCCTGATAAGCACCTTCTACCTTACACCGCCTATCTTAAGAAAGGTAACGCCCATAATCCTCACGCTGCCTGGGCCCCAACCTGCATGAGGTTGGGCTCGTAGTTTTCTGGTAGGCCTGAAGACTAAAAAATTGAGATTAGTTCGTCAGTTAGAATATCAGAAGATTTGGACACGTATTTTTCCTTTTACAATAAAACAAAAAATGACAAAAATAAAGCGCGTCAAAGATGTGACACTTTGTACTTGGTCGTGACGTCACGCGGAACTTTAACTTGGCTACATCTTCATTAATTTTGTTTTATCGAAAAAAAAGTACGTGATCTGCTGATAATGTAACTGACAGACTAATTAGATTTTTTTTCGTCGTCAGGCCTATATATATAGGCCTGACGACGCCAGTGGATATCCCTTAGTCGCCTCCTACGATACCCGCGGGAAGAGTTGGTTTGGTGCAAATTCAAAGGCGGCACCACACAACGACTTACGTACAATACATCTCTAATACTCTACGAAATACTCACATAAACACACCCAAACTTAACATTAACATTCGAGCAAAAAATAATCGTTTACGACCCTTTCAAATGCCATGATGAAACTTATAGGCTTTGCGGCTCTATCAACTGCCCGTGAAATTAGGTAATTTGTGCCTATAATTCGTTTTATGGATGGCTACTGCCCTCTGGTCGACCTAAATACCTACTTATTGAGTCGATTCGATATTGCAATTGGATCGCTTTCAATTGAGTTACTCAATAAAATAGTGTTTATTTGCCACATCTATTCGTAAATACAAACAAACAGTATACCAATTAGTATACAGCAAACTTTAATGGTAATGTGGAAATATTACTATTTATTATTATTATATAAATAAACTAGCAGTCCCGAATGTTTATGAGATATTTCTCATAAACATGCGGGACTTATATGTATTAAATGGTAATCACTCATTTTCTATTTTACATACTTGTGATAAGGGATTTAGGGGTCTTAGAAAATGTAGAAATTACAAAATACAGTCATAATAAATTGTTGAATGAATTGAGTACAGGTTTGCCTAGATCGCCGTTATTATGTTTTTTTTCTCGCGCGGAGCTCGGAGTGGCAACATCTCTGGTGGGACTCTGCCGTTGTTGCTTGGCGCTCTTAGGCCCGTATTATGAAAGCTTGCTCAGTCTTCACCCTCAGTCTCTGCTTGAGTAACGCTTTTCTATAGCATAAATGTTGCTCAAGCATAGCTCGATGACTGAGCAAGCTTTCATAATACGGGCCTTAGTGTCAAGACCGAGTGTGTGATGTCTCGTAAAGAGACTAAACTAGTGAACGATTTATTTTGTTAAGGCCCATACACCAGCGAAAGTGGCGCCCCCAACTATTATATCTTATTATCACGTTGAACGCAGGAATTTTTAAAAATCCTACGTTCAGTTTGTGGTATCTATTATAAGCTATTTATTAATACCTCTGTAATAGTTTCATTTTGTAAAGCTTAGGAAGAGATACGAAGTTGCGCTTTTTGGCCACCAAACTCTATTTTTGCATCTCCTCCTAAACTATATGGGATAAAATTAGAAAAGAGGTATTATAAAATAGCTTATAATAGATACCACAAACTGAACGTAGGATTTTTAAAAATTCCTAGGATAAACGTAAAAATATGATAAAATAGGTATCGCTGTCATATTGGCATCGGGTATGCGCCTTAAATGTTCTTAGATTTTGAATAATTTGTTAGATTTTATCGCAGTATTTTTCGCGGAATGGTAAGTAAATATTTTCATCCTTATATTTATTCACGAATTAACCAACTTCACCACAAGGCTAAGTAGCGTAGTTGGTTAACCTATTCCCGTAAGCGGGTCCAAGTTTCGTTGAAGTTGAAAGTTTTTAGGATATTATTTGATGTCTTACCTTGAGTAATTTCTAAGAAATTACTAAAGGTTTACGCACTATAGTAACAAATAACTTACTCTAGGCGAATGATATGACTGGCCGGAAGGATCTCTTCAAGCTTCTTCCTTAGATCCAGCAGCCTGGATTGTGCTAGAATAGCCAGCTTTGACTCATCTGGCTCAGGGTCCGGAACATCACGGACCACAGCTATCATTCCCTTTGGTTGGTTACCGTTCGTCAGTAGCTCTGCAATTAAAGCTTGTGTAAAGGTTAAGGCAATAAAGGAAAATAGGAGTTAGAATGGAATTAAGGGGAATTTTGAAATAAATCTTTATGGAATATATTGATCAACGAAAGTTGTTTTGTTTACCTTTTTTTTCTGGATTTATAATAGCTTGCTTGTGTTGTTGGAGTAGGTTCGTAGCGTGTTAAAGAAATATAGTGATGTATTTGTGTAAAAAAATACATCGCCTCTGTGTAATGTACCATTTATATCTTACTTTACGCAAACAATTAAATCGTGCGTAAACTATAAACCAAAATCGTAATAGGAAAGTTGAGGCTACGTTGAGTGTTTTATTTAAATGAATATTGAATGAAATTTTAATAATATGGGTAACGTTCAATGCAAAAAGGCGTAATCGTGTTAAATATTACAATTTGCAATCAACGACCACAAAACCTTTCCATGTTCAATCCCTATTAATGAAACAAGATAAATCTATGATTACTACATGAAATATTCTGATTTCGACATGAAAGTGGGTGTGATGCTCACTAGCAGTACCACGGTCTGAATCAATAGTTTTATATACATGAAAAAATTGTACGTTTTAGTTACGAATTTGTACGTCTAAAAGAAACATACCTAGGTAGGTACTACAAAGTTTTCATACCAAACTAGAAAGTCGGTTTGGTACAGTGTATCAGGTTTTAGCTTGTACCTAAAAAACTAGGCACGCCAGGAGATGACTGTTAACTGTAAATTTTTGTAAGAAATAGGTACGTGTGGTAAACCAAAGATCTCTGCTGTACGTCAAGTTTTCATAGAAAATAGTTTTCATTATCTGATCAAAAACATAAATGTGAAATCTCACCCAGTTCGTCCGGATAGTGGCGTGGCTTCACGGATAAAAAAGGCTAAGATAATTTAGGGTAGGTAAATAGATCTAGCATCTGCCTGTACATGCCTACAGATATAATAATATTTTCACAAACCTATTTTTCGTTTAGACGTACAATGTCGTACCTAAAACGTAAATTTTTTTCATGTATTTTATATACTATGATTCAGACCGTGTTACTGCTAGGAAGCATCACACGAAAGTGGAATATTTTATCTCGTTCTTTTGAAACACTTGAGAATGTTTGTCGTTATCCTGAACAAACACGATATGAAAGTGAAGAATAGCAGGAACACAACATCCGACATAATACAAATGAAGGCATAACGACCTCGAAGCTTGTTCCGAACCGAGAAAGAGTAAATATGAGCCAGAGAGAAAATTACATAACTACCTGAAAATTCAATTGGTAAAAGCTTTTGGTCTGCCAGTGCCGTTCTACTTTGTAAAGCTTATCGCTGCGGTTGCTTTGGCGGTGCGCTGGTTAGATTAGGTGAGCGAGAATAACTAGCACCAAGAACTAGCAGTAGATTTACACAGTTGAGCTGACTGCACACTAATCAAAAGAATGTTGAGGTAGCTGAACTCCTTTATTGATACTGGCCATTCTTGAAAATCATGATCAACAGATGTTTTTGATTGTAATAAGATGCTCTCTGACTTTTCGTAACGTTGAGAACAGGAAACGTCTCACGTGAGACGTTAGGAATACTTTAAGTGGGGCGTTGGGAATGATCACGTCTCACGTAAGACGTTGGGAATAACATACCTTATAGAATATAGGTAGGTAGGTATACCTAGTCGGTATGTTAAACGGGACATGCAGGTTTTAAGCTGTTTTAAGAGATGAAAATAAGTGAGTCCTTGTTTTCACAAAGTTTACATTTTGCAATTTCATTGTGATTTATTATTTATTTTTTCTATTACCTACTGAACTTATTTTATTGGTTTTCTTACGGTTTAGATTTCACAAAGGTCAATGTTTTTTTAACCGACTTCAAAAAAGGAGGAAGTTCTCAATTCGACTGTTTTTTATGTTTGGACCTCAGAACCTCACTGGCTGGTCTGATTTTCATGATTCTTTTTTTGTTTGAAAGCTGGTGCCTTCCGTGTGGTTCCATTTTAATTTGGTTCAGTTCTGACCATGGGATCCATGAAAATACTATATAATTAAAATCGGTTTATAGTTTTTGAAAACAAAAACAATTTTGCAAAAAAGTTTTGATTAACCGTTTGACTTTTTTACCTACTTTACTTATTTTATTGGTTTTCTTACGATTTTCAATAACTTATCATTCACTGTAGGTGAAGCTCCGGTAGTATGGTTCTCGAATAAAAATGATTATGCTGGATTATGTAAAGTTAACACATGTTTACGTACCTAAAGCTGTAGAATGCTTGAACAATCAATTGTCAGCTGCAACCAGTTTACCAAAACGTAGAACAAAGCCTCTATCACCGTACCATTCACTATCGTAAAGCCAAGTATCTACCAATAATTGCCCAGTTCCCCCCGATTGAAGTTAGCTCTAGTCGGTTTTATTGTATTTTTTTTATTTGGTTTATAGTTTTGGTCTCCGTTTAAATCTTTTTACGTAGTAAAAATTTAAGTTTCCGTAATAGTTTTAAATATATTGAAAACAATGAATTGCAAATGCTCAAAAATATTGACACTTTAAACTATTTCAAGCCAAACCTACATTGTTTCATAGTTAATCCAATGTGAGTAGGAATACTTAACTTTTTACGTCAAATTTAACGACTAAACGGCTGCTTATTTTTAATAAAGATTATAAGAAAAGACCAGGACACTATATGGCTCGAGATCATGGAAATAAGAAACACAATAATAGTAAAAATGCTGCTGAATATTTATCGTCTTATATTTTAAAGAACACCTCCCAAGTCCCACAGTTTTAGTAGACTCGTCGGGCTAGAATGCGTGTCGAGACGTGAACTTTTTATGTATAATTTGTAAGGCACTCCTAAATGTCATCTGTGGAGAGAATCATCATCATCATCATCAGCCTGTCCACAGCTGGACATAGGCCTCCCCTAATGAGCGCCATAGCGCCCTGTCTTCAGCTTGACGCATCCAGCATCTGCCTGCAGTCTTTCGCAGATCATCATCCCACCTGGCGGGAGGGCGTCCTACACTACGTTTGCCGAGTCGTCTCCACTCAAGAACTCGTTTACCCCAGCGGTTATCGGTTCTTCGTGAGATATGGCCGGCCCACTGCCACTTCAGTTTGCTAATTCTTTGAACTATGTCGATAACTTTGGTTCTCTGTCGGATGTATTCGTTACGAATCCTATCCCTTAGAGAGACTCCGAGCATAGCTCTTTCCATAGCTCGCTGAGCGACTTTAAACTGGTAGACCAGCCCTATCGTGAGTGTCCACG
The DNA here is from genome assembly GCA_955876795.1 of Eupithecia tripunctaria. Taxonomy (NCBI): domain Eukaryota; kingdom Metazoa; phylum Arthropoda; class Insecta; order Lepidoptera; family Geometridae; genus Eupithecia; species Eupithecia tripunctaria. The sequence goes on from OY041604.1 coordinate 10,716,604, forward strand.
TCTCAGCTCCGTAGGTCATGACGGGTAGGACGCACTGATTAAATACTTTCGTTTTCAAGCATTGCGGTATGGATGACGAAAAGACTCGACGTAGCTTTCCAAACGCTGCCCAGCCTAGCTGGATCCTCCTCTTGGCCTCCTTCTCAAAAATGTTTTTACCCAACTGCAGAATTTGTCCAAGGTAAGTGTACTCGGAAACAATTTCGAGAGGGTGGCCATGTACGACGACCGGTCCCGGATCAATGAGGCCATTGATCATGATTTTGGTTTTATCCAAATTCATGCCGAGACCGATGCATCGTGAGGCTAAAGCTAGGCCGTCTGCCTCAGAGCTAGCATAATCTCGTCTTGACTGATGTCTGGCAGTTCGTCGGTATAGTGGCGTGTCAGGGTGGCTCTTGAATCGTGGTCGACTCGTTGGGGACGAGGGGCATGTGCAGCGTATAATCGGCCATAGAAATCCTCTATCTCAGCGGATATCTCCAGCTTCGACAAAACGGTCCTCCCATCGTGCGTTTTAAGCTTCGTCAGGTGGCTCCTGCAAAGCTGCTGAGTGAATACTTTGGGACCCTCGGTTTCGCTCTATTGCCTCATTGGAGAGAATCAACCGTTCTCTAATCAGTGAACAAGACCATTACGAACAGAGCATGTGAACGTTTCCCCGTCCAGTTGATTCCGTGTAATTGGATCTGAGTACGAATGCAGTTTCCTTCGATTCAATAAAAAGCGCAAGTCTATGAGCCGATACGGTTTTCTTTTTAAGTTGTTTGAAAATATTTTTCAATAGAAATACCTAAGTTACCTTGTTTTGATGATATTTTGTTCGCATTTTGCAAAAGCTGGTTCAACACATTCACTCAACGATGTTTTTTACCCAAGTTTCCAGTTTTAGTCTTATTAAAATCAACACTGAATTTTTATATTCTAAGGACGCGCCTTTGCATAACGAGGTTATTCACTTCTGCGTCATCTGCGTCATGGTCAATCTCCTGTGAATAGCTTGCTATCCATAAAATAAGCTTTTGTATACTACCAATCGTTATGTGTAGTAAGAAGTGTTATATACCCAGAAAGTAGAAACTAAAGCTTCTTGTATGTTTTATTCAGATTCGTCAAGAGGAAAGTAAACCAAAGTATCTTAAAATCACCCCATTCGTTGATGTGTTCGTTGAATAGAAATTTAAAGATTAAATCAGAAGTGAACGCTCCTCCCGCATACTACCTAAGCTTTTCAGCATAACAACGTTATGAAAATCAATTTAGCGTATTACGGCCGTGAAAGGCTGCATTAAAAATTAATTAATTTTCTTGAACGATGCGGCAGTTTAGCTGTGGACTTGTTTTTATTGGAGATGGCAGGATTCTATAAAATCTGCAGAAGAGCTAAGTCAGAATTTTCTTTATTTTTCTTTGACCTGAATTAAAGCTTGCGGAAAATTGAATCTGTTTCGAAGTAAAAAATATAATCCTTCTAATGGTAACGCAACTTCATCACATAGACGCATTGAGGCTTAACGTTTCATTTCATCACCATGATGTGATGTTGAAGTCAATCTGAACATCACTTTAGTATAATTATTTCATTAGAAGCACCACTTATTTTTGGTCTCTATAGAACAGGGAATACTATTGTAGAAATCAAATTGAGATCTATCTAAGAATACATACAAAATTAGTCTTCATATTTGGCAAGAATCAGAATAATCTATATATATTATAATATATAAAAATGAAACCCGTTTTCCGTTGTCACCACATAACACGAAAACGGCTTGACCGATTTGGCTGATTTTTTTTTAAATGTTCGTTGAAGTTCAAGGATGGTTTTTACGGTGAGAAAAAATCTAATCATTCCCGGGAAAACACCTATAAACGTTTCCATAGGAACAACACGTGTGAAGCCGCGGGCAACAGCTAGTTTTAGATATAAATAAGGCGCGTTGGCTTTTTAAACATCGGTGAAACACCGCGGCGGAGAGGTTAAATATAAACTTTACTATTACTATAATTATTGACCTGCTCCGAATTATTCTGGTTATACTGTGCTTTGTTCATCTTCCACGGTGAATAATGTAAAATAATCAGTGAATGCGGGTGTTTTGTCGAGAGAACAATGGTAGGTGCGCTGGTAGATATTTCAGTGGTTCTCAAATGATTAAAAGCTGCGGGTAGCTATTAAATTCAAAGTTAATTAACAAAGAGTTATTATAAATATGATTTCCAAAATAATTATCATCAAAGGTATTATCGGCCTTTGTGACTTAAAATTATAAGCTTAATTATTTTGACTCATTGGAGAGTAGAAGGAAAAATTACATGTTGTGTTGACTACCTATATGAAATGAGGACATGATGACTAAAGGATTGATAAAACAGATGACTTACCTAGAGCCAGTTCACACTGGATTTCCACTGGACTTTTCAGTAGATCTAAAACTTTTACCCCTCTGTCGTGTGCTTCCAGTGCTAACGCGTTGAATGCCTTCTGTGCCTCAGCTAGACACTTCCTCTCTGATTCACGTTCCTTCAGGTCGTTGAGCCTGGTGGGAGAAAATAGGAGATGTTTCTTTTGAATTCGTTTTAAAGGTTTCATTAAAGAATTTAATAAAGTGAAGAAAATATTTGTACAGCTCTGAGAATGATGGTTATTCTTATAAATAATCGCTAGTAGGGTGACAGGTGACACAGTCTCTAGCGATCTTTAATTTTTGTGCAATAAGCAGTGTGTTCACTGAACTTTTCAAGAAAACAAACGATTCTATGAGGCATAATGTGAGGTTAAAGAAGCTTTATTTCTCATAAAAACTATACAAGTTCACTTATAATGAGAATAAGTAATTCGTAACAAATATTGTATACATTACATATTACCTCTAGGGCTTACTTATAAATATGTAGATGTAGGTAATCTAAGCTCTTAAATTATAGCGCTATTTAACATAATTTAGGATAGATATGTATGAAGTATAAGTGAAAAAATTAAGGTTTATATCCTTTATTATGTGGCATCACCGCTCCATTTGTTCCGAACTAACACAATACCTGCTTTGTTCCATTCCATCATAACTAAACTCAAAATTAGCTAGTTAATTCAGTGCCTAATCTAACAATTTAATACTATTCCCTCTACGAAAACCCCGGGGGTAGTAATTGAATACGTCGCTCTCGTGTTTGTAGACACTTTGAAACTTTAAACAAATGGGTCACCTCGGACTCGGGTTTGCAATTCCACATAAAACATTTTCGTTGCCAACTTCCATTAGGTACGGGTGATTTGACAAGTTTCGCGTAGGTAGTTTTATAATAGTTAGAGGACTTGGTTTTGTTTGGTAGTGGCTCTTCCAAAATTTTGAAGAGTCTTTTTGTAAGACATGCTGCACACCACCAAAAAAATATTGCACTTGTTTAGTACTTGGTAGGATCCTCTATTTCAATAACAGAGGAAAATAGCTTGTTTCGAAATACAGGCTTTCTTTCTAGATCTCTGAATAACCTAAATAAATCGTTTATCAGGAGCATCTCAAATAATAATATCATCGAAGTACCCATCTCACCCCATTTCATCCCGCTAACATTATGGCATATTTTCCCTCTTTTATTGTCATCCCACTCAGTGGGTCCAATAATGTTTAGAGGGTTTTGATCATGTCTTTATGCCTATCTCATCTATTTAGGTTGTAGCGCTTTATGGCAGTTTCCTCCCCAGGTCCGATTACTCACTGGGATCGTAAAATAAATAATTTATGGTGACTGGAACGGCTCACATAAATATTTCTGCACCTTTAGGAGGGTCCTGGAGGACCTACAGGTTATCTTTTACTGCGGGACGAGGGGTCGATGGTCTTAGAAGGATAACAACGTAGTGATTTTCGCTTACTGACATAAGAACGAGGTAAACAGAATTAAATTTTCTTTCATTATAATATAAAATAATAAGCATAAAAATGGTCTGAGTACATTCAAATACCTATCTCATCTAATTACAAAGCATTTTTTTTGAGCAGAAAGTCTATTTTTTTGCTTTTATAGATCCAACTCTGTAGTTCGCACCCTCTCCACTTACACACCCTTTCCAAAGCCAACTAATTACATATCCGAAGGCGGTATCGTTTAGAATCGTGAGCAGAATAATGTTTACCTCCTTTGTTTGATATCGGAGCCGCACAAATGCGATGTTTACGGAAGATCGTGTGTCAAGTTTACGGTGAATGGGAATACCTCTCCTTGTTTCGTATTAGGATTATTTGTGCTAAAAATAACGTTTTGCTTGGGAATTTTAGCGTTGATTTTACAGATTAGTATTTCATACTAGCTTGTGCCTGAACGAACCTTCCTGGATAAAGATCTACCTGTATCCTAACTAGACTTAATTTAGCTTAGTAAATGTAAAATAAATGAAAAATATTACTATCTCTTCCACTCAGCAGCATTATCTATTCCCGAGCTAAGCAGAGCTGGTGTTATGGGTACATGATAACCGATCTATCTGCAGATTTGTATACACATTTGTCCCGACGCGGGAATCGTACCCGCAACCTCCCGTCGCAGGCGGACCTTCGTCCGCTACGCCACATAAGTCATCAAATTTGTGCTAGACATAGATATTCATGCTAGGCTCAAAAGCGTTCCCTTAGTATGGAAACTTGTAGATCACCTACTTTTTCACAACATATGGATGACCTACGAGAGATATTTACTAAACTCCGAATGTACAAATTGGGAGCAAATACAAATAAATGCAAATTCGGCTGTCACAGTATCAAGTATCTGGGTCATATAATCACACCAGAAGGAATAGCAACAGACCCTGATAAGGTAAAAGCTATCAGTGAGCTACCTACACCGAAAAACTTGAAAGGAGTGTAGCTACGTTTTTGTATTGAATTACTTATTACTCCTACAAACTTAGTTTAAATTGCCTCACCATTCATCATTTCCTTCTAGATGGTAACTGCCGTCATCTTGCACTCTGTAGCAAGCCTGGACCAGGTCTGCCTGAGGAGATTCCACCTTCAGCAGGTCCTCGAAGATATCCCCTGGTATCTTGAACGGCAGCACTGGCTGGTACGAAGATGCTTCTCCGCCGATGAAGCACTAGACAAGTAATAAAACATTTTTCTAAAGTGCATGATAAATAAATAAAATTAATAAATAAATAATGCTGGACTATTCACACAGCATTATCTAGCCCTGAGCTAAACAGAGCTTGTGTTATGGGTACTAGATAACTGATATACATAATACACAATACACTACATAGATAGATATTTTTTTTATTATATATAGAAAACATCCAGAACGCCCTGAACAAATACCTGCAGATCGTACAAATATTTGTCCCGAGGCGGGAATCGAACCCCCAACCTCCTGCGTCGCAGGCGGACCTTCGCCCACCGCGCCACAGAGGTCGTCGATAATGTGGGTAGAAACTATTCGGATAATCAGGGCGGTGTGTCTGTTTGACGTTAGCGCTGTGTGTCTACCAGTGTCTCTACCATGAGTTGTCACAGTTAAATTGCCTGACGTTACTACAGTAGTTACGTAAATACGCATATAGTTATCCACAGTGCATTTTAGTACACAACTATCCGCTAGAGGCGCTTTAGAATTTTCCATACATTTTTTAACTACAGTCGCTAGCGAGTATAGATTGTCAAAACTCGTGGTAGATACACATGAGTTTTCACAATCTATACTCGCTAGCGACTGTAGTTAAAAAAATGTTTGGAAACTTCTAAAGCGCCTCTAGCGGATAGTTGGATACTAAAATGCGCAGTGTATAACTTATATGCGTATTTACGTAACTACTGTAGTAACGTCAGGTGATTTAACTGTGACAACTCATGGTAGACATGCAGATATTTTAATAATAATACTATACTTTAGTAACGAGACATGTTCGTGATGTCTCCTTTTTGTGTGGTATTTGCGTAGTACCTTGTCTGCAGAACAGAGGCGCTGCAGAGCTGCATCAAATTGTATGGAAAAGGGAGACGTGACGATAACGTCTTGATAGTATCACGTCAAATAGACTCTTTATTATAAGACTGAGGGTCTTATAATTGTGAGATACGCTTTAGTACACAACTTTTGGAACAAGTTAAAAACCATGAGTTATTAAGTGTGTTCTTGCAAAAATAAAGGGGAACATAGGTACCTACAAACCTACGGTACGTTTCTCTATGGATATGTAGGTACGTATGTTCCGTTTTATTTGTGCAAGAACACACTTTAATAACTTCGAGTTCCAAGGTCTTCTAGGTCCAGGTGTTTCAGTATATTATGTAGATACTGAAACACTTGGACCGTACGTTTCTCTGTGGATATGTAGGTAGGTACGTATGTTTCGTTTTATTTTTGAAAGAACGCATTTTAATAACATACGTTCTACAAAACACTAATAGAACAATCGATTTCAATCATACATTATTCAGAGAACCTAATTGTACCTAATCTACAATTGGATTACCAATTCCCAAATGGCAAACTAATTTCACTACTTATAAGATAAGAGTAGGAATTTTACTGAAGAGTCAGAGTCAGAGTCAAATCGTTTATTTCTTTATACTTACAAAATAAGTACCTAAACTAGTAAAAATTTTACTATATAAACAGCTTGATAAATAGTAAATACTATCAAACAAGAAATAAGGTGCAATTGACTCTAATTCACTTAATTTTTTTGTCCTGGAAGCTATACTAATATATAAAGTTCTCTAAGTTATATAGTAAAACATTTCTACTAACGAATTCACCTAAGTATTTCTGGCGTCATTCTGTCCCAGGATTAACAGACAAGTAAATCCAAGGCTTTGAATAATTGATGATTTTTGCTCAAACGAGGTAAGTGTGTTTAGTGGCTTAGATTACTCGAAGAAAATATACCTTTTTTGGTTGGAAGCCTTTGGTATTGAACATTCAATATTAATTTCACTTTGACTTTATAAAAATAAACTAGCTCGACAGGGAAACCAAGGTTACTATATGGATAACTTTTTAAAGTTTTCCCTTATTTTCCTTAACTGTAATATAAATAAAAAACCACTAAGCACAAACCTAATTGGACGAAGACGTTTTGATCTTTTAAAATATACTCCAAGAATGTACATACGTTCGACTTTTTATCTCTGCATAGGCAGGTAGGTATTTTGAGAGCTTATTTTGAAATATCACATAAAGTTTAAAGTTTTTCATTACAAATTAAAACGTGACTCACCAGAAAATATCCAGCTTTTGAGGTTTGGTTGCAGCATCGGATCTCCTCGAGATGGTAGTGAAGCAGCGATGGGTTCGTCTCATCTCCTCCATCGGTCCCGTAGTGCATGTCCACGAACTCGATCTATACAAAAAAATCAATATTATTGCCTGAATAATAACCAGGGGCCTAATTCCACTATTTTTAAACAAATTGCTATAATGGCGCCATACGAATAAGATATACTATAACCATAACACTTGCCCCACCACACCATTGAACGGTCAAATTATCAAACAGTTGTCATAATCGTAATAGTCATAGCTATGGCATAAACAAAAAAAATAGTGTTAGTAGAATACCAAAAGGTGTCAATGGCGGTGATTGATACGCGATAATATATTGTCATAGTGTCATTGTGTTATTGGAATCAGGCCCCAGAGTAACTACTGTTCAATATTCTTTCTATTGAGTGTACCTATGTCTGGGTATTTCCGTCTTGGATTCGTTTCCAGTGCGAGAAAGTGGTTAAAATCTTTCTACTTTTACGGAAATTCTCTACATGTCAAAAAGGTTTCTACGTGCTGTACAATACAAAAACCTACTAGACCACTTATTTAAGTAATTCCTACTTAAATTTTCTCCATCGCCGCCACTTCCTTAGTATATATAAGAACCCATGCAAAATTTGCCTTAAGTTCCATGATTGCTACGAAAATTAAATACAAAGCGTGCCACGTTGGTAAATCAAAGAGCATTAATCAAACCAGTGTTGCTGTGAGTTCCACTAAAATATGCAGCCGATTTCGTATGATTCGTTCTCTTTGTCGGATGAATTCGCAAAATTCACAATGGATGAAATCACATTCAACTCGCTTTGTGAACTCTACGTGATTTCGAAGGCCCGATCGTTTTGACGTGAATTTTCAACCGGTTGACACAGAGCTTAGAATTGGTTGACTAGTTTTGCGAAAACTTTTGTTTATATAATGGCTGGTAACTGAAGTCTGTTTATCTTGATTTCTCTTCTAAAGAGTCAGAGTCAGAGTCAAATCGTTTATTTCTTTATATTACTTACAAAATAAGTACTTAGACAAGCCAAATTTTTTAATTAACTAATAGTATCACCAATTTATTTTGAACAAACCATAATGACTGGCCAGGTTTTTTCTCATTATTTGAATCAAATTCTGATTTCGTAGAAATCCAATCTCAAGTTTTAAAAGATTGAACAAAAGATACTTTCAACTGTTTATTTTTGGGCCAGGAGGCTTGAGTTTTGTTTCACAAGAAGTAAAGAGTAACTACGAAGTTATAAAGAGGCTCGTAGTTATTCTGCAGCTTTCATACCCTTCATAACTGAAACTCTGTGGCAAAAACCCTTTTCAAATTATTTTTTACTTCGGTTGCTGAGTTTTGTATTGCATAAGGCTTGTTGTTTTTTATACGGTTATAGGTATTTTATAGTAGATGCTCTAGTTGTAGAGTGCTAGACATCGTGGTTTCTTGTTAAACATCTATCTAATATTAATATTTACTATATAGGTTTTACCAATCCAGTTCACTTTACGAAACACAAAATAACCAGTAAAGTATTATAGTTACTCTCATTGGTACAACTACTGAAATATCATCAGCAATATTGAACTGTCAGCCGTTATGGCGAAAACAACTCAAATAAATGCCAACAATTTTGGAAGCATACTTGTTATAATTGATTATGTCGCTCACTGGCAGACTATTAATACTGGAATTCAATTATAGCCGGGTTCGGAATGTCACTGGTACAATATCAAATTGGACATTGGAAATATGGAGCCGCCGCTACCTATTCCAGAGAATATTTAATACCAACGTACCGAATGCACCTTTACTATACAAAACATCGTTTTATAAAAATATAGAACGAGGTTTTTCGTAGGTAAAATTCTTATACTGAAAAAAAGGAGACAGAAAACACAACATAAAAAATAACTGTCGATGCATTTAATTATTTCTTAGAATGCGACTCTACGAGAGCTTTCGTACCAAGCAAATCGTACCTTTGAATTTAATGCTAACATTTGCAACTAAAATTACCGAATTTACGATGCAATTAGTTCTAACATCTTGAATTTCATGATTTACTTGAATTCATGTTGGTTTTGGATATTATAATTTGCATATCATTTAATTTAACTAAGCGTCACGCAGGCTGTGGATTATAGTGATGATTGAAAATCAACATATTTCGAACCTGTGGAATGAAGACTACACTTGAAACCACAGATTTCCCCAATATTTGGAGTCGATGGATTCGAATTTCATTTCCAGGTATTTGGTACATAGCCAACCTAACCCAAGATACCCAAAATGTTTCGAATAATTATCATAGATTATATTATCTGTGCATTGTTTACCTCAATGTACCGATCATCGTACGTGGACTGCAGTTCAGGGCCGACCAACTCCAAGATATGTCGTCTTTCGTCTCGGAAATCTGCAAAAAAGACTTATTTAGGATAACATTTTAAATCGGCGTAAAATTTTGTTTTAGTTCAAAACAATACACTTCTAACTTTGCCACATGTACCCTGGCGTGGTTCAATTTCTGTCACCCAGACGCTCCATTGCGGAATGAAGCATACCATTATGTACCAAAGCGACGAATATGACGCGCGAGCCATTTGTCGATTTGCCGCGTGAACCATTGAAGCGCTTAAAGCATCGCTGGTTAGAGATAACCTTACCTCCGTAGTAGAAATAAGTATGCCATTGTTTACCGAAGCGGACGAATATCTTGACCGCGCGCGGGCCGGGCCACTGTGTCTCTGCTGCATGTACAGGTCAGTGCTTGAAGCACCGTTGGCTAGAGATAACCTTACCTCCGTAGTGTGGGCTCTGCTTCTTGTCGCTTTGCCGCATGTAACTTTACCCTTCCAGTACTTAAAGCAATGCGCTGGCTACAGATAATCTTATCTACGTAGTAAAATGAAACATACCATCGTATACATACGCGACGAATATCTTGACCGCGCGCGGGCCGGGTTACTTGTCGCTTTGCCGCGTTTTGCATTGTTTAAAGTACTATCGACCAGAAGTTCCATTGTGGAATGAAACATACCATTGTATACCGACGCGACGAACATCATGACCGCGCGCGGGCCGGGCCACTTGTCGCTTTGCTGCATGTTGCATTGTTAAAAGCACTGTCGACCAGAAGTTCCATTGTGGAATGAAACAAACCATTGTATACAGACGCAACGAAAATCTTAACCGCGCGCGGGCCGGGCCACTTGTCGCTTTGCCGCGTGTTGCATTGTTTAAAGCACTATCGACCAGTAGTTCCATTGTGGAATTATACATACCATTGTATACCGACGCGACGAATATCTTAACCGCGCGCGGGCCGGGCCACTTGTCGCTTTGCTGCGTGTACCCTTGCAGTGCTTGGAGCACCGCTGGCTCGGGGGCGCTCATCGCGCGCGCTCTCCTCACCCCACGCTGCTAACGCCACGCCACGGCATTCTAAAACAATACAAAATACCATAAATTATTATATTTTAATAATAAACTTCTGGGTGTGGGCAGGGCACGACGTGTCATTATTTATTTATTAAATAGGACCGTAATTAATAAATGTACGAGTAATCTAGTTTTACAGATAACATTAACCCTAGAGTAGTATAAAAGTAAAATCTTGTTGATAGCCCTTGTTTACAAGTTAATTGCTTTAGTTTTAAAAAGTCTATGGCTTCAAAAACACTGCTAATGTTTTACGTTATTTTGTTTCTAAGTCTACACTGGAAATGTACTCTACTATTTAAAATAGGTAACTTTTTAAATTTAATTGAAAATAGGACCATGAAATTAATTTGACAAAAAAGAACCACACATTTTACATTAGACAAAATATATCTCATATCGTATTAGCTTTCATCTTTGCCTCGCCTATTTCTAACACAGGGCCTTTTTTGGCACATAATGATAAGGATGCTAATGTAAAAAATACTATACGCAAGATGAAAAATTATGTGTCATTAAGAATCGAGGGCCTTTGATCGAGGGCATTAGGTCTATGCCGTAGAGCCTCTACGAATGGTCTACGGCGCAGTGAGTCTACGGTGATCCTATGCTACGTAATACATATATTTCTGATTTGAGCGCTGTATTGGCTACGCAAAATATGGTCTTGGAAAGTGTCAAAATATGTGTTTACACAGAAATACAAAAAAATCTGTCAGACCAACAGAATCTCTAGCCTGAGTCAGAGAATAACTGCGAGTGTACATAGTACTGCATGCCTTTGTCGAGGTCGGCCTTTGCGATTCTTTTTAAAATATATATATATATATATATATATATATATTTATAATGAGATATACAAATAAATGTGTATAATAATAATGCTGCAGCTGGACAATCTACGCAGCATCATCTAGCCCCAAGCAGAGCTTGTGTTATGGGTGACTGATTTACATAGTAAAAAACACTAGGTACATAGATATAATTTTATTAGTATTTTACAACAAAAAAAAACAACACAACATCCGGTTAGGTAGCAAGGTTCTTTGTTTAGTTGCCAAATCGCATTTTGCGAATGCTCCGCGTGAATGAAATTCCACCAGTAGTAAAGTTAAAACAAACGGTAACGATATTTGAGACCTAAATGAAAATTGCATGCAAAAATATAAACAAAGAGGTGAAGCAAAAATCGTGAAATAGGGACACACACCACCAAAGCGTAACCACAAGCGAGTGGAAATGCATCGGGGATTGCAGTAGTTGGGAATTTATTCTGCCATTATGTGGAAAAAACTATTACATTTCAGTTGGCTGGAGAAATAGAGAACAACCTCTGTGAATTTTCCAAAAACCTTTATCGTATAAGTCTACTTATAAAAGTGCAGCCGTTTGAGTTGTTCATTGCTTAACTTTAAAATTATTACCTTTACTTGCCACTGGTAATTAGTTCGCGATTCGCTTATGAGGCCAAATGAGAAACTGATATGATACCTAGTGGAATTGATCTAAGCTAAAGCTTCAAGTCAAAGTCAAAGTCAAAGTCAAATCGTTTATTTCTTTAGACTTACAAAATAAGCACTTAGACAAGTCAAATTTTTACTATATAAACAGCTTAATAAATAGTTATTACTATCAAAAGTATTACTTAATAGGTATTACTATCAAGCAATCGCTTGCTTCTAAGGTATTCAAGGTATTTCAAAGATCCTTCTACATAAAGCTCACTTTATCTTTGAAAACATCCAAGAATACAAAACAGATTTATACCTTTGTTTTTATTGCAATGTACCTAATAGAAAGCGTGATAGAAATATCACACTTCATAAAAACAAACTTGTAGAAATTCTCTATTTAGAGATACTAGAAAACTAGTCAGTATTGCTCGTGTAATCATTTTTATACTTAGGTAATAATATATGTCTCCAATTTTCTTTCTTACTTTATTATTATAATGAAAGAAAATTGGAGACATATATTATTATACCTTCTAGTAATTTTTATACCAAGTAATTTTTCCTGATGGACCAAAAGGATTATAATATCATTGAGAGGCCCTTATTTAGAAGTCCGCGCACAGACTTGTGACAATAAATTACTTACGCGTCACAATTTTCATACAATCTGCGCGAGATGAACTTCTCAAAGTAAATCGCTTCTTTTGTTTTTCAGTTCGAATAAGTTCCATCTGATTACATGCGCATTAATTTTATTTATTTGGAAAACAAAAAAGATTTGAACTAATGGATCACGTTCATGTTTTGCGGGACTAAGATATATATTACAATTAGATTTGAAAAATGTGGTACAAAATGACCTACGTAATTACAAATCGGTTGGCACTGAATGAAATATTCGCATTGCCGCGAAAAGTCAATTTGGAGTGGCATGTTGTCAAAACCAATAGCTATGAGTACATTCCGCTTAGAAATTATGAACACCTTCGTCTAACTATTGCTGAGAGTATCAACGGAGCAACTCGCTTTTATACCGTGTCAGTCTGACACGTCTCAAAATAGATTGTAAGGGATCGCTTCCACAGGAGTGCGTTTAGATGTATCACGATGAGTCCATCGAAATAATCCTAGATGTGATACGATGAATAGCTTTATGTAACTAGTTTCTACGGCTTCGCACGCGTTGTTTCCATTGTATTTTCTTTCCGATGGGAACTTATTATGGGATAAAAAGCCTATGTACCAGGGCTAAATATATGCCAAACGGGTTTGATAATTTCAACGAACTTAAACTTCGAACGCAATGCCCTAATATCGGCCACCGCTCAGTTTTTTAATTATTTTTTATTGCCATGAGCAATTTAAGTTAAAGGACACATTAACAAATAAAAAAAAATCCTAAGAGCAATATTTTTTTTTATCTGTGAATTGATGAGTTTATTTATAAAGAACGTGTAAGTGTTTGTTCTCCAAATAAAATAATGATAAATTCTGATTGGATGTATGTTTCTCTATCATGTCGAAACCATAGATTGGATACGGCTAAGATTTTTCATATTATGTAGTGTAAAAAGGAAAGAAGTATATCACCGGATTAACACATAGGCTACTTTATATCCCATAAATCAGTCAACATGTGACATAAAAATATCTTAAAACGTTTCCACTTTCTTCCGTTCGCATTCTGCAAACAGCATTAAGCCGGCAATAAACATGCATAACCCAATTATGATTTTTACAAATATACCTACGTTTCCTAGTATAATACCAAGTAGATCTGTTCACAAACTCATGCATATTAATGCATGTGACATCGATCTAATCCTATACTTTAATTGAATTTCCATAAAGTGGCTATATGCTCACCACATATACAATCAAACGTGATAAGTTTCCTTGCAAGCCTGGTTAATCCTTCTTTCCATAATGAAGCAATATCATAACTTTATACTTATATTACTATGGATTAAAATTTTATTCACGATCACGAGCGTATTGTATTAACCTTCATTTATTATAATTCATCTTTTCTTATTCATTTTTAGGGTTCCGTACCTCGAAAGGAATAAACGGAACCCTTAGAGGATCACTTTGTTATCCGTCCGTCCGTCCGTCTGTATAAAGACCCTTTTTTTCAGGAACGCGTGGAGGTATCAAGCTTGAATATAATATCAAATACTCAAGTCTACTGTCCCTTGGAGCTGCGAAATAAAACTTCTAAACCAACGCAATCATAAGACACAGCCGATTATGCCGCAAGTTTTCGACACTCGCCAGGAGTAAAAAAACACTTTCAATAATTTTAAACTTACTAACCCTTTCCTCATGAAATGGTATTAATGGTATAAAACCCATCATGCACGAGTCCGCACTTGGCCAGTGAAGTAATGATATGAAATAAAATAATGAGATTATGAAACTTTATTTCTATTTCAAATGAAATACCTATGCGATCTATTTATCCAACTTCATAAAGCATACAGAGTTATAAATTGAGCAAGATATAATAGTTCCAATATATAGGATGAATATCACAAAGGGATCTTGCCTGCATTGTTACCGATCTACCTGAATTGAAAAGGTTTTACTGGATTCACAGTAATAGCTATCGGATTCAATTGTTGGTACACCCTCAATAGCGTTGCAAGGGTGGTTGTGTAGAACTATATTGATGCACGAGAGGGCGATTGTTTGAAATTATTTGATTTATATTAACTTTAAATCTTGTGGCGTTTTTACATTACATCCTTGGATGCAGGAAGCCAAGCTCTGTTTAATATTCATTTATTCTCAAAAAGACAAATTCAAACAGGAACGCGTGGAGGTTTCAAGCTAATCACCCAAGTGAGGTAAAAACTGCTTTGTACTGAATTAGGTTATCAAAGTTCGAGTATGTTTGGGGAATCCTGGTAGATTCATATAACAGATTGAAATATTTTTGATAGATAAGAAATAATAAGATTCGTGCCTCTCCATTTTGCAGTTCACGTGGAAAAATTAGCACATGATTCAACTTATTACCTACGAGCATTGATTTAAAAAGGGAAGATAGGTTACGTTCTCCCAGCGCTTACTCAAAAATTGGCATGTGTTACAACTACACGCAAACACATACGCTCACAGTTATATTTCCAGTCCTGTGCAATACAAAGAAGAACAAAGACGGAAAGACGTATCTAGGACCGAAGTGAGACTGAGACAACAATATTTCACGCGAATCACGACCGCCCGTGCCGCCGGTCAGACGGTGACTGATGTGGGAGAACACAATTTTACACAGTTTGAGGTTACCACTTTCGAGCAACCAGTACCTCATCTTCGTTTTTAATAAATCAATGCCTACGAGTAATGTATTCACGTAGAACAGCGAGAAATATTTTCACCTACCGTGTTTTAATTTGTTCATTTGTCAACTTCAACGGATGCGATTGTCACAAAAAGATTCCTACTTCCCGAACAATTCTTCATTTAAGACGTAACTATTTCCAGCTAAAATACGTTTAATTTATCAAAGGAAATAAACAACAAGTTTCTAACAGCCAACAACTCCGTTGTTCGTTTAGTTTTGCACTCATTATAAGTTTGTAAGTTAGTAGCGGATATTGAACGACCAAGATAGAGCAGCTTATACAAACAACTCTGATTTTAATTAATTGTATGAGTGCTAAGTTTTGTGTAGGTAATCTCTACTTCTTATTTTACCAAAAATATTGATTAAAACTTAACACACATTTCAAAACTCACTTTCGTAACGTTAAAGCGCTATTTCTATTAATATATCTTGATCAGCCATCGATCTTTCATGAGTAACAATGCCTGAGTAAGCTTTCTAAGTATAGGCCTTAGAAAGTTTAGAAGTAAAATCCTAACGTCAGAGTAAAATCAAAGGTAGCGTTGTTATATAAAATGATACCCTTATTCGTAAGACTGAAAACTGCGGCAATTATGGAAATTTTGCACGTCACTGTACGCACGGCGACACTGTACACGTAAGTATATGTACAGTTCTTAGGACGTTTAACGCGTAATGATGAATAATTCACGAGATAATTGTGCTAAGATCTCGCCTTACTCGGAGCACGCGAAACTTTGACACCACTGCTAAATATTTGAAGTTGTGAATGCTTGCCGCTGTCAAATACTGAGATATGACATGGAGCTAGATTTCGTAAATGCTACGCTAGCTTTAAAGCCACTTGTAAAAATACACGACAGGTATGCCACTTTTGAACTTACCCAGAAGGCTTTTAATCCAATTTATCTTATAATCACATTTATTTGATAAATATAGTTATGGGTTTAAGCTACGTATCTACCTATATTTATAAAATAAAATTTTCGATTAGACAAACTTACACCATAGCAGAACCAAGACTTGGAGAGGTTTTAGTGGGTCCTTATCCTATTGGGTCGTCGAGTCCTACATAATTCTGAAATCCCACTCCCCAGAACGGTCTGATTTACTCGCCACATGAAAAAAAGAACCCCAGACTTCTCCTTAAAAAATCTGCGTCTCGGCACATACATCCAAGTGTTTTTATATATTCTCTAACC
The DNA here is from genome assembly GCA_955876795.1 of Eupithecia tripunctaria. Taxonomy (NCBI): domain Eukaryota; kingdom Metazoa; phylum Arthropoda; class Insecta; order Lepidoptera; family Geometridae; genus Eupithecia; species Eupithecia tripunctaria. The sequence continues at coordinate 10,733,311 of OY041604.1, forward strand.
ATAACATCTTTCACAGGACGAATCTACCGGGTACCTATCTGACCGATAGCTGGCCGAATTCGCTGCGGGTGCGTAAACCCAGGCGGTTCTAACTTCTAATAGCACATCCCTCTTATCCCCGTGGCGTATCCTCAAACCCTCCCGGTTTAAAATAATTTTCTCCCTTACCTCTCCCTCTCTCCAGACTGGTTGGTTGCGGTACGTCACAGCCTATACATCCCTTGGCTGTCGATGGGCAGGAACGTCGGCAAAGCTGTGCCCTGCAATCCTCAACCAATGTATATGCCCAGCGCGTGGGGATTATGGCATTACCCCTCAATAAGAGAGCTGCTTGCGTCTATCAGTGGACCAGTATATTATGCTGTTTAATATGGCAATTATTAGGCTTGCCTAGTTCAGCCGTAGACTGTTATATGTTGTAACAAAAAGCAGAGATGATGAAAATATAAAAGGAAGCAAAGAGTACTCTTGACTTTAAAAAGGTATAAAAAATATACCCTTTTGAGGAGACTTGAATCAGTTTTCCGAAATAGCGCGTCGTCGCTACTAAAATATTTATATATTATAAATTTTGAGAGCTTGTTGACGCAGTCACTTCCTCTCGAATTTGTTTGATAATATAGCCCATTCTGTAAACCGTACTATATTATGTTGGATTTTACCGATGACAAAGATATTAAAACAATAAAAAACGCACTATCATAGGGTTCCTTCATTATATACTAATATTGAACTAATTCAATGAATAATTAGTGTCTAAATCAGCTACTAGTTCGAAGCTAAGAGCATCGAAATATTTTTTTACAAGATGCGTTCGGTACAAATATATTGGCTTTAGCAAATTTTTGTAGGCTTTACTTCATTATACTTGTACCTATGTGTGTGTGTGTGTCGAAATAAAAGTTATTCTTTTCTATTCTATTATTCAAGTTTCATTGAGCAAAGGTCCGTCGGAAACATACAACAACCATACAACATACAACCATAAAAACTATTTAGCTGATATTCTGAAAACATACTACCTGTCAAAACATAAAGCTAAGCTAAAAGAATACGGAATAAAAAGACTTTCCATGAGTCTACTGACCTATATTCTAAGCTCCACTCATCCAATAAAAAGTAACAACAGAGGGGAGACAATACCACTCATACATTTGGGATAATGCTACGATGGCGTGCGAATAGCGATCGATAAAGGTGCGTGCTACAGGTGCGTCTTGGTCTACCTATGATACTGAATTCGCTAGAGAATTTCAGATTTATATTAGTAATATGCACTCAAAATTATTTATATATTAAGTACAGGCACAACAAACAACTAGGTATATTTTAAAGGAGGTAGCTATACGAATTACTTAATCAATTTAGTAACAATATAGCCTACTACGTTGTACTCAAATATTATAGGAAATTTATCTATAATAATTATCGGTACAGGTTGCTAACACTAAAATACTACAACAAATCTATATATACTAAACCTAAAGCTATCAACAATCTATTATCGAATACTACAGAGGGCCTAGACAAAGTAAGAATCGATGTCGAAAGCGATCGTAGAAAAGTCCAAAAATGTATGTGTTTGATATACCTACCTATGCCTTATATATAATAATATCACGTGATCTGTTCCGAATTTTTCCCTACGAATCTTTCAATTGTTTTCGATTCGCTTCATGACGAATGCCGGTTGGCTATGCCCTCTGGTACTGTCTTATTTCGTACCGCAATATATTCCATAATTTTTGTTTATACAGTCAACTTAACCCCACAGTAGGCAGACTCCTTTGATATGGGATAGAAAAACATTCAGGCCGAATAAAATATTTGCAGATTAAGCATACATTTGTCTTGCAGCGGAAACAGAACGCTAGGCGGTGCTGGTTTAAAATGTGCACCACCCCATCTCTTCCTGTGGGTTTCGTAAAAGGCGACTAAAGGATATCCATGGGCCGGAGGGCAGCAGCACCCTCTGCAGAACAATTCTACCATAGATATCACCATAGGGGGAGGCTTGCGTCCAGCAGTGGACCAATAAAGGCTGTTGAGGTTGAGGTTGAGGGAACAGAATTCGAAACCGTATGCGTTTCAGTGGACTTTTAGACACGAGACTGCTGCAGAAGTCATCAGCTCAATTGACGTAGATACTTAGAACCGATTTCGAATCCTTTATTTTATACATTAAAAATGTTTGTTTAAACCTATTGCTATCACTTCGTGGACTAAAATCATTGAAAATCGTTCTTAGAAAAGATAAGTATTCTTTTGAACAAATTATAATACTTCTAATCTCATTATATTACTCCAAAAAAATCTCTCAAGTAATAAATCAGCGTCTTTATCCGCGATCAACGAAATATCTTTATTTTTCAAATTCGAGTAATTCAAAGGAGCACGTTTCTTTCGGGGAATCCTTATAGAAGCCTTATCGAAGTTTGGAATTATATGGATAAAGTGCTTTAAAGAAAATGTTTTAGTAGATACTTAAAATATTTTTTATTGGTGATCAAAATGACAAAATGAAATAAATTCTATTATACAACACTATTTACGATGAAAATAAATCACAGCTGTTTTGTTAAGGACCATACACCAGCGAAAGTGGCGCCCCCAACTATTTTATCTTATTATTACGTTAAACGCAGCAAGTTTTAAAAATCCTACGTTCAGTTTGTGGTATCTATTATAAGTTATTTATTAATGCCTCTGTAATAGTTTCATCTTGTAAAGCTTAGGAAGAGATACGAAGTTGCGCTTTTTGGCCACCAAACTCTATTTTCGTATCTCCTCCTAAACTATATTGGATAAAATTATAAAAGAGGTATTATACAATAGCTTATAATAGATACCACAAACTGAACGTAGGATTTTTAAAAAATCCTATGATAAACGTAAAAATATGATAAAATAGGTATCGCTGTCATATCGGCTCGGGTATGCGCCTTAATATGGCGCATAAACGAGCCAATATGACAGCGTTACCAATTTTGGCACAGGAAATTTTAAAAATCCATTGTACAGTTTGTGGTGTCAATTATAAGCTATTTATTAATGCTTCTGCAATAGTTTTATCTTAAATCGTTTAGGAAGGGATGCGAAAATAGAGTTTGTTGGCCAAAAAGGGCAATTTTGTATCTCTCTCTGCCTAAGCGTTACAAAATAAAACTATTACAGAGTAATAAATAACCTAAAATAGATACCAAAAACTGTACAATGGATTCTTAAAGATTTTTTGTTAAACGGAATAAGATAAAATAGGTGAAGGCGCCACTTTTGACTCGTGTATGCGCCTTAATTGGTTAAAAGAACTTTCATAAGATATTTTGTTTTTTTTACTCGGTAGTTTTAAGAAATAAGATCATTATTACACCAAGCGTCTGCTATTTAATTTTAAACGTCAATAACATAAATTCTTGATCAATAGTTAAAGAATAATTATAAATTCCATTAAAAGGCAGGGTTTCCAGATTCGTGAATACTTATTTCTTATTCAACTCTTGCCAGTTTAATAAAACATGAAAGCGACGCATCTTCGGATTTCCATTGAATTTTAAATCGCTGTGAGTTCTGTCTGTGACCCAATTTAAGAGAAGGTAGGTTTGTCTTACCTAAACGTACCTATACCTATATATAAAAAAGGTTGGAATTACTAATGTTCAGAAAATACACCGGATCAATAGAAAAAGAAATTGGAGCTTTGTTTTGCACCTGCGAACCTACACCACTCTACTCTGATAACAATATCTGGATCAATTCTACCTACACGGCAATTTTGCTTAGCAGTGTAGCCCCCTATGCCGATTTTGTTGGTAGGTACTTCAGTCCGTTAAAGAGTGTGCAATAACGCCGCTACGAGATGGGTTTCGAGCGGGATGACAAGATATGGTTTTCTCGCGAGTGAGAAGTACAGAGCAGAGACGTGCACAGAATTTTCTATGCGCCAAAACTGTTTTACCTAATTACAAGTTACTGAAACAAGCAATCGAAAAATTAAAAGACATAAAACTAAAGAAATACTTCTAGGCTTTCTTAAAAAAAGCTGTGTTGTTCCTGAAATAAATAGGAATATAAGTGCAAAACCTCTATTTAAAAAAAGTACTACCGATAAAACTTTCACCAAAAGTGTTTTTAAAACACGTAATTCAAGATAAAAGATCGATGTTACATTTCCCTAAATAAACGTAATCAGATAAATCGGATCAGATAAAGACGGTTTTCACAGATTTTGAGATAAATAACGATTTTGAAGTACAATTTTGAAGTAAATTGCTTATCACACACTCTTAAGCGTAGTCTGAACCACACTTGAGTAAAGATGACTTCAAAGAATCACAGGCAGAGATATAAAAGTTTGGAATTGTTCTAAAATAGGCTATAGGATTACTTAAGTAAAGCTTGGTAACCGTTCATTAATACGTAATAACGTGGTAGGAACGCATCGTTACTTGAGGGTTACATGAGCAAGTGTAGATTTTGATATGAGTTCCCAAGCATTGTTTTAAAATGAGGCTTTACTCAAAACTATACATATATAAGCTGTATATAAGCATCACTCAAGCATAGGTCGATGACTGAGCATGCTTTCATAGTACGGCCCTAAAAGTTGTTGCTACGCAAAATGTACAATCTCAAAATGCCAACCCAACACAGTTACTTCAGTAACATCCACTTGGAACACAGAGAAACATTGATAAGCTCCATGTTATGAATGTATAGACACTTGTAATTGTCCCTCAGGAAGTTTTCAAGAGGGTTTGGGGCTGGGGAACGCGCAGGGATATAATGGTTTGATAACAAAATAATGTCCGCTTTGTATTTATGTACATTTTACATGGGAAGGAAACTCATAATATTCAGTTAAAGTACTTTCACCTGCAAAGAAATAACTACCATAAGCCTTCGTCCTTTGAATTCTGGGACTTTATAGAAGGATTGCATTTTACGCTGAAAATCTGGGCATTTTTTAACGAACCGGCCGAACAGCACGTTTTTAACCCAACGACGACGACGGGGAAAAATGAAAGAAAAACAGGTGAAATAAAGTTGTTGCTTATAGTTTCGTTGAAGATAAATTAATAACGACTCCGGGGGGTCATTGAGTAAAAGAGAACTTTGATTTAAAAATAGATCAAACAGTTTTTAATGCCCTTTCTAAATTAGGTAAGGTTGGATTTGAAAGCAGGCTTCCCATTTCTAGTTATGAAACATACTACAGTTGGGGCGCATTAACTCATGATACCCATAATAACTCAAGTACCTTTTTAATAATTTAACCCTACTGTATGGTAAAAAATTGATAAATAATGCGGGACAAATCAAGCAGCATCATCTAGCCCCAAGCTTAGCGGAGCTTGTGTAATACTTTAACCAAAACGATAGCTAGGGTAAGAAAATCTAGCGATGGAATTAAAATCACTTTGAGATTGGCAGATAGGTACACAAACACAGCCAACAACAGCCTGTATTGGTTCACTGCTGGACGCAGTTTCCCCCTGATAAGTGCCTTATTGGCGTTTATCTCATGGGGGTAATGCCCATAATCCCAAGCTGGGCATGCGGGTTGGGGATCGCAGTTTAGTAGTAGAGGTGTTCTGCAGGGGGCGCTGCTGCCCGCTCCCTGGTAGATATCCCTTAGTCGCCTCTTACGACACCCACGGGAAGAGTTGTTGAGGTGCAAATTCTAAGCTATCACCACACAGCAGATAGACAACACAAACATACATTGCACGATAAAGGCAATTGCATTCTCTACAGCTACTTATTGGTTACGAAACTTGGTTACGTAGAAGCATAACAGAGTTGTGGTTACAAATATCTCACCAGTAAAGTCATAGCACCAATCTTGCACTAAGCCGAGTCTGGTTTTGTTGGCTTTATTGCGGATACATTACCTACCCATTGTATCTCTCGTTTTACGTTATCCGGCTGTTTCAGCGAAACACTAAGCTCGGTCGGGTTATGTAGAAATGAAACTCCATTCTCCTATTTTTAAGCTCAGCTTATCACTGAAATGAGCTCATGATACCAGTTCATTTCAGTCAGAGGCTAAGCTTTAAATAACGAAAGCCTACTGTTAAAATGTAGGTTATTAACATACTATTCCCCTTTGAGAGATAAAGGGGAAAGAAAAATTCTCCGTCTGTTCTGTATATCGTAGGTACTTTAAATCATGATGAGTATATAACTTATTTTTATTTCAAATTTAAGTTATGGTACAGAATAGAAGGTTTTTTTATAGTTATGGACAGGCATTATTATAGTTTTATGGATAAACTAGCTGCGCCCCGCGGCTTCGCACGCGTTGTTACTAAGGAAACCTATAAAGATGATTTCTATCCCACGGAAACTAATTTATGGGATACCAATGTTTGATTCCAGGAATAAGAATGGAATAAGAAACCTGTATGCAAAATTTTAGGCCGATCCGTACAGTAGTTTTGGCGTGAAGAGGTAACAAACATCCATCCATCCACACATCCATACAAACGTTCGCATATATAGTATTTGTGTGATTAGTGTGATTGTTATTTTGTTCCTAATGGAAAATGGTACAGAGTGCGGCTCACAGTAAATAGACAAACAACAAACACTTTGACTAGTAACAATGAAAATAAACCAAGGAACATTTAAAATACTGTGATATATGAATGAAATAGGTATATGAAATAAATAAGTTCTATTATTGAAATCAACCTCTTTGTTACAGTGATACAGAGTAGGTTACAAAAAAAATTCCTTGTTCTACTGAAACCTTTTTGGACACTTATCTGCTGTATGAAGGCTGTATGGTCGATGGTCTCTACCTATTTTGTTTTCAAAAGTCCTGAAGTTCCAGTTCTATACCTGTATTTGTTTTCGTGCCGTAGGTAGATTTAATTAAATTCTGTAGAGAAGTGACGCCAGCACGCAACTAAGCCTTTTTTGTACACACACGGCGGATTACAGCAGAGTTTATAAAGGGCTTTACCTACCGGCTTGTAAACTGGGCTGTTGTATAATAATGGTTTTAGATAACACGGAAAATTTAAATTCTTTTGAAAATTTTGCAAGCTTGTTGTGTAGGTTTTTTATTACCAAATTGCAAAAAGTTAGGGTTTAAATTGACTGTTGTGCAAGACCAAATTGGCTGTTGACTGATAAACTGCATAATCCACAAAAACCCGATGTCTGTCATAATACACTGAAAAAGTAGGAAATGAAAAGTATACTTTCACGTAGTATACTATGATTTGGGTTTATGCCAGTTTTCTCCCTTGACAAATCCCCATCAAGGGGGAATTTTTTTTTTTTACCCAGTGTTCCCCCTCGACAAAAAAACTAAAGGACGTTTTAATGACTTGAACCAAAACAAAACTTTTTGCAAATATGGAACACCTTTTCAGAATACCAGGAGGTAGGTACGTCAGGTAGGTACAATATTATTTTATCGCGTGTTTAGCTCTACTAAGTCACGGTACCTCTAATAACCGTGCTGCGAAAACTATAGGCTTTGTACAATAAGCGTTTGGGTTTTTTTAAAAGAATAGTTAAGTTATATAACTGCGCGTGCTGGTAGGACATTCGAATGCCATTGACCGCCATACCTATTAAATTAATTTGAATGCACAATATAATAGATGACTGACGAGGGGTTAAACATATATAATATTTTAAGACGATAATTAATGGCAGAGGAGAGCTTAACCCTTAAAAGAGTTCTCTTTCAGCAAACCTTATAAGGAGAGAGACAAAGGTATAAAAGTAATAAATTATCATCTGTCGATAGAAAAAAGGAATGTGTCTGTTACATTAGCGGAACATATGAACTAAAAGCTTCAATTCTTTATAAATAGTAAGTATTTGAACAAGTCGTTTGTTAGAACCTTAAGTGGAATTGGACCTTGGACTTTTTAATAGAACGTAATAGCATATTATAGTGTACAGTGTACTATAATATCTCTATGGCCGAAGGATTAAATAGATAAGTCAAAAATAGAAAAGTAAAAAAAAAATCTTTTTAATTTTCTATTTAAATTGATATTTATGGAAAAAAATCTGCTGGAAAACAGGATCTATTGAAATTGGGAATTCAATTTATTTATTTGTAATGATAGTTACATTTTTATTCAAAGGAGTTTTTGATTTTAATCTTAAATTTAAGTCTACATAAGATTAAAATTGATTTCTTCGTTTTTTGATGATTCGATTATTAACTAATTTATAGATGAAAAAAAAGTAACAAAAAAACGTTTTCGTGCTTGTTTAATAGGAACTAAATCAACACGGTGGTCATACAAAGCATCAATGTTGAAAACGTCTGAAAATAGATAATTCTTTGGCTGCTAAAACTGTATTTTTTGGTTCAAGAACCTATATATTTCTCATAGGTTGTTGAACCAAAAAAAAATACAGTTATTGCATGTAACTCATATCTCCAACATTAAGGTTTAGCAAGCAGCCTTGAGTCCACTTCGTTTCATGTCAGCTTAACGTAACTTTTGAGAACTATGGCTGATATTTACCACTCGCGTGAAGCAGACTTTACGAGGAAAGTTAACGGCATGTGATATCACATTTTTCTTTAACTATAGTTTGAATTTATTGCTGAAACTAGTACTACACATGGCTTTACTCTCGTTAGACTTTAAGAACGCAATACTTAATAATAAAACTCAAAAAATCTCAAAATGCTTTATTTCCATAAATACAATAAATATAAACCTAGAAAAGATCAAAATATCAAAAAATTACGCTGACACGGAAATAAAGTGGTATTTTTGATTTTGGTCGCTTTGGTATGAAGCATAAAGTAAAGAAACTACGAAGAAACCTTAGTGTGAACTATAATAACCCAAAAACATAAGCAGAGCTTGTGTTATGGCCACTAGGTAACAGACATACCTACTAATAACTGGTAAATGAAAGTGAATGATTAGAAATACTTCCTCAAAAGCTTTTGTCAAAATCAATATCTAGCAATGAAAAATGTATTCATTCGTAAAAATGAGACTCATCCCCAAGACAGCAATTCGATTCAAATGAGAATTTGTTTTTTCACAATCACTCCCGACAGGTTTACCTCCTAATTCGATTGTGATGCTCGATTAAATAAGTTTATTACAATTCGAGTGGGTAACCCGAAAACGGGAGGATAATACAATGTTCTATACGGCTGCCGTTGGAATATTCATTAAAATAAAATGCTTTGTCATTCTTTATTTTGTGTTTAACTTTATTTTCAGGGCAACGCCATCGGTATTCATATGTGAACATGAATCATTATAGTGGTAAATCTCGTCCACGAACCTAACCTCTAGTTTGGTATGTATTATTATAGTTTGGTAAGTATTATTAGTTATGTAACACATCGCCAAAAAAATCTATTTTCTACTTGAACCTGTTTTCCTGTGTATCGTTACAGGAAAACAGGACCTAGTGTTTAAATATCTAACTACAGGTATCGATTATTTAGTAATCACTAAGTTTGACGACCTCTGTAGGACTTGGTGTCTGGATGTTTTCTATGTAATAATAATAAAAATATCTATCTATGTAGTGTATCGTACCCATAACACAAGCTCTGCTTAGCTTGGGGCTAAATAAATCTGTGTAAATTGTCCAGCCTTTTTTTGAAGTAAAAACTTCTTCAGCGGCGTTGTGCACTTTTTTCGCATTTTTTAGTTAGTAGGTATCCCTACAAGCCTGCTTAGCTTGGAGTAGGGCTAAATTATGCTGTGTGAATGGTCCATCATTATTAATATTTTATTTAAAGGCCAATAGTTGACTTTGAACTTTCACAAATCCTGATTCCAACAATAATAGAAGTGACCAATGAATAGTGTTTAATGAATGCCCGTATGATAAAAGCTAAACGAAAAGTAAAAAATAACCTTGGCCATATGAAAAATACTCACTGAAATCTTAATTTCCTGTTCTCTATGCAAATAGAATACAGCTATCTGAGGTAACGGCCTGGCGTTTAATATGCGAAAATGTCGTGCTGCCGTATCGAGCAAAACGTAAAAGGTGGAGTCATGGCCGTTAACGTTAGCGTATAACGTAGAGATGTGGAGGAGAAACTTTTACAGTTATTAATAAACTTTTACAAGCTTATCACGATGAGACACACACTTTTGATACAAAACTTTTAAATCCATCATGGTTATTAATACTAAAGTTATTTACAACGGGAATAAAGTTATTTGTTTTTTTTTCGATAAGTTTAAACTAAGGGTCGTTCGTCGTTCGTCAACTCATACCATGAATCTGGAGGGAATCGTCAATTATCATCATACTTTCAAACAATCTTCTAATATTATAAACGCGAAAGTTTGTATGTATGCATGGGTGTTTGTTACTTCTTAACGCCAAAAGTATCGGGCTGAACTTTTGCGTAGTTCCTGGTCGGGTTACTTTTCTTCCATTAAACAGTTCCCATGAGATAGAAATAAGTTAACTACCAACACGAATAAGATTCGAAGTTTACCCGTACCTTAATCCGTAATTAGTTTTTTATAGTAAAATAGAAATAACCGTTCAAAGTTAGATAGGAACAACGCGTGTAAAGTCGCGGTCAGAAACTAGTTGCCAATAGTAATAAGTTCCTAAGTTTATCACTTTAAGCCCTGTAAGTAAGATCGATATTAATGCGTTCGCAACAGGTGTGGTAGAGGACGTTTAAATGACCCGCTGTAAATCTGCTTTGCAAATTCCCATCCCCAGTTGACTTTGGTCACCAAAATAGGCTGTTCGATAACATTGCGAAAAATCAAATTAATGACAGATCATAACGTAACTACCATATTTCACTTTATTATAAACTAAAAAAGTAAAAAAAAAACGAATTGACACGAATAAAAGTAACATATTTTTTTTTAATTTTGTCTATCATGGGAACGCTGTATTTCCTAAATGTTGGTATTCCTAAATTACCTTTAAAAAAACTCAACAACTCAGGATAATAGTTAAGTCTCTAAACATAAATTTTATTTCTGAATTTTTTTTTTACTTTTAAGTTCGAGCACCTACATATTTTATACATACTAGCTGTTTTAATACTAAAATTTATACGCTTACTTTTAAACATTAGTAGCTATAGCTCAGTTATTTTAGTATTAAAGTACGAGTAGATAGTATGCAACTGTTTTAGAATCCTTATGATGTGGGTAATTTTTTTATGTAGTTGGCTACACAACTCCAATACATTTTTTTACGCTACAGGTACTCAAACTTAGCAGTAAAATAAATTTATGTTTGCAAATTCCCACCCCCTTTTCCGCACACGCACTTGCAGGATTATTCACCATTTCTGGGATACCCTGTTTATGTATGAATATGGAGAGAGAGGAGGACGTCATTGTTACTATGTATATATATATATATTATTCTATACTCTTGTTGTATGTATATTGAATATTCCTACAGACAGACTCAGCCACTCTGCAATTGAAATTCAATCGTCAGTAAAAAAATACCTCTATTAATAAAGCCCATAAAAATACCGTATGTAAACAAAGTGTAATTGTAGGAAAAGAAATAAAGGAGTTAAGTAAAGTAAACGAAATTCGCAAGTACCTTCTAAATCGAGTCTTCTTCCGAGCCTTTCCATGTGGTACTTACAGTAAATCAGCGTTTAAACACATCTATAAAAACTCCGTTAACGGCTCACAAACATTTGCCCCGCTTCATTACCAGCAATATTTCACGGGTAAAATACCTACTGCGCCTATACCATGCCGCTTTCAACCCTATTTCCATGTACTATAAAGGTGTAAACTCTATTGTTTGCCGATAAGGCCCGTCTACACGAACACGCGATAGTCGCATCAAATTAGGGCGGACCGTAAATAATTTTTAATTTCCTTTAGTTGACATTTGATATCGTCTTTGTATTCAGTAGAATTATTGGAAAATGACAACCCTATATTAAGTCATTTTCACGTCGTGAAAATGGTAGAATCATTGTGCTTTTCATGAATAATATAATCTTACAGATTTTTGTTTGCTCCACTTATTCATACGTTGGCAGACATAAAGTATGTCGCGTAGGAACAAAATTATAGATACTTGGGGATACCTACCTACCAACAAAAATGGCGGTATTAACGTTAAAATTTCACGGAATTCAATATAAATGTTACTACTTTGGAGATAATTATTGACAATTGACGACCTCTGTGGCACGGTGGGCGAAGGTCCGCCTGCGACGCAGGAGGTTGCGGGTCCGATTTCTGGGGAAAAATGTGTGTCTGTCCCCAGGGGACCTTGCCTCCCCAGGCATTTGTCCCCAGGCATTTGTCCCCAGGCGGGAATCGGATCTGTAGACATAGTAAATAAAAACTATCTGTGTAGTGTATTGTTTTACATAATATAAGTTATCTAGTCCCCCATAACACAAACTCTGATTATGTTGGGGTGAGATTATCTAACCCCAACCTAATCAGAGCTTGTGCTGAGTAAAATCTAGCTGTGCAAAATTATTATCTGAATGAGACAGTTATTCAAAAGCATTAAATCTGCATTATTTACGATTTTTTGAGAATGTACAATGTATCTATTATAAGGACCTTATTATAAGCCAGCTTATTTTAATGCACCTATACCTAGTCAAAAATTATACTTTGTAACAAGTAGGCTTGCTTCCACTACCTCGAACACATTTAAAATGGAATAAAACAATTCATACCAAGACTGTACCATATTTCAGGTCTGGAAATTCAGGTACCTACTTATGCAAAATTTTGTCCGATGCTAGTTTTGGCATTTCAGCATGAAGAGGTCACAATCATCCATCCAAATCGCAACTCTCGCATTTCATATCATATCATATGACAGTACAGTATTAATAATTATTACTGTCATGATACTATCCATACTCATACATTGTACAATGAATTAATTCGGGCCACGTTAATCCCGTTTCCAGATTACAACGTTATTGGTTTGTGTATTAGCGAGCGCGTGACCTAATTCTGCAATAATTACACCACACCACAACTCTCTGCCTGCCATATGTTATAGCTTAAAGCAGCTGTACAGAATAACAATAACATTGAAAGAAATCTGACAATGCGTGAATTCTTTGTTGGATGAATTTGAGTGTTCTGAGTATAGTAAAATAAATAAGGTTCAACCTATCAGCACTCATACATTCATGGGTGAAATTGATTCTAAGCTATGTAAGGAAATTTCAGGAATTTGTTTGCCGAAAATCCCGCACGAGACCGCTAGATTTGATATGGATATCAGGGGAAAAATCGGACACACCACCGTGGGGATGGCCTCGGGGGATTTCTGTACCAAATAAGGCTGGTTCTGTTATAATCACCACGCTTGGTAGAAGGATTAATGATCGTAGTAGAGGTAAAGTAGAGTCAGGAATATACATAAAGACGCTTGCCTCTTACGATATCCACGGAGCACTTTCGAGAATTCAAGGTTCAGACAGGCGATTATTAAAAATCTTTGACACTTTAAATTGTTTTAAAATCAAAATGACGTCTAGTATTTTGAAGTAGAATTCCATTGACAATATTTAAGATACTTTCCCTCCATATGGCATGGTCAATATGGTCATGGAACACCCTGTACTGTAAAGATAGGTATGTGTTCAAATTAAGGTTATATATACATCGATTGATGAAGCGTTTTTTTCTTGCTGACGCCAAATTTTTCAAAATAAATCTTTTGCGGTTTCAGCGTTTACCTATGTCTCGGCTTTTAGGATTTTATTAAATCACGATATGATTTATTCAGAAATAATTCGATTCACTTCAGCTTTTATTAGATTTCGTTATATTTCTCGTCTGTTTGTCTGTACGTACTTTATGAAATTGAGTTTAGACTTTCGAAGAGAGTAATTGAATTGTGTTTGTGTTATAAAACAAACGCCTAGTAAATGAAATAAATATTTTATTATTGAAGTAAGTTATAACTCGAAACTCTTTGATATTTTCAGGTACGTAGCTTCTCTTTTACGAGTCTCTTAATTATAGAGGTAAAAGCAAAATAGCTGCAGTTAATAACGTGCGAATTATTTTCATGTAAATGTTTTAGAAATATTCAGATAAAAAGAAATATAAACGATACGAAAACATTTTGTTATTGTATAACTTGACCATTCTGTCGTTTGTTCCAATAACTAGTGTTATATTTCACAATCATTTATTTATGCCCCAAGTAGCCATGACTCAAAAAAATAATAGAAAACAAGAACTATTACTAGATATTATCTCTTTGGTTCTGATACCATCAATTGCGAAATGCGCCACCGAGGCACAACCGCAAAATTCGAGTTTCGAAATTATCGAATGGAGCTGTGTTTGGGGCCCAGCATTGTATGTCGACTGTCAACGGAATGACGGCGTGTCAAGCGCTGCAGCTGACAGTTTGCTAGCGCTAACACACGTTTCACGTTTATTGACAGACGCAATCTTCGGTTTCTACGTGCCTATAATTGTACCGCTTTATTTGTTCTACTGGCTCTTGCCCGCGGGTGTGCTCTTGCGATTTTAGTTTCTAATTTAAAACACGAGGGACTGTTAAAACATGTCAGTTAAATAGATGACGCTGTGTGAATTGGACAGCATTATTTTTTACTATATAGATGCGCCCCGCGGCTTCGCACTCGGTGTTCCTATAGAAATGTTTAAAGCTGATTTATATCCCACGGGAACTAATTTATGGGTAAAAAATTTGCCTTTGTTTGATTCCAGGATTATAATTATCTGTATGCAAATTTTCAGCCCGGTCCGGTTGGTAGTTTTGAAGAAGATGTAAAAACATACATTCATCCGTACATCCAAACTATGCTAGTTTAGATGTACGGATGAATACGGATGTCTATACTAATATTTTAAAGAGGAAAGATTTGATTGTTTATTAGTTACATTGTGTACGGAACCCTAAAAGCATAGAGCAAAGCTCCATACTCAATCTGTATGTATGACATCAATGAAACATCTGTTGGTTACATCTGCTTTAGAGCAACTGTGCAGATAGCAGTGGCAGTGATGTGTTGACCAATTTATGTCGCAATAAACAAGCGTACATTGTGGAACAATGTGGCGTACTGATTTGAGTGCCCTGCACACTTATGGCTTAGAAGCTGTGTGGTGCTGGCTTAGAATTTGCACCACCCCATCTCTTCCCGTGGGTGTCGTAAGAGGGGACTAGGGGATTTCTACCGGGGGGCGGGAAGCCACCGGGGGGGCGCATTAGATAAATGCCAGTAAGGGGGAGGCCTGAGTCCAGTAGTGGACCATTATAGTCTGTTGAGGTTGAGCTTGAGTCGATCTTTCTAATCCAATAGTTTCTACATCAATATACATCAACAACTCATAATAACTTCATATACTCATAAGGATAGGTACATAACACAGGTTTGAAACGCTATACGTATATTACATTGTATAATATCCCATGACCCAGATACATAAGATATGCAATACTCCATTTCAAATATTCGTTTCGATTTTCAAGAACTTTACATAGCTGCATCTTTTTGCAATAACCTAGATAGGAGCGGCAGATTTCAGTTACTGAAGAAGTAGTTATAAATAGAAATCTGTAAGTTATTGTTTGGTATTGATTGATGAATTTTCTTCTAGACGGTAGGTACCTAAATAACCTTGTTTGCGAAGGCACTTTTGAGGTGGCACGTCATCGCGCAGCCTTTCATCACGAACGCTACTCGTATGGACATCACCGTTGCTTTCATTAGCCTAAAATAGCTCTTAGAAATTGTAAAGACCAATTCATATTATAAATGTGCTATACTAGGCACAGCATCATCTAGCCCCAAGCTAAGCCTGGTAGTTATATGCGCTGGGTTCTGACGAATAACATACATAAATTGTGTATTATAATATTTTTTTTCTGTGTGTGTATTGTAGTTATTTCTCTTTGTGATATGGGTCCCTAATTATGTATTGTGTCCCTGAAATAAACGAATTTTATTTTATTTATTATAATTATTATTTAAGCAGAGCTTGTGTTATGGGTACTAGAAGTCTGAATAATATATAGATATATATTGTTTTGATATGCATTTTGTGTAATTTTTAAAATTGTGAGCAAGTAAACAAAATATATATATTTTATTATACATAGCCCGAACACCTGGAGCAAATATCTGCAGATCGAACAAACATTTGTCCTGAGGCGGGACACGCAACCTCTTGCGACGCAGGTGGACATTCGCCCCCCACGCCACACCGCCAACTAGTCTTTTATTTGGCCCATGAAAAAAAACATAAGAACAAAAAAACTAATTGCCAAAAAAATACTATTCCAAGAACTGTGGCAGAGTCATGAATCAGAATCAGAGCGCTATATAAAACCGAAATAGAAAAGAAAAGTTTACGTTATACGTGTTTATGGATTGAGGACCATTGTTGTTGCCGGCCCAGTTCGCTGGAAAGAGTTTCATACTACTTGGTAGTTTCAAGAGCCTATGTACAAGCTTGTATCGAAAGTTGTAATTTTTTTGGTGTTTATTGGGTAGTAAAGAAGAGCAAAGTTTTAGAAAAATAAAGTATGAGTTTATATTAAGAATATTTCCATGAATCGTTCGATAAAGGATTCCTAACAAAAAATTCTTAGGTACCTTAAGAATTTTTTGTTAGGAAGAAAATGAATGCTGATTTGCAAAAGGATGTAAAATTATACAAATATTATATTAAAATGTTTAATAATATTGAGCATTTTTTTTATTTCATTTATTTGTCTGTCGACATTAAACATATTGGATTCTGGAAGCAAATATAGATCAATTTTTATTGATCCTGGTAGTTTCGTTTTAAATTCCACTTTTCTAAAAGACCTAAGAGAGCCAGTTTTACAAGTATTGATTTACTTTTTCTAATATCAGTAGAGTCGGATGAACTCATCCAAGCTGAATGACATAAAGTGGATAAGACCTACGTGAAATAATCCTGCGATATCGTTGTCGCTGAACTCATAATATCATTTGAGTATAAAGTCAATGTATTCAAAGAAAAAAATGCTTTCTAAGCTAAACATCATCAAATTTAATGTAAGAGATAAATCTACACCTAAATGTCGTGATAATGCAATGTTAAGAGTGAAGCGCGTTTAATTCCGATTCAGCTCACGAATATTAACAGCACAATGGGCAATTACGGCGGACTTGTGCTGAGTTTCACAATAAGCTGATTTTCAGCGGAGTTTCATGTTGGTTTAGGCTCACTTGTTTCAGGACTGGTTTAGACTGAGGTAAAAGAATTCAACATTACGTTAAACCCGCAACATTTTCTCTCTTTTAATATTCGCGTCTGAATTCTAAAGGTCTGTTGGGATTACATCACAAATTTTGCAAATAAGAACGGAGCACAGTTTGGCTAGAGAAGATATAAAGTACTTATCTACCAGTTTATTGTATCGTGGTTGAATTATGATTAAAAATCAAATTAATTCAAATAATATATTTATTATATCCTCCTAAGGCCCAAGCAAAATTTACCGAGTTTCTGATTATCACTAACTGTTCTTCTACAAGAACATAATGTGCCAATATGGTTACTGCCCAGACCTTAACACAAAAATAAAACGATGTCAGGGAGTTTTTTTGGATGAGACCTTTTTTCGTACCATTAATGATATGACAAAGAATAGATTGACACTGTCTAACATTAAAAATGATTTGTTCATGTGTGAGAACATTCGGCTGTTATGCCATAATTATGTCCAATTATTATGTTCTCAGAGGCTGACATTGGGTTATAAGCAATAAACAAGGTTTAAGAGTATTAAGAGTTTTTATTAGAAATTGTATTTGTTCCTTACGGCTAATAAGAGATCAAAAATAAGAGATGATATTACTACCGATTCCATTCTTCTTAAGAATGGAACGCTAAGAAACAGTTCCGATCTGAAGTCAAACACAAAGTGACTTTACATGAACTACATGTGATCCGCGATTTTTTATAATGACATTGGCGGCATCGTGATTGTTTTTCATAAAAAATAGGCATGTGATCGGCACCTTGCAAACGTCTCCTTTTAGATGGAAGTGGATCAGTGGGTTTTCCTCTCTTGCGTTGTACAGGCTCATTTTGCTCAGAGTCAGAGGTATTATCTTGAGTAGCCTCCCGTCTTGAATATATTTCTATCAGTAGTTCTCCAAGTTCATTTTTGAATCCACGCAATTGGAGGATCTTTTTCGCGGGTACATTTTTTCTTATTTGGTCTTTTTTGTACTGAATCCATGAATTCGATACTGCCATGTCGATCATGTGTGAAACGAAACGTTGGGTCCACTTTTTAGTTCTGTATCGGTAGGGGCAAACAGCCAGCATTCGGTCAGCGAGGTCGACGCCACCCATATTATTATTGTAGTTTCGTATTACCCTCGGTCGATTTATAGGTAAATACCTTTTTTCGCGCTTGCACCACCTTCTGCATACATCTGCTTCGTCACTCGCCTCGACTGTCGATAACAAAGTGACTGGTTTGTTATCGAACCACTTTGTCAAAGCTATCTTTCCGTCGTGTCTGACAAGGACTTGATTACTACCCCTACCGCGATCTTTCAGTAATCTATCATCTACAATTTCGGGCCTCGCTACTGCAGGTATTCTATTTTTCATAATCGTTCCTGAACAGCCTATTCCTTTGTCCATTAATTCGTCAAGTAGTTTTTCACTGGTGAAGTATCTGTCAAAGTATAGTACATGACCAGGCACAAGAGATTCAGCCAAGGTCAAAACTGCCTTTTCTCCAAGTCCAAACCGGGATTCTTCATAATAGGTAGGTAGTGCTGCCTTCGTAAACATGAAAATCGCAAACAAGCCCGTCTGGATTTGCTAAGACGAAAATTTTCAGCCCTTCAGGATTCGGCTTGCCGGGACAATATTGTTTGATGCCGCATGAGCCTGAAAACGGCACTATCATTTCGTCAATACACAGCTTGTCTTGTTTTTCTTGAGCCATGCAACCCTGTTGCATTCGTTTGATAAGTGGTCGCACTTTCCAAAGCTTATCCTTATTTCGAGTCTCCTGTGTGACATCATCGTCAAATACTAATTTCAGAGCATTTCTTAGCTGAATAAACCTATTGCGCGACATATTTGATGCAATTACATTAACCCGCCACTGGTTTTCCCAGTACATCCTTAAGTTAGGAAAATTGACACTGGCCATGACCATTGTAATTCCTAGGTATAAATAACATTCATTTAAGTCCAAATTTAGACTACGACCGTGCAGCTTCACCGCAGTCTGGTTCGTCTTTTCGACAATCATCTTCACCAAGTCGTCATCAATGTACTGACGAAAGTAGTCTATTTGCTTATAGTCATCTGTATTTAATATCAAATACGAAGGCTCTGCCCGTATAAGCTCCTTTGGAGTAAAACTGCTGCTAGTCCAACCGTTTGTTGACGGGCCATCCGGTGGACTATCAGTACCACCCTCGTGTGTAATCCGTCCACGTACACTTGCGTTTCGAAAACCACGTGCTCTTCCTCTACTACCACCACGACTACCCCGCCTTCCACGGTCAGCTGATCTTATGCTGATTTGGACATCATTGTCTGCATCCGTGTCGCTGGAGCTTGAAGATCTATATTCCGGATTGATGACGAACGGTGGGTCGCCTGTATCCTCATCGGAAGGTGAAAAATCTTCTAAATCAGAGTTATTCAGCAAGTTTTCAATGTCTCCACCCCGCAATCCTGAAAGGTTTAAGTATAGTTATTAACGCCAACTGTTCTTTCATGAGAACAAATTATAACAGCCAACTAATGGAACATCGGCAGTATGTTCTCGCACAAGAACATAATAAATGACTGAGAGAAAAACGATAGCCAAAAAGGTATTTACAATAATCATAGAACACAACTACTCTTTGGTGTTTTATCTTTAACAAGTACTAGTGTTTTATTCAAGAAATTACGTGATTACATAGATAATTAGCGATTTGACTTACCTCTATTGCGCGTGCGCTCGTTGTTTGACATTTCGGCAACAAAATGACAGATTGTCTCTGATTGGGTCCTGTCAATCGAGCTAAAAATACGTCACTATTATATCGACCAATAAGGTAACACTAAAATAATGGCGGTTTGGCGCGAATTTTTGAATTATCTATGCAAAGTATGTTATGTTCTCCTACAAGAACATTGTGCCATCAGGACTTCATTATTCTGATTAGGCCTGGGCAGATACCGGTTCGCATTAAAGTCTTTGTATGAGAACATTGGGACGCAGGAGGATATTGGAATCATTAATTCATTTAGTTGCCCTGCTGCACTGTACAGCAATGGTAATATGTTTGAAAACTGCGCCAGATGTATGTATGACCAGTGTAATAAATAATGTTTGTTTCGCCTTAAATTTGTAGGTACCTAGAGTCTTTACATAAAATACCTCGCACGCCTTTTCGTCATGCCTAATCGAATTACTGCCGGCTGTTTCACCGAGACGTCCTTTGTCAAGCTACCGTTATATAGAAAATATATATATTCGGGTGTTTGTTATCTTACGAAACGCCATATCTAACACCTTCTAATAATGATAAACTTGAGAAGAAAATCGAAAATTTCAATGTAAGTAGATTTCGTTTAAAAAAAATCTTGAATGTACTAATAGATAAATTTTGTATACCTAGCAGGCTCTGTACCTTTTGGCTAAGGAAATATAATATTTAACAAACCTAGACAATCTCTGATTGTAAGGAGGCTCTAAGAAAATTGTGTGAATGGAAAATAGAATGGAAAAAGCTGCCAATGTTGTAAATAACATTAGTTTGACTATAGGCCATGACCAAACATTACGTGAATAAAAATAATAATAATAATGTGAGTCAAATCACACAGCATTATCTAGCCCCGAGCTAATAAAATAGATGGGTAGAGACAGACGATTCTAAAAATGCACGCCCCTTCCACGAAAAGTCATACACGGCGTGCATTTTTAGAATCTTTTCTTCCAATATGAATATGTCAATCTGAATAACTTTTTAACGATAATTAGGTAATAAAGTACTGTAAAAGAACGATGATTTTCAGTTCAACTAAATTACCGTTTAAAAGAAATAATTTAAATTCTCTTCATTACCCTGTTTCACCGGTATGAAATAATTGTGAAATTAGTTTACCTAATATTGATGATGTTGATTAAGTATAAGATGCGTGAAAAAACAGATTCTTTTCTTTATCCTCAGTGTAAAATTTTATAAAAAATCTATGTATCTATGGAATTATGTGTTAGATCAATCGCTACCTTTAGATTCGTCGGACATTATGCAGTCAGTCCAACATTTTCAACAGTTTATAATGGTTCTACTTTTTTCGATTCATTGATTCTTCGATAATTAAGATTTAATAATGTAATATAATCAACACCATAACACAAGCTTTACTTTTCTTGGCGATGCTAAGTGAATTTTTCCAGGTTTATTTATTTATTTTGAACCCACTGGTGAAGAATGGGAAGTAATTCCATCCCGACCCACGCCTAAAACAAGCAGTAGGATAGAAGTTTTTTTTTAAAATTTAATTTTAAGAAAATTAACAGTTTATAGCAAGCTGTCGATAAAAGAAACGTTTTATATAATAGGTACCTATATCTCATATCTTCCTCATATAAAATACATGGAATTGAGATTTTTAAAAATAAATCTAAACTAATCTGTAGTTACCAGGGATCAAGTAAAAACCGCTCCTTGCCCGTAGTTCCTTTTAGCTAGTTCCGTTGATTGTTGACGACCTAAAATAATTTTTCGTCTAGTTAACTGTACCACGGGATTTATTTCGGTGATTCCGTTGTCTAGATTCTTAGAAAATTCTAGCTACCGTTGCCAATAACAAAATAACCAAATATCTGTAATGTAAATACTATTGCTTACAAATATTCAAGTGTGCGTCATCGAACATCCATCACTATGTTTGGATGAACACCTTCCGTAGGATTTTCATTACAGTAATTTTGGTTCGAATTTCGGATGCAGTTCAAAAAACGACTGGAAATATTCAGAATTTTGGATATATGCTTGCTTAGAAAAATTTAAACACATCGTTGAAAAACAATCCATTTATGGAATACTAGCTACGCCCCGCCGCTTCGCACGCGTTGTTCCTTTGGAAACATTAAAAGGTGATTTTCATCCCACGGGAACAGATTTATGGGATAAAAAGTAGCCTATGTTTTATTCCAGGATTAGAATTATCTGTATAAAATAGTCAGATCCGTTCAGTAGTTTTGGCGTGAAGAGGTAACAAACATCCATACATCCAACCAAACTTTCGCCTTTATAATATTGTGTGATTTGATGTGTGATGAAAGAAAACCTAGACAATACTAACTAAGAAGTCTTCAAAAAAGCTAAATTTTTTTACGATTTCTCTAGGTATATAGAAATATATCTGTATATTTATTTTTGTATTTTATGATGTTTTTATTGTAAAATTTAATCATTGAAAAGTAGATATTTTAAGTCTCAACAACAAAATCTCTAATCGCAACGCTCTTGGCACGTGAAGCGTGACGTCATACTTGAACATTTTTGTATGGGCATGAAGTTTTGACTTTGAGTTTACATATGGAACTCTATGATCCGTGACGTCATAAAATGCAATGGCTAACAAGGCAGCGTTTTTATCACCCGAAACTGAGTGTAATTTTACTTTTAGTTTTTTACCTCAATAATTTAATTTTTTTGGGGTGTTATATTTTTTTTCGTTTATGTATGAACCTAACCTAAATAATCGATTAAAAAAATAAAAAAATCCCTGCAAATATACCATGCAAATATATTTGTATTGAATAGGCTCCGAAACTACTAGACCGATTTAAAAAATTGTTTCACCACTAAAAAGCTTACGGAGTGACATAGGCTATATTTTATCCCGGAAATCCCACGGGAACGGGAACTACGCTAGTGAAACCGCGAGACGCTGCTAGTAATTTATATATTAAACTAGCTTTTGCCCGCGGCTTCGCACGCTCTTTTCAATTAGCTATGTCCGTCTCCGGGATACCGTTTACCTCCCTGCCAAATTTCATCAAGATTCGTTCAGCCGGGGACGAAATAAAAACCATCCTATGTCCGTCTCCTGGTTCTAAGCTACCACCAACCACCCACCAATTTTCAGCCAAATCGGTTCAGCCGTTCTTGAGTTATAAATAGTGTAACTAACACAACTTTCTTTTATTATAGACGTTCTTGAGTTACTGTTATAAATAGTGTAACTAACACAACTTTCTTTTATATATATAAATTTTGACTTGTCTTTCAAGTTTATTATGGAAACAGAAAGAACATTATTGATTTCTAATTCCAGAATTTCATTTGATATCTAACATATTCTCAACTCTACCAAAAAACCAACACAAACAAGTTTCGTAGTTAACCCGCTTACATTCATAACGAATTCAACCAAAAAAGTTATTAAATAACCTATATCTACTCATGCAGGGTCAGTTTGATCCCAGGGAGTTAAAAACCTCCGTAATTCCAACCTTTATAAACATTTCACAAAGACACTAAAATAAATCCAGCGTGCAAATATACAGTTGGACATGTCCTGGAAATAATGGTTTTACCGTAAATCCTCGCTGTCGAACCATTTCCTCTGACTTGAAAGTCTCGTTTACTTAGAGACTCGAGACTTGAGTCTTGAGGCGAGGGTAAGATTTATTTTTCTAACCGGAGATAGCACTTAGCTCTAGGAACAGGCCCGGATATTACGTATCGAAGTCTTGCCGATTACAAAGGAGGCTGGAGATGGAATATAAAATATATTTTCATTGTCATTTTTCAGGCATAAAGCTGTCAAAAGATTGTCTTTTGATGAAATACATTTTCCGGTTAATATTATCTAACAAGCGACTAATATGTTTTTTTATCTTTTAGGACAATCTTTTGTCCGAAGTTTGTCTATAGGCGCGTAAGTAAGGTACTATGAAAAACATTTTCACATTTTCTTGCCCTAACGGTCGTAGAGTAGGTGTAGATACTACCTTTAAAATCAAATGCATTGCATTGCATGTATATAAACATAACGATTTTGGTTTAATTAGATTCTGTATTAAGTAGTTTGAATAAGCAGAGAAGCGCAATATTTGTTGAAGTTAGCAATAGCACGAGGTAATTAGTTCTAAATAAACATGTCTCGCTGAACTCAAATATTTACCAACATCTTAGCACGTGAATAGGTAGGTAAATAGCTTCTACTCTAGAATAGTTCTTCTAAGCCTCACCTTACTAGCATTTGAACCTGTATCAATGTATCTGTATACCTACTGTTATCAACTTATCACCTATCACCAATAATTAACATTGTCTGATAGTAGACGTGTAGGTCTTTTTGTCTGTGCAATGAGGTTCAAATTCAACTTCTATCTACTCACTAATTCACTTCTCAGCAACCTACCCAATGCATGACATGATCAACAACTTCAAAGAATCAGTAGGCTGAAGTGGCAGTGGGCTGGCAGTGGCTCTGTAGAGTCTGTACTGTATTTTGGTTCACATATAGAGAAAAATGAGAGTTGCGCCACGCGGCTTCGCATGCGTTAATTCTATGGAAACGTTTAATGGTGATTTATTTCTCACGAGAACTGATTTGTGGGATAAAAAGTAACCTATGTTTGATTCCAAGATTAGAATTACCTGTATACAAATTTTAGCCCGATCCGTTCAGTAGTTTTGGCGTGAAGAGGTAACAAACATCCATCCATCCATACATCAAAAATCTTTCGCATTTATAATATTAGTGTGATAATCACACACTATCTAGGTACATAGACCTAGAACATACTCACCTAGCAGAAATTTAATTTAAATGTGTAAGTTCCATAATTACCCCTACGTTACATACATGAGAGCTCTTATGAACGTATGCATACCTCCAAGAGCACTTATTGGAGACGCTCTGGGTCTAGAGTGCCCCAATTAGAGGGAATTCGACTGACTTAGGCAGGGCAAAAGCTTTCTAAGAGTTTCCTGTAAAATTATGATTATTTTATGTTTTGTGCGTCTAAAAATTAATAAGTAAAACAAAAATTTTCATCATCAACAACAACATCATTCAGTGTTGCATTTAAGCCATAACAATTTGTATGGTGGTAATAAACAACCTCATCGGGAGAGGGTATCTTCATTGGTTGTCCGGTTAAAAATTAAGTAAAATTTTATCACGTAGCAAATCATCACTAAATCTTAAATAACACAATATTATAGGTAAAACTTATTCTGATTTGTCACATTAGTCGATTTGTCTTTTACTGACCATGTAGGTACCTCATAAAGAAATCAGCAAGTGTTGCTCCCAAGATGAAGCCTAGATCAAATATTGTACTATTGAGGTTTTTTAACATTCATAAGATCAAAAGTTAAGTGAAAACGGCGGTTATCCGTAAAACACATTATTCAACATTTAAGCTCTATTTCATCGCGCGGCCTTACCTAATATTTAATGACCCGGGGCGAGTATTAAGCGAAACCCTTGAATGATCGATCACCCGAAAAAGAAGGTTCTTTATGGCATTGTTCGAAACTTTTCGGACCAACCCACTCAGAAAATTTTAGAGCAAAGTAATTAAAAGACTTTAGGGGTGATCTAAGAGAACCCGGATTATTTTGCTTATTTATATTATTATAAAATTATCGCTATGTTAAGGCGACCAAAAAGGAGTGTGGTACCAAATAATTATACTGTCAAATTTAAAAGTGTTGCAAATCTTAATGCAAGACATTTATAAGTTGTAATTTTAAAGTTTTCGGAGATAAAATGGAACAAGAGAATGAGTTGCTGAAAAAATAATAATAATAGAATATAAGATAAAAGTATCCAATCAATAACAACGAACAGATGTATGGAAATGAAATTACACGTCTATTCTGTAATTAGCAGCTTCGACGTGAATGAAAGCAATAGACTACAATTTAGTATACAAGGCAGGTAAAACAGCTGGCTTGTTCCAAACGTCGTAAATAATATATGCCTCGCCGGCCAACTGGCCACAGTGCCTTAGTTATTTATGCACGGCCTTATTCTGACGAACTTTTTGGAAGTTCACTTCGTTCACCTGGAATTTATGATATGGGTTATTAAAAAATACTGGTGCTTGCTCTATAAATTTTCTTGAATGTACTTAGATGTTTCACGAGAATATCTCTTATTTCTCGGTTGTTTATAAAGCAAGGCGAACGATTTCTGTAAAGTGAGGTCTTCCTTTAGATAACGATCTTCAGAAAGTTTGCTAAAGTGATGTCTTCCTTTTGATTAACGTCACTGTTCTGAATTGGTGCTATAACTAGTTACCAACTTGAGCCCAGATTAGTTCAAAGATTTAATTTATGACGCTGTTCGAAGGATGTTGTGTGAGTGCTCCAGACAGACAGACTGCCAGAAAAAAAGTCTGTCTGTCTATGGCATCGTCATCCCAAACCAATTTTTTTTTAGTTTTCTTGTTCAAGTGGAATATTGTTTGATTGAGAGGGTTCTAGAGAGCTAGATTGCAATATAGCTCTTTGTTATGGAGAACACGCTTCTGCCCGTGGCTTCGCACGCTTTTTTGGTAGAAAAAGTAGCCCATGATAATTTAGTTGAATCTAAATTATCATCTCAAACTTATATCATCAATCTGTCGTCAAAATTTCAGTTCGATCCATTCAGTAATTATTGCGTAGTCTTCGGCAAAACATCTCCACAACGGCAAAATGTTCGACTCTATAATATAGGTTAATCAGCCTTTAAACAAGATTATTACCTATTTTATTTTACTTAGATCTATCTATATTCTACTATTTTGGTACTGATATTTCTGCAAAAAGCCCCTACTGTTTATTTATACCTTATCTGTTTCTGCGTAACTGCTCAAAGCCGAAACTATCTTCAACAGGAATCAGTACAGCTGAATTCAAATGCAAATTCTCTCTGAAATCTATTGAGTTTCGCGAACTCTGCCCTGCGATATGGCGATAAGATTCTAGTTAAGTCCCATGGGAAGTGATAATCTAGCGGAACATAATGGAACATAATTAACATGTACAAGGCGATCAGTTCCATAGGCAGGATTACTCCTAACTAACCCACAGATTTAGGAATATCGGCACAGAGAGCTCCGTGAAAATAGCACCGCACGTGCCATCTGGGTATTCTGTGTGATCTGTGTCCCACCCAACCATCGATTCTGTCTCATGGGAACGGTTTTTTTTTTGTTTGTTCCGCCTTTTTTCCTCCGGATCGGAGACATTTTTAGGCTATAACATTTTGCTTAAGCTGTTTAATTTGATACATAAGCGATCAGTGCAGTTTCGCGTCTGATCGTGTAGTTGTTATACATACATACATAATTACCTATGTTACATAGAAATAATTTTATTCTTTTCTTTTATTTACTATGTATTTTTGTTTCTGTTGTTTTTTCTTTGACATTTTTTTTTGGGGGGAACGGTTGGTACAAATTGGCCCTACCATCGGCCTATCTCTTATACGAGTAGGACTACTACGGTTGAGACAATTTCATTTCTCTTAGTGCCAACTGTCGTCTCACTGCTTACAATGGGAGTCGCGTCAGTCGTACTAATATTAAAAATACTAATGTAACTGTAGACACAGTCTCACTATTTCATTGAACGGATCTTAATGAATTTGCCAAATAAATACTCATACAAATCACACACCCACACTGAGAGTGTAAGTGGTGTGTGTGACACACACACACACTCATTCACAGTTGCTCCTGAGCACAGATACACACCTACTTTCACGCTCACTCACCCTTGCCGATACTTAAACAAAACCCTGGCTGGTTGCTCCTGTTGCCCGAACTCTCAAGAGATCGGTGTCCTCAGGAGTATCATACTCATAACACACAGTATCACTCACACACACACACACAAACAAACAAACACACCTTCCCCAACAGAGACTGGCTAATCTTAAATTAAAATAATTTTATTTTTGTTTCTTCTTTTACTTTTTTGGTTTGAAATTTTATTTTTTATGTTTAACTTTTAACTTGTCTTGAAACAAAATTGTAATCTTACTTAGAAGTAGATAAAAAAAAAATTGCTTTAATTTTTAATTGTCTTGGAACTGTATTTACATTCTTTCGGAGGAGGGCATTGTCATCTGCGACACAGTTTTTAAAACTTCTGCAGATGCCATCGTTTTCATTTTTAACCATGTTACCGTTGTTTTGGTTCCACAATAAACGATTTATTTATTATTTATTTAACTATGAACCATGAACAAAGCTATTTGGAAAGAACGAGCAAAGCCGCGATGTAGTAGCTATAAACACCGTGAGCGTGTCCTTCACGATGAAAAACATCCAAAAAAGTCAAGCCCAATGTAAATCTAAGTAAAGATACAGATATACTTGCGAGAAGAAATATTTTCAGGAATTATACTCAGAATACGGCGATATTAAACACAAAAGTTAATCACCTCCCATCACAGATTGGCTTTCTAAAATTAAACCTCAGCTATAATATAGTTATACTCGTATATCAATTCAGGTTCATTGAGGGCTGAGCGAAAAGTTGACCTTTAACATTGACATTTTACCCCTTCATTGGTTTCTAACCGATCGCAAGATTTTATTCAAGATAAAATATTTTCTGGAACCAATATACAGGAAGGGTAAAACAGTGCCGTCATAAAAAATATAATGCCTACCTTCGAGGGTAGGCATTACATACCCCATGTAAGTTTCACGATTTTTCAAGTATTCATTTTTAAAGTTTTTTCTAAAATTATGAATACTGACAAAGATTTTCAAAATGGCATCCAATTTTTAGGTAAAACTTCTACACCAACGTTCAGGTACAGGATAACGCCATTTTTTATTGTGATCGTTTAACAAAAGTATACATTATAACGTATGATAAGGTCATAAAGTAAAAGTATTAGGTTATAATAATTATATAATAAAAGTTCCATAATAATAATAGTTCCAGAATAGTAAAAATACTGCCACCATGACACCATTGATAAGATATCTATTGATACAATAAAATAAACAGTCTGGCACGTACAGTACGAATAAACTAAAAACAATCGCGCGAAACAATACAAGTTTCACGAGATGTAACGGAAACAAGTTCTAAGATTTATTGCTATAGATAGAGCATCACGTGCTTCTCATCTCTCATGAACCAGAAGATTCCTATAGCTTTACGATTATTGTATACTAGCTGCGCCCTGCGGTTTCGCACGCGTTGTTCCTATGGAAACGTTTAAAGGTGATTTTTATCCCACGGGAACTGATTTATGGAATAAAAAGTAGCCTATGTCTGATTCCGAGATTAGAATTACCTGTGTGCAAAATGTCAGCCAGATCCGTTCAGTAGTTTTGACGTGAAGAGGTAACAAACATCCATCCATCCATACATCCATACAAACTTTCATTTATAATATAAGTGTGAAGTGTGATGTGATTTGAGTACAAAATATGTTATCTTTTATTTTTATTTAAGTTTTTGAGTACAAAAGTCTGCGATATTCAGATGAATGAAAGAATTTAATATTGCTATATCTGAGGTTTTGTTTATATTATTATTTGTTTTATTTTTATATGTTCTATTGTAATGCATATTAACATACATCTACAATAATTTAATTTTAATTTTATATAATTTTAATTTATAAAATTAAACGTAACATAGTGTACCTAATTAAATTATTAAAAATCGTGATAAGTAATCGCTAAATAAATATATCTTTTAAACCTAAATGTTATATGTTTTGTTTACAAAAACTCAACTGATTTCGATTTCCTTCATATTTTTACAGTTACTTTCATAGATATTAAATTTGGCGAGACAAATGGTAAACCCTAGGAAAAAAAAATTGTGAAACGAATACAAAAAAAAGAAACTTTATGATAATTCTCTCTTCAAACCAAACCAAGAATTATCAAAATGAATTCACAATTACCGGAAAAATTGGTGAAAATACTACTTCTCCTTATAGTGCCTCTCCAATACTGAAAGTCGGCGGTCATCCTCTTGAATTTTTCCTTATGCAAGGCAAGCCTAAATAGTTCTTCAGCCTTCATAATGCCAGTCCATTGCCTTATGTTGCGCAGCCAGGAAGTCTTCCCTCGACCAACTCCTCTTTTCCCCTGTATTTTTCCCATCATGATCAATTGCAGCAGTTGGTATCGATCATGCCGTAACACATGTCCAGGTGAAAATACATACAGCTGAATACTATTTTCAGCTGTATGTATTTTCACCTGGACACAACTTATTTTTTAGAAGTTAGTTAAAAATTATATAACGTTATCAGCGGTATAGCGAAAAGATTTTTTTTAGCCTTTACCCACATAAAAAATATGTAAATATGTATGTGACCGAAGGTGAAGTTTTATGTACCTACCTAACTAACATATATTTTTACATTTTAATCCAAAGCCTTCTTCAGTACAAAATGAATAAATAACTAAGATTAAGGACCCACTTTCCCGCCCGGCAATGAGAATGTTTGCAGGATAAAATGTAGAACCGCTCCTCTATTTGTCAATGTGTCAAACAGAGAAGGTTCTTGATGGGCCTCTGAGACCCACTTAGGTGACGTGAGGTTAAAAATTGGTAGAGTGTGTGCTTGCATGAAACTAAGCTCTTGAGATATGGGTGGTGTTTATCACGATAGTCCTAATCCATTTTGGTCTGTCAACTCCGTAATCGGTATACCTACTTAATGTCTTACTTATTTATCAATGTGTTCTATCGCCCTGACATATTTATTGTTAGAATGTGCCTTGTTCTGTTAGCGCTTGTATGCACGGACTGTACTTCTCAAATACACGGACGGAAATTTGCCCGACTGCAGGCGACCGACGGCGGCAGTCGGCTGCAGTCGCCTACAATAACAGTTGAGCCTTGCAGTCGGCAACTTGCCGTCCGTGTATTTGACACGTGCAGTACGGACTGCGCGTAAATAAACTTTGCTAAAAGTGACTTTTAGCAAAGGTAAAAAAGTGACTTTTAGCAAAGGTAAAAAAGTGACTTTTAGCAAAGGTAAAAAGTGACTTTTGGCAAATGTCATCAAGGACTGCGCGTAAATAAACTTTGCTAAAAGTGACTTTTAGCAAAGGTACATTGAAACTTTCAAAAAATGACAAATCGTTTATCTCTTCAGACTTACAAAATGAGCACTTAGACATGTTAATTTTATACTATATAAAAAGTTTGATAAATAGTAATTACTATCAAATAAGAAATAAGGTGCAATTGACTCTTAAATTTTTTGTCCACTATTATCTGTTGGTTAAATCAATAATTACCTTAAGTCCAGAGTGACTGTCGATAAAGATTTTACAGTTACTGTAGGTACGCTGGTTTCAATCGGTACAGAATAAATAACGATGAAGATGAATTTCCAATGTTTTATACCCGAGTGCAAAGTATTTGTTTAGGATCCCTATCTTGGCTTTAAAAGGAATATTTATTTGAGGGTTCCAAGGAACGTATTCTCATTAACTACGGTTGGTTTTGGGCATATTTTATCGTTCTGCTTTCATATAATTTGTTCTCTAGCGACAAACCTTTTAAAAATTCATATTATAAAATTCCTCAATTTCGAATCAAATGAACAAATCTTTTTTTGATGTTAAAAATATTATCAACCATTTCGATATTGCCAGTGTCGAATAGCCATTATTTCCAATTTTAAGCTTAAATTTATTTCTTTATCCGATTAGGCAGCTGAATTTATTCTTTCTTTTTAATTAAAGATTAGAAAGAAAGGATTTATTTGAGAGGAATGTATTACTTTTCTCGAACCTTTATATACAAAATTTTACTCCACTGACATTGAAAAAAGTCAAGCACCAAATATTGTCTAGGTTCTGACCTAGACAACAATTGGTGCGTTGGACGTAGGTGTTTACTTCTAAGTAAACACGAAAATGACATCATCGTCTTATATTGCAATAATCTAATTAGTCCGTCGTTAGTTAGAATATGAGAAGATATTGGACAAGGATCTTAAATTTTGTGGATTAAACAAAAAAATGTGAGTAGCCAGTTAAAGTCCCGCATGACGACACACCTTGAAATGCTTTTTAGCAAACATAGACGCGCTTCATTTTGTCATTTTTTGTTTGATTGACAAAAGAAGAAAATATACGTCCTAAAGATTCTGAGTTTTGATTATCTAACTGACAAACTAGATAGAATGATATTTATTTACCCTATTATTTATGTTGAAGGAATGTTTTTAATAAGAAAGACAATTAATTCAATCTATCTTTCACACTTCACAGCAAATAATAAATATTAATACGATAGAAAATTCTTTATTGCACATTTATTGAATGGATCAATATAACAAAACAGATTATATCTCAAAACTACAAGATCTTGCGGTCAAATGTCTAATCAAGGTTGATATTTTTATTGTGCTTCACTGATGCAAAGTGACTAGTAATTTTCTATTTGACGAATCATCAGTTATTCTAACAACTATGATTATACATATCTATGATACGTATCAATAAGAAATGATTATGACTACTAATGACATATTGAATTTAATTCTTTTACTAAATTATTTTGCTTATTGACATATGTATATGATTGTTTTGCTATTGTACTGAATTATTGTGCTCAAGTATTTAAATTGATTTGCATACTGAATAACTTAAAGAATTTATGGATGTCTACTCTATTGTATTAGGTCTTATTACTTGTAAAGATAGATAATGTTTTGAAATAAATACTAAATACAAAAATCTCGAACATCTTCGTAGATATCCACATCCATACGTTTGATGTATACTTATTTATTATTCTTAACGTGATTTTTAATAGGATGCTCTTCTTGGTTCAACTAAATAATATCTGCACATCAAAGACGCCCTGGAAAAATTATAACTTGTATCTCTTGGCTGGCGAAAGGTTATGATAAATAAATAAATAAACAGTACTTTCACACCTTTCGTGAAGATGTGTGTTTACTCACTTTTATTGCCGAATATCAAAACTGCTTTATGAGTTAAGAAAATATAATCATCATTCATTTCTGTTTGTTCTTAGCTTTAAAGAAACGACTTTGAATATTTACCTATTTTTTATAGCAGAAATGAAACTTTTAAATCCATCATTGTTAATACTAGAATTATTAACATTAGGATATTTACTTGTTTTATACTGGAAAGCTTAAAACTCAAACCATGGTAAATATTCCGCTGTAAATAAATTTAGAAATAAAACTTTTTAAAAAATTATACAGTACTGTAGTATTCTATATCTTTAACAAATGTACATGGAGAAAAAATACCAAGTGAAATAAAATACGTACTATTTTAAAAATTTATATTTTCCGTCCTGTTCCACTCTTATCGACTGAACAAATCCATTAGTGGTTTTATTTTACTTTTTTACTACGACATGTGAAATCAAATTCTTCTTCAATCTAGCAATGTATTTCATTCATGTTCTTCTAAACCTACATAGGTCGGTACCCTTCCTTTATTGAATGACTATTTTTATCAAATACGGTATTTACTACCCTCCTAGGTACGACCACAATCTGAACTGATGGTAAGTGAAGATGCTGTTCTTGGGCATGCCTCATGGATACTGAAAGAGTTAATCAGCTCATCGAACCATTATGTAATCGTTGTCTTAAACGAATGCCATATTTTATCCTCACTGCATCAGCTATCGACTGCGACAGCGATTATAAATTAGGCTCGACTTAAAGATATATTTTTCCATAACTTACTTATCCTTCAGAATAGAAACAGGTTTTAATGAAGCTTTGAAGCCCTTTCCTCCATTCCTATTTCCGATTTGCCACCCCATTCAGGGTCTTAGGCGGAAATATAATTACCAGTGACAGTATTATCAAGTTTAGGAAATAACGCGGGAAGCTTCGGAAGCTGGAGTGGTTTTTGAGTTTTCAATGGAAGTCTGGAAATTGCATTTGGAATTCCGGAAACTCTGGCGAGACAGGTTGAGACCGAGATGCTTGGAGAGTCTTGTGTCGGCCTAGATCCACTTTAGATAGCTCAGGCACACTGAGTAAATATGGTACCTACTTCTTTACTCAGTGTAAAAATGGAAATCACTTGCCACACTTTGTAACATTTTTGAAGGATACAATATTATGTATTTTGAGAAGTCACTGGCTCCTGAAATACAGTTTTATGTATGCTTATTGTGTCAAATAAATGACGTTAACGCAAACTTTGTAGGAAACAGTATAAAGAATTAATATAAATATATTGTGTGGAATCAGTGCTAAATCACAGATTTCTAATTAGAATAAAACTCTTAGTAACTCGTATGTAGTTATGGATACCTTTGTAACCATAAGTACATATATGGATATGCACCGCTGTTATCTACGGCTTTCTTTGAACAATGATAATATATTAAGTATTAAATTTTATTACAGAACTAGTTTCTGTCCGCGTCACAGAATAATATATAACTACGTACCCGGGGCTTCGCTTTGTTTTTATATTGATTCATATTAAAAAGGGAAGATGAGGTACTAGTTTCTCAAAAATGGCAACCTCATATTGTGTAAAATTGTGTGCTCCCACCTCAGTCACCGTCGGACCGGCGGCACGGACGGTCGTGATTCGCGTGAAATATTTTTGTCTCGGTCTCACTTCAGTCTTAGGTACGTCTTTCCGTCTTTGTTCTTCTTTGTATTGCACAGGACTGAAATATAACTGTGAGCGTATGTGTTTGCATGTAGTTGTAACAAATTTTTGAGTAAGCGCTGGGAGAACGGAACCCATCTTCCCTTTTGAATTAATCAATGTTTTAAGGTCTTAAAAAGGATTTATATCCCATGGGAATTAATTTATGTAAAATTACAACGATAAATTTATTAATAAATATTAGATAAAAATAAAAAAAAAATTATTATATATATCCAATTTATTTCTATTATTTTTGACGATTTTCGTCGATTTCCTCACTAGGCTGGGCCACTGTATCACAAAAAGTACAACGCTTAAATCCAGAAGGCCTATTTTATATATGGATCCCACATTAAAACTTATTGAAAATTCCTAATCTTTTTAACAATTTACAAAGCACTTTATTCTAGGCCATGGCTGTACGTTAAATTGTGTACATAGTTATTACCTACCAACATGATAACATGTGCGGGAGCCTATTTATCTACGTTATATACCCGCAGTTGGAAATACCTTATTATTACATAAATCACTGCTATAAACTCTCTAGTTTTATGTACTAGTACGCTATGTTATGTTAGAGTAGATCATTATAGAAAATGAGGTGTTTTGAAATCTAATACTAACTCGACCTATAATAATATATATCTACTTCCTTATTTATTGTATTTAGTCAGTTATCCGGTGCCTTTAGTAGAAATATAGATAAATTGAAAATACTTTTATGCAATAATTATTGCAATACACATTAAACTAAGAAACAATTTAAAAATCAAATAATTATAGCCTATGTGATAATTGGCCGTCTTATCGCCCAAGATCGCGATCTCTGCCAGATAACCTGGATATAAAAAATCTGCTTAGCTTGGAGCTGAATGATACTGTCTGAATCGTCCAGCATTATTATTATTAATTAAGTAGGGTACTTGCATTGATTATAGTTCGGCAAAATTTCTTGACGTTACGTCAGCAATCAATTTTTTTATAAAGCAGAAGATGTAAAGACCACTTGGTAAAGATAATGTCAGACACCTATGTAGGTTTAACCTTCAAGAAAGAATCAAAAAGAATTCCTTGGCAAATCTACAAGTGGTTTTAATACAAAAGACGGTAAAAGTTTTCTAAATCCGTGAAAATCCTTGAAAAACTGTTGCATCTTTGGGAATAATTTGCAACAGTATAAGAAAGCTAAGAATCCACCGACATAGTTTCATACAAGTTCTTTTGTACCTTCTGTAAAAAGATGCAAACAAAAGAAGTCCTTTGTTCAAAATACATTGATTAGGTTTCTAGTTACAATAATGTAGGTACTTACCTCCATTTTAACTATATCTACAACTGACGCTGTTTACTACGATAAACGTAGTGCGTAAATTTTAGGAGTCTACCAGCAACGTAACCGTTTTGATACGAAACATTGATATAAATGGAATAAAACTGAAAATTAGAGATTCGTATTCTTTCCACATTTATTTAAAGTTTCCCAAAATTATGTACAAAAACGTAGATTTTTTTAATAATGGTATAAACTCACCCTAAACGAACGCGCTGAAAAAGAAAACCCCTTCGCAGTTTCAGAAATAAAAATCCACACAGAATCCAAAAATAAAACTCACTAAAACACTAGTCACTGAAAACCTCGAATCCGAGGTTTATAATTTTAAAATGAATAGTTTTTCATTCAAGGTATAG
The DNA here is from genome assembly GCA_955876795.1 of Eupithecia tripunctaria. Lineage (NCBI taxonomy): Eukaryota > Metazoa > Arthropoda > Insecta > Lepidoptera > Geometridae > Eupithecia > Eupithecia tripunctaria. The sequence continues at coordinate 10,769,620 of OY041604.1, forward strand.
AGATTATAATTTCGAATGTCGCGATGCGCGGTAACACAGGCGTGTGTTCTGCACGGGTGGCGATTGGCGACTGAGGCGCGCGGGGTAGGGTCTCAGGTGGCCAGCTCGATGCGCGCCCGGTTACGCTCCCGGATGCGACGAGCCTAGATATCCGCAACGCTTCCCGCCTAAGACGATTCTACGATTCATCAAAACATGTTGGATGCCATCTGGTCACTGCAGTCGACATTCGCATTCAACTGGTTCTGGTAAGCCAGAACCAGTAGAACGACCAGAAAAACGACTTGATTTTTTTATACGCCCAAATTTGATTACTTCCTAAATGAAATATACCAGTGGGTTTTTCTACTAGTGGCATCTAGTTTCCTTCTTGTTTCTTTTCATAAAACGTTTTTATGAAAAACATTGTAAGATTTATTGGTAAAAATCAAGATAATTCCAACTTCTGTATTCTCTATACAGCTGCTCTTTATTAGAAAGCTAATAAAGCTACCCTCATTCCTCATTTAACTGCTGTTCTGTGGATGAAGCTAAAGTTAGAGACAGAACTAGCGCATGCAGTGGTCAACCCCGTTTCAGAATTTATAGAACAGCCAATGTAGGGAGGACAATTAATTGTGACTACTGTAGGTAAAGAACTTTAGCCCAAACTTAATTGTTTTTCGTAGTTAATCTTTGGTACTCTGCATTTTTTGTTGTTTATGCGTTTTATATCGTGAAACAATGAATGTAGAAAAGTACCTTTAGAACGAAAAGTGACTCTACCATAGTTAGAGAAAAGCCTGGTCTAAAACATGTTGTCTTTTGATAAACTGTCATTTTTCTTGAAATGAAGGGTACCTAAAGAAGAAATATTTCAAATAAAAAACATAAATTTAGAAAAATACACTGAAGATAGAGAAAAAGAGAGACTTGTAAGAAGTGTGTAAAAATTCTAAAAAACTTAAATATTTGAATTTTGTATGGTATTATAGATCCAAATACACACATTGATGACTAAAGACATCCCAATCTAGATTGATTCAATAAAAGATTGTCAACAAAATAGTTTCTACAAAGATAAATCGTATGTCCATAATTGATGTTTGGTGTCCCGAATAACCATCCGTTACGGAGGCGATCACTCACTTCAAATGAAAAGCCCATTACTCATCGCTGCCTCTGAGTTCTCTATGTGTTCTGCTATAATGACAGATTGAACAGTCTCTAGCGCACTATTGTTGTAGTTTTCTCGGTACTTAGTAGCTGTGAATTCAAGGAATAGGGTATATGCATGTATTTTTTTTTATATTCTTAATCGATTATTTAGGTCAATACATAAACGAAAATAAATATAACACCCAAAAAAAAAAAATATTGAGGTAAAAAACTAAAAGTCTACCAACGTCAACCAAAACTCTCAGTTTCGGGTGATAATAACGCTGCCATGTTAGCCATTGCATTTTATGACGTCACGGATCATCGAGTCCCCTATGTAAACTCAAAGTCAAAACTTTATGCCCATGCAAAAATGTTCAAGTATGACGTCACGCTTCTCATGCCAATAGCGTTGCGTTTCGACATTTTGCTGATGACACATAAAATATCTACTTTTCAATGATTAAATTTCACAATAAAAACATCATAAAATACAAAAATAAATATACAGATATATTTCTATATCAATAGAGAATACGTACAAAAAATATTAGCTTTTTTGAAGTCACATGCATATACCCTATTGAATTTAGAAAATCATACTGTGTCTGTAGATAATTTAACACGACACGACACTTATCTGTCGACATTTATCTGTCTGACTGTACATCGACGTTTTATTCTTCGGGTGGAGTATTAGTGGGCCTAGTGGGTTCTACTGTTTGGTGGCTCTTAATTCGGCTGCGTTATAGGTTCAGAGTTGGTTCAGAACCCCGAATCCAGTTGACGATGACAAAACGTAATCGTGACTAATTTTCCATGGAATTGGGTTCATTGATACAGTACCTCAATCTCAACCTCAATAGCCTGTATTGGTCCACTGCTGGACGCAGGCTGGCGTATAGGCGGGTAGTGCTTATAATCCTCACGCTGGGCATGCGGGTTGGGGATTGCAGTTCGGTGGTAGAATTGTTCGGCAGGGGACGCTGCTGCCCGCCCCCCGGTTATATCCCTTAGTCGCCTCTTACGAAAGCCGCTGATAGAGTTGGGCTGGTGCAATTTCTAAGCCAGCACACCTACACCATGGTACGGTACATTCCGTAAGAAATGAAACGCTACAATCACGTTTCATCATCAATGTAGAATTTCCGAGATTCTGCATCTGGTAGATAATACATAGTTTCTACATAGATAAATGGTACGTCGTTGATGTTTATGTGTAGTGTCCCAAATACTGCTGACTTAGAATTTTCACCACAACATCTCTTCCCGTGGGTATCGTAAGAGGCGACTAAGGGATATCAACCCGCTTGCTCAGCGCCGTTTATCTAAAGGGATTACCCCCTTTAGATAAACGCCAATAAGGGGCTTATCAGAGGGAGGCCTGCGTCCAGCAGTGGACTTATACAGGCTGTTGAGGTTGAGAGAAACTCTATTTTGGCATATCTGCCAAAACTACCTATATATGATAAAACTATTACAAAGCTATTAAAAATAACGTATAATATAAATGATATCACGAACCATTGATTTAGGAAGATGAGGTACTGGTTTCTCGAAAGTGGCAACCTCAAATTGTGTGAAATAGTGTGCTCCCACCTCAGTTACCGTCTGACCGGCGGCATGGGCGGTCGTAGTAGCGAGAAATATTGTTGTCTCACTTCGGTCTTAGGTACGTCTTTCCGTCTTTGTTCTTCTTTGCATTGCACAGGACTGGAAATATAACTGTGAGCGTATGTGTTTGCATGTAGTTGTAACACATGCCAATTTTTGAGTAAGCGCTGGGAGAACGTAACCTATCTTGCCTTTTTAATTAATCAATGCCACGAACTGTTTAATTTTTCAAATAGTTCGTGGTTGCTGTCATATTGGCTCCGGTACGCGCCTTATGATAATTTCAAAGACAAGTATGTAGATAAATTAAGGATCAAAAGGAAATTGTTACCCCAATATTTCCCTTTTGTTCTGTAGGTAGTTCTATTTTCATATGAATACAATTTAGTTTATCGTTTTTGAAGTGAAAATAAATTGTTTCATTTCATTTCATTTATTCCACCATAGGTACATATAAACAAACACTTGATTTCGTTTAATCTAATTTCACATAATTAATAATTATTATGATATTGTAAGACAAAACACACAGAATAACTTTATAAAGGAAACACCATAAGGGAGAGATTAAAAAATTAAATAAAAACAGACAGACGGTAATTTTGAATTTACACATACTCATAATTATAAATCCCCATCTAATTATAAATAACTAATGGTTACTGTAAAAGGCTAAAAAGGTTTCTGGTAGGTTCGCAATTGATTCAAGTTAAAGCGTAGATTCTGAGATAAATAACGATTTTGAAGTAAATTTCTTATGGCCCACTCTTAATCTTCCGCTCCCGCTATCACTCAAACCACACCTTATTTCGGTAGATACTGCTACTTAGGCATAATTTGCCTTCTGGAAGAAAAATTCCGATAAAGTATGATTGATTGACTTCATATTGGTACCTACATCACAGGCCTATCTCGAGGCACTCCGGTATGCTCAGTGAACTGATGGAATACCCGTTACCGAATTTTCTTAAGGCGCATACCCGAGCCAATGTGGCGCCGCCACCTTTTTAAACATAGTATTACTTTTAAGCTGTGTGATGCTGGCTTAGAATTTGCACCAGCCAACTCTTTCCGTGGGTAAGAGGCGACTAAGGGTTCTCCACTGGGGGTGGGCAGCAGCACCCTCTGCAGAACAATTATACCACCAAACTGCGATCCCCAACCCGCATGTCCAGCGTGGGGATTATATGCATTACCCTCAATGAGATAAGGCGCTTATCAGGTGAAGGCCTGTGTTCAGTAGTGGACCAATACAGGCTGTTGCAGGTTACGTTTAACACAGGAAATTTTAAAAATCCATCGTACAGTTTGTGATACCTATTGTAAGCTATTTTTTACCGACTTCAAAAGTAGGAGGTTATCAATTCGCCAGTATTTTATTTTTATTTTTTATGTTTGTTACCTCAGAACTTTTGACTGGGTTGTCCAATCTTCATGATTCTTTTTTATATGAAAGCTGGTGCTTCCCGTGTGGTCCCATTTTAAAACAAAATTAAATAATACCTAAGCTTTACAAAATAAAACTAGTACACAGGCATTAATAAATAGCTTATACCTAATAGATACCACAAACTGAACGTAGGATTTTTAAAACTTGCTGCGTTTAACGTAATAATAAGATAAAATAGTTGGGGGCGCCACTTTCACTGGTGTATGGGCCTTAAAAGAACACTCACACACATTGAATAATAGGTATTTGAGGACAGACTGTGAACCCGTTTTTCAGCCTGTATGAAGTGCGTTTGTATTTTATTTATTTCGAATTTAGATGATCACTCGCGTCACATATCTCGCGAAGAATCGATTACCACTGGGGTAAACGTGTTCTTGAGTGGTAACCGCGACTTGGCAAACGTAGTGTAGGGCGCCCTCTGGCCAGGTGGGATGACGACCTGCGAAAGACTGTAGGCAGATGCTGGATGCGGCGAGCTGAAGATAGGGCGCTATGGCGCTCATTAGGGAAGTCCTAAGTTCGTCCAGCTGTGGACTAACAAATATTTACTTATTGGTGAAATGTGAAGGTAGTCTAGCCTAGATTAGGAATAAAAAAAAGATGTAAATGAGATAAACAAATAATTACTTATTGGCAAAATGTAAAGTTTTTCTAGACTAGACTAGTAGGTAAGTCTTAGAATTTAAGGGTAAGACACTTATCCAGTGTCTTCTAGACCTTGGTGAGCCACCGTCGTAAGCTACATCTTCGTTTTCCACCAGGGGGGTTACGCTTTATGACCAATAGGGTATATGCATGTGATTTCAAAAAGGCTAAAAAAATATATACGTATTCTCTATTGATAAAGAAACATATCTACATATTTATTTTAGCATTTTGAGATGTTTTTATTGTAGAATTTAACCATTGAAAAATTGATATGTTAAATCTCAATCGCAAAATTTCAAAACGCTGCGCCATTGACTAGAGCGGACGTGACATCGCTGTTCACATTTCTTCTTTTTTTATTCTCCTTGCTGCACCATGATTTGGCACTATTCTGCCCACTTAACATTTCGTATTGTCGGTTATTTTCAGCTTTTTCGGAAAACCTCTTTCCTGAGATGATCACTACCGAGGTCGTCACAAAAGGTTTTAATCGAGTGTGAACGTCGACGTCAAATAAACATGAACCCGAAAATTATTGTAGTTTTGATTTGTTTTTTTTACCTTGTTATTGCAAAATTCAGCGAGCGTCTTATCATTTTTCGGTTAAATAATGACCTAAAGAATCGATTAAAACAATAAAAAAATCGATGCATATACCTTATTCAACGTCTTACACAGATACGACAAGACATCGGCGGGGAATGGGACAAAACCGTCTTCTGTATGCCCACGTTGGTTTTTCACAGCGCGATTGAGGCAAGAATTGAACTGTCAGATGAGATTGCGGTCAAATGAAGGTGTTTCACCAAGGTGTAGAAGACACATATTCACCCATGTTCACACACATGTGACACATGTTCTAAGACTAACTATAGTCTAGACATGCTTCACATTTTGCCAATTTGCCAATATTTTTTTATCTTATTAAAATGTTTTTTTTTTTATTTTACTAATTTTTACGAATTTCATCAACCTAATGTTAGTCCACTACAGGATAAACATAAAAATAATGCAAAGATAAATTTATTTACTTAATAATGAGGCAACGATTGTTCTTAAACTTTCATCTATTGCCCAGGCTTTTGATTCCAGATATAAGTAGTCTTACAGGAGAACCCGTAAGGAAAAAATACCGATTTACCTTTTCGATGCCCAGGTGCAAATTTAAATCAAACCTAATTTTTTAAGTATTTTATTATCAAATTAACCGTAGCAAGTCATGAACATTTAAAAATATAATATGTATATCTTACATATAATACGAGTATTCAATCTTTAATGGCAAGACAAAGACAAAAGACAAATTACAATAAAATTAGAAATACCCTGCCCTATGATAAAATTCTGTGATAAATTTAATTAATTTTAAACTTAAGTACTCATTTTCCTAAATAAAAGTTATTATATAAATACATTATTATTACGTAATTAAAACGAGTATTAACAATTGATACAATTAAGCTAACTGCAGACTGTTGCAAACAAGCTACAGGTAGCTCAACTGATCCATATCAATACCAGTAGGAAGCGTATCCAAGACGCTGGCTGCATTGCCCGCTATGACAATGCTGATGCACTGCGCCAGATACTCACCAGCTCTCAGGTCACGCGTCGTTTCGACCAGACACTCACGACACCTACTCGGAAAAGGAAAATGGTAGATTCGTTTACGTTGTCGTGCAAAACCAATTCTTAGGTCGCTTGCATAAGAATAGCGTTTGCACGAAAACGAATCAGAAACTTCGATTTCGTTTTTAAGAATACAGGCCCAGACCTTCTCACCCATCGCTCATTAGCTCGACTTTCAAAAATTCTGTGCACTTTTTGAGATTCATTCGATAAAAAATATGTTTCTCATCAAATACACATCATTGTTACGCTGTTGGGTGGCCATTTATCGAAATTATCATAAACTTTCATTATAATGAACAGTGGCACTACGCCAAGGCTATTTCTCTTCTGCTATTGGCCGTTTATTTGTTGGTTATGCCATACTTATGTAGATACTTTATTATACGGCAGTGGCAAAACAGCTATGTAGGTACTAAATATGTAATAAGCGACGGTCATGATGATACAATAGTAGATTGTACACCGAGTTGAGAAAGTGCCCAATTCCTATCGAGTGTGTCATTTGAGGCACGAGCGACGCGCAGCCGAGGGCCTTAAAACACACGATGTAGGAATCGCACTTTCTCCCGAGTGATATATAGTGCATAGTGCTTTATATACTACAACTTCGAGGAAAATCACCGTTTAAAATCTTCAAAATCACGAAGTAAATTCAAATTGTAAGGTCCAATGTAGCATTGAATACGCACACGTACGGTTCTTTTTTTAAATTATTGTTCCAAATACGGCAGAGGCGGATAAGGCGAGTTATAAGTAAAAAGTTTTTACGTCTGGCCTATTATGAAAATAACAAAAACTAATAACACGTTCGAAATGGATTTTCATACATTATTCATTCTCGCTAAACGAGTGAAAAATCAAATCCCATGAATTTTTTCCTCTCGCGTTTCGGTACGCCGACGTCAAAGACGGGTTTTCTTTCTACCTTACGCTTGGAAAATAAATAAGCAACTTTCTGAGCAGGTGTAGTAGACATATCTCATGAGGTTAATGCTTATAATCCCCACGATGGAAATATGAGCATTAACGATCCTCAACCCGCATGGGATCGCAGTTCATTGGTAGAATTACAGGAGATTCTACTGCCCACCCCCCAGTGGATATCCCTTAGTCGCCTCTTACGCCTCTTACGACACGCGGGAAGAGTGAAATAGAAGTGGAGTTATTTATATTACATCTAGCAACGCCAAAGCACAACCGGAAATTGATAAAACTTCGGCAGGCTATTTAAATATTCAAGTGGTAAGTATATAAATTCTTTCACGGCCCAATAAACTTCAGTTTAACTAAATAAATAATTCAGGAGGCGTTAGAATGAAAGTCAAACTTTTTATCCTCAAAAGCACTTTTGTTATGCTAAGGGTATCAGGATTATCGACCAATGGATCTGGACCCATGGGAAATAGGTAATTGAAGCAGCCACTGATCAAATTGAAGTGTTTGAAGGATCTTTTCAAAGTGGGCAGTCGTACTCCTCATTGTTAGAAGGTTTTTGAGCGTATTTGCAAGTTTTGTGGTCCTTTTTGAAGGTTTTCTTCACTTCCGAGTGAAGATGGATGCCTCGGTGGGTTGTGCACGTTTGTGCGAAAACTACAACAATAATTTGACGTATCTTATCATGGTTAAAGCCGGAAACACACTATTGATATGCCAATCCAATCAAACGCGATGCTTGTTGAGTTGAATTAAATCGTTTTATTTTCTACGACCAAAAGCACTTACATTAACACCAAACACGACGAATAGTTATACCTATACGTACATACATTAAAACAAACACTCCGTGTTTAATAATGATATTCTAGTAATATAAATATAAATCGGTAAAACATGTTGATACCTGCATACTGTTTATAAAATCTTATATATCCACACATGTTTAAGCAAATAAATGATCTTTATCTTTATCTTTAAAATTGATATGATTCGAGTCGACTCAACGTGCGTAGCGTTTTAATAGTGTGTGGATCCCTACTTTCATCATGGCTTGGCTTCTTTGTTTAGTGCTAAATTCTTTTAAATTTTTCTGGAGTAAGCAAGTCGGTAACAATAATCACTGTAATGATATCACAGTGAGAGTCTCTCCAGAGAGACCTATATGACAGATATGTACCAGTACAGCTGTTACAGAAATAAAGTTGTACAAAAATACCCTATGGCACTACTGCTTGGAAAGGCTTGTCGAGGAATTAATTACCTTGAAGCGGTTTTTGTCCGGCGTTATGATGTGTAACAAAAACACAACGTTCGTACAGTCAGGGGGCGGAAAGTATAGGAGCTCGCAACGGGCAACGAGACGGAATTTAAGACACGGTGTAACATATTATGCTCGATGCGAGCATGGTACGTTACGTCATTAGCCCGTCACGCTTTGTAGCACCCCGATCAGTGTCCGGCTTAAGGATATACCTACACAAAATAAATGTATCAAATGATAATCACAAGGTCAATGTATACGCTTCCACAACAAAATTCGCAGTGATTTGCAAAAAATATTAGTACCTAAATAAATTAAAACAAATTGTGCAAAAAGTACTACAAAATATCAGACTATCTAGCTAGAGGATAAAAAAGCTTGGGACGGGTTTTGCTCCAATTCGAAAAAAACAACTAACAGGCTAAAGGTTTCTTCGTCGCTTCTTTAATATTAGTCAACGTACTGAAGTGACAGAAATATCACTTTATTTCCTTGTCAGTGCTTTATTTTATAATTTGACCTTTTCTAAGTGTACATGGAGTGTGTACAAGGTTTTTGAACCTACTTACTTACTCCTATGGCTTAGCGACCCGAAATGTGTCTTGCTTGGCCTCCGATAAGAGAAGTCGCCATTTTTCCCTGTTATCTCTTGCGCAGTCTCCCGCCAGTCCTCCTCTTGTAGCCCACGCTGATCGGCTACCACATCTTTCCAGCGGTACCGCGGGCATCCAAGGATCAGCATTAGGTTGTTTTAATTTATAATCTAGCTATTCAGCTATATCGCCATTCTCCATTGGTAGTCGGCTAAAAATGTACCGCTAGTCTGTAAGGGAATAATCCAACGTCGCAGATTCAATTAATCCTCTCTTGAACCAGGTTCATTCGCAATTCCCAGTTGTCAAGAGAATCTCGAGGGCTGATTGAAGTTGATTCGTTACTGCGACTTAATGTTATACACACCAGACGATAAATTGGATACAGCTCTGTAAGGATCTACCCTCCGAAAGATGGATGCGGAAATCGGTTTATTGTAACGGAAATATAGTCTAAACTGTTTTCCAATTTGCATCTTCTTTGAAATATATTTAGTGAAAAGATAATGAAGATATATTCCAGCCGATTTTGGCTACGGTGACTAAATTACTGGGCGAGCGTTTTTAACTCGGACTATTTACCCTTTGGTGGCTTGCATACCCAAGTTTATGGCTAAATGTCCGAGCGGACTTTGGACATGTAAAAATAGGTCGAAAATATGAATTAATACTAATAGTGCCTTGCGATTTCACCCGCGGACGTCCCGTTCCCGTGGGAATTCCGGGATAAATTATAGCCTATGTCACTCCCTAAAAAGTAAGCTTTTAAATGGTTAAGATTTTTTTTAATCGGTTTTGGAGCCTATTCAGTACAAACAAACTTATAATATTAGTATAGAAGATGAGAATGTAAAGATTCTGATATTAGAGAACTGAAAGAAAACTTGTTTTTCAAAGAATTCGCGTTCGATAAGGCTTAGGATAAATTGGATGGTACAACTGATGCCGCAGCTAGTTACGATTAACGAACTCTCGCTCTCGAACTGTATCGGATATACTAGGAAATAGTTATGTAGGTATTTATGTACTTCTTGGAAACAGATAACAAGCCTTTTGAAGGCACTGTGGAGGAAATGACTCGTTCTAAAAATAACGCGTGTGATCCCGAGCAGAAGCTAGTTTTATAATAAACTAGGTGCGCTGGCCGAGGCTTAGCACGTGTATTCTAGGCATTATTAGTAGTCTTAATGCATTCGCTGCCCATTCTACCCAGCCTGCATGTATGCGGCGGCACGCCCCTGCAAATCGCAGGCCGCTGCTGCCACTCGGCCTTCTAGGTAAACATCTGAGCAGAGTCAAAGTCAAATCATTTATTTCTTTATACTTACAAAATAAGAACTTAGACAAGTACATTTTTTACTATATAAACAGCTAGATAAATAGTAATTACCATCAAATAAGAAATAAGGTGCAATTGACTCTAATTCGCTTCAATTTTTGTCCACTAGCGGAAGAAGAAGCCTTAGGCGATGAAAGTGATGATGTTATTTCTTCCATTGTTATTTTTTGTGGTTTTGGCGATATCTGGTAACAGTATTCACATTTTACTTAACTTTTACGGGACTTGTAAGGGTATAAGTGAAATAAATATTCAATAAGTATTGTATCGTATCAAGTTACACCATTTCCTTTTGTTAGGTAACTGTTACTTGTTACCTGCGTGTTTCTGAACTTTATAAATATCTGACATATAAAAAGTTGACCTAACATAGCTATACGTATCTTAGGGAGCCAATGTATACTCATTCTAAGTGAACTTGTTTGTTTGTTTGAGCACGAATATCTTCACACCGACACAAAAAAAATACAGCCAAATCGAGATATTCCTCCTATTTAGATATCATATTTTAGCATTTTCCAGTTTCGACTTCGTTACATGTCAGAAACAAAACGCAACATTTAAAGTTTTGCCTTTTCACCATTTTATATTTCCACGAAAAATCTTCCCGCATTTCAGTGCGGATTATGAATCAAGCATTTTTTGTCAGCTATTCATTTTTCACCAAAAAAAATTACTCGTCAGCAAAATTCCGCGAATCCTGAAATTTACAACTCACTATTCGTTACACGCAGAACCGCTCGTTCACTTTATCAGGAAAGTATTTCTGGTTTCAGTTAGTGCTAGTGTTCTTTGGGGCCTTAGTGGCCTTAGGTCCGCCTGGGTTGCAGGAGGTTGCGGGTTCGAGTCGGGCCGCGGGTGAGCCACATGTATTAGTACCGGCACTGGATATTTACAAAAACATAAGTGACTCGTGTTATTACGGTCAAACCTCACTTATGGTATGTTTGTATAACATTCAATTATTCTGAGTTACCTATTGTTTAACTAACGTACTTCGTTAGTTACCTTCTCACATTACCTAATCTGTGGTTTAACTGTCATCTGCTAGTATATATTAAAAACTAGCAGCGCCTCGCGGTTTCACCATCGAATTCCGGGATAAAATATAGTCTATGTCACTTCCTGAAAAGTAAGCTTGTTAATGATGAAAGATTATTTAAATTGGTCAAGTAGTTTTGGTGCCTATTCTGTACAAACAAACAAACAATCAATAAAATCTTTCCTCTCTGAAAATATTAGTAAGTATACATTATTACTGAAGTAAGGTAATCCTAGTATAATCACTGAAAAAACGTGTGGGTTAAAGATAAACAAAATACTGTTGAAAATAACCCAGCATGTTTGTCAATATAGCACCTGCAAAGTTTGTAGCTAAAAACAAATAAGTCAACTTTGCTATCATTTCTTGTTAAATATTAACCGATAAAATTGGTTAAAATATTTTAGTATTAATAACACAGTTGCCTACATTAGTAACAACACAGTAAAGTTGGCTGCGTTTAGCCAATTTTACTGGGTAACAAGAGAAATGTCACCACCAAGCTTAGTCGTCACAGTCAACTAACTTACTAAATTACAGCAGGCTCACTCAGCATATAACATCAGTGTTACATTGTTATTAATAATCGGTTAACTCGGTAACTACTGCAATGTTACTCGGTTGTCTCAGCCAATTTATTGGGCTACTACAACCGGTTCACTCGGTAGCTGCTGCAATGGTACTCTGTATTCTCAGCCAATTTATTGGGTAACTACAACCGGTTAACTCGGTAGCTGCTGCAATGTTACTCGGTTTTCTCAGCCAATTTATTGGGTAACTACAACCGTTTAACTCGGTAGCTGCTGCAATGTTACTCGGTTTTCTCAGCCAATTTATTGTGTTACTACAACCGGTTAACTCGGTAGCTGCTGTAAGGTTACTCGGTAAATACAGCTAGGTTATTGGGTAAAATAAAGGAATGTTATTCAGTACACGACGAAACCAATTCAATCGGTACAGCAGCATGACGTCATTATGAACAGAAAATCTTAATTTAAATATCAATAAAATATTGAAAGTATCTATCTACAAGATAAGCAAATATTTATTAATAATTAATTAAAACATTTTTATTCATAATACGGTAAGTATGTGTGTCCATGTAACAATTGAATTGGTTACGTACTGAATAACATTGCTGTAACTGACTAGCTGCAAATACCTGTAGATAATAAACAAGTTTTATTAATAATATTTACTTACTAAATTAGTTAGGAATACTAAGTTGCTGAGAGCATTACTATAAAGAGGCTGTAGTGACCGAGTAGCATTACTGTAAAATAACGTGGGGTTATTTGGAAACTGAAAACAATCAAAAATAAAATAATACTGATTTATTTTTGACTTACAAAATGATACATAGAGGAGTTTCATATAGTATTACAATGTATTCAAAATTAAACAAGTCTAGGTCAACTATAATTATAAAAACAAATCTTAAGTGTCATCATCATCACTAATGAAGAAAATTTTACGTTTTGCTAATAGATAAATCCAATTATTGATTTATAAGGTTGAATTTCAAATCAATACACACACAGTATTAATACCATAGCTTTGCAATGATATAATGTTCGTACTTGAATTTGAGCCTTGATTGATATATTTTAAAACCTTTTAAATTATTTAAATATTAAATCTCACTATTCACATAATTATGAGTTAAGGTGTAAGTAGTAATAGTAAGTTTTCTATAGCAGTTATTTTTTACATGTGAGATAAATCCTTCCCTGACTTCAGCTTTCGATATCAGACAGACACAGCCAAAAGTGTAGGGATCAACAACAGGCAGGCTATGTTGGAGCTCTCTTCTGTTGCTGAAACAAAAAGATTTTCTTAGCACTGCAGTGTAGTAACAAACAGACAGACGGACAGGCAATGAAGAGATCCTATAAAGGTTACTTTATTCCTTTGTACGGGACCCTAAAAAAAGCCAAAATAACAGGTATTTTGTATGGCAGCCCTCTTTAATTTCAGCTTTTATTTTATTTTTATTATTTGTTGTTAGAGGCAAGAGAAATACCTTTTACGGTGCATCAGATGCAGCCCACTGACAGACAGACAGCAGAGGCTTAGTAATAGGGTCCCGTTTTCACCCTTCAGGTACGGAACCCTAAAAAGTACCTATGCTAAATTATCATAAATATAAAGATTTCAAAGTGTACTTACAATCTTGCAATCTGAGAAGTTCATTTAGTTATGTCCTTGTTGAGAGCACTATTTCTGTTCTTGGCCAGTTTTTTTTTTCTTTTAAGTGAGGAAAACTCTCAAAAATATCTGTATACAGGCCAGCATATAACTCTTCACTTCAAAGTCCGTTTTGAGCTGAAAACAAAATTATAATTTTAGTCTAAAAATAATATAACTGTGAGGTACTTTTCCATAAACTAGTATTTACAATTAAAGATTGCAAAGCGAAGCGTGGGGATCATACAGAGAGCACAAAGAACACAGAAAGGAAGTGAAATTTATTGAATCCACATCGTATCATACAGGCTAACCTATGATAAGAACACAATGAAAGTAAAGTAGGTACCGACCTTTAAACATCTCGATGTTAAGACTCGAGATTCCAAGCAAATTTCGGACCTCTTCATCCATAATTTTCCGTATTTGATACTGCACTGCACTTGAATATTTCCTAAAATAACACAGTAATATTTCTTTTTCGGCTTTCGGCGGAGCACATAACAACACAAAGAACTTTTGTATAAGAAGGCGCGAGTCGACGGAGAAATGAACGAGAAAATGAACGGACAATGAACGGAGCCGAGCGGAGCTGCTTTTTTTAAATATGTGTCTCGGCTGTTTTTAACCGAGTAACGTACTCGATTATATTTAAATGATACAAGCCGGTTACTTTCAAATATGGTCATTTGCTGGAACCAACCGATTCGATTTACTTATTTAAAAGGAAATAAGTAACTTGACTCAAATTAAATAAGTTTATCTTATGTATTGATAAATGAGAAGGTGTGTAAAAATCAACCGAAAATTATTCGATTAAAATCAATAAACACTCCGCTTAAAATCAAATGAGCTCAACTTATCTAACTTTAAATAAAAATGTTTCTAAAAATTAACCGAGTGAATTACTTGTTCAAAAACAACAGCTTGCTTATTTAATATTAAATATTTCTCTTTAGTAGTTTCGAATCAAGATCGAAAGTGTTAAAATTAACAAATTATGTTATTTGAAAATTATTATTGATTTATTTGTTATTAGCCAAGAACAAATAACAATGTTCACAAGTCTACTTTATGCCAAGTTCACTTATAGATTTTTAAATAAGTCTTAGTTAAAAATTACCGATATGATTGTAACCGAGCCAAAAAGGTACTTTGCTAAAATAATATTTTTTCAGTGATGTTTCTCTATTTAAAAAGAATTTAATTTCAGTATTAATTTTAAAAAAAGACGTGTGGCACTCGGGGACTGCCGCGGTAAAGCTATTGCAATGCCATCTAGAGGCGAGTTGCTGAACTAAAGAGACAAACGTCAAGGTTTTTTCGTTACGGAATTTCTGGATTCGGTCCCCGCGCTCAAGGCCCGCGATAGAAGCTATGCAATAGCTTAAAAGTATTTCTTACAGGCAGCAGCAGGTAATTATAATATTTTGTACTGAAAAAATAATAATCTGGAACGACTAAAGTTCTAGCAAACTTAAATAAAATCGATTGCTTTGCGTAAAGTAACCTAACTTTACGAACTTTAACTTTGCACCAGCAGTTCGAATAGGCCTAGTCCTGTTACAAGAATGGCAACGATGTAATTTGCATGTTATTATAGAAACAAGAGAGGGAGCATTTCAATTTTGCCGTCTTATAAGTTCCAAGCAATCGGTTTCATTTAAGTTTGCAGAAACTTCTGTCTTTTCAGTGACGGATTACTTTACTTCAGAGAAAAAAATTCGTCTGCAGCAGATATTTCAGTTGTCTGTAGAAATATTGTTTAATACTAAAAGAAGTATTTTATATTAATAAACAGTCTAAAATACTATGTACTTATTATCTCACTTCAGGCTTAAGAAGAGAGAGATCACAGGTGTTTTGATGAAATATAATTATTGACACTGTTCAACTAAATAAGGTTAAAGCAATAAATGTATAAATAAATAAATAAATGTGTTCTGATAGTTTATGGAATGTACCTAAATCTCATATTATAACCTTAAACCGCTTACGGCGGCGTTGAGATTTAAGGGCTGTTCACTTTGTTAGAAGAATAAAAAATAATTAAATTGTTGTAGTGGAATGGATGTTTCTCTAGAAAAAATACCTGTACTATAATATTCCCTTTGTTTAGGTATCCCTCAAACGTCATAAGCCGTTGTGACCTTTAACACGATACCTAATCCACTCCACTTATCAATTCACTGTTAAGGGGGCATTTAAATTAACTGGTTCGCTCCATCCCTGTCTATTTAATATAATAATTCAGTGGTTTCATCAGGTCTCAAGCATTATTATTCCTGTCGCACGACCCTTTTCAAATTTACTTTTCGGTGTAAGAATTTCCTCGATGAAAACCAGCCTGGACGAAACGATAAACGGCCGTTATTATTTGAGATGGATTACTTTTTAATACAGCCGGCCTACCGTGACTTATCGGATCCGTGACGTGAAGTCTCAGGAGATTATCGTTTCACTTTAGTATTATACCGAGGCGACATGATCGTAGAGTCATGGTAAGCCTGGCTAGCTTGTACTGTCAAATCAAATAAAACAAACCACGGCTGAGATGACACTGGTAATATGTGAACATATTAAATAATCTATAATTGGTTAATAATAAATCCCTTCTTTACTCCTAAAACATTAAGAAATAATATTTACTTAATTTAATTTGCAGTTAAAAAACAATTCCAATTTCAGTCGTTATCAAGACGTCATTCAAGACGCCATATAACAGTATGGCGTCTTGAATGACGTAACTTCGAAAAATAACTGTTTGTATACGGAGATCGTAAGTGGTGGACTTTTCGGTAAAAGATCCGCACGTTGTTGGTTGCTTGTGTCGATATTTTTGGTCCACCACAACATTGACGTTTTGAAAGACATCACGTCACTCTTTCTGATTGGTGTTCACAGTCACGTGACTGACACGCGAGTCACGATTTTTTTTTTTGCCTAACTACGTAAATATCATAATTATTTATTAGAAACTTGACTAGAGTGTCCTAATTGGCCTGACGACAAAAACGATTGACACGGGTTTTTTTTGTCAATCAAACAAAAAAAATCAAAAATAAAGAACATCATTGTTTGGGAGTGGGGGCTAGTGACGTCACGGTTAAGTTAAAAGTGTGACACTTTTGACTTAACGCGGAACTATACATATACTCAGAGTCAGAGTCAGAGTCAAGCCAAATCGTTTATTTCTTTAGACTTATAAGCACTTAGACAAGTCAAACTTTTACTATATAAACAGCTTTGATAAATAGTCATTACTATCAAAAAACAAATAAGGTGCAATTGACTCTAATTTACTTAATTTTTTTGTCCACTAGCGGAAGAAGTATAAAAGAAACCACTAGCAAGTTTATCGTTTATCAACTAATACAACCTTAGCATACCTAAGTCTAACTGTTCTTACATACTATTGTCGGTGTGGAACTGTGCGACATCAGGCCATTGGATACAATTTCATAATATAAATTATATGGTTAATCGACAAAATAAAAAATACGTGTCCTATAAATTCTGATAATCTAACCAAAGGATATATTAGTTTTTTTAGTCGTCAGGTGGTCTTCGTGTGGTCACGGACATACATAGATATCGATAGATACATGTACGATCTGCAGATATTTGTTCAGGGCATTCTGGGTGTTTTCTATGTATAATAAAAAAAAATATCTATGTAGTATATTGTAATATGTATTTTTCTAGTACCCATAACACAAGCTCTGCTTAGCTTGGGGCTAGAAAATGCTGTGAATAGTCCAGCATTATATATCTGTCGTCGACGGCCAACGGAGGATGCCGTTGTATATTTTGCCTTGAGATATTAATTTTGAAGACGTAGCAAGTACCAACCCAACGGTATGAACCAGTGCCGTTCTTTTTTTCGACTGTTGAGGTTTTCCTCCTATATAACTGTTGTATGGCTTGACTTAGCTCAATTTTTTTTTTATACGAGCTAGACTTAGACAGAATATATACATCGAATACATCATCATAAATATCATTCTGCTCCTTAATCCAAAAAATATTAATCAATCTCGAATACGTTCACTTTATAACAAAGCTGAATATCGTGCCAGAGTATGGCTTAAACTCGTGAGTTAGTCACATGAAGCCTAAAACGAATTACCTATTTGCTTTATGCATGGAAAAAATACGTTTTCCAAGCCAGCAAACGGGGTTCCTTTGAAAGTTTCCTTTATACCTTTTTTACGAGAAATCCTTGCCCATTACTTTGCACCTTCATCTCAAAGACCTACATAGCTAAACTCCTCTTGCCTATAATAAATAATAATATTTCGTCGTTCTACTTGTGTTACACATCACACTATCACACTAATATTATAAATGCGAAAGTTTGTATGGATGTATGGATGGATGGATGGATGTTTGTTACTTCTTCACGCCAAAACTACTAGACGAATCTGGGTGAAATTGTTTACAGGTAACTTTAATCCTGGAATCAAACATATATTTCGTCGTTGTACTTGTGTTACACTTAATTCATAAAGCCATCAACCAAACGTGTAAACATGATCAAGGTCATAAATAATCGTTATTGAAAATAATCTTAGCACTGCCAGCTATGAGTATTTTGCCAAGTTGTACTTATACTAGAACCTGATTTTACCGCGCTCTTTTGTTTCAGAAAGTCCCTGAAAAGCATTGTGTTTCAGAAACTCTTGACCCGTCGCCGTTTTATACCTGACTACGAAGCCTACAAAGTGGTGCTGGCTTAGAATTTGCACCAAACCATCTCTTCCCGTAGGTGTCGTAAGAGGCAACTAAGGGATATCCACCGGGGGGCGGGCAGCAGCGCCCCCTGCAGAATAATTTAACATCCGAACTGCGATCCCAAACCCGCATTCCCAACGTAGGGATTATGGGCATTACTCCATAAGATCCAGCAGTAGACCTATACTGCTCGAGTCTTTGTCGCTGTTGAGGTTGAGGAAGCCTACTAAGCTAATTTTCGAAAGTTTTAGAAAACTAAACGACATTGTTAGTTTCTATCAACTTAATAAAGAAATCAAATAATATCCCAAAACTTTTTGACTTTGATGGATACGACTCAAACCCGCATTTTCTTTAATAAAGAATCCAATCCGTCTCATATTACTTTGCCATGCATGTATTTGTTCTCCAACCGACAGAACCTTAACTTTTATAAGTCATACCTCAACTTTGTACGAGAAATTTCACAAATACCCATGCTGCTACGATACCCTACAAACTCTTTACCTACGTGGTGCAAAGTTGGAACTCGAACTTTGCCGTCAACGGAGCTTTTCATGTACTTTATGTGACATAAATTTTCACTCATCTTATTGAGCGAAGTTCTGGCCTTCTCCCAAAATGTGAAATCATTTTACTCAATGAGGCTCGAAGACTTTGTAACAAGTTTTTAGTTTGACTTGACACCGGCTTTGAGGAGACAATTTTGTAACAAAAGTTTTCTTATTGAAAGCGTTTAGGGAACATAAAAGCTTTCAAAATTAGAAAGTTATTTCTAAAAGATTTTCATGTGAGTACGAGCTACCAAATAACAATTTACCTTTTACAAGATTAACACATTAAAATTACGATTTCCATAAATATAAATAATTTTGGACAAATTCACAGCATCATCTATCATCATCTCAAACCGAAATACAATACAATTACATATTACATAGATATATATTTTTATCATACATATAAAATACCTAGAAGACTCGAAACAAATACCTGCAGATCGTGTCGCAGTTCGTCACAATCCTACTAATATTTAAAAACGTTTGTAAACATGTCTGTATGTATGTTTGTTGCTCTTGCACGCAAAAACTACTGAACGGATCGGGCTGAATCCGCAATTTTGCAAACAGGTAGTTCTAGGCCTGCGGGGTATTTAAATTCATTTGATTCGTTTCCGAAGCGGAAACGTCAGATTCGAATTTTATTCCGACGGAAGTTTAGAACGGTATTTTGATTTGTCAAAAGTTTCTGAAATCGAATCCGATGGTCTTTCCAACGAATGAAAATACCCCTGCAGGTATAACACATATATTTTTATCCCATAAATCAGTTCCTGTGGGATAATTGGCCGAAACCGCGGGGCGCAGCTAGTAAATCAATAATGGCCATGGCAATTCTAAGAACAAGCTAGTAATTTTTCTATTCATCATCGAGATGAGATGTCACACCATTTTTTCGTCATCACCATCACCTTATGTACTGTGTAATGTGTGATTGAACATCATGAAATCATACTGCCATACCCTCACGTGAACAACCGGAGTAAATATCATTATGCTAAAACGTCACGCAAAGACGCCTCGTCATATTTTCCTTCACCAAAATGTTTTCACACTTTTGACAATGCAAACAAGTAAAGCTTTTCGAAGGCAATCATTTTTATCGAAGTATTTGTTTGTTCAGGGGCTTCAGGCGCACCCTCGGTAGCTGCCGTCAATAACGTCAGCAAACAATCGATGATGGCCCACCACTCCCGAGGAGGTAAAGTTTGGTTATCTAAGAAAAAGTTGTACTTAACTACGTAGTAAAATATTGGGGTTACTGTCGGCATCTAAGTATTTGTCGGTGGATCTATGTCGGATGACTTGTGAATGATTATTTTCCTCTGTCTTTTGACATACGAGTAGAGGTATGTAGGCCTAGCCTGGGGATTGTTGTCTAGGGTAGAATATAATAAAATTACGTCACTTTGTCATCAAATGGGTAAAATGTTTGAAATTCATTCCTTCAACTTCAATAATTAGGATAATTATTCCTTACAAAGTTTATATAAATTATAGATAACACCGTAACACACAACGTAACGTTTGGCAATGTAATAAAATCAATCAGGAGAACCTAACGTTTCCGTCGATACAATTTGGTACAGACGCAATTTTTTTTTATTCGAGACGGAAAAAGAGAATTTTTTAAATTCATAAATAAAATTTACTACCTTTCAGCTATTTCAAAATTAGGAAAAGAGGCAATTACATTAAAGTTCCGCAAATTCTGTATTCAGACCGTCGTCGCTATTATACTGAAATATACATCAGAAATAAATAACCGAGTGCTATCCGAGTGACAAATACTCTGCAAAATGTCTACCGCACGCGCGCCCTGCCCTACCCATAATATTTCATATTCCAATTCATTTCTGTGTTTTCATGTCATAAAACTGCCCGGTGCTTTGCTACTTCGAATAGTTTATTTGATTCGTCTTCCTTTGTGAATGTTCCGCGAAAACTTCCGCCATGCGAATTGATCAAACAAGCAATGTTCTGAATTTGGAAGTTAGACTTTATGTACTGTTATGGAAGCCATGAATGCTTAATAAAGACTTTGTTTTCAAGTCACTTGAATGCTGATAGTCTTTTTGTACGCAAAATTTGTTAAATAGAACCTAGTAGTATAATTGTGTGAAAGCAGGATTCTTGGTGCTATGGCGTAGCAACCTGTAGCGTAGCAGGCTACGACGATCGCTACGAAATAGCAAAGTACCTAGGATAACGACAAAAATAAAACTGGGTAACCACATACGAGGAGGAGAGTACCTACTTTCATTTTCAAAATTGAGTTTATGGCGATGATGGCGAAGCGCGAGTAAACAGACAAAATATTTGAAATATGGAAATTATAGAATTGTTTACTCAGGGTCTTATGTAAATGTGTGACAAGCCTTATAACGAAGGGTCACCGGCCAAACCGCAGAGATCCGAGGTTAACCTTGACTGTAGCTATGTCTACCTATGCACAACGTCTAGTTATAAATATTACTCGTCTTTGAAAAGGCGCAGTCGAAAAATAAAGCAACCCTTTCTTTTGTCCCGTCGGTCGTTCGTGGTCTACGCTTAGCTCACCGCTTTCTATTGACCGAGGCTGACCCTTTATAGCCCAAGGCCACCTATGATCTCCTTTTGATCTCATTTAATAACCTTTTTAAAGTTTTCACCATTAATTGTGATTTGATAAAAAAAATGGCAAAAGTTTTAAATTAGGTAGATCTGCTCAAAATTGTTGTAAGAGGAACAAAACTATAGATCAAAAATTAATTTATAAAATACATTATCAAAATAAACTTTCAACCAGTTTCAAGACTTTGAAAACCTTTCAAAAACTTAAAAGTTAGTTACAACATCGCGGCCAAGATGAAATTGGAATATTTGATCGCAAGCTTTTAAGAAACATTTCTTTATATTTGCTGGCGAGTTTCCAAGTTTAAAAACTTCAAAGCAAATAATACTAGGTAGCTATTTGTGTTTTATTATTACAATATGTGTTCATTTTTTCTAGAAGTCCCTTTTTGCTGAAAGTTTTAAGATAACCGGGCACTATCTTGCTAAACTAATCGCATTACTATGCCATTAGTTTATTGTCTACCATACTTGAAAGAAACTACAGCTATAGAAAATAGCACAGCACGCAAGAAATACAAATACAAAATCGTTTATTTTCCAAAACAGCAGTATCTAGAGTTTCTTTCGTTTATGGATTCTACTTGATGACTCTGCGACGATACCACTGCCTTCAGAGCGATTGGTTCACAAAATAGACTCCCTTGTTGTTGTTGGACAGCGCCTCATAAAGTTTTAAGAACACGACATTATACATAGAAACTATAGAAACAAGAACCTGGACATTATAGAAACTATGAAACCCAAAACGTTAAGGATTCTACGTATGATTCCCTGCCTTATATGCTACTCGATTTTTACAGATACGTAAGAGAAATTGGCAAAAACATAAACCTAATTCACCCATAACAAGATTGGTTACAAGATTTTCTTTTTATCCCTTTTATCATCTGAACCTTTTTCCCTTACAAAAGCCATAAATTTTCCATTTTTTGTATGACAAAACAACTTTTGTATTGTGATTTATAGTGGTATTGTTATGTAAACCTATTTCTTTTATATGATATGTAAAGTAGGAAGTGTCTTCAACGAAAATAAGGTAGATGCGCTTAAGTCATTGACTATTTTCTTTGGTACCTGCCTAACGTCGTCGGTCTACTGTTCCACCAGACTATCGTACAGACCTAAGGGAAAAGAGAGTGACGAAGACTAGCTACGTGCTCAAACACAGGTGGTGTTTGCGTACATGGCTAGTCTTCGTGAGATTTCTGTGGCAGACATTTGGCTATGAGGACATCAATGTTTATTATGGAAAGAAAAAGTTGATTTGTAACCCCTATGCGCAGTACCTAAACTTTAAAAGCATTTCGTATTTTGTACAAAAAGGTATAAACTTTTACGAACGAATATTATCAATCAAGTAAATTCTGGTATCTCAAAGACTATGCTAGTAGAATTTTACACAGAAGGATATTCCAACAATTCCAATTACATTAAGAAGGCAATGTCACACCGTATACCTTTTTAACGTTTCATAAACGGGCGGAATTACTCGGCGGGCGCGTATCGCCTGTCGCATCAAAATGTTATTTCCTTTTTACGCAGACAATTTAATTTCCTACTAATGGCAACACCGTGCCTCAGGAAATAAAGGATTTTACTGTGAATTCGTTCTTACGTCAATAGTCAATTTCATTTGTATTGTTTGGGATTCCTATTCTTACTGTGTTTTTTAATCAGCTAATTCCAACAATTAAGTATACAAATATCATTTTGTTACTTGGTAAGAACATTTAGGGAGAATATAAATCTCATATCCCATATAAATTCCATTTGAAGCTGATATATTTAATAATTTACCTTTTTTGTATGTTCATAAACTCCAAAGTAACTTTATTATTTTTCTGTCTTGTCTATTTTATGGTTTTAAATTATAATTAAGCAGCATTATAGTGACGTCTCCTAGTGCGCTTTCTGCTTCTCAGGCGAACAAATGAGTATGAGTCTATGTAGAAAGATAAAACCAAACATTGCCTCCATAAAAATAAGGGACCCAGACATCAGGGGTCAACAATACATTTTTTCTAATAACCCGTCAAGCCGACCCAATCTGATATTATCTGAGTATTTCGCTATTGGGATCCACCCGAAGATATTACCTTTACCCTAAACCATTACCTTTGGAAGCGTTACAGCACAATTCTATTATAGAGCTTGAGCTGAGAAAAATACTTTATCTTAAGGTTCGCGTTTTTGCATTTAATATTTTAGATGTGGGTAAGTTTTTACCTGCCTCCAAAACACCTGATGCTAAATAGCCTTGTGTATAACGGGCAGAAAATTTTGAAAGTTTAGATTTTAGGTACCTACTAAGAGTTTAGTGTAGGACTATAATTCGTATTAAAAGTATAAAAACTCGATACTCCGTGCTAGACACCAGTAGTGTCGATTCTGTTGTTTTAGGATTCCTAATCTAAATTTTACGATTTCTAAATTGTATATGCTAGGTTGACCTAAAAATTATGGTATTTTCTATACAGATCCTAAAAATACCTATATTAGAACGTTTTTGAAAATCGCAAAACCTCTCTGAGTTGAGCAGTTGCGTGTTGCTGTAAGCAAACTATGTTTTTATTTCTAAAATGTTATTTCAGAATAGTTCTTTACATGGGTCAAACAGTTCATCCATTTGTATGAGAAACCGTTTAGAAATTCAAATCGATCAGTTTAAAATCGAGACCTAATTAGATGCCTGCTAAAATTAGGTAGACGTTTCTAACTATAGCTAAAATGTAATGCAAAAAATAAGGTAAAAGCTACTTTTAACAAAATTGAGTTTTTTTAGACCTATCAATCTAATTTAAGAGCTGTCATCCTAATTTGAAACCCCTGAGTTGTTTTAGGTCTGTCAGCTTAATTTTAGAGCTGTCATCCTCATTTTAAACGTGTCTGTCTAATTTTTCAACCATAGATTTTAATCTTTTAAATTTTTAATCTATTTGAAAATCAGAAATCCTAAATTTAGCTCATCCTAAAACAACAGAATCGACACCAAGTGTCAACCTTAGGCTTAATTTAAGATCTTTATTATACAGAAAGTCCAACAAATAAATTAGTTTCAATAGCACTAGGTAGTATCTATGTTAACTTCAGATAAAAATGTAAGATGAAAAATAGTTTTAGAAATATCTGGTTAATTCCAAGATGACTGATTCATCTTGGAATTAACCAGATATTTCTGTTATATATTCTATAAATATATTATTATTATTATTATAAAACTAAGTGCCCAGAGTCTTTTATTGTAGTTTTCTTTTATTGTAATAATCATTACATTAGGTATATAGCTTTTTTTATCCTCGTAGTAACAGAATATATTTTTGCACAAACTGGGTCAGTCAATTCAATAACTCAATTTGCGATAAAGATGGAAAAGCAGTCACCTGGAAGATATTTTTCATCCTGATAAAGGTTCTTGATAAATTCTTGTAGAAAACTGTGTCATTTGAATTTTGGTTGACGATAATTTTTCACTAATATTTATTGATAACTGATAAAACAAATTAGATATAGTATTTACAATTGAGATAACTGATTGTACAATAAGTCTAATTGTTCATACATCAGAAAGGTTAAAAGTTTCGAGAAGTTGCAAAGTTATGCGATTTCTGACACATACTTTTATTAAAAGTGTCAAATATTAAATGGAAAATGTCCTAAAAAAAGGTTGATTAAAAGGCTTAGGGTGATCTCTTCTAATTCTAAGCTCTCTTGTTTTAAGATTCGGATGAGTTGCCCCTATCCAAAAGTGAAGGGGACAACTGGTCCGAATCTCTTAAATTACCCCATTATTACAATAAATACTTATCCAAAAGCCAGGATTAAAATAGGTTCTTCTCTCAAACCCCAAGGGAGCAGAGAAAAGCAAACTTTTCAGTTGAAGTCAGATTTATTTCCTGGGAAAGGTATCCGAAACAAAGTGGACTGGTATTATGTAAACAAAGACGGTGTAGAAATCAAGTATCAATTATATTATTTTGAAGATAAATTGCCATGTCCAGGTAGGATCCTTGTAGTTATTGTTATGATCCTATAGCTCTTATTATTCAATTGAATTATCAAGCTGGTTGATACCTAAACAATTCGTATCTTTTTTTGGTGGCCGTTGTTTTTTCGGAAGGTAGTGCCGTATTTAGGTACCTACCAAGTTTGTATGAACCATTTCCTAGACACCTACCAAAACAACCAAGGAAATAAATTGGGGCCAAATGATGATGAGTGGAAATGTCCAGTGAATGAAATGTTAGTCCATGAATTAGGCTGTTTGAATCTTACCATGATCATAATTAAATTAGAAATTAGTGTAAATATTAAGTTTATTATTATTAATTTTAAGATACAGCGCGATACCTGGAAGTTCTCCATTGCAAGACCCACAATGTGTACATACTTTGATCTTAAACTGAACTCACCATAGCTCTAAGACCTGATTGTATGAATGCAATAAATACTGAATACTGAATAATATTGGTGCATTTTCAGCTATAATGAACACAAAATACAGAATATACGGATTTAGAATTGACCAATGTAGTTTACGCGTACCCTGAAACTCAAATAGGTTCATGAAATTCAAATACCTTACGGTTGTGAGGTTTTTTTCAAAGATGCAATTTGCATTTCAGCTCACGTCTTTAATTCTACCTGGCTCGTTTATTTCTCTGTCAGTTATTGATGATCTGAAATTGAAAACTTAACTTTGTTCAAAATGTAATGTTGCAATGGGCACAAATGGGCCTATTTAATTGAACTCGTTCGAATGATGTTTTTTATGTGTTTTAACTTCCTAATTAAAATTGCGTACTTACCGAATATTTTCCTTAAATATCCAGTTTAGGGAGACAGTTAAAAAAATGGTTTATAAGTTCTAATGGATATAAGAATAGTGTGAGAACCGATTTTTTTATAATTACCTACACCTAATGAATTGTCTCAGTCATTCAGCTTCTCGCCTGTCCTACCCGGGATCGCCCTTTTAAATCCGAGGTCTAACAGATATTATATGTTATAATATCTGTTAGACCTCCAATAAACCTACAACATCTTTTATAGAGGAAACCTATCAATACACCATCAATATTTCCCAAGCTCTCCAAGGGATACCCGTCGAAATTCGTCCAAAAGCTTCATTGAATCGCTCTGCATTGAATATTGAGATCGAACCTAACACGATTTTTCCATTAAACTACTCAGGCTTTCCACATGCGGTTGAAAACTTTCGATGAGGTCAGTTGAGCGTTTAATTTTAATAAGCGTATTTTAACCTGTATCGCTGTAAATTAAGTAAAAGAACTCTTTTAAGTCAGGTTAGGCAAAGGTTATGCGATATAATGTAGATAATTCATGAATAAATTTACGCGTATTTATATATATTTATATATATTTTTTTTATGAACGGGCTCTTTCTTACGGTGTTGTAAAGTTTTTATATCATGACACGGTATGTATGGTAGCCAATTAAGTATGAAGAAAACATTGGTCAGCTTATTGGTTAACTTTGATGTATAAAGCATATTAGACAAAGTATGACATAGACATAGACAAACATTTATTTGCTACTCACACAGTACAAAACAGACTTAAGAATAATACATAGTTAACTTATAATACGAGAAAAACAAAAACTTAAAAACAATTGCACAAAATATTAACTAAAAGAGAGACTGTACTGGGTTACAGCAGCAAAAAGGTCTCGGCTCAGCATTAATGCCTTACCACTCAGGAGTAGAAAGGCGCTGATATTCTGCCGAAACCATTTTAGTCGCAAGACCCTGTGAGGCTTACCGGATAGAGTAAGTAGGATTATAATATAGTAAATAATTTATTTCAAAGAAAATAGTGAACAAGTTTATATTATCTAATGGTGCATGTGTGAATGTGTGAAATATATATAAACATAATTTTATTATTATACATAAATAAAGTTATAACCACTGGGTTATAACTTTATTTATGTATTATTTATTGTTTATTTTCTTGCTAGGTTTCAAGTAGTGCTCAAGTCCTTTAGACGCGGCGCTACTATCGCAGAACTATAGTTAATAAAACAAATATTTCATATTTATTTACAACTAGCTGCACCCCGCGGCTTCGCCCCCGTGGAATCTATCTCACATCCCACGGGAATGGGATAAAAAGTATCCTATGTCAGTCTCCTGGTTTTAAGCTACCTCCCGACCAATTTTCAGCCAAGTCGCTACAGCTGTTCTTGAGTTATAACTTTCCTTTACATATATAATATATATATATATAGATAGATGAATTATGCTCTTCTGGTCTGAGAGGTCTTATCCCGGACATTTCCCAGTCAAAATCGGTCGCAGCTTTCTGTTATTTCCCTAACGTGATCGGGAATTATGTAGTTGCACCCCTTTTGCCGTAAGACTTGAGTCGTGGCGCGGACTCTAAGTCTTATTTAATAGATCACCAAAAAGTATGAGTGGAAAGTTTCTCTATAATGCTGTCACTTTTATTTGGTGGTCGATTTCGGTACCTAGTAATAAAATTATAATTGTTTATGACAAGCAAATATTTCATGTTACTCCATACCTACTGTCTACATAAATATAAACAGAATTTTATTTTACATATATTCGAATAACCCGAAATGTAATGTACTTATTAGAAAGCAAGCCTCGAAGTAATAAAATTGAAAGGTTTATTCAGAAGAAAACCAATTAGAGTTCGGGGTTTTTATCCCAGAAATAATACTGAATATAAAATATGGTACGGATTTTTCCTATTTCCATTGATAAATACTATTTTATGAATTGGAAAGGCTACGAGCATTTACTATTTTGTGCTTCTTTAATTAATTTTGGATGGTAGTATCTCTAAATAAAAACACCATTGAACTCATTGATTTATTAAAAACGAAGATGAGGCACTGGTTGCTCGAAAGTGGCAACCTCAGATTGTGTAAAATTGTGTTCTCCCACATCAGTCACCGTCTGACCGGCGGCACGGGCGGTCGTGATTCGCGTGAAATATTGTTGTCTCAGTCTCACTTCGGTCCTAGATACGTCTTTCCGTCTTTGTTCTTCTTTGTATTGCACAGGACTGGAAATATAACTGTGAGAATATGTGTTTGCGTGTAGTTGTAACACATGCCAATTTTTGAGTAAGCACTGGGAGAACGTAACCTATCTTCCCTTTTTAAATCAATGATTGAACTGGTCCAAGTTTTTCAGGGTTATATTAGATATATTATTAATGTATTTTTGGGCAAAGTTGGCTTTACAAACTACACTCAAAATTTGCATTGGTCAGTTGATTAGGTGCACCATTTCTGAAAATGTATGGAACTCATTATTTTTGTTTAATATTACGTCATATTTTCCACGCAGGGCAGAGGTAGAGAGATTTGAATGCGGCTGAATGCGATCCCCGTAATGAGGGCGGCGGGGTTCCGCCCTGCGCCCTACTTTCCATCTATTATGCCTTTATTCTGACCATTTGATAGGCAATTTGTTCGTGGCTGAATGCATTCAATGAAGGTACGTGTGCGATAATTGAAAGGTTGAAAGGGTGGTTTGTGTTGTGTTGTGGCCAGGTGGTTGAGGAAATAGGTTAGAGGCTTTTGTAATATGAATGATGACTAAACAAGGGTACCTATTATTTTGTTTCTATGAAACATACATCATAAATGTAATACCTACCCACAAATACCTATCTACTACAATTAAGATAACCTGATGCATAGGTTTGCATCAGGGCCATCTTTAATCTGCTGACCTACAAAACTAAAATAAAGGGGCACTTCAGTTTACTTATTATTTTCTAATGAAAATGTTTCAAAAGATACCGAGTATTTTTAATGTTAAAGAGACATAATTTAATATGGAATTCCAATGATCTTAAACACAGGAAAATATATATTCACTAAATACTCGTATTACTTTTATGCGTTATTTTTGGCACATAACTTATAATTATAGAAATCTAACACATTCTGAATGGTACAAACAGTACTAAAACACACAAATAAATAATAAATATTTAAGTAAAATTGAAATAAAAGTACCTATATGGTGTATCCAACGAGATTAATATATTATACATTTAGATAAGCAGCAGTCTAATTTTTGTGACGTAACTAAACCATTTAGCTCTTTGTTTACATCATTATATAATTGGGATTGTATTAAAAAAACCATAAGCTTCAATTTTATGGTTTTGTCATGGATGCCGCTGATGGTGATGATGATTTATCGTTAAAGCAACAATACACACTGTCAAAATTTCCACTGTCTAACTATTACTGTTCATAAAATACAGCCCAATGGCAGACAGACAGCAAGCTTAGTAATAGGTACAAATTTTGAGACCGCTACGCGTACAAAACCCTAACAAAATCATCAGTACTGATCTTCAACAGAACTGATCTTCCTTAATTTTATGCTATCCGTCTTCACTAATACTAATACTTTTTGTATATCCTCTATGCATCAACTTTGTAAGGCTCTTCTTACGTCCGTTACCATGGGAAATTATCACGAGAAGAGGATGTTTTAGATAATTTTTCAGCGCACACATAAACTTCTCGTTAATCTTAGTTTTATGGTACGACCTCAAATTATTTTTAAAAAAATCTTTAGAAAGAATCATCAAACTTCGATGAGAATTGACGAAGATATCACCAAAATTAAGTGGTCGTGATTTTTCTAAAGTATTTTGTTGTTTAAATGACGGGATAAATACTAATCCTTCGAGAATAAAACTTTTTCATCAGCGAAATAATTTTTAAAATCAGTTTATAATTGACGGATAAATACGAAAAAAGAACCTCCTTCTGAAGTACTAATGAACCCTTCTTTCTACCTACTCCATAGCTACTATTGATTGGTAACTTAAATACTTCTTTGCTTACATCATAAAAATGAACCTCTATCCCCTAAAATGGTTTATCTATTGAACACTTGCCCCGAGGTGCGTGTCTGCTCATCAGGAACTTACAACTCATTGAACCTTTCCTTCCTATCAACATAAAACTCCAATATGCCTCAAAGGGAGCTAACATTACATTTACGGCGAGAGATGTTTCAATACAATGCAGTAGCTGGTTGTATTGAAGCCGGATAAAGCTGAAAATAGCTTCTTGTTTTCTGCAAAATGAAATAAGTTTGAAATAGCTTTGTGCTTTCAATATTACGACGTCACAACAATGTCTATACGACTATTAACAAATGAATAACGGCTTTAGATAACCACAGTCATTATTATTTATTAAACTACTGGCTCTATGAGTTACTTAATTAGTAAAATTATTCGAGCCTAGGCTCGCCAGCATTATTATGTAGAAGTAACAAGGAAGGAGGTTTCAAGGCTCCTAGGTAAACCTACATACTACCTACAATCTCCAATTCTCCATGAGGGAGGTCGAATACGAAAAAGGTTTTACACATCCGTCGTGTGAAATACGGGCCGCTGCAAACTGCGATTCGGCACAAATGGACGTCGCAGGAAAGCCATCAATCCTGTGGCAGATGCTATCGTAATGATGTATGGAATGTATGTAGGTTGGAATTGTTGAATACGGAAAGAATATATCTCTTTTTACAAGGGTGACATGGTCACGTCACGCTTATTTGAAAAAGTAATTTCAATGCTGAGTATTTGCGTGATTCTTTACTATGTTATCTCGAAAAAATCTACCTTGAGATATATATAAAAAAAAAGCGCAATCAAGTCATGGTCATTATGAAATTGTGGTCACCTGTTCATCATATCTAACGGGATGGAATTGCACAACAAATAATCTTTGTGTCTGAGGTCTGAGTCGCCTTATTCGGCGTATGAACAACGGACTGAAAGATTATTATTTTTCTAATAATTTTCGAATTGAATAATTTGTCGAATAGTTCTTTCTATTACTGGACTGAAAAGGATTTCATCATTGATTAAGGCTGAATAAGTTATTAAAGAGATGACCAGCGTAAAAACTACAGCTTACTTTTATTATCACTCGGCCAGAGAGTGGAATGTGTTTCCTGTGTCTGTTTTTCCGCAAGAGTATCTCCGAGTTTTAAAATTCAGAGTAAATAAGTTTATTCAGGGAAAGCGTGTTCCATCATTATCATTATTATTTATTATCATCTTACTATATACGCTCGACTATCACACTAATATTATAAATGCGAAATTTTGGATGGATGTATGTATGTACGGGTGTATAGATGTATATGGATGGATGTTTGTTACCTCTTCACGCCAAAACTACTAAACGGATCGGGCTGAAATTTTGGTTACAGGTAGTTATAATCATGGAATCAAACAATGGCTACTTTTTATCCCATTTATTAGTTCTCGTGGGATAGAAACACCATTTAACGTTTCCATTGAAAAAACGTGCGAAGCCGCCAGGCGCAGCTAGTTTTCAATAAAAGCTATTTATCAAGACATAATAATGACAACGACAAAAGTAACAATTTTTCATTTTTTTTTTTCATGGACAGTTAGATCTCGTTGGGCCGCTATCTTAATCACCTGATGGAAAGAGAAGATGTGGCTGGCGGTGTATCACGAAGGTCTAGAAGATACCTATTCACCACCCGGAAAAGAAAAAGCGGGAAGCGAGTTCCATTCCTCAGCAGTGAATAATGAAGGTAGAGGAAAACCGCTAGTGCGAGTGGAGGGAACGAATACTGTTCTAAAATTCCGTCAAAAATCGATATCATCGATTTCTAATCAAACAATGGCTTAGCCCATTTCCTAAACTCTTGATTCAAATTAGTTCCATAACTAATAGCGTTTTCCAATAATCGTCCCAACTCTATAAAATAGAGTTTTGAATTTATGTTCTTTGAACCGGCTCCGGCGTTTAGAATATTACTTCACAGAGCTTATGTTTTACCTATAATTTGAAACTCTACTATTATTCGCAGCTGTCATTTCTACTAAATTAACATAATAATGAGATATAAAAAGAAATCAAGATTACTCAAGATAAAGTAGAATTTTAAAATATTTGTAGTTCTTATTTCATGGCTTGCTGTGTTTGTGCTGCCATAACTCTGCCAGTGTTTAGTCAAAAGAGTCATTCTAGAGTCACTTTAGTAGTAAGTTTTGGTTATTTTTGCTCTACGTTTATCATG
The DNA here is from genome assembly GCA_955876795.1 of Eupithecia tripunctaria. NCBI lineage: Eukaryota > Metazoa > Arthropoda > Insecta > Lepidoptera > Geometridae > Eupithecia > Eupithecia tripunctaria. The sequence goes on from OY041604.1 coordinate 10,802,462, forward strand.
GCTGTATCGCTTAAATAGTAGGTAGACATTTGAAATTGTGACAGTGTGCGTATGACTAATGCCGCTATAACAACAAAATAAATGTAAGAGGGCCAAAGTTGTCTTTATCACGTTGAGTACCGATCAGCGAAGTTTAGCAAAGTTTTAGCAATCGGTACTTGGATGGGTGACCGCATAATGTTGGTTTTTTTCAGTCCATCAAAAATCGGTTATGTTTTTTTTTGTGAAATTTTCTTCGATAGTAGGGAATTCTCCATCCTCTACTTAATTATGGCAGTTGGGTATTTATCCGGTAAATTAGAGATAACTTCACATTAATATTATAAATGCGAAAGTTTGTATGGATAAATGGATGGATGGATGGATGTTTGTTACCTCTTCACGCCAAAACTACTGAAAGGATCTGGCACACAGGTAATTCTAATCCCGGAATCAAACATATGGTCCTTTTTATCCCATAAATCAGATCCCGTAGGATAAAAATCACCTTTAAACGTTTCCATGAGAACAACGCGTGCGAAGCCGCGGGCGCAGCTAGTTTTAAATAAAGTAAACATTATAAGTATAGTAAAGTAACGGAAGATAACTTTTTCTGTTACATTACTTTATTTATAATGTTTATTTGTAAAACTGCAGAAATAGCTGTTGAATATATAAGTTTATAAAAGCCGGAGCTTGACCTAATGTGTCGTTAGTGGTTTCGGGCCTATTGTGAGCGCCATCAATATTTCAGAACTGCTATTAAGCCAGAACAATAAATCATCATTTTTCACTGACCCCTTCTGAAAGGTTAAATGATGACTCAACATTGTGACAGCTGAACGTTTTTTAATAGCCTGTAAGCCTAATATGACTTTTGTTACGTTATTACGTTATTTTTCAGCCATAAGTTCAAGTTAACGTTTTATATTTTGTTTTATTTTAAGTATGGTGTATGCTGAGTGTGAAGTTAACACTTTGTAGTTGTTCACAATTTTAACATTGTAGAAAAAACCACGGCGGCAGTTCACACTGTGAACTGCAATAAATGACTTATGCTGGACGCAGCATCATATTGCTCCAAAGTAAGCAGAACCTTAGCGCGACGAGAATCAAACCAGCAACCCCCTTTAAGAACGCCGTTGACCTTCTCACATAATCATAAAAGTTAATATAAATTTAAATATAAAGTTGAATATAAAGTTAAAGTAATATTTACAGTTACAGTAACAGTTGTAGTTAAAGTTAAAGTATACTAGTATAGTATAAATTAAACTTCCCGCTAAGAGCGCTGTCACATTTCATAGAAAAAACCATTGATTTATTAAAAACGAAGATGAGGCACTGGTTGCTCGAAAGTGGCAACCTCAAATTGTGTAAAATTGTGTTCTCCCACATCAGTCACCGTCTGACCGGCGGCACGGGCGGTCGTGATTCGCGTGAAATATTGTTGTCTCAGTCTCACTTCGGTCCTAGATACGTCTTTCCGTCTTTGTTCTTCTTTGTATAGCACAGGACTGGAAATATAACTGTGAGAACATTGTGTTTCCGTGTAGTTGTAACACATGCCAATTTTTGAGTAAGCGCTGGGAGAACGTTACCTATCTTCCCTTTTTAAATCAATGTAAAAAACGTATACCTACCTAACAAAACAAAAAAACGCTGAGAAGTCAGGTTGAATTAGGCAACCGGTTCTTTTAATTGTAACTGGACTACTGAGACTACAACAAACTACTTGATAGTTAACATAAAAGAACACACTTGTCACAAAAACTTACATAGTGAAACTTTACCTCCACATTGGGCCATATACATATAAGTATTTTCAGTAATGTTACAAGTGGGCTTGTGAGAGGTGGTCGGATTTTTCGTTATAATTTTTGTACTGACCATTTTTCTCTGTCACCAAACGGCGGGTAATTCAGCCCCTATTTCACAAGAATTGGGTACTTAAAACAGTTTTGTGAGTTGTAAAACCTACAAACAGATATTTATGATTTTAATAAGTTCTAGCGCAGCGGGGTTAAAAATAAACGGCAGTACCAATAAACGCAGGCCTCCCCCTAATAAGCGGCAGTAAGGCGCTTATCAGGGGGAGGCCTGCGTCCAGCAGTGGAACAATACAGGCTGTTGAGGTTGAGTCGTGAAATATTACGAGTGCGTTGACAAGGCTATCAAGGCGTGGTCGTTCTATAATAGATAGGGACTCGGCTTAGCTAGTCAAACTAAGGTTCTTAAAACTGCTCACTAGCATAGTGATGAAAAGTAGAAGATCTCCCAGTATGTTAAATATGTGGCATAGTCCCAAAAAAAATTGTACCGGAACACCCGTTTGGATAAACATCCATTCTTCCATTCATCAGTGGACAACGGAAGGGGGAAGGGAGCAGAATGTTGACAATATGCGTTGAAAGGTAGAGGTATTGGACTATCTTTACTAATATTATAAAAAGGAAAGATTTGTTTGTTTGTTTGTATTGAATAGACTCCGAAACTACATGACCGATTAAAAAAAACACCAATAAAAAGCTTACTTTTCAGGGAGTGACATAATTTATTCCGGAATTCCCACGGGAACGGGAACTACGTGGGTAAAACCGCTGGTGCTGCTAGTAAGTAAATAAGTTTAATGGGTGCTCAAAATTACCAATAATTAGAAACAAAAAGCTTAGGTTTTCTCAAAAACTAAGACCTAATCTTTAAGTTAGCCACCGTTGGCTACTGTAGATATTTTGTACTAGAAAAGCTATACATTTTAATGTGTTAGCTTCTTAGCACATAAATTTGAAATATGCACCTGCAACTCGCAGCGGAACATTAACGTATGTACAGAGGTACGTTACAAGAATGTTATATTAAAATAATACAGCGTTGTTGTACCTACCTATAGGAACTTAACTTACTATAATGATTATGGCAGTACCTTTATCAAAATTATGTAGTATGTGTGTAGTGTACCTAGGTTGCATAGGATTTTTTTAAGTCGGCACTCCGCTAATATCTACATTGAATATTGCAAAAGTTGGCAAAGTACGAAAGTCGGCACTCGGCGCCGACATCGATGACGATGATGATAAATTTAATTTTCTACATGCTACACCGCGTTGTAGCAAACCGAAGCAATTAAGGGACAAGGAAGGTCTGCTTGCAACGCAGGAGGTTGCGGGTTCGATTCCCGCCTCGGGACAAATGTGTGTACGATCTGCAGACATTTGTTCAGGGCGTTCTGGATGTTTTTCTATGTATAATAAAAAATATCTATCTATGTAGTGTATTGTATTATGTATATCAGTTATCTAGTACCCAAAACACAAGCTCTGCTTAGCTTGGGGCTAGATAATGCTGTGTGAATTGTATTTATTTATTTAAAAAAAAAAAAAAAAAAAAAAAAAAAAAAAAGGTATTCGATATTTTGAGCTTAAATTTCAATGCATCCAAAAATATACTGAAGAAAACGTTTACGCAGATGGGTTACTATACCGTGCCCATTGAATGAAGCATGTTAGTAAACAAACTACGACACAAATAACAAAATCTCACTTGCTTGGCGTCGAGTTTCAGATATAATTGTAAGCAATTTTTATTGAAGGGAGGATCTAAAATCGACAAGTAATGTAAATGACGTATAAAAGGACGCGCCAACAAAGTTAATTTTAGGTTAAGTACGGGTGGTTTGTTAACTAACATGCTTCATTCAAAATGGACACGGTATAGTTATTTTGTAAACCTTGAAATTAAATTATAAAAGACTAACTCTACAGCTAGTTCAAAATGCACAGTCCAATATCAGCTGCTGAATAAAATAAACGGCGGCGAAATCGTTACTCCAAATTACTTGTTTCATCCAGCTACAAAGGAAAAGTGGGATTTTAATCACGCCATATTTTTCCGTTGGAAGTATTTTCCACGGGAAATAAAAGTCTTTTCTTTTTGCATGAAATATTTTGCAGAATTAAAACGAGTTCCCAATTTTTGTACTTTTAATTGAGTTGGACAGAAATTATTAATAATTATTTATTATTGCTTTTTGTAACAGGCCTTATTTTATTTAACTTGGTTTTCATCATAGGCGAATAATAAATCAATATGAATTTAAGTTGGATTCTTTGTTTTTAAATCACATTTTTATATCACGTGTTACACGTTTAGTAAAAGAAGCTTAAATATCATCAGGCAATATTTTCATGAATAAAGCCATTCATCGACCTTTTTTCTTTTATAGAACGATTTTATACCATCTCTCGTTCCATTGACTCGGGAATGACATCATAGCGTCTATTGGATTATCAGGAAAATCTTTTTCCTGAGTTTTTCGGGACATAGGATGTCATTCGCCTGTTTTCCGTCGGTATTTATTGAAATACTTTTGAGATTAGTTTTAGATTTGTTAGTCCCACCACTCAAGTTTTAACCCGCATTTTTTCAATACTTTATGAATTGAATGGTGCAGTAACATGGCAACTGACAGCCCAAGTCTATGTCATAACGAGCCTTGACTCGCTATGACTCGGATTTCAGATTCATAGCGCCGATATAGCATAGCCGAGTCATAGCGAGCCATGACTCGCTATGACTCGGCCAATATTGTTGTTGACCTAAGTCCTGAAAATTACAATCAAATAAAATTAATAAATAAAAACTAGTGTAGTAGAGCATCGATTATTCAAACGTCGAAAACCAAACGACCGCTTATCCAGACTGCTAGTTTTCTTTCGCTCGTATGATAACTCGACAGATAATTTAAAAATGTGCGTGACTATCTCCCGAATATTTAAACGCAATTCATATTAAATCACATGTCATTTGACGAATATATGACAGTTTTCAGTGGAAATGTGTCATAAATTGGTCACTTGGACACGTGCTTAAATCTGAGTTGCGTTTGAGTATTTGGGCGTTACCTGCTTAAAAGAGAGCTTCGCTTCGGCAGACAGACTACACATTTACATGACATTTAAGGACGTTTACGCAAATTTCGTATGTATAACCTACAGTTTACGTACAATATTGATTAAACAACATGTACTAAGCTATCTGTGATTCACATATTCCTACTTACTACTGCACTATAATAAATGAGAATCATATAATAAGTAGGTATGTTTTCTATTGGTATATTGGTACATTGAAGTATACAGTTCGATTCCCCGCTTAAATCTATTTTCCGAACACCCATGATTCGTTTGGATAATCAACACTCTACTGTATTTACAATTGAAAAAATGAAGCTAACTGCAGACGTTTGCAAAAAATCTACTATATCTAATTCAATAGTTTGGCCCCCAATATAACAGTAGTAGATAAATGTTCACTTCGACTCCTTGGTTCTCCAATTCTTGATGAGTCTTTTTAGTCATGCGAAGAGGAGATAGTTCAAAATTTTACCAAAACATCGGACAGACTGCATAGTATATAAACTGCAACGAATGATGTTATGAGAAAATTATGGATTGGGAAGAATGATGAAGTGCATATGAAAAGATTGAAAACAAAGTGAATGATGATATGGGATGTAAGCCTAATTGTACCTAAACTTAGTCCTAGTTTTGCATGTTTGACGAACAAATATTATGGTAAAAATAAATATTTCGTTTTATATTCTACACATTGCGTTTTGCAGTTAATAATACCCCGCAAGTAAATAGTAGTAAACTGTCTAAGTATTAGAGTATTAGAGTCTATCCGCGTATTGACTAGTCTCAACAGCATGTCACAAAGCGGTGGTAACAATGTAACCTCCACCGTTTGCTATTAAACTTATAGATAGCTCGATGGAGTCTGTACGCTCGGCTGGCTTGCTAGTTAGATGCATCACTGACTGCTCAGCTAATTCTGTATCCATGCATGTAATAGACTGAATTATCTAAGCTAATTTATTATCACTGGCCTTTGGCAATGATAATCCTGAACGCAGGCATTGGGGTTGCTATCCACCCCACTGCCCTTTGTTAAGGATTCTAGGTAATTTTAGACAGCCACTTCTCTGTTCTGTGCTTTTAGTATTCTGCTGACATGCTTTCGGGTCAAGGTTTTTACTAGATTACAATCACCTAAATTTTATATATTATATTAATCACCTTAGGAGCATGTAAACAATGACGTTTTAAAAGTGCTAAACACGCGTACGACCCGCGCGGGCTGGCTCGCTATTGTATGTCTTTGTTTGACCGTAATCTCACCTCAAAAGAAGACACCTTTTGCTAAGTTATAGCGTAAACTGACCTCCAATTCTATCAAAATCTTGTTTGAATATTTATGTTGAGTTATTGATCTTTCTGCTGCCGCCGTGAAACCGTATTTATTTTTATTTGTATCAAACAATCAACGTAATCTAACTGATTATTCAATTCAATTTAAGCATTCCCCGCGACCGGTTTTCAATTATCAGATTACAAATTTGGGTAAAAGCCGAGGCGTGATTTTGTAACTAATTTACAATTCTACCATGTTAAATAGGTACACAGCGAGTATTCAATACGAATAATATAAAGCTTTTTCATAAATATTGTTTTCGCAAATTTTTAAAGACCGAAAAAATACAATCTCAATTTCAAAATCAAAAATGCATTAAAATAACAAGCATTCTAAGTAAATTTTTCAATCACATGAGCTTATCAATGATGGTTTTGCACATTACAAATATTAACTACTTTTTAATGTTTATTCTAAAGTCATACTCCCTTGTAGTTCAGCCCTTATAGCTAAAAGTTCCTACCCGTTTTAATTACACAAATTGAAAACCGTTTTACGAATTTCATGAATCATTGGTATCGCAGACGCAAAGTTTCGACGAAGAACGAAACTTTCAAAATGTTTCCATTCTTTCAGTTGGCCTAACTTAAAATTCTGCTCCTTACTTTTACGGTTTCACTTAAGTTTGGAGTAAGTCTTGTTTTTCTTCGAATTAAATGGGCTTTGTACAAACTTTGGCTTCTGTATCTGACTATAAGCAAAGGTAATTTTCGTTGCTTTGGAGGAAAAAAGCAATCTAACTTGAGTGAAATCCTGCCATCACGAAATGAGCCGCTTAAAGGTACATATTTTATCATAACATTTTCTCTGCTGGTTAATGTTTGCTCTTGCTCTATTGGCATCTTAATGCCACTGATTTTCTTTATAAAGCTTTCTAAATTTGCACGAAATTTTGACCTGCCTTTATCTTGTTTCTATTCATATTTTATTCTTATCTGTGTAGTTAAGCACATCATCCGAAGCGTAGAGCTTTCGTGTGCATGAATCAGCCCTGTTTGCGAGACAGCTCAAACAGATGCTAGCAGACGTGCATCTGGCTCAGTACACTTGGGTGCACACACATTTCTACTCCGGTAAGACGAGACGACGTGTTTTGATTGCAGGTACCATAAGTAAACAGTTGATATTTACTCTGTTCTTCGTGTCCCTTTAAATGTAACACCTTTTAGAAGTAAAATAAATATAAAAGTAAGGTACCTAAGACTATCGATCTGTAGAGATCAAGATAGATTGAGTTGCAAATCATTTGCTAGCTATTATAGTGTTTATTTGGTCTAACATAATGAAAACTTATCGCCAGAGATATATTAAATAAAGATAAAGGTACGCTCGGCCCCAGACCTACCGATTCTTTTCTTTTTAAACGACTTCAAGAAAGGAGGTGTTTTTTTTTGTTACCTGAGAACTTTTAGCTGCGTGGTCCGATTTTCATGACTCTTTAATTTTTCTTTCCGTGTGGTGCCTTTTACTGGATGCGTTAACAGCACTGCAGCGCTGGTTTAAAAAAACTCACACACTCGCAAGTTTTCTATCCTAGTTTTATTCTACGAACGTTCCACCTCTGTGATATCATATTACGTCACAGGGCGACGTCGTCGGTAACCGAGAGCACTTGACCCATCTCGGAAAATGTGGGGCGGCGTATTAATTACCAGAACAGTACTGTTGTACCTGGGAAATGGACGCGTTGAATTGGAAACTGCTGGTTGTAGAGCTTCTGTGAAAATGTAGGTTAGTTCAAGAGTTCTCGTTTACGTTGAAGCAGCCACGTACAGGTAATGAAAGTAGATTGGATTATCAAAAAGATGATTTTATTATACGATTAGGATAAAGCACCTATAGATAGATTAACAAAGTCAAAACTAATCTCCGTGCATGACTACGATGCTGGCGATATAGGTACAGCTCTAAACCAAGGTGCCTGGAGCATTCTCGTGTCGGAAACCACTTTGTCTTGCGGGGCCTCAGCGACAGGAACAAGTAAGGTTTTAGATCAGGGTTTCTAGATATGACAGCACAATTAGCGCAGAGGGAAAGGGTTACCCAGATGAAATAACATCTAGGTTGGTTAAACAGCTATCTCATCACCGACTCTATCGAAAACCAATTATATTTTCTGACAATACTCGAGACTTATTTTTGTCTCTCAAATCAATAAAAGCTGAGGAGCTGTACACAGCCTCAGGCGGTAAGTTACGTAGACAAAACTTAACTGCCATAAGTTTGCTATAACTCAGATGCTATGGCTTAGTTCTAGGCACAGCTGGTAATTCAGAGGTGCTATAAAATGTTATGGCGCATAAATAGCACGGAGCACTACGATACGCTGTCGGCCAGATTGAATATAAATAATTCAAGGTAGTGGTGGGGTGCGGTGGGAGGTTAGATTATCGATGTCGATGGGTATTGGAAGAAGGTTATAAATTGTATGAATACGAGAGGAATTTAATTTCAATTGTAACATACTTTCTGCCTGGGGCTTCACACGCGTTGTTTCTAAGGAAACGTTTTCTATCCCTTGGGCACTGATTATATGGGATAAAAAGAACCTATGTTTGATTCGAATATTAGAATTTCCTGTATGCATGTCCGATCCGTGCAGTAGTTTTTGCTTTTTTTCCCATAAATCTGATTCCGTGGGATAAAAATTACCTTTAAACGTTTCCATAGGAATAACGCGTGCGAAACCGCGGGGCGCAACTAGTATTAAATAAATAAGTAATGCTGGACAATCCACATGGCCCCAAGCTAAGCAGAGCTTGGCTTATTGGTACCAGATGACTGATACACATATTTTTTTATACATAGAGAACGACCAGATCACCCTATACACATATCTGCATGTCGCAGGAGGTTCCGGGTTCGATTCCCGCCTCGGGACAAATACAAACATTTGTCCCGAGGCGGGAATCGAACCCGCAATCTCCTGCGCAGGCCTCCTGCTCCTCGTCGCAGGCGAACCATTGCCCGATGCACCACAGAGGTCAGTCCAGATTTTTTCATTTATTGATGTAATGTATTATGATGATGTAACATAGTGTTATCGATGTTCGATTCACATCACTACTTGCAAGCAGCGAGCCAAATATATCCATAATAACAATAATTTGTAGGACTGTTATTCGATACGATATAACAATGCCGTTTCTCACGCAGAACGGGTATACAGTTGGATACAGAGTGATCAAATATGAATTTGTTTTGCTTTATGGAAGGGGCTGTTTTTTGTTACATATTCCAATAAAGTGAGAGCTTTTCATCGGAGAGCCAAAACCTCTTTTGAGTTTTCACCTATAAAAACCAGAGTTTTTTTTATATTTATATTTTAAATTGTCGCTTTGGACAAATTAAGTTAAAGTCATATTAGGGCCATACTGCCTTGTGTTTCGTTGAATAATTTTCATATCTGTGTTTAATCAATTGATTACAAATACTCCATTTTTTCTTTTTGCTTTCTAAAAACTAGAGAATTAGAGTAGTAGAAATGTCAACAGTGAACCATAAATAGGCGATTTCTTGTAACCTCTTTTGAGTAAGGGTTACGAGTTACTATATAAACTCTATGGTTACGAGCAATCGCCAGCTGGCGGTACCTGCAACGTGATTAATTATGTACCTAAACTGGCGGACCTCGCCACGCGTCCGCGCGCGACCACGCGTGAGGGAGTTGTGACGCATTCTTTCGCAGTGATCTCGATTAACTACGAAAGAATGCGTCACTATATATATATATTTGGATTCACTGTAAAATTTCCTACTAACTAACTAGTTAATACTCTGAAGTTGTTTAGAAATATCGAAATGATGATTTATGGAATGTACGAGTACGGTATGCTTACATTATATGTATATATAATATATACAAGTAATCAAAAAATAAACGAATTTGATGCACTGTATGTGTTTTATTTTATAGTTTCGATAATCTTCTATTACAATTAACATAAAAAAGAAAACGTTACCATACAAATTTATACATAACAAACCAAAAGCGGAAGTACGCCGTCAAGTGCGATTTTTAGCCGGTTTTGAATTTTGTTTGGTTCACTAAATATGAAAGCCTACTACTACCTACCTAGTTATTATGGTTCACAGTTGATATTTCTCCTACCCTAATTATATGTATAGTGTTTATAGACTTTGATTATGGTTTCCTTAACCAACAAAGCACTTTAATAATTAATAATAACTTATCTTTCCTATTAATATGAACTCCACCCCAACCACACCCTCGGGCCATTTTAGGCAGAATTTGGATATTAATTTTACAAGCATTTAAACACCGTCACTGTTCTGTTATTAGCAGATAGTTATTTATTTGGTTTATGAGTGTTTTATTGCCTGCTGGTTAAAACCAGTTTATTTTATATAAGTAAAATAATTATAATGACTACGAATAAATTTTGAACAATCTTAACATAAAACGGTTGATCAAATTTTGGCCGAACAAAGTTAATAACACCTTCGTTATTTTCGGACAAAAAACTCAATCAAAATGGGTTTATCCCTGCGGGAGCTTCGATGTCAAAGACACGTAGAACTTATGTTAACTCTAGGAAAACAACTATTTTTGTCTTTTGTTGTGTTCGGTGACATCATTTGCATAGATAGAAAAACCCATAAGTCCAAATTACAATAAACTATCATAAACTATCTTTGTGCCGCGGCTTCGCACGTATATCCCACGGGAACTGTTAAAGTAGCCTATGAGTTATTCCAGGCCTAGAACTACCTGTAAGCAAATTTTCAGTCCGATCCGTTCAGTAGTTTTTGTATGAAAGAGCAACAAACATACATACAACTTTCGCGTTTATAATACACTCGAGAGCAATGAATCCGGGTCACTTAAAGAATGTTAAAAATCTCGGAAACTAAAAATGATAGGTTAATGCAATAAATTGTATTTAATAGACAATGTAATACTCCTTAAATGAAAGTAAAAAAAATATGAGTCACCATACATTTTATTAACACAAAATTACATAAAGAAAAAAACTGCTGATCTCTCCTTAAAACAAAAATAGGAAACATGAAATTTTTGAACTTTATTACGATTTTCTTGAATTTTAATACTTCGTATTGCCTCCTCGTGCTTCCATTACTGCGTTTACGCGGTTTGGCATGCTGTACACCAAGTTCCTTATACGATTTTGGGGAATATTCTCCCATTCCTCTGTGAGAGCAATTTTGAGCTCACGAAGCGTGATTGGGGGAGGGTTTCGTTGTTTTACGCATCTGCCTAGCTCGTCCCAAGCATGCTCGATCGGGTTGATATCCGGGCTGCGCGCTGGCCACTCCATACGAGTAATGTTCATCTCTTGAAGGTAGTCATTCACAATCCTACCTGTATGAGGTCGGGCATTGTCATGCATAAATATAGCATCCTCACCTAAATTGACCATAAATGGACCAACGTGATCATTGAGGATTTCTTCCACATATCTTACGCTAGTTAAAAAGCCGTTTTCTATGATCACCAGCTCTGTGCGACTTTCAGAAGAAATTCCGACCCACACAAGTACAGACCCACCACCGTAGGCTACTTTTTCTTCGATGCATGCTTGCTTGAATCTTTCCCCTGGTCTTCGATACACTCTGTGTCTTCCATCGTGCTTGTAGAGCATAAATTTTGATTCGTCGGAGAACATAACTTTTGACCAATCTTCAATACTCCAATTTACGATTTTTAGGATTCTTTAAGTGACCCGGATTCATTGCTCTCGAGTGTATTAGCAGGGTTCGAAAGAAACTCTGTCTGTCAGTCTAATACCTTTGCACGCCAAAACAACTGGACGGATCTCAATGAATTGTGGCAGGATAGTAGATAGTATCCCAGGGCCAGAAAAAGGTTATTATTATCCGTACGAAGCCGCAAGTAAAAGCTATTTACTCATTAATAAATTATTATAAAAACATTTTTAACAGAACAAGGGTTGATCCAAGTCGAGTACTTTCTAAAAGACTTACAACTACATTTAGTAGGACTCCAGCAGGGGTATTTTAAGATTCGTCAGATTCGAATTTGATCTTCAATTCGATCTGTCAAGAGTTTCCGATATGGAATCCGACGGCCTTTCCGACGAATTAAAATACCCCTGCAGTGCAGGTACGTGAAACAATAAAACATCTTTGAATTAGTCGCAAGAAAACGAACCGGGTGAATACGGGATTGGGTGAAAACGAACCGAACCTGTGTTGTATGTAGTATTATGATTCTTCTCTCTGGTTGTCGTTTTGTATTTGTGTTTTGTCTCGAACCTCTATCCACAAACACATTTTTTTATTCAATTTTAGTAAATTTAAAAAAGCAGGCTCCTTTAGCTTTTCGTATATTTACCTACTATTTGCCTAGATTTGTGACGTCAGCACGGATAATTGTTTAAAAAATAAAAGACAATAACACTAGGCTTTCAAACAAATTATCGATACCTATTCTCTTTTGTTATCGATAATACTCTGCGTTGCATCGAGTAATGAAATAAAAGTAGTAAAAAAGTGCGAGCGCAGGAAAGCATTAGCGAGAGTGCTTTGCAAGTTGTAAAACTGATAGTAGGTAAACAAACCAAGGTCAGAGAAAACGCTCACGATATTATATTTCACTTGAAAGAATAAGCGTTTTTAGAAACTAGATTCTTTAATCGGTATCGCTCACTTTTTTCCATTGTAAAATTAGCTTTTGAACTTTCCTAGGGTAAAGTCTGTCTATACTATTATATATATAGCCTGTCTATACTATATATGATGACGCGGCGGGCGAAAATCCGCCTACGACACAGAATATTTCGGGTTCGATTCCCGCCTTGGAACACATGTTTGAACTATCTGCAAATATTTGTTTTGGGTGTTCTGGGTATTTTCTATATATGCTAAAAATATATCGTTTTTTTATTGTATTATGTATGCCAATATATAATACAATACATAGGTTCATAGTTCATAGTTCTTTATTCATAACTTAAATATGTTACAATTCACTTACCATAATCAGTTTTGTAAATAATAGTTTACTAAATTAATGAAACGTTATACCATACTTTACAAAGCTCGTGATATGGGTAGGTACTAGGTAGATGACTGATCATCTAGTGGTAGCCTTATCCTAAGCTCTACTTAGCTTGGGGCTAGGTTGCTAAGTGGATCGCCCAGCATTATTTATTTATTTATTCTTTATCTTATCTTTGATAAGACTAGTACAGCTGTTTCGTAATGAAAGTTAAAGACAGACATATCGCATTTTTTATACTATATACTTAAAATATAAGATTGAATTGTAAGGGTTGGAGAGTATAGGGCATTGAATTCCCCAAATTTACTTTTAGACTGATGAGTGACATCAAAAAGCCTTCGGCCTGAAAAAGACCGCATGGTCCTTGCTGATGGATGGCCACATTATGTAATTGAAATAAGTTTATTTTGTGTTGTTTGTGTAGAAGTAGAAAAACCACAATGTAATGCGTTCTGTAAAATAGCTAAGTGTATCTATCGAACCGCTTTTGCTAACTAACGGGCAGAGCAAACTTTGTGTGTTTGTTTTGAAGTTAGTTGTTAAACTCCGGAACCTCGAGTCTGATTTTCAATATAATCCGTGCGCGAACAAAATAGCAAGGAACTAAGTATTGCAAACTAAAACAGAAGCTGTCTGACATGTACTTTGAAAAGGTCTCATCTCATTTTGACACGGCTCAGATTGTATGAGAAATGTGATGTGCCGAAGAAATCGTTAGATACGCCCTACGCCAGAAAGTGTGTGGCTTTGATGTCGCCAAAACTAAACTAAGTAATAGTAGGTATTATAAGTAATGTTATGTATGTAGTATTATATTTTTTTTATGAGCACACAGATCCCCTAGTACTATCTAATGATTCTATCCATCCACGGTTGTCTGGTAGAGATCGATCTTGAGCGATAAGACTGCCACTTGTCACTTAGTTTAACTGTTCTATTGTATTGTTTCTTTCAATCAGTGTAAAATATAGAATTTATCTATCTATCTATCTTTCTATATAACTGTCTATCTATCTATCTAAACAAATCGCGATCTACTAATGGAATAAATTATGCTACAGCACGACTTGTGAGTGCCGGTAACACGGTTTGCGATCATTTTACGTATTTTACTCAATCAGCCTTTGATAGAGATGCGTCCAAACTGAGTTATCCATGAGCTTCAGTATGTGAAGTGTGGCTATGAATATTCAATGCATGTTCGTTCAATACCTTTGGCACGGCTACCATTGAATATGAACATGCATTGAACATATTTTTGTTTTTCTTTGTTTTATCTGCAATCAGTCTCTTTTTTGTGGGCGTGGGCGTGGGCGTGGGCGTCGTTTACATAATACGATAGGTATAGGTAGTTATATGCAAGCGGCGATACATGCGAGTATTCCACGGAACATACCAACTTCTCTACTACCTTTTAATTTTCTGTGGAGTGGGATAGGCGCAAATGAGCTCTAGAATACTAATATAACCAGACTGTAAGTGATAGTAGAAACAATTTCGTATATTTATACCAACATGAACAAGACTTACTTACTTACTCCCATGGCTCAGTGACCCGATGTATGTCTTGGCCTTCGATAAGAGAAGTTTTTCCCTGTGCTGCGCAGTTTCCCGCCAATCTTCCGCTTGTAGCTCACGCAGATCCGTTTCCACCACATCTTTCCAGCGGTACCGCGGGTGTCGCGGTATGCATCCGAGATAGGCGTTGCAGACGTTCTGATCCTCTCCCATCCTCTCTAAGTGTCCGAGCCAGCGGAGTCGATGTGCCTTCGTTTCGCCGATGATCATGGGTTCATAGGGTTCACGATCTCTTCGATAATTGTCGCGGCTCGCAGCGCTCGTCAGCGCCGTTAGGGGGTTCTGTCAATTATTTCCAAAAGGTTTCTTTATTAAAACAGTTTCCGAACCGTTGCATTATAGCGGCGGAACAACCCGGCGGCGGCGTCGGCGTTTTCGTACGACAGTATAATGTCGCACGAGCTCGCCGGGCTATTTCGCCAACTTTAGTGTATAATTATGAAGAATGTTTCACTTCAATACAGTTTGATCGCAGGAACGAGGAAATCCTATATCTGTATGACATACATGTAGAGTCCATTACAGAATGAAATACAGATATAAGATTTTCTCGTTCCTGCGATCAAATTGTATTGAAGTGAAGCATTCTTCAGACGCTCGCAAAATGAGTTATATCTCGTGTTAGGTGGAACTATATTGAAAGTCTTCAGAGATTTCATGACAGACATCCGTCATTCATGCTACCTACATGAACTTATCGAAGCTGAAATTAGCCCTGATGCCAGCCTTGAGAGATATTGTTAGATAAAATAACGAAGAATGTTATGCTTATTGGGTAATGGTTATACCCAGGATTCAACTCGAAAGGTGACAAACCCTTTGGGTAAAAAAGTCTTTGCATAATATTTTTTGGCAGCATGTGTTTAAAAGGATTTTAAGCTATTGCATAGCTTCTATCGCGGGCCTTGAGCGCGGGGACCGAATCCAGAAATTCCGTAACGAAAAAACCTCACGCTCCCCACTCCGACCGGAACAGCGGTGATACTTTTTAGTTTTGCCATCTATCGATGAATAGTAGAACTTTTAATGACTTTTGAAATATGACGTTTGTCTCTTTAGTTCAGCAACTCGCCTCTAGATGGCATTGCAATAGCTTTACCGCGGCAGTCCCCGAGTGCCACACGTCTTTTTTATCCGTTTTGATGCTTTTTTGGGCAGCATGTGTTTAAAAGGATTTTTTTCTGTGAATCTTATTTTTATTTTAAGAATATTAACGTTACATCGCTAAACGAGGGACTTCTTCAAGGTGAGTGCTCTTTATGGAATGAAACGTTGTTACTCTTCCAACACAATCAGGTTGCTAAGCGAGAAGATTTTTGTTAGCGAGGAGCGCAGCGAGCCGCGCCAGACTACGGTAAGTGCGGCGTGCGGGGCCTGTCAGCTGAGTGGAAGTTTTTTTAATTACATAAAGGACACAAAAATCCCATAGTTATAGGCATTTGACCTCTATATGTATACAATCTTGTCCCACAAGTAAGTAAGTATCAACGCTATAGTACCTTACGGAATAGGCCTAAAGGTAGTTGCCCAAGTAACACAGGAGGCATTTTAACAAACGAATTGTAAACTTATGTAGAACTTAAGGTCTGTATAAACTCTTATATAGGTTGACCGAGCATCTTGTCGCATTATATTGGCATTTCAAAACCATTAAAATGCTTTACACCGGATAGCGGTAGGATAATGGTATATCAAAATGATTTTGTAAAGCCTTAATTTAAGTGTAGCAAACCACAATACAGTTGTACAGCTTTCAGCTATTTTGGGTGCCCTCGGGTGTACAATAGCATTTTAAAGTTGTAAGATGATGCTGATGCTCCTTAATAGCATAAACTTTTACCATTATAATACACCGTTAATCCGTTATACAGCGATGAGCTGTATTCAGTGCCTTTTGTTGTGTAATGGCACTTATAGGTGCTAAGTAAAAGCCTAGTATTGCTTAACAGCATAAACGTGAGTTTATGTAATGCATGATTTTTTAAATACTAACTGACCTTTGTACATCTTTTGGCTGTTTAATCAAATACAAGTGAGTTATTGTAATGCGTAAAGCTGTTTTTAAATATTTGTGTCTGTATTAGTAAAACTATTTGTTTCGTCACAAATGTTGAAAATAGGACCAACCAGTCAAAAATTCTGAGGTTAACAAATATAAAAAAATAGAGTTAAATTAAGAACCTCAGAATTCAGAATTCTCATAAAAAAAATGTAAAATCTGATCAAGGTGGCACGACGAGCAGAATCTTCATAGAACCAAGATGAAACAGCTATTAGATAGATATTACAAATATTATCTTCGAGATCGAGTAGTACCTACCTACAGTGTTGTGCACACACCCGCTGACTTCGTATCTATTATAGCTCTACCTATTGGATCATATAAGTAACATTTCGAGAGTTCCATGAGAGTGAAGTCTATTGAAACTTACATTTTACAAATAAATTAGGTAACAAACTTTGTTAAAATATTGTTTTGTTAAACTTAAAAATATGTTTGCTACCTACTAAGATAAAATCTGTAATAGGTAGGTTGGTATTCTTACTTACCGAGCTGTGTTAAAGTACTGTAATAGGTACCTACAACCTACCACAATCCTTTCCGCGGATGTCGTAAGAGGCGACTGGGATATCCACCGGCGAGCGGACAGCACCCCTTGCAGAACAATGAATACCACCAAAATGCGATTCCCAAACCGCATGCCCATCGTGGGGATTATGGGCATTACCCTCCATGAGATAAACACAAATAAGGCACTTATCATGGGAGAGACCTCCGTCCAGCAGTTGACCGATACAGGCTGTTAAGGTTGAGGTGCATCAAACTACCTATCCTACCTACAAATACGAATTACAAGAATCATGGTAGGAGGTACTCAAAATTTTAATAACTTTAGTAAACAAAGAAAACAATAAGTAGGAATAGATATTATATTTTTTGTGTACCTACGTGTTACTAAGGGCTTTTTATACAGATATATAGTGTTTAATAAAATAATTATCACATTTCTTAATTGTTAAAAAAAGTCAATGTTTATGAGGTCTAACTGTTCGGTAGAACTACTAGTTTTTAAAATCGGTCCATAATTGACAGAGAAATCGGTGAAAATAGATACAAAAAAAAACACGCTGACGAAAATAGAACCTCTTCCTAAGTCGGTAAAAATACTCCCACAACGAAAACCCAAAGCTCTTACGTGGATTAAAAAATACACAGCACGTACCTAAACAAACAAGGTTGTGTAAATTCCATTTTTCCCTGGCAGTTACCGTAATAGACAGGTGTCCGGAACAAACAACATCGTTCTTGCATCGCTGCACAGTCAGAGTCATAGTCAAATCGTTTATTTCTTTAGACTTACAAAATAAGCACTTTAGACAAGTCAAACTTTTACTATGTAAACAGCTTGATAAATAGTAATTACTATCAAATAAAACATAAGGTGCAATTGACTCTATTTAACTTCAATTTTTTGTCCACTAGCGGAAGAAGTGAAAAAGAAACCACTAGCAAGTTTATCGCTTATCAAATAATACAATCTTTGCATAACTTTCGCAATTATAATATTAGCGTGATACACCTAGTATATGTCCACAATCTCACCTGATGGAAAGTGACACAAAATTACAGAGAAAATATTTAAAAGAAAGTGTTTTCTTATAAGAACAGTGTATAATTTCATGCATTTATATTTATAAGCTGTTATATTAACATGCTAAACAGACACTGTATAAATTAAAATAAATACGCTAATAAAATACTTTGTTGGTTTGAATACCTTCGGAGCAATATACCTGAGGGTGCTCAAAAATTTCAATCATTATTATCTTCTGATAGGATCCCAACTAGTTTATTCTGTATGAAGTTTATATCCATATGTAGGTATTTTTCTCGGGACAGGATGGAGTAGGACGTTGTCGAGAGTTTGCGACCGAGCTTTTATTTTTATCTAACACATTCTCACACGAGATGACTTAATTTGTCTCCATCGCTTTTTATTGAACTTGCTACGGACTTTGTTTTTTTATGAGTATTTTTGTTGTATTTTGTCTAGCCAACATTAAGAAAATTTTCAATAAGAAAAATAGTTACGTACCTATATCCTATCCATTTTGAATGGAGCATACACGTAAACAAACCGCCCATACTTAACCTAAAATTCACTTTGTTGGCGCGTCCTTTTGTACGTTATTTACATTACTTGTCGATTTTAGATCCTCCCTTCAATAAAAATTGTTTACAATTATATCTGAAACTCGACGCCAAGCAGGTGAGATTTTGTTATTTGTGTCGTACTTTGTTTACTAACATGCTTCATTCAAAATGGATAAACCATAGTTACAAATTTTCAATTGATAAACAGAAGGGCCTCGCGGTTTCGCACGCGTAGTTCCCGTTCCCGTGGGAATTACGGGATAAAATATAGCCTCTGAAAAGTTAGCTTTTTAATGATGAGAGATTTTTTTAATCGGTTCATTGGTTTCGGAACCTATTCAATACAAAGAAACAAACAAACAAATCTTTCTTCTTTATAATATTAGTATAGATAACCGCCGCCATGTTACCTAAGTATAGATTCATTGTTACCTTAACCTAATTCTAATTGATCCACAAACCAACAGCCGGACTCATAATCAGAAATAAAAAACTACGCCAAAAATCCTATGAGAGATTTAACTCATGCAGCATTGCAAAATAAAATAATCCCAACATGCAAAGTTATGGAAATCCCAAACAACTTGTTAAAACGGTTGAACACTCGACTCTGTAGGGTGCTTCAAAACTCCGAAGCCATGACATTCGGAGAGAGGTTCTCAAAGCTACCAGCGGCTTTAATTATCTTGCAATCATCGACACTGCCATTGACATCCAGGTTTGAAGCGAGACCATCATTTTGCGTGAACGTCGAACGTTGTTCTTTGGATGTCTATGCGTTTTCCAAATACTAAAAATTGAGAAAACAAACATGTCACGACCTACCTCGTACATACATGTCACTGAGACAGTTTTCAACACCAAACTGGCTCAAAACATCTTTTATGGGGACACTATAATACTACACTGACTATTAAGAGTGTGCAATAACACCGCTACGAGATGGATTTCGAGCGGGGTGACAAGATATGGTTTTCGCGAGTGAGAAGTATATAAAAAAGATATAAAAGATATAAAATGTTTATTTCGTCTTAAATCACACATTTACAAATAAAGGTAGGTACAGTTTATTATTCAGATAGTTGGTACCAGATGTGTGTAAAAGACCCAATTTAGGCATCGCTAATGAGTTCCTCGTTCTTACTAAGTCGAAACTTGTATTAAGAAACGAAGGGCTCCTGCTCTGGCTAACTCAGGTTTTTTTCTCACAATAGTGTACTAACGGTGATAGCCATATATTTATATCATGGTCTTATAGTGCCTAAGTTAAATTTAGAAAATAAGTAAATACATAATCTAGTTACAAAAATCTAATTTATACAGAAATAACACCTAGCCTAAAATGCAAATATTTGGAAATTAATTTTATTTTCTTAATATTAATTTAGAAAATAAGGATATGCATCTCTAATTACACAAAAAAAAAAACTAATTATACAAAAAAAAAATAATTTATACAGCAACAACACCTAGCCTAAAAATGGAAGAAGGGTGGGAATTATAAAACACTTAATGTTAATATAATAACACAACAAGTTACTAGGTGGATAATTATGTGATAAAGGGGATTAGGATGGTAATTCAGGATATTCTATGAAATAAGTCCTCAGTCTGGTCATAGGTTAGGGATTTAAGGTAATCATTAAGTTTTAATTTACAATCGTTATATGACAGGTCTTTTATAAAGATGGTTTTATTTATTTTGTTGTAGATATATGGGGCTAGAAAAGAGCTATGCTTTTGTGCAAAGGTAGTTCTAGAGCTAAGAGTTTGGAAAGCTTTATCTCTACGCTTACTTTCGTTTTTAAGTTTTGGTAGAAGATGTTGTTTTAAAATTAGCTGTTGCTTAGAAGTACAGAGCAGAGACGTGCATCGAATTTTCTATGCGCCAAAACGGTTTTTACATAATTGCAAGTTAATGAAAAAACCAATCGAAATATTAAGACATAACTTAGAGAAATACTTCTAGGTATCTTAGCGAAACAAAAACAAGAAAAAAGTGTGCTGTTCTGTTTGTATGATATATTGCAAAATGTGTGCAAAACATCTATTTTAACCGACTTCAAAAAAAGAGGATGTTCTCAATTCGACTATATTTTTTTATGTTTATTACCTCAGAACTTTTGACTGGGTGGTCCGATTTTCAAAATTCTTTTTTATTTGAAATTGGTGCTTCCCGTGTGGTCCAGTTCTGACAATGGAATCCATGTAATTGAAGTCGGTCTATAGTTTTTTTGATAACAAAATCAATGATTCAATAAAATAAACAATCGATTTTTTTTACCAATCGTATTTTTAAAACTCGTTATTCAAGATAAAAATCGAAGTCACATTTCCCTAAATTTGAAAGCTGAAGCTTTCACAGATTCTGAGATAAATAACGATTTTGAAGCAAAATGCTTATGGCACACTCTTAAATACGTACCATAAAACTAACAATCTAAAACAAACACACTAGGCCTACATAACTAACGAACTGTATCAAAATGGTTCTGTTGACAAACATAGAAAGTCAGCGGATTTCAAAGGCTCAGTCACCACTGACCGGCTGAAGTCTGGCCCAACTTTTACTGTTTTTTACGTATGTTTGCTCTGTTGTTTTTACTTTTTCATCCTGTTTCGCAACTCAAATTGGAAACAAATAATTGCTTACGGTTTGAATGTTATGAAAGTTTTCATTTTTTAACGTTTTTAGCATTCAGCCGAAACGTGCGATGCTTACTTTTTATGCTAACATTTTCTTTACTGGCTTCAAATAAATAATGTTAGTACAGAAAAATATCGAAGGAATAACTAAATGTTTTCAATTTATCAAACAGGATATACGTGGGTCATTTTTCTGTGCCAAAAGTTTTCAATATTTACTCGCCCGCCCTCGCCGGAGATAGCCCGCACGCCCAGACGCTGCTCTACAAAATATCTACAAATGTGATTTTCATTTTATGGAATTACAATTTTTGCAAATATTTTAGTTAGTTTTTCCAGGAAAGCGATAAAATATATCATGACTACTAGTAGTATCTAGATAAGAATGGGTACAGATGAGGTGAGGTGATATTAGACTTGGCACTTTTAATAACTACCTACCGGTACTCTATTCTACTAATAAGCTAGGCGAAACTAACGTTTTTGTTTCATTCTATAATTTCTAAGAATTATTTTGATATTTATCAAAACTGTCAACGTATACGTATAATAAAAAAAATATTTATCTATGTGGTGTATTGTATTAGTAAGCAGAGCTTGTATACATAATACAAGCTCTGCTTAGCTTGGGGCTAGATAATGCTGTGTAAATTGTCCAACATTATTATTATTATTATTATATCGAGATTGATGTTCGTCTTAAAGCGTAGCAATCATGCAAATGGAATAACTTAGTCGACATGAAGTTACGGCACAGGTTTCTGAGTTTTTGATCAATAAAAGAAACCTTACTCTGATTACTGTGTACATGATTACTCCAATTACTAGAGCTCTTAAGTTTCAATACTTGGTAAGGTGTATTGAAGATAAAGCTGAATAAGCTAAGAAGATAATAAGGTTCTTGATTGAGGTTACTTATACAAGCTCTGCTTAGCTGTGTTAATGTAGAGGTACATGGATGAGTGAATTATGTTGAAAAATATATATTTATTTACTGATTATTTATTTTCTCAAAACGAATACCCGGTCCCAAAAGTTATATAGGGTATTCTGCAAGCTACAAGGCAATAGGTGAAATCGAGTTTCGTGGCTTTTTACAAAACTCGACTATTTTAAAGATACTAAAGTTATTACAACGGGAAATTGTGAGCTTTCCAATATGATCAGTTATTCCGTGATCATGGCGCATGAAACTGTGCTTCATGCGCCATGATGAAACTGTGCTCAAATATTGGAAAGCTCAAAATTCTAATCATGGTAAATATCCCGTTGTAAATAACTTTAGTATTAATAACCATGATGGATTTAAAAGTTTTATTTTAAAGATTTTTCTATATATTTGACGAAAGTTTTTTTTCCAATCTATTATTACAATTACATCTAATCATATTATCTATTTGCTGAGTGAACTGCTGAGCTGTGTGGTGCTGGCTTAGAATTTGCACCACCCCAAGTCTTCCCGCGGGCATCGTAAGAGGCGACTAAGGGATATCCACCGGAGGCGGGCAGCAGCCCCCCTGCTTGCTGTGTGGCAGCACACATTGCCGACGTCGATACACGAACTGAAGTCTGAGTCTAAGTCTGAGTCTGAGTCGAATACGACCACCGAACTGCGATCCCCAATCCGTATATTCAGCGTGGAGATTATGAGCACTACCTCCCATGAGATAAACGCCAATAAGGCGCTGATCAGGGGGAGGCCTGCGTCCAGCAGTGGACCATACAGGCTGTTGAGGTGAGGTTGAGGACATTATCTATTTACCCTGTCAATAATTAATTTTGTTTTAAAAAACTATAAACCGTCATCATTTTTTACAGTTTTTTCATGAAGTTTCATGGATCCCATTTTCAGTTGTGATTAATAAGCAACAAAATATTTCAAGGGGCGCATGATATCATCGTTCTCAAACGTTAAGGCTATCCCTCAGAAAGTTTTCATTTAGCAAGTCATCACTTAGTTGTAGAAGATTCTGTTGTATTCGGTAGGGTCGCTCAATTTTATTTCCTTTTGGACATTTGGGGTTTTATCCTATGTCCCGGGAATGTTTTCTTATCTGCCCCATGTTATTTTAGCGAGTCTTTTTCAATTTACTTTATATGTTATTTATTTTGGCGAATCTTGGGGACTAAACATCTTAGTCGTGATTTTCCTGGTTTCGGTGAGGCGGTAAGAAAAAGGGAAATTCCTCAACCTCAATCTCAACAGCCTGTATTGGTCCACTGCTGGACGGAGGCCTCCCCCTGATAAGCACCTTATTGGCGTTTATCTCATTGGGGAGTAATGCCTATAATCTCCACTCCGGGCACTTTTTTGCAGGGGGATTAAGAAAATGAAAATACAACTTAATTAAAAAGCATTCAGTTACTATTATTTCACGAATCGCTAAATAGTTAGATACCTACGTTCGGGTAGAAACATGCAAGCGATTTAACTAAGTTTCATCAAGTTGCATTCAAGTGTTACTCTAAGAACAGTTTGCGATCCGTACGTTCTCGAACAAATAAACTTATTCAATCAACTGAATACCGTCACATCGGCAAATAAACTGCTCAAGCAAGCTTCTAGTTTAATTTGGAAGTTCGCTTGAAGTTTACACAAAGGCTTGACGTGGACACGAAATTGAACCTACACGTGACTGACACGCGTACACGCGACGCTAACAAGGCAGTCAAACAAAAGTTTTACAAGGCACTGGTTTTCGTATGAAAATATCTTTGTTTGAAGAATTTCATTTTAAAACGAGCTCTGCTTACATTTGATCTGAGCAATGCTGTGTGATATAGGTAAGATAACTTTTCAGCAGCAGTCATATTTTTATACACAATGGTATTTTCACGAACCCACTAACATGACGGTATTGTATTCAATAGGTAGGTACCTACTTGCCGTTATTTAATTTGTAAAACATATTTGCCTTTGATATGTAGGTATCAAAGACAAATATCTATACTTTCCTATGTATAACACGTACCTAACTAACTAGCGATGACTTTAAATTTGCGGCCAGAAAGATAAAACAATAATCAAGACACTTCTATGTCTACACACTTTTACCGTATTCTTCGACGAACAAATACTAAAACAAATATCTAAAGTATGAAAGGTAGCCTATCCTTACAACTGCCTCCCTACTCAAAACTAGGTACTCTTTTTATTATAAAAATGAATTCAAACCACGGCCTCCATTTCTCATTCAAGATGAGTGCAGAGGTATTCAATAATGAACTAGCTCCATTAATCAAACGTAAAAAGCATTATAGTCATCATATAATAAAGAGTGGATATTTGTGGCATGAAATACTCTCATTTCTTTTTATTAGTGTTGTTAGCGTGATTATGGTCTTTTACCCGAACAACGTGGTTTGATCTACTGAATCTGTTTTGCCTTGGCTGAAAGTTTAAGATTTACATTATATTGAGTGTGCCATAAGAAATTACAATTGAAAATCGTAATTTTTCTCAGAATCTGTGAAAGCTACCAACTTCATATTTATGGAAATGTTACTTGGATCCTTTATTGTTTCTAATAACATGTTTTAAAAACACGATTGGTGAAAGTTTTCTCTATAGTTTTTTTTTAAATAGATGTTTTGCACACCTTTTACTATTTATCCCAGGAACAGCACACTTTTTTTTATTCGGTTCCTGCTTCGGTAAGAAACCTAGAAGTATTTCTTTAGTTTTCCATTTCAATTGTCCGTTTCATTTTTAACATTTGTTGGATCACTTAAGTCTAAACCTTTTACTAGATTATTTTTCAATGGGAACCGCGTGGTTATTTTCTTACAAGCTTCGATATAAAAATCGCATTTAAACAAATTCACTTGGTCTGGGCTTAGATCTTCTAAACAACTAAGTAGGGTATTAGTATTAGACGCAGCAGCACCATAATATACGACGTCGATAACAAAATGTAGTTAACAATTGCTATCCAAATGCCAACATAAATATAATTACCGATAGCATTCAGCAAGATGACCCTCTGAATAGCAGTACAACTTTTATTGTTCATCTTGGTGAAAGTTGTGTGAAACGGTCACAGTTGATTAGGCTAGTTGAAGTACTTCTGGGAAAGGTACAGAATGGACTAGGGAAACTTATTATTTGCTCCTTCCCTTACTCAAAGTCATTGAAATCAATTCAAAATGACAATGTATGTAAAAATAACATGCTGATGTACAACATGACATGTCGTCATAGTGATGTATTATTTTTTGATACTAATAAGTTTATTAGCTACGAATAAGAATAGTCAGGAACAGTAACTGCTTTAAAAAAATGCCCCAACCAAAGTTGTCCTAAAGTAGGCGGGGCTTAAAAGTCAGCTCAGCGCGCCATCAGTCGGATATTTATCTTGCAAGCGAACACACGTCCAGTCTGCACAGACGTTTTCGTGAGTATCTTTGTGAAATAGCTGTGAATCATCATGCCAACATGTGTTGTGAAGTGGTGCAGGAGCCATACAAGATTAAAATGCCTAGGGAGCACTTTTCACAAGTAAGTAGTAGCTAAATTATAATTACATTCATAGATGTTCAAATACGTCATCAAAATGAAATGTTCAATACTATGCAATTTGTCAGTAAGTCAGTAAATTTTTGACTTCGAGTTTTTGTTATTAATACAAAACAATATTATGGTCAATAATACGCAAATTGAAGTCAGTTATTGATTTATTATATTTGAGATACATATTTTTTAATCTTCGATTTTTTTTCTTCTTGTTGATGATATATTGAAATGTAACAAATACAATTAAGATATATTTATATATTTATATGCTTGTATTTTGTGTTTTAGTTTTCCTGCCGATCCTATTCGGAAAAATAAGTGGATAAGTGCAGTAAAGCTAGAAAGACAAAAACAATTACTAATGAAAACTATGAAAACCAGCAGAGTATAAAACAGAAGAGAAGAATTGCACGGCGTTATCAAACATGTAAGACCAACGACGCTTCAACTGCCAGAAACCGTGGAACAAATTATAGGCTTTATTACCCGGAAACTGCAAGCCAAAATCAACTATCCAGAATGAATGAAAATGTATATTTTCACAAGCTAATTAATTTGAAAGATTTCGATGTACTCTCGTATCCATCGGCGGTTTTGTTTAAAATATGCTCACGCACCGAGACACTAATAAGATATAAATATAAATAAATGACCACGGAAAATCACTTACTCGAGCTAGTAATCTGTCAGTAATATCAACACAGTGTTTTTCTAAAATATTTGATACTGAAGATACCTGTAATTTAGAGAGCACTAGTTTTAAGTATTTTGTTTTATAATTTGTATTCCTTGTGTTATCTCTAGTTGGCTGCCCTGAATAAATAAATAAATAAATAAATTATCGTTGAACTTCTGAAAATCCGTCTTTACTACATTGCGAAGAAATACTCTTTTTTAATGTCTTCTAGACTAAAACTTAATAAATTAATCATATTTCGCGGAACATAGATTTCATTGATGTGTACAAAGTAACAAAAACAAATTAATAAAAAAACATTGTTAACCATTATATTATTTTATTAATAACTTGGTTCGCTCTACTTATTGCATAACATCATCCACGCCGCCTTGTTTCAGCTGTCATAGCAGACATTGCAGTACGCGCGCGAACCAATCACCGCTTTCATTTAGCAAGCGCCAACCAATCCCTGCTTTCGTTCTAAATTCAACTAATCACGAAGCAATGTCTAATTGGAACTTTGGCTATGGTTCGTTTTTTGACTTATACGTCATTTTGGTTTGAGCTAGGCCCACTTTTTGTTTAAAATGACAGAACAAAAAGTGAGCTAGGCCCACTTTTTGTTCTGAATTACCGTTCCTGACTATTCTTATTCGTAGTTTATTAGTAATACTTTTTTTAATAAGGATACAATGTACCTAAGCAAAAAAAACAAACTGAACATTGCTAAATTGTAAGCATATAATATTTTTGATCCCGTTATAAATAGTATAACGCAGTTACCTGACGAGCCTGTCTATGTAGTTAGTAGCAGTACTAATGAGGGCATTAAAGCGATTGTGTCAGTAAATACAAATTTAAACTGACCACATCGACAACGGGAAAGCAAAATTCATTTCATATAGTCCATCAGAACATACAAGGCTTACCCAGCAAAATCCTAGAATTAGAATTATTTTTGAATTATTTGAATGTAGATGTTATGTGCTTATCAGAACACTGGATTGTAAAAAATCAGTTACTGCCATTTTATAATAACTATTCTTTTGCAAGTTCTTATAAAAGAAAAGCTGCAATACGTGGTGGCTCTTTGATTATAGTTAAAAATAGTCTTAAATGTAAAGAACGGAAAGATATTGTAGACCTCACTATTGAGAGGACTATTGAACTTTCTTGTGTGGAACTGGAGCGACACATCATAGTGGGGCGGTACACGCACACTATGATGTGTCGCTCCAGTTCCACACAATCATCACATCAATCAATCAAATCCTGACGCAAATCAGGTAGCTTTTGAATGTACTATGGAAGAGGTTTTGCTGAAATTATTTTCATGTAGAAAGGATCTCATTGTTTGTGACGACTTTAATATAGATATTTTAGCGAATCCCCTCGCCGATAGGCTGCTTAATTTATTCAAATGCTTTAGTTTACGACATCTTTTCATGATCCTACTAGGGTAACCCTCACATCTGCCACTTGTTTAGATAATATTTATTGCAGTCTATCTCCAACCAACAAAACAGTAATCAAACATTTCAAATCAGACCACTATGGTCAGAGTGTTAATTTTAGTTATAATCTTAACGATAAAACAAAGTTGAGAAATATTCCTACAGGCCTATTACAGAGAGCCGTATCAAGAACTTTCAAAGTCAAGTGGAACTAGCAGTAGCTAATATATCTTGCTCCGATAACCCTAATGATCTTTTTGCCAAACTTTTAAGTGTTATAAACAAAGAACACAGCGAAGTATTTAAACATAAAACATGCATAGTTAGGGTCAGGGTCGGATTCACTGATTGGGCCACTCCCGGTATTTATAGAAGTAGGAATAGACTATAATGATCTTTATGGTGCTAGAGAAGCTATGTTAAATGATCCTGCGTTTCTTTCGTATTTAACAAACTACTCAAAAACATTTAAAAAAGTTTGTAACACAGCGAAATGCCTGTTTTTGAGGAAAAAAAAATTTAACTCATCAGATAAAATCAAAGCAACATGGAGACTTATAAATAACGAAACTTGTAAAACAATATCACGAAAAAGAGAAATAAGGTTAAAAATTAATAATTCAATACTGATACAAGATAAAGATATTGCCGATGCTTTTGATTCAATCTTTTCTGATAATCCTAAAGTTGTTACCCGGTCTCTAAACTCTTCACCTTCAATCGCGGTTAAATTATTAGAATCATCTTTAGATAAATGTACCGAGGTTTTTATATTTAGTCATGTAAACGCTTATTATATTGTGAAAACATTTAAGTCTATTAACATCAAAAATACTGAGGATCTTTGGGGTATTTCAACCAAAGTACTGAGTTCTATTATTAAGGAAGTTGCTCCATACTTGGCCTACATTTTCAATAGTTGTGTTGATGCAGGAGTCTTCCCTGATCTCATGAAATATAGTAAACTGGTTCCTCTTTATAAATCTGGTAGCCACACTG